>CM016626.1:29458658-30067334 GCA_005393395.2 Gossypium australe
TGGACCAAAATCAATGTTTTGAAATAAAACGCTTTACAAGGTGATCCAATCACACCTAAGTAAAAAGGGATTGGTGGCGACTCCATTTCCGTTTTTTTTAAGTCGATCCCCGTTTTTACCAAAAATTTAAAAATGGTTTCGACAATTATTATTATTAAATTGATATTATATTATGAAATAAATCAAAATAAAGACAAATGTATGGTGATTAAATTATACAAGTGTAATGCATATATTTATACATTTGTAATAAATTTATTTAATTACTTTTTACTTAAGTAAATAAATTTTTATTATATTAAAATATTAAATTATATCAAACAAATAAATTAAATTAAGACAAGTGTAGGGCGATGATAATGCACATTTCTAATACATATATTGTTTATTAAATAGATATTTGTTATAATATTATATAATATATTAAGTTAATAAAATAAATAAAACAAAGGAAATAATAAAAAGGAACAAAAGAAAAAGAAACAGAGAAAGAACAGAGAAGCATTTCGAAACAAGCAGGAAAGAAAGAAGAAAAAGAAGGAAAAAGGAAAAACTAAAGATTTAAGGTTTAAAGCTTTAAAGGTAAGTCAATTTAGCCATTTTCTCTTTATTTTGATGTTTTAAGAAGCTTTAAAACAAAGTTTTGTTGAAATTAAGTAAAAGCCATGGAAGTTCTTAGGTTTTCAAACATAGTTCATGTTGGATAAATTGTTGAATTAGGGATTAAATTGAATAAATTCTAAGTTAGAATTGAAAAAGGGATTAAATTTTAAAAGAAGCTATAAGTTTTGAGTTTTAGGGATTAAATTGAAATAAATTTGAAATTATAAAAATATGATAAAAATTAGATAGTTAAATGTGAGTTTGGCAAGAATTGAGTAGCAAAAAGATATGAATTAAGAAGAAAAACATATAGTTTAGTTAGGATTAATTGGAATTAAAGTAAAGTTAGATAAAAATTTAAGCAATTAAATTGTGTTGTGCTAATGATTGTGAATTATTTTAATAGTTCGTAGCTAATATCGAGCCTGAAGCATCGGCCCAAAAAGGAAAAGAAAAGATCGTCGAGGATTAAATTCAAAGAGAATCCTGGTTTGTATCACTATAATTCAAGTTATTTATTATTAAATAATAATTTTAAATTTATTTATTTTATGGTAAGTAAATATTGAGGTAAATGACTTTATTGAATTGAATGAGAAATATGTGTTAGTATTGAATTGTATTTTGATTAGTGAATGGAAAAGTGAATTTGATATTGAAAGTGAATTTTGAAATGAAAGTGAATTTGAATTGAGAATTGGAAACCCTATTAACTAGTCGGGCTGAGTCGGATATAGTTGGCATGCCATAGGATATGGAAGAGTACGGGTTTTTGCCGACTTACTGATCAGGCACTTATGTGCCTACTACTGTTACTGTTACTGATTCGACACTTTGTGTGTCGTATACTGCTACCGTTACTGTTACAGATTCAACACTTTGTGTGTTGAATACTGTTATTGTTACCGATTCGACACTTTGTGTGTCGTATATTGTTACCGTTACTGTTGCAGATTAAGCACTTTGTGTGTTGAATACTGTTACTGTTATCGTTACTACTATCGTTACTGATTACTGTTTAGATACTGTGTATCGTTAAGGCACAATGTGTCGTACTGGTGTGTTGGTTGGAATCCGTGTATCCGTCCAAGTCCGAGTCAAGTTAATAGGGACAAATGAAATAAATTTACTGATAAAACTAAATTTGAATGACATAGCAGTTGTGAAATGTGAAAATTGAAATAAAGAAATAAGAATGGTATATATATAATTTAATGATAACATAAAAAGATTGAATTGTTTATTAAGTGATGATAATTATAATGTTAAAGTATGTGTGTGATTTAATGTATTTAATTATAAATTGAATTATAGTGATACCACTGAGTATATGCATACTCAACGTACGGTTGTTTCCGTGCGCAGGTTGTAGAAGTCAAATACTGAACCATGATCCAAAGTCAGACTCGACTTCAGTAAACTTTTGGTGATGTATATTTTCTTTTGGTAATGTAGCATGTACATAGGATGTGTATAAAGGTTATTATGTTTTGAATATATATATATGGTTAAAAATGTTAGTATTATAAGTCTAAGAATTATAATAAAAGAAGTTTATCTATTTTAATTTAATAAGTACATTGATAAATTTAAATTGATATTATATTGATTGAGTTTGATTAGAAGGTATTTAGAATAGATAATGAATATGTGAAATGAATTGGTTGAATTGGTTATGTTTGGAATGAATACGGTTTTAATTGTAGGGGGTTTTATGTGAAAATAAGCAGAAATACTATCGAAATTTATAAAAAAAAAAATTGGAATACTTAAACGAGTGTCATTTCTCTTTTAATACATACTTTAGACTTCGAGAGTTTATTATAGGGACTTAGTTATTAAATTATACTATGAATATTATTTTAATTGTGAATTATTCGTAAGTTATCTGATATGTCCAGTAATGCCTCGTAACCCTATTCCGGCGACGGTTCGGGGTTTATTTGTTACATTTTCATTGTCTAAGTGAATTTATTTTTATCTATAATTTATATTTTACATTTTTTTTACATATATTAAAAATATTATGTTCAATTCAGATTCATTACAACGTCATTTTTTAATTACATGACAACTAAGTGACTATTTTTTATTTAAAAATGTGACATCAACAAAATTAACAAAAAAAATTAACGATGCCAACAATTGGACTTGATTTTTAAATTTAAAAAGTAAAGGGACTAAATTCTTGAAAATAAAAGTACAAAGACTAAATTACAAATCTGTGAAGTGTACATAGACTTATGACATATTTAACCTTTATACTACAAAACATTATTATTAATATATTTATAATTATAATAAATATTTATTGTTAAAATATTAATATTGAATATTTTCAATAATATGTGAATAATATTATTTAAAGTTATTATTAAAATAAAATTGAAATATTAAATAATTTATTAAAATAATAAATTATATTAATAATTTATTATATGACTAAATATAAATAATTAAATATGTATGATATTGAAAAATATAATATTTTAAATATTTTAAAAATAAAAATAAAATTTATTATATAATAATATTAAGCTTGATTTAAGTTAATTTTTATAAATAAAATAAAATCATCTATAGATGAGCTATTTTTCGGAAAATGACTTACGCTTTTCAAAAGGGTAAGTCATTTTACACGAAAAATGACTTATTTTACCTTGACTTGTAAGTTATTTTTCGTTGACCAAACTATTTTCTATGAAACAAACACAAGATGATATAAAAAAATATTTTCCATAAAATATTTTACATGTAAACAAACGGAACTTAATATTAGGCTGAGTGGGCAATCAATCTAGGCCCAAACAACAAAGAGAAGGATGTCCCATTCAAATTCAATTCATTAGACTAGAGCAGCCAAATGGGCTAGCTCGAATCCGACTTACTTCGAATTTGAAATTTTTTTCGTCTAAATTTTTTCGGATTTGAATTTTCAAATCTGGGTTCAAATCAAGCTAGATGAGCTTTAACGAATTCAAATAATTTTAAAATTTATAAGTTATAAATATTTTAATTTTGAATGTAATAATTCGTTTCACACAACCCAATTCAAATTTATCTTATAAATGGCATAAATTATGTACATTCGTTAACTTTATTTTATATAAAATAATTAAAGTGTTTATTGTATGTAAAATTTATTATTTTATGATATTACATGAATTAATGAAACTATTTTTTATTGTTAATTATTATATTATATTATATTAACAATTGGATAACTTTTTTGTTTTTCTTATTAAATTTATAAACTTAATACTCATATTCTAGAATATTTCTTCCAAAACCCAAATATATTATACTAAGTTCAAACCCAAATAATATACTCATTATTACCTAAACTCAAAATAAACTAATTATAGCCTGAATCTCAAGTACAAAATAAAATGAAATTAAACTTAATACCTAAATACAATTTCTAAAAGTTAAAACCCGATTTTAAATCTAATTTTAAAAAATATTATTTTATTAAGGTATTAATTTTTTAATAATACTCTATGAATTGCTAGTTATAATTATAAACATGTATTTTAATATGATAAATTACACATAACTATTGATGTTATATCTTTTATTATAATCAATAATATAATTATTATTATATTAATACTTATAAACTATATTATTTCATTATATAATATTATATCATATACTATAATAATTGAGTAGTGCATATATATTCATTCTTATCGTATATTATTGTTTATTATTATATTGGTTGAAATATGTTTTAAGTCCCTATACTTTTTGTACATTTGATAGTTAGCCATCCTATTATATTATATAATGTTATATCATATCATATAATATATAATACATTAATAGTTTATACATATGCATCAATAATTAAACATTATAATATCATATAGTACTATATATTTTACTATGATTTATAATATAATAATAGTTATACATAATAGTAGTACATTATATATTATTATTTATTATTATATTGGTTGAAATATGCTCTAAGTCCCTACACTTTTCGTACATTTGAAAGTTAGCCCTCCTACTATATTATATAATGCTACATCATATCATGTAGTATATAATATATTAATAGTTTATATATGCATCAATGATTAAACATTATAATATCATGTAATACTATATTTTATTATAATCTCTAATATAATAATAGTTATATAATAGTAGTACATTATATATAAATTATTATACATTATTGTTTATTATTATACTGGTTGAAATATGCTCCAAGTCCCTATACTTTTTGTACATTTAAAAGTTAACCCTCCTACTATATTATATAATGCTATATCATATAGCATATAATATTAATAATTTTATATATGCATCAATGATTGAACATTAAAATATTATGTAATTTTCTATCTTTTATTATAATCTATAATATAATAATATTTATATATAATAGTAGTACATTATATATTACATATTATTATATATTATTGTTTATTATTATATTGGTTGAAATTTGCTCTAAGTTTCTATGCTTTTCATGCATTTGAAAGTTAGCCTTCCTACTATTATATAATACTTTATCATATCATATATTAATATTTTATACATATGTATATATATGCATAAATGATTAACATTATAATATCATGTAGTACTATATTTTTTATTATAATTTATATTATAATAATAGGTGTATATAATAGAAGTACATTATATATTACTTATTATTGTATATTATTGTTTATTGTTATAGTAGTTAAAATATGCTTTAAGACTCTATATTTTTCGTACATTTGAAAGTTAGCCCTATTACTACATTATATAATATTATATCATATAATATATTAATGATTTATATATGTATCGATAATTAAACATTACAATATCATGTAATATTATATCTTTTATTATAATCTATATTATAATAATAGTTATATACGTGCTAATATTTTTAGTAATAGTTATGTATTATATATATATTTATTACACATATATAATTATAGTATTAAAAATATTTTATGTTAAATTAATACTTTTAAAAATTTATTTCACTTTATAAATTAACATAAAATTTATTATTAATTACTTTTCCTATTAATAAATCTTTAATATAAATATGCAATACTTATTGTTGGGCCTAAATTTCGCCCGAGACCCAAAACAAACAAAGCAAAAATCCAAATTTAATTAAACAGTCCGTAGCCCATTTTTAACACAACCCAAACCCAAAATTTCAGCCCAAATCACCAGACCCAAAACTGAAAATAGAACCCTAGCAGAACGGCGCCGCAAGTCCACCCCGCAACGTGCGCGACTCCAACACTGGCCCGTGCCCACGTACCTGCGAGAAAAAAGGGAACACAACAGCACAACAGCGCAGCAAAACAACAGCAAATAGAGTTTTTCAGTTGTAAAACTAAAGGGCTATAAAAGCCTTCGAGATTACTGTAAAAGGGGGGTTTTTTCTTGGTTATGATTTAGAGAGAGCAGCAATATACACCATTTTTACAAAGAAATACAAAGAATCAAAAAGAAAAGGTTTACCTTTTTTCCTTTCCTCTCTTCGGCAGTCTATATACATCAAGATTTTTCTTTTTTTGTTTTTTTACTATATATAAAATACGTTTTTTAAAAAAAAAAGAAGTCAGGAGGATTTCACCGAGCTTCCTTCAGCCACCGCAACCGATGCGCGTGTGGGGGGAGGCTCGCCGCCGCAAAAAAAAAAAGGGTTTAAACCCTAGAAAATAAGAACAGAGAAGAGGGTTCTGTTTGGGGCTTTCTTTTTCTTGTTTTGCTTTCAGAACAGAGATGAAAAATGAAAAAGCATTGGCTTTCTTGCTTTTGAGCAAACAATGAAACGGCGCCATTAATGGGGGGTCCACGCCCATCTACCCTAAATGGGTAAATTGCGCGATTGGTCCTCCTTTTGGTGATGTTGTTTTAATCACATCCTTTTCAGTTTTTTTCTATTTTTTAAATTTGGCCCCAAGCTTTCGATTTTGATCTAATTCAGTCTTTTTTTTATTGTTTTGTTATTTTTCTGTTAAATTAATTGTTTTTATTTTTTATTTTTTTTTGCTACCCTTATTATTATTATTATTATTATTATTATTATTATTATTATTATTATTATTATTGTCATAATCTTTATATATTATATTATTATCATATTATTATTTACTTTTCTTTTATATATATACTATTGTTTTACTACTATTATTTTATTAGTATTGCTATTAATTTTGTTGTTGTTTTATCATCTTTATTATAAATCTTACTATAATTATTTTTATTATTTTTATTACCACTTTTTTTATATGTATATTATTATGATTATATTCTTTCTATATTCACTATTATTACATATTGTTGTTCTTATTATATATTATTATATCTATTATTTTTTATGTTATTATCAATATACCTTTTTTACTACTATTTTTATTAATACTATTATTTTTACTACTATCCCCATTTTATTATATATGTTATTCTTATAATTATTTTTATTTTTATTTTTGGTTTTGGTTTTGGTTTTTAGTTATCAACATTGTTATTGCCATTTTTGTTATCATTATTTTTATATATATATTTTTTATTATTGTTGTTAATTATTATTATTGTTTCTTATATTTTGTGACTATTTTGTGACTATTTTGTTATGATTCCTGTTACTTTATTATTTGTCATTTTTTATTTAATACGATCGTTTATCTTGTTTTTCCTTTCACCATGTTTTTTCAAGACTCATAAAACGTTTTTAAACAAGGCAATGTTTCATGTTTTGGAAATTCAAGGAATCGTGCCCTAACGTGCTGGTTGTGGTTTCTGTTTGGCCAAATCATTAAATATCCTTTAAAATTGTGTCCACTTTTTAAACAAGGCAATGTTTCATGTTTTGGAAATTCAAGGAATCGTGCCCTAGCGTGCTGGGTTGTGGTTTCTGTTTGGTCAAATCATAAATATCCTTTAAAATTGTGTCCCTGTTTTAAAATTAAAAGCAAGGCAATATTTCATGTTTGGAAATTTGAAGGATCGTGCCCTAACGTGCTGGGTTTTGGTTCTTTCATTTGGCCAAGTGATGAAGTACCCTTTTTAAAATGACAATGTATGAATCTTGGAAATCATGAAATGATCTTGGTTTCGAAGGTCTGAAATATCGTATCCTAACGTGCTGGACGTGATATTTCATCCTTCCGGAACAAGAGAATTTCGATATCCAAATTCGAATTACCCGAACATTTTCCAAAGGATCCGTATTTTAAAATCTTTTCCAATTTTCGATATTAGGACAGTAATCAATCAATACGGTACCAATTTTGGGCGTCACGAGGGTGCTAATCCTTCTTCGTGCGTAACCGACTCCCGAACCTGTTTTCTTAAAAATTCGTAGACCAAAACATTTTCAAAAGTAGCCCAATCACACTTAAAAAAGATTGGTGGCGACTCCGTTTTCCTTCTAAAGTCGGCCCGTTTTCAAACAAAAAAATGGTTTCGACAGCTTGGCGACTCCACTGGGGAACCATAAGAGAGTCAAGCTGTAGATTTGATCGATTAATGTCCTTTTATCGAAAATATTTTTTTATTCCGTTTCTTCCATCGCATTTGTTTGGGTCGTGTCATATGTTTTTTTACATTTTAAGTGTCTAGGATACATTTGCATCATATTGCATGACCGTAGTGGTCACACCTTTAAGTGAGAGTGAGAAGCTACTCCTTCGTGAGGTTTTCACCTCCGTGCAGGATAGTGGACCGCTTTCGGGATACATCCGTATCTATGTCTTCGTGAGGTTTTCACCTCCGTGCTGCCATAGGGAAATGTATTCCCCTGAACTGAACTCGGTCCGTATAAGCCTATAATGGGTGAGGATCGAGGAATCTGCTGGTTCAAGTACCCTTGCTTTAGAGCCAAACCGCATATAGAGAGCCCTAGGAACTTACTCTAGGTAGAGCTACTCCAAACCTTAGCGATCTCCCAGATAGGTGCTGTATTATTTCTCGCATGCCTTGAATTTTATTGTTGCTACATGACATTAACTTGTTGCATTTTATTGTAATTGCATGTCATTTCATTTTTTAAAGAGGTGTCGACTTACGTTCGGTTTCTAATTTAGGAAGGCTTATTATGGAGAACAGATTCCTTGATAAAGTAGAGGATAATGCGGCAGTCTGAATATGGTCAGGGCAGACTCAATTAGGAAAAGGGGACAGTCTAGCCGAGGGATATACATCGGAGTTATGTAATTACACCTGCATCAGTGTGACGCAAAATAATCTTAGGGAATTGAAAGAAATATGGAACCAGTGGGATAAAGAGACTAAGCAGTCGTTTTATGGGAATTATGGGGATTTGCCTCATCTACTCGACATCAATATAGATGAGCATTTATTCCGGGCCCTCACCCAGTATTGGAATTCCGCCTATAGCTGTTTTACCTTCGGAGAGGTAGATTTGGTACCCACTTTAGAAGAATATACGGCTTTACTCCGTTGCCCAAAGGTCCAAGGTGACAAGGTTTATATTAAAGCTGCCTGTGGCCCAACCTTTTTAAAGAGGATGATGAATATTACAGGGATGAGTGAACAGTGGGTTGCAGCGAGGATCAAGCAAAAAGGTGAGTGCAAGTGCATCCCATAGAGGATTTTGAAGGATTTGATTTTAGTATATTCTGATGCGAAGAAGAGAGTTGACGTTTTTGCTTTGAGTATCTATGATTTAATGGTTTTTCCTAGGGCATTAGGATATGTAGACGAATCGGTCTCAGATCTCTTCGGCCGACTTGATAGAGGGGTCACACCTGTTCCTGCGATATTGGCCGAGACATTCGGGTCCTTGAATGCATGCAGGAGAGCTGGTGAGGGCAGGTTTATAGGGTGTGTACATTTATTGTTAGCTTGGTTCCATAGCCATTTTTGGAGAGTGGATAAAGTCTTTTGTCGGGTTTTTTTAAGAATTACTCACCGCTAAAGGAGTTAGCAGCAACACCCAGAAGGGACGACGTATCAGAAGAGAATTGGGTCGCACTTCTTAGAAATCTCAAGGAAGAGGATGTTGAGTGGAGAGCACCTTGGGTGGTTCCTGATGAAATTCTCTACCCGTGTGGAAGTTACGATTGGGTTCCTCTGCCGGGAATTTGGGGAGCCGTGGGGTACGCTCCTTTGCTTGTGTTGAGGCAGTATAGATCAAGTTAGTTCATACGGCAACATTTGGGCTAGCTCAGTCTGAGTTTTCATATAGGGATGATCATTATAAGAAGAAGGTTCGAGAGATTTCTGATGCTTGGAAACAAACTCGCCGAATGAAAAGAGTTGCTGTAGGTCCGATGGCAACCCTCAAGTATAATACATGGCGGAATAGGAGAATCGATGATAATGTCCCCAGACCGACACAGGATGGTGTTCGACCAATAAAGGAATATCTGCAAGTAGTTCCTTCTGAGTTGGAAATCATAAAACAAGACTTTGAAAGTAAAACCTCGGAGTTAGGGAAAAAGGTAGAACAACTGAAAGAGGAAAAAATGAATTTAAGGTTAGATATTGATATCCAGAAATCAGAGGCTGAGAAGCTGAGGAAAGGAAAAAGGAAGGCCGAAGAAGATTTGGACAGCTTGAAGACCGACTACAAAAAGTTGCATTTATCCATGAGGACTGCTGGGTTGGGTAAAACCACAGAACAATGGCGTCAGGAAATTCACGAGGAGAAGGCCAAGGTTGATCAATGGAAGAAGAGATTCCATGAGGCTCAAGCACAAAAGGATGCCCTGACAAAGACTGTGGGTGAGAGCCAAAGCGAGAATGAGATGTTAAGAGCTCATGTAGCGGAGCTAGAGAGGGCATTGTGTCGAAGCCGCAACTCTACGATGAAGTTGGAATCAAGCCTAAGCCAGATTAAAGAGTTGAAAGGAAAGGTAGTAGGGCTCGAAACGATGCTGCAAAACAGTGAGCTCCGAATCCAATTAATGGAGGCAGATAATCAGCGATGGAAAGAACAATCTTAACGATCTCAGAACCAGGTCAGAGAAAGAGACTACCTTATGGGTGAAGCCGTGGTTCAGATACGAGAAGTGGCTGATCATTTACAAACCTTAGCAATTCAGGCTGATGTGTTAAGTACAGTATATGAGTTAAAGTCAGACCGGGGTTGAGAGTTAGCTTCGCTTCTTGAGAAAGTTAAAACTTTGGGCATAAGGGCTAGGTCGTATATGTGACTCTGTTTTATGTAAAGGATTTTATTTTTTTCAATAAGTATTCTAAAAGAAATTGAATCAGAACCGACTCCTCTTATTTTTGCATTCATTCATTGGCATTGCATTTCATGCATTTGCATTGCATCACAACATTTGCATTAAATATCATAAGACAACCCTATTAACTAGAGGTTAAATTAAAGTTATCCTGGAACACCGCTATTACACTCGGAAGAAAACAAAAGCTATGGATCAAAGGATGGAAAAGTTAGAACAGATACAGAAGGAAATGGAAGACCAACTGCAGGAACAGTTGGCTAAGATCCAACAGGACATGAGGGATCAAATGCTGGAGTCCCAGAGGAGCATGATGAGCCAGATAACGCATTTGTTGTCTGGAGGGCAAGATAAAGGAAAGGGCCCTATGGGCGATGCCGGAGCTGAAAATGAAAATTCTGCTTATCCTCTAAGCTTAGCCCCGGAAAATTCTCAAGCACAACCACCGAGAGTGTCTGTCAATATCAGACCTTAGTATCAATCTAATACCCCAGCGCCGGTAAATTTCTCTATAGGCTCGAGCCCCAACCCTGGAGGCAACCTGACAAAACCGATGGTTCCTGATTTCCATGACTCAGCAGAGGAGGAAAAACTATAAGCGGAGCTCCCAAAGGAGTTCGAGGATCGATGCAAATGGCTGGAGGAGAAGTTTAAGGCATTGGAAAGTGCTGATTACCAATGTGAAGTGGATGCTAGGAAGTTGAGTCTAGTCCTAAATCTGGTACTCCCACCAAAGTTTAAGATGCCAGAGTTTGAAAAATATAGTGGGACAAGCTGTCTTGAGGCCCATATTACCATGTTCTGTCGGAGGATGACAGGATATGTCAATAATGACCAGTTATTGATTCACTGTTTCCAGGATAGTCTGACTGGTGCTGCAGCGAAATGGTACAACTAGCTGAGTTGTACACAAATCAAATCATGGAAGGATTTAGCACAGGCCTTCATGAAGCATTATGGCCACGTAACTAATATAGCATCTAATAGAATCACGCTACAAAACATGGAGAAGAAGTCAGGCGAGAATTTCAGAAAGTATGCCCAAAGGTGGAGGGAGGTCGCTACACAGGTCCAGCCACCGCTATTGGAAAAAGAAATGACTATGCTCTTCATAAATACCTTGAAAGCACCTTTCATCAATCATATATTGGGGAGCGTGACTAAGAGTTTCGCAGACATAGTAATGTCTGGCGAAATGATAGAGAACGCGATAAAAGTGTGGGAAAATTGAAGCTGGAGAGAGCATGAGAAAAATAGCTCCAAAGAAAAGGGAGAACGAAGTGGGTAATGTAAGCCCGGGCTATTCCAAACCCATTACTATTAATCAACCAAGGGCGGTGACCGCGGGCCAGCAGGCCCCACCAAGACAAGAGCCCAACAGGAGGCAGAAGACTGAGAAGTTGTAGTTTACTCCCATACCTGTGACGTATAGGGAGTTGTATAAAACTTTGTTCGATGCACACGCCGTAGCCCCGTTCTACTTGAAGCCATTGCAACCTCCGTATCCCAAGTGGTATGACACAAACGCTCAATGTGAATACCATACGGATGTAGTAGGTCATCGATAGAAAATTGTATTTCATTCAAAAGGCTAGTCGAGAGACTTATCAAAGTGGGGGTGGTAGAGTTCAATGACGCTCCTGGGGGGAGGAAATCCGTTACCCAATCATACGGATAAGGGGGTAAATGCGATAGTTGAGAACAGGGGGAGGAGAACCAAGCAGGAAGTTGCTGAGGTCAGAACCCCATTGAGGGAAGTTTGGAAAGCAATGCAGAAAATGGGGCTAGTTCTGCAAGAGAATGTGAACAGATCTCGAGATGCAAGGAACTACTGTGAGTTCCATGACAAGGAAGGCCATGAGATCCAGCAGTGCAATGAATTCAGAACTTTAGTATAAGGGTTAATGGATAATAAAGAGCTGGAATTCTTTGACTTTTCTAAAGAGGAGGATGTATGCGCCACAGAGGGTGGGTCTGCAGAAAGGATCCCTAAAGTCAATCACCCAATAGTGATTATCACACGGCCAAGGGTCGATGAGGCAGGAGTAAAAATGGCACCGAGTGTCGAAATTAAAAACCCGTGACTTCTCCTTATAAGGATACACCGAGGGTTGTAATTAGAAAACCCGTAACTTCTCCTTATAAGGATACACCGAGGATTGTAATTCAGAAACCCGTGACTTTTCCTTATAAATATGATAAGCGGGTACCTTGGAATTACAATTGCACTGTGACAGTTTCCAGGAAAAAGAGTTCGGCCAGCACACCCAACCCAGAAGCTGAGTCCTCTATGATGAGAAGGGGAGATGAGAAGACAGGGCCACTGGTTAATGAACAAGTAACAAAGGATGAGGCCGGGGAGTTTTCTGAAGTTCCTGAAGCACAGTGAGTACAGTGTTGTAGAACAATTACACAAGCAGCCAGCACGCATATCAGTGATGGCCTTGCTCTTAAACTCAGATGTACACCGTAGCGCACTGATGAAGGTGTTGAACGAAACATATGTAGCTGAAGACATTTCAGTAAATAAGCTGGACTGCCTTATTAGTAACATAAGCGCAGATAATTTCATCTCTTTCAGTGATGATGAAATACCACCAGGAGGCATAGGATCCACCAAGGCTTTACACATCACCACCTGATGCAAAGGGTATACATTACCAGGGGTATTAGTTGATAACGGATCGGCATTGAACGTCTTGCCCCTATCTACGCTGAATAGGTTGCCCGTGGATAGCTCTCATATGAAATCATGCCACAACATAGTGAGGGCATTCGACGGTGCCGAGAGGAAAGTAACGGGGAGGATTGAGATACCCCTCCTTATCGGGCCAAATACGTATGAGGTAGACTTCCTCGTGATGGACATCAAGCCTTCCTACAATTGTTTATTGGGAAGGCTCTGGATCCATTCAGCGGGAGCTGTACCGTCATTATTGCACCAAAAGTTAAAGTTGGTGACAGATGGCCGGTTGATAACCATAAATGCAGATGAGGATATCATCGCGTTCGTTACTAGTAATGCACCGTATATAGAGAGTGATACGGAGGCGGTAGAGTGCTCCTTCAGGTCGTTGGAGTTTGTAAATGCGACTTTCATCAGTGAAAGAAGCAAGATCCCGGTGCCCAAAATCTCTAAAGCAACAAGAATGGGCCTACAGCTGACAGTAGGAAAACGAGCATTGCCTGGGAGGGGACTCGGAAAATATCTCCAGGGGTCGGCCAGAATGCTAGGATTGGTTGAAAGGCATGATCGTTTTGGTCTGGGGCATAGGCCAGAGCCAGACAGAGAAAGGAGGAGCTGGAGAGGAAACGTGAAAGACGAAGGGCAGGATTGAATATTGCAGAGATTGAGTGGGGTTCAATGACCTTTCCCCATATATCTAATACATTCGTGTTGGGAGGAATTATCCATTCAGGACTGGAGAATGTGAATAAGGAAACAGCTGAGAATATGATAGGAGCTTTGAACATTTAATGCTGTGTCTGAAGAAAGTTTGAAGAGAGGAAACTTGGCGGGTATTCGCCCCTACGAGCCTGGAAGTGTTCTGGACAACTGGACTGCAGAAGAAATTCCTGTAGTTTTTAGGACTAAAACAGAGTAATGTTCAAAACACACTTGTTGTTTCAAGCCTAGGAACAATAAGAATCTTTTGTGAAATAGGCTCATGTTCAAGCATCGTTATTTTCAATAAAAGTGCATTTCTCTTTCATACCGTGCAGTTATTCTTTTACTTTTGTTCCAATCCATCCATAATCATAACGCATAAATAATCTATTCTTAAATTCATTTCATTGAATATTCTTTCATACCTACCATAGGTCCCCAGATGTCGATGGTATGAGCAATGCTGTTACGGACCCAGAATTCCCCTGTGAACGAGACATGGGTTTAGAGGGATCTCAGGATTTTGCAGATGACGGAGATTGTAGTGTATCCCCGGATTTGTTGAGGATGGTAAAACAGGAAGAAAATTTGATTCTGCCTCACGAAGAAACAATTGAGAATGTGACTCTGGGGGAGGGGAAAGAGGTGAAAACTGGAACCCTCATCACCAAGGAAACAAGGCAGGACCTCATTAGACTTCTGTTAGAGTTCAGAAATGTCTTCGCGTGGTCATATCAGGACATACCTAGGTTGAGCACTGATATTGCGATACATCGTATCCCCATAAAAGAAGAATGCAAGCCGATCCAACAGAAGCTCCGAAGGATGAGACCCGATGTCGCGGTAAGGATAAGGGAAGAGGTCAAGAAGTAATTTGATGCTAGGTTTTTACGAGTGGTGAATTACTCAGAATGGGTAGCCAACGTTGTCCCTGTCCCTAGGAAGGATGGAAAGGTACGAATGTGCGTCGATTACAGGGACCTAAACAAGGCTAACCCGAAAGACAACTTCCCACTGCCTCACATCGACACCTTGGTGGATAACACGGCGGGGTATTCATTTTTCTCCTTCATGGATGGTTTCTCGGGATACAATCAAATAAAGATGCATCCTGAAGACATGGCAAAGACCACCTTCATAACCTTATGGGGAACCTTTTATTACCAAGTGATGCCATTTGGGTTAAAGAATGCAGGGGTAACATACCAAAGGGCTATGATAACTTTGTTCCACGACATGATGCACAAGGAGATTGAGGTTTACGTCGACGACATGATCACAAAGTCTCGAACGGAAGGGGAGCATGTGCAAGTTTTGAGAAAACTATTCTTGAGGTTGAGGAAATTTCAGCTGAAACTCAATCCAGCCAAGTGAACTTTCGGGGCTCGATCAGGGAAGCTTCTTAGTTTCGTGGTCAGTGAAAAAGGAATTGAAGTGGATCCGGATAAAGTCAAGGCCGTGCAAAAATTGCCTCCGTCGCGCACTCAGAAGGAAGTCCGAGGTTTTCTTGGGAGACTTAATTACATTGCTCAATTCATCTCGCAATTGATTGCAAAGTGTGATCCCATCTTTCGTCTTCTTAAGAAACACAATCTAGGCATTTGGGATGATGAATGCCAGAGGGCATTTGATTAGATTAAAAATACTTGTCTAATACTCCAGTGTTAATGTCGTCCAGTCCTAACAGACCATTGATTCTGTATTTGACGGTATTCGATAATTCAATGGGGTGTGTACTTGGCCAACATGATGAAACAGAGAGGAAAGAAAGGGCGATATACTACCTCAGCAAGAAATTTACTGAGTGTGAAATGAGGTACTCGCCAATTGAAAAGTTATGTTGTGCTTTGGTTTGGACAACTCGGAGGTTGAGGTAGTACATGTTATACCATACGACTTGGTTAATCTCTAAACTAGACCCTCTCAATTACATGATGGAGTGGACTGCTCTGAATGGAAGAATGGCCCGATGGAAAATTTTGCTTTCTGAATTTGACATAGTCTATGTGAACCAGAAGGCTGTGAAGGGGAATGCAATAGCGAATTTTTTAGCCAGCAGAGCGCTAGACGATTACGAGCCCTTGAACTTTGATTTTCCAAATGAAGATTTGATGTTTGTAGCAACTACTGAAGAAGATATCTTAGAAGATCGTCCCTGGAAGTTGAACTTTGATGGAGCGTCAAATACCGTTGGTAATGGGGTTGGGGCAGTCCTGGTATCCCAAAATGGAGAACATTATCCATTCACTTGCAAGTTGGACTTCGATTGCACAAACAACATGGCAGAATACGAAGCATGTATCATGGGAATCCGAGCTGCTATAGACCGTAAAATCAAGTTGCTAGAGGTATATGGAGACTCCGCGTTGGTAATATATCAGCTCAAAAGAGAATGGGAAACAAGAGATCCCAAATTGATCAGCTACTGAAAGTTAGTTTTGGAAATAATTGAGGAGTTTGATGATATCACATTCTTTTACCTCCCGCGTGATGAAAACTAGATGGCTGACGCCTTAGCCACCCTAGCTTCTATGATCAGAGTAAACGAGCCAGAGGGTATGAAGCCCATCCAAATGAGTATTTATGAGACTCCGGCTCACTGCTGCAATATCGACGAAGAAAAGGAGAGACATGATTGTCCTTGGTATCATGATATTCTGCGGTATGTGAAGAGCTGTGAATATCCTGATCAAGCAACAGAAAATGACAGGAGAACATTGATAAGACTG
Source organism: Gossypium australe (assembly GCA_005393395.2). NCBI lineage: Eukaryota > Viridiplantae > Streptophyta > Magnoliopsida > Malvales > Malvaceae > Gossypium > Gossypium australe. The sequence goes on from CM016626.1 coordinate 29,475,569, forward strand.
GCCAATGACTATGTCTTAGACGGAGAGATCCTGTATAAAAAGAGAAAAGATCAGGTGTTGTTAAGATGTGTCGATGCTGTGGAGGCTAGGAAAATCCTGGAAGAAGTCCACGAAGGTGTCTGTGGGACGCATCCAACGGGTTTACAATGGCCAGACAAATCATGAGATTTGGGTATTATTGGCCCACGATGGAAGGAGATTGCATTCGTTACGCCAAGAAATGCCACAAGTGCCAGATTTATGGAGACAAGATACATGTGCCTCATTCACCTCTTCATGTTATGACTTCTCCGTGGCCTTTCTCAATGTGAGGCATGGACGTCATTGGGCCGATCTCATCGAAAGCTTCTAATGGATATCGTTTCATCTTCATGGTCATTGATTACTTCACCAAATGGGTAGAGACAGCTTCATATGCCAATGTCACGAAGACGGCAGTTAGCAAGTTTTTGAAGAAGGAGATCATATGTCGCTACAGTATGCCAGAAAGGATCGTGTCTGACAATGCACTAAACTTGAACAACAGCGCTATAGCAGAAGTCTGCAGTCAGTTCAACATTAAGCACCATAACTCGTCGCCATATCGCCCGAAAATGAATGAGCAGTTGAGGCGGCCAATAAAAATATCAAGAAAATTGTGGGGAAAATGGCTGAGACCTACAAGGATTGGCATGAAAAGTTACCGCTTGCCTCCTACGCCTATCGAACCTCGGTTAGAACCTCTACCGGGACAACTCCTTTCTCATTGGTTTATGGGATGGAGGCAGTCTTGCCTATTGAAGTTGAAATCCCTTCTCTCCGGGTTTTGTCAGAGCTGAAGTTGGACGAAGCAGAATGGGTTCAATCTCGATATGATCAACTGAATCTAATTGAGGAAAAGAGGCTAAGAGCCATTCGCCATGGTCAAATGTATCAGAAGCGGATGATGCGGGCTTACAACAAGAAGGTCCGTCCTAGAGTATTCCATGAGGGAGACTTAGTGTTGAAACAAATCCTCCCTGTGCAAAAAGACTTCAGGGGAAAGTGGATGCCTAATTGGGAAGGACCTTATGTTGTAAAGAAGGCTTTTTCTGGAGGAGCTTTGATACTAGCCAAGATGGACGGCAAAAGTCTGCCAAATCCAATTAATGCAGACTCAGTCAAGAAGTACTTCGCATGAAAATGGGCCAAGGCGAAAACCCGTAAAGGGCGTCTTGAGTTTAAAAAATAATAAAAAATAAAAACGGAGAGACCAAGGCGAAAACCCGTAAAGGGCGCTTTGAGACCAAAGGGGCTTTGAGACGAAAACCCGAAAAGGGCGGCTCAGATTAAGACCAACTCGTGATGGGGCATACAGTAGTTTCACTACGCTTGAATTAACAATGAGGAGGCATGTTACATCTTGGGGCATCGACAAAGTACCTCGGATTTCCTAGACACTTGTCGAACTCAGAGTGGACTTGAAGAAGTACGTACAAAGAAGCTCAGGCTGTGATATCTGGGGCATCAATGCCATTCTTACTCATTTTGCACTTTAGTGAAATTTGTTCTCCTTGTTCAATCCATTCTTCACGGGTTTTATCCCGAATAAATTTCAGTTTTATTCAATTCTACAATCTTTTTCCAAGCATCTCACATCGAAGTAATGATTACTGAACTAATAATACTTTCACAAAAGAAGTTTTATGTATTACTCGAAAAGTCTATAAATAGTACAAGAATCTGAAACAGGACAATTATCTAGAACTCACTAGGTAAGGGGTTTGGAACCCCTGAAATAGGAGTCTAAGCAGTGACGACATCTTCAGATTTTGTGTTAGAAATGTCTAGAAATGTCAACTGAACAAGAAGGCATACAACGGGATATTGCCCTAACAAGCAGCAAGCAATGATAACCCAAAAGTTAAAAAATTGGATCATACTCATAACATTTTGCATGCATCCATACATTCATAATACATATGGTTAGGAGCATTTTCATGACATCCTAATCATGTGATATAAGCATAGACCCCATGAAATCAATGCTACAGGTAGGTTCTCTAGAGGACAATGTAGCAAAATTGATGAGAGTTACAAAGGATTACAGATCTTATCTTCACTGAGCAGGAGTGGAGCAGATCGAATACAGCAAGTCTTATCTCCATGTATCGGCAATAGAGCAGACTGAAGTTTATAGCCCTATCTCCACTGAGCAGGAGTGGAGCAGGCTGAAAGAACAGATCTTATCTTCACTGAGCAGGAGTGGAGCAGATCGAATATAGCAAGTCTTGTCTCCATGTGTCGGCAATGAAGCAGACTAAAGTTTATAGTCTTATCTCCACTGAGGAGGAGTGGAGCAGGCTGAAGGAACAGATCTTATCTTCACTGAGTAGGAGTGGAGCAGATCGAATATAGCAAGTCTTATCTCCATGTATCGGCAATGGAGTAAACTGAAGTTTATAGCCTTATCTCCACTGAGCAGGAGTGGAGCAGGCTGAAGGAACAGATCTTATCTTCACTGAGCAGGAGTGGAGCAGATCGAATATAGCAAGTCTTGTCTCCATGTGTCGGCAATGGAGCAGACTGAAGTTTATAGCCTTATCTCCACTGAGCAGGAGTGGAGCAGGCTGAAAGAACAGATCTTATCTTCACTGAGTAGAAGTGGAGCAGATCGAGTATAGCAAGTCTTATCTTCATGTATCGACAATGGAGCAGACTGAAGATTATAGCCTTATTTTCACTGAGCAGGAGTGGAGCAGGCTAAAAATTACGGATTTAATCTCCATTGAGCAGTAGTGGAGCAGATCAAAACAAAACCCCTATACCCCTAGAAATTCAGTGGGCTAAAGCGGGGCTACTTGAAAGGGAGGCATCAAGAAATCAAGACTCAGTAAGACCGGGCAAAATTGGTCCTCTTAAAGTCTTTGCTCCGTTCTCGTTACACGACAATGAGCAAAGAGGGGCAGCTGTTGGGCCTAAATTTCGCCCGGGACCCAAAACAAACAAAGCAAAAATCCAAATTTAATTAAACAGTCCGTAGCCCATTTTTAACAAAACCCAAACCCAAAATTTCAGCCCAAATCACCAAACCCAAAACTGAAAACAGAACCCTAGCAGAATGACGCCGCAAGTCCACCCCGCAACGTGCGCGACTCCAACACTGGCTCGTGCCCACATACCTGCGAGAAAAAAGGGAACACAACAGCACAACAGCGCACAAAACAACAGCAAATAGAGTTTTTCAGTTGTAAAACTAAAAGGCTATAAAAGCCTTCAAGATTACTGTAAAAGAGGGGTTTTTTTTCGTTACGATTTAGAGAGAGCAGCAATATACACCATTTTTACAAAGAAATACAAAGAATCAAAAAGAAAAGGTTTACCTTTTTTCCTTTCCTCTTTTCGGCAGTCTATATACATCAAGATTTTTCTTTTTTTGTTTTTTTACTATATATAAAATACATTTTAAAAAATAAAAGAAGTCAGGAGGATTTCACCGGGCTTCCTTCAGCCGCCGTAACCGATGCGCGTGTGGGGGGAGGCTCGCCGCCGCAAAAAAAAGGGGGTTTAAACCCTAGAAAATAAGAACAGAGAAGAGGGTTTTGTTCGGGGCTTTCTTTTTCTTGTTTTGCTTTTAGAACAGAGATGAAAAATGAAAAAGCATTGGCTTTCTTGCTTTTAAGCAAACAATGAAACGGCGCCATTAATGGGGGGTCCACGCGCATTTACCCTAAATGGGTAAATTGCACAATTGGTCCTCCTTTTGGTGATGTTGTTTTAATCACATCCTTTTCAGTTTTTTTCTATTTTTTAAATTTGGCCCCAAGCTTTCTATTTTGATCCAATTCAGTCTTTTTTTTTATTGTTTTGTTATTTTGCCGTTAAATTAATTGTTTTTTTTTCTACCCTTATTGGGTAAATATCCCATATATACCAAAAAATTAGATTATTTACGGAAATGTACCAGTTTGAAGAATATTTATGGAAAAGTGTCATTTCCCCCAAAAACGCGTCCACGTCAGCGCGTTTTTAGGGAATATGCCAGCAAAGCGCGCCCTTGGGGATGAGCTTTTGCCACATCAGCAAAAAGCGCGCTTATGTGGCCATGTTTTGCTGATGTGGCAAAAACGCTCCCCTATAGATGCGTTTTAGCTCGTGTTTTTTTTAAAAAAACTATTCTAGAATATTTTAAAAATTTACTAGAATAAACCTTTATAAAGGCTCAAAGTGACAACACCATTTTTTTTAAGGTGTCATCAATTAATAAGGAAATATAACTGATAAAGGAAATCTTTATATAGACCCACAGTCTCATTTCCCTTGTTTTATTGAGTAAAGTGGGATATGAGATATGTGTATTTATAGACTCATGAATAGTTTTGCAGCTTGTTCCTAAACAATGTGGGATTCCTTCCTCTTTTAACTAACAACATGAGATGAAATGCTACACTATATTTGATTTTTTTTTACAAAACAATTTCTCTTTTTTTATATTTTGTTAACATTTTCTTATATTATAAAAAACAAGAAACAAAACAACTCAAATATATTTTTTACAAATCTAATCATCACTAACATATATTAATAATAAAGTTGCATGATGACCACAAATAAGGAAATAGGTTGGCTTAAAACAATAGAACCCTTCTACATGGTCTCAAGAACTAATATCACAAGGAAAAGATGTGCCATAGTTTCTATGCAGATGGCAACAAACTTAGATAGCTTTTCAACTGCCAACAATATTTTTGAGGAAAAACAATTGCTTGCAGACTTAAGGTTGGCGTATTCAGTTCGGCCAAAGCTATGGTAAGGCATAAAGCTTTAAAAAGAAAAGACACCAGATATCAAACTAAGTAATAAAACAATGACAATTAAGCAGATGGATGGTCTTTGTTCAAATTTCTGGAGATTTTCAAGTTTAAGAACAAGTCATGCTGACTTAGGCAAAGGTAAAAGGTCAGAAGACAGAAATGCACTACCTAGATAAAAGTCAAAAATCAATTTCGAAGTTTAGGCAAAGTGGAATATGCCCCTTTCAACTTTTAGTCCATTTTTTTTCAACTTTATTATTCGCATATGAATAATTCAGCAAACCAATAAGGATGAGAAAGTCGTTAACAAAATATATGTTAGTGATGATTAGATTTGTAAAAAATATATTTGAGTTGTTTTGTTTCTTGTTTTTTATAATATAAGAAAATGTTAACAAAATATAAAAAAAGAGAAATAGTTTTGTAAAAAAAAAAATCAAATATAGTGTAGCATGTCATATCATGTTGTTAGTTAAAAGAGGAAGGAATCCAACATTGTTTAGGAACAAGCTGCAAAAATATTCATGAGTCTATATATACACCTATCTCATATCCCATTTTGCTCAAGAAAACAAGGGAAATGAGACTTTGGGTCTATATAAAGATTTCCTTTGTAAGTTATATTTCCTTATTAATTGATGACATCTTAAAAAAAAATAGTGTTGTCACTTTGAGCCTTTACAAAGGTTTATTCTCGTAAATTTTTAAAAAATTCGAGAATAGTTTTTTTTTAAAAAAAACACGGGCTAAAACGCGTCGCTGGGGACGTGTTTTTGCCACATCAACAAAGCGCGTCCTCGTCAACGCGCTTTTTGCTGATGTGGCAAAAGCGCGTCCCCAGGGGCGCGCTTTGCTGGCATATCCCCTAAATAATCAAATTTTTAGTATATATGGGATATTTACCCACCCTTATTATTATTATTATTGTCATAATCTTTATATATTATATTATTATCATATTATTATTTACTTTCTTTTATATATATACTATTTTTTTACTACTATTATTTTATTAGTATTGCTATTAATTTTGTTGTTGTTTTATCATCTTTATTATAAATCTTACTATAATTATTTTTATTATTTTTATTACCACTTTTTTTATATGTATATTATTATTATGATTATATTCTTTCTATATTCACTATTATTACATATTGTTGTTCTTATATATATTATTATATCTATTATTTTTTATGTTATTATCAATATACCTTTTTTACTACTATATTTTTATTAATACTATTATTTTTACTACTATCCCCATTTTATTATATATGTTATTCTTATAATTATTTTTATTTTTATTTTTGGTTTTGGTTTTGGTTTAGTTATCAACATTGTTATTGCCATTTTTGTTATCATTATTTTATATATATATTTTTTTTATTATTGTTGTTAATATTATTATTATTGTTTCTTATATTTTGTGACTATTTTGTGACTATTTTGTTATGATTCCTGTTACTTTTATTATTTGTCATTTTTTATTTAATACGATCGTTTATCTTGTTTTTCCTTTCACCATGTTTTTTTCAAGACTCATAAAAAGTTTTTAAACAAGGCAATGTTTCATGTTTTGGAAATTCAAGGAATCGTGCCCTAACGTGCTGGTTGTGGTTTCTGTTTGGCCAAATCATTAAATATCCTTTAAAATTGTGTCCACTTTTTAAACAAGGCAATGTTTCATGTTTTGGAAATTCAAGGAATCGTGCCCTAGCGTGCTGGGTTGTGGTTTCTGTTTGGTCAAATCATAAATATCCTTTAAAATTGTGTCCGTGTTTTAAAATTAAAAGCAAGGCAATATTTCATGTTTGGAAATTTGAAAGATCGTGCCCTAACGTGCTGGGTTCGGTTCTTTCATTTGGCCAAGTGATGAAGTACCCTTTTTAAAATGACAATGTATGAATCTTGGAAATCATGAAATGATCTTGGTTTCGAAGGTCTGAAATATCGTATCCTAACGTGCTGGACGTGATATTTTATCCTTCCGGAACAAGAGAATTTCGATATCAAAATTCGAATTACCCAAACATTTTCTAAAGGATCCGTATTTTAAAATCTCTTCCAATTTTCGATATTAGGACAGTAATCAATCAATACGGTACCAATTTTGGGCGTCACGAGGGTGCTAATCCTTCTTCGTGCGTAACCGACTCCTGAACCTGTTTTCTTAAAATTCGTAGACCAAAACATTTTCAAAAGTGGCCCAATCACACTTAAAAAAAATTGGTGGCGACTCCATTTTCCTTCTAAAATCGGCCCGTTTTCAAACAAAAAAATGGTTTCGACACTTATGAATGCATTTTCAAAAAATAAAGAATTATCATTTATTTTTATGTTAAATAATATTATAAAATTATATTAATTAGGATAATTTATAAAGTCGAACTTTTTCGATTAAAAAGTTGGACCGACACGAACCAACTGTTGACCTGGAGCATATTTTATCTTTACTTTAGAATATCTTGCGTTTCAAGTCGGCCCAAGGGAGGGCCTGGAATTGGCTCTATTTCAACAGGTATCAAAGAATTATAATATATAGTTGTGTATATAAAAGAAAGAAGCAAAATTTGCAACTTTTATATTCAAAGAGAACAGCTTTGGCCAAAAAAGATACACAAATATTCAAAGAAAACGGCAATATTTTGAAAGACAAAGTCGGGATTTTCAAGGCTGGCGAGTCCACCTGATTTATATGCAATTGACTAAATGGTAACTAAATGTGCAGTTTAACAATTTGATGCATTTCTTAATTTTGTGGCAGTTGTTCCACGTGGTGCTTTCATATCACGAAGCCGCTTCTCCTTGGATAGCACTTTAGCCATTCTGAAGGTAAAGATAATGCATAAGATTAGTATCAAAATCAGATAATATGATGCAGAATTCGAAATTATAGCAGTAAATACCTTATGAGAGCCTCTTCATTTGTTCCCTGGTTACAGGGCTCAAATTTACCAGTCTCCAAGTTCACCCTTGAAACTGGTTTTTTCAATAAATCTTCCCCAACTTTCACAAGATTCTCCAAGTTTTCTTTAGTAGAAATATCCACAGATGCAAGTGGACCCTCTAGTGTATCGTCCTGCTTTTGTTCTTAAATCATGAGCTAAATCTAGTTTTTCCGAGTCAAAACATGTAAACGGATTATATATATGTATATAACTATATATACCTGGATACGGAGATAACTATTTTCAGATTGAAAGGCCTGGAAAACAGCGGCAAGGTGATATTCAGCCATGTCGCTGCTTGCTTGTGTGAAAACATCGACCAATGGAGAAGAGTTTTCACTACTCAACCATCCCAAAATTCCCCATTTGGCAGCGTTCTCTGAATCAAACTTCCCTTCCGATTTGGCTGAACCAGTGCCCAAAGATATAACCACGAACTTAGAATAGTCTGTTGGTTTTATTGGAAAGTATTTAGGGGCTCTGCGAACGATTTCTTTGGTCATTTCGCTTACAGCAACTAAAGCCTGCAAGGATTAGTAAACATGCATGTTATTGATTTCATTTAATTATAGGATTACTTTGTAATCCAAATCTCATTTCATAAAAGAGACGAATAAAAATATATTATACAAATATTAATGAGTACCGGATCGTTTGCAGCAACAGCACCATCAATGAGATGGAATTCTTTCGCTACACCATTAGAATCTTCGGTTTTAAAATAGTGAGCTGGTAGGTAAGTTGGAGCTGCGGAGGTTCCAATGCATATATCCGAGAGCAAAGCATCTTTCCAAGGGTTAATCTTCAGCTAATTATGAAGGACCAGAGATTAGAGAAACAACTCAATAATGAACTTTTGCATTTCTTACTCTCCCTTCATTTCAGACTACAAATAAGCTAAATGTACCTCATAGGTGGAGAAGATTTTTGGCTGGAGTTGCTTGATGTCAAAAGTTGGGATCACAACGTTGGTCAGTGTCTGGCTCAATCTTGCATCTCCCAACTCTTCTCTTACGAGCTTATGCAGATATTTACCATCATATTTCGGCCCTGCCATAGTTTTCATCAAACTTGCAGCAGCTGTAAATGGCGATCTGACATTACCAACGAAAAGAGTCACGTAAATACATTAAATGAGAAAATACTACTTTAATTGCAATTTTGCTTCTATATAGCCTATATATGATTATTACGTGTCTTGGGGGAAAATTTTAGGACAGTGTTCAAGATAAAAGTGCTTTATATCTTTTGCAGCAAAAAGAGGACGAGTCTTCTCGTTCGGGGCTGTGATCATGGCAGTTACAAGGCCGCCGGTACTAGTCCCAGCAATGATATCAAAATAGTCAGCAAGTCTCGCCTCCTCACCATCCAGTTTCTGTAAATAACCAAACGTAAAACAAACAACTATTACAATCAACAAGTCTTATTAATAGATAAAAAGGGTCAAAAATGCATTTATCTACATAGCTAGCCAGCTACACTGTCTCTAGTAAAAAGAAATGGCAAATCATCAGCAGTTTCTCACTATGAAATGCATGCGTACCTACATGCAGTAATGTTCATAAATTTGCCACTTTAGAAGTTCAAATAGGAACATGGCTCATCTTATCGAAAACCAAATATGGAAGAATTAAAGCATATATTTTGTACCTGAAGTTGAGCCTCAAGAAAAGCAAGTATGGTTCCTGGTATGATCCCTCTAATCCCACCTCCATCAATGCTAAGGATGGTGATTATTTCACCGTAGGTGGGAAGTTGATGTTTCATTTAGTCAAGGAAGAAAGAGGAGCTTGTATTGTTTCTTTGATGGCCTTAACTAAGATATATATATATATATATATATATATAGAGAGAGAGAGAGAGAGCAATGAGGTGATAATATGATATGTTCTGTGTTCGTTTTCTATACTCTTTGAGGAATGCAAGAGCTGCTATTTATAGACTTGAGATCGTTGCTCAAGTTTGACATATTCCATTTTCATTGGCATTTTTATGATTTTCTATTTCAGTTTATGTCAGGTATAGGTAGATAGTTTCCAGAGGGGACTGTTACGGTGGCTTACTGGCCTTGTACCCAAAAAATTTTGCGAAATTTTAATTTTTAAAAATTTTCATTATAACTTTTAACTTTTTTTTTTGAATATTTTAATTAAGTTTTCTTAAAATTTTTAAAAAATCTTTTTAATCTTACAAATTTTAATTAAACCTTAAATTTTTAAAAAAAATCTTATTAAACTCCTAATTTTTTTAATAGTTTATTAGTCTCCCAATATTTGATCTCAAGATCATAAATTTTCTCAAAAACTGATCCTTGTTTCTCTTCCGGGACTTACATAAGATTAATTGACTTAATGATTATGTACCCTTTTAGGTTTATAGAAATTAAGTTTATAGAAAATGTTTGCGAACGCACATTATATGGATAGTGAATACATATCAGGATATGCAAAACAATAGATTTTCAAGAATAATTAGGAAATAGTACATTCCTCATGAATAAAATTGACTTTAGAAAATTGGATAAACAAAGGTAAAATAATCCCAAAAAAATATAAATTAACTAAAAAGAAAAAAAGAAGAAGATGTCGTCAAAGTTTACTATAATTTTGGATATCAAACTTGCAGATCTGAAATCATCATGTAATGATGTTAGGAATGTGGCAAACCTAAACTGCAAAATTCTTCTAATTATATAATTACTGGCAGGTTCATTTTTTATATTTTCAATATCTTAGTCATAACAATAGAATGGGGTTTTAAGTTCTGTTGAATAATTTTTTTTTTTTGAAGTCCCTTAAAAATTGGTAAAAAAAAATTTGGTTCCTTAAAAACTAAAACAATAAAATTTGAGACTCTTTAAAAACTAAAAAACAACATTTTACGGTACCCCTTTTAACCTTGAAATCTGAGCGGCAGAACTTCCAGATAATCCAAGGGCTGAGCTTGATTATTGGCTCATGTTATCTTTTCAAAATAAAGGACTAGTTTATTTTCTTTAGTACAACCAACTTTGCCACCCTCTCTTAATAATCTTAGTAAAACTAATTTTTATGTTTTATTTTTTATTTTTTTATATTTATGTATAACACTATTTACTAAATTATTTTTTTATAAGAATCTTTCGTATCAAATCTATGCTTAAGTTAAATAAAAAATTATAAAATTTAAGTAAGAAATAATTTCAATTACATAAAAAATTATGAATGAAAATAATATTAATAAATAGATTACATGTAAACTATGTTAAATATATTATTTAAATCTCAAAAATTAATATATTATAATTATTTAATTTAAAAATTAAAAGAAAGACAAAGATGTGTATAACAATTATCTTAGCGGACAACTAGATTATTATAGACGGCTCAAGGTTGATTGTAATCCAAAGTATAAAAAAACATATTTCATAAATGTTGTTATTTGAGTTTGAGTTTATTGTTAGCCTTAGCTATAATGTTCTAACGTAGAAAAATGTTTGGTCAACTTGATTTTAATTTGAAGCCAAAATTTGATAAATTATTTTCCGCTAGAAAACGATGGCGGATAATGGATATATATAATTATATATTGTTGAAAGTTTATTTCTCTTCTAGAGACTTTTGCCTGAAGGACGTCTTATAAAAGGTTCGTGCACTATACAGAATAAATTAATCAAATAAGTTTAGAAAAAAAAAAGTTAGGCAAAAAAGAAAAGGTATATATATATATATATTGGAACCTAATCTTGATTTATTGTATCAAATTAGTAATTAATTTTTTTTGTTAATTCAAATTTGGATTTAAGAGTTAATTTGGTACTTAAATTTTTTTTATCCTATTAAGTACCCAAACTTGACATTTTGGTTCAAATTGGTACATGAACTTGACTCCTTAATTTAAATTGGTTTAAACAAGTCATTTATCATAAATATTAATTCGGATAAAAAATAAGTTCAGATACCAATTTGAATCAATAAGGCAAATGTAAGTATCTAATTGGACAAAGAAAATGAGGTATTAATTAAACTTTTAATTCAACAAAAATAATTAAATACCAAAAAATATATTTATAAAAGAAGAATATGAAGATAAAACAAAATATGTTTCACAAATCAAACAAGCTTCAATGTTGGTCAAATCTGCACGTATACTTTTTTCTTTTTGGGTCAATTTTTACTTATATTTTTGTGTTAATATATAAACTTCCAAGAAAGTGAGTCTTCGTTTTGAATTTTTTTATAAAAGAATATATTTAGCAAACCTTTGTTTACTATTAAGTCATCTTCAAAATTCAATAGGAACAAATTTTATTGTTTTTTTTTGGGAAATAATAGAAGAAAGAAAATCATGTGTTGATAGTTATGGTTAGGCAGGGTGGGTGTGATTAAGTTCGGTCGAGCCGAACATTAAAAACAAATAAGCCCATTAAGCACAGACTATATGTTTATACATTTAAGTTCATTGGACCATCAAATATTTCCAGACCAGATATCTTGTCTTAGGCCCTTTAAGTTATGTAGACCGGACTGGACCGAAATAGTTTGTTCTATATATGAAATATATTTTCATATATCAAGCCTTCACATCCCACCAACGTTTCATTTGTCTTGCTACCAAAGAAAAGTTTTCTGAAAACTCCGATCGACAATGTCAGGATTGGACCGTTTGCAAAGGATGTTCGCTGGTGCTGGTGGCGCTTTGGGTCATCCGCCGCCGGATTCCCCTACCCTTGATTCTTCGGAGCAGGTCTATATCTCCTCTCTCGCCCTCCTCAAAATGCTTAAGCATGGTATTTTTCCCTCACCCTCTCATTTGCTTATATGAAGTTCTTTATCTTTTATTATTTTTATTTTTATTTACTTCACCACTAGGGCTTCGCCTTTGTTTAAAAAATCACACTGCTTTGATTTTGCGGTTTAGGGTTTTCTTTATTAAATCATAAATGCCATTTTTCTGATTCATCTACTTATCTATGAGAACCGCGAGCTATTTCGCTCTATTTTAGGGCTAAAGAGTTTAACTTTTGCAGTGGAATGCTGTAATTGTGTTTCTTTGTTTGGTTGATTTGAACATTTTATAGGAAGAGCTGGAGTTCCCATGGAAGTTATGGGTTTGATGTTGGGAGAGTTTGTTGATGAGTACACTGTGCGTGTCGTGGATGTCTTTGCAATGCCACAGAGTGGTACCGGTGTTAGTGTCGAAGCTGTGGATCATGTTTTCCAAACGAATATGCTTGACATGCTCAAACAAACTGGAAGGTTTTATCTACTCTAGTATCTAGTTTTATTCATATCAACTTATAACAGTTTTGGGCCAGTATTAACTTTGCAAGGTTGCTATGAACTCCTTTATCACTTATTTCTCTTGATTGACTGCTGATCTTTATGCTTGTTGTTGCAGGCCAGAGATGGTTGTGGGTTGGTACCATTCACATCCAGGATTCGGCTGCTGGCTTTCTGGTGTCGACATAAACACACAGCAGGTCGTAATTAACCTTTTTTGCATAGTGCTCCACCATACACATGTTTGTTGACTAGCTATAGTGTAGAAGATTTTCTTGTCTGTCATAGGCTTTAACGTCTCCAGTTAGTGTTAATACATAGTATACAACTCTGTTCTTAATGTATCATTTCGGACACTGCGTTATATTTACTGGAATTCTCTCTGTTACCCCCTTCCCAGAAATATATGTAAAATGTGTCAAAGATATTTTGAGTATATAAGAGTTGATAAATATTGTAATGGCTTGAATTGTCAATGTAGGTTACTAAATATTATACTAGTGCATATTCAAGGCCAAATGAGTTTTGGTACTTGCTTTTTTCCTATCCTATGTCATTTGGCTTATTTTTTCCGTTTCAATCTTTTCAAATGAAGACCATTTCAATGGTTTTATTGTTTTTTGTTACACTGTTGTGTCAATGAAAGGTGGCCTATTTGTTTCTAACATCTGCCACCGCTTGCAGAGTTTTGAAGCTTTGAATCAAAGGGCTGTAGCAGTGGTGGTGGACCCAATTCAGAGTGTTAAGGGGAAGGTGGTGATTGATGCATTCCGTTTGATCAATCCACAAACCATGATGCTTGGCCAAGAACCACGTCAGACAACTTCCAATCTAGGGCATCTTAATAAGCCATCTATCCAAGTCAGTGCTGAAAGAATACTGTGTGAGTTTTCCTAATGGCTGCTTTATTATGGGAGCTGATCTCATCTTATTGTGTTTCACTGCCAGGCCTTGATCCATGGACTAAATAGACACTACTACTCTATAGCCATTAACTACAGAAAGAATGAACTTGAGGAAAAGATGCTATTAAATCTTCATAAAAAGAAGTGGACAGATGGACTGACACTTCGGCGTTTTGATACCCATTCGAAAACCAATGAACAGACTGTTCAGGTGAGTGAAGGCTTTTTGCAGACGTTATCACCTTAGTATATGATGTTGAACCGTTGGTTGCATAATTGTAAGATAATATATGAATTTATGTTGTCCCTCATTGATATGAGGTACTTAAAGGTCATTGACTTGGAAGGGAAGGAAAAACCCTTAATAAGTGTGTTGAAATTCCCTTGCAAGTTGCCATGAGATCTCCATATTAAAGAAGTTTCATTTAGAATGTTTGCTCAAAAGTTCAAATGTGATCTCCAAATAATGAATTTCTTGTTATAATGAAAATAGTCTTCCATAATGATGGTGGCTTGTTTTGACTCGTGCAGGAAATGCTGAATTTAGCTATAAAATACAACAAGGCAGTGCAGGAGGAAGATGAATTACCCCCTGAGAAGCTAGCAATAGCAAATGTTGGGAGACAAGATGCCAAGAAGCACTTAGAGGAACACGTCTCAAACTTGATGTCCTCAAACATAGTTCAGACTTTGGGAACTATGCTTGACACTGTCGTGTTCTAGACTCTTTGCATCTGTATTAACTTCTTTAAGTTAATGAATTGCATCTATATTGATATCATATATTGTTGGTCAAGTGCACTGTTCATGCATTGTTGTGAAGATTCAAAGCGACTATCATGTTGATTCATTAAATTTTTTATGCTTTCTTCTCTCACCCTCCCTCCCTCTGTGTATGTGTTGAGATTTCATTAGCATTTTAGCATATGTTTAATGTGTTTATGCCTATATTCAGTGTTTTGTGTTGAGACACATCATTTTGAAGGCCCATATGTAAAAAGGTATCTTAAAAAAGAACCTTAAAAAAAAAGTGGAGAAAAAGAAACTGAAGGGCAATCTTAACAAGTGCCTATTTCCCGAATAGCAATCGAATTGTGGTCGTGAACTCATCATCATGACGGGGTTGCGCAGCAATGGCCACTATCAATGGTCCAGGATCCTTTATGCCAATTAAATAAATTTCCACAAAAATCTTCAGAAAAGTGCATCAATTAATACCAAAAGAAAAAACAGGGTAAAGAGGTCCACATGATGGGTATAGTAGGTAGTTGTCAATCAAATTTTTTAACGTGGTTTTTCTACAAAGCACATGGCTTTCACATTTTAAAGAAAGAAGCCAAACGTTGGATCAAGCTCTTGGCATTGGCACAATCAGGATGAAAAATATGGAACACATGATCCTCATCTTCTGTCTCCATAAACTCTGCCTTTCCCTTCCACCCAGATTTCACCAATTTATCATAATACAACCTCCCTCTGTCCTTCAGTATATCCTTCTCTGCAACAATAACAAGGATTCTATCACATGCCAAGTTTGCAAGATCAGAGGATCCATCCACAAACGGATTGATTAGCGGATCATCGCACCCTTTATCAGAGGGACAAACATACAACCACCACTTATCCACCAATTCTTTCCTGAACTGATCAGTAACCTCCGATCCAATCGGGTTGGTTCCCCAAAAGTAAGGATGGATCATACCAATACCAACGATCTTCAGCTTGTAACTCAAATTCGATTCCTTAATTCGTAAAGCCAAATGATGTGCAATATTGGCACCAGAACTATCACCAGTCAAAAACACCTCGTCTAACTCAACATAATCCTTGATCCAAGCCTCATGGTTGCCATTTTCCTCCTTGTGGGAAGCCACCCACTGGAGTGCAGCCCATGAATCTTCATATGCAGTAGGAAGAGGATGCTCCGGGACTAACCTGTAGTCAACTGAAAGAGCTATGATGTTAGCCTCAGCAACGAGCTTGTTGAGGCTGGTATGGTACTCCAGAGAAGCAGGCGATGCTGCACAAAAGGCTCCGCCATGAAAATAAACTACAAGGGGCAGCTTTTGAGGTTCAGTAACCAAGTTGGGGCGGTAAATCCTAGCTGAGACGCCCGTTTTGGGTAGGATGAGGATGTCCTTTGATAAAACGTTGGTTTCAGGGTCAAGTCCAGGGGGAACTACTTCGACTCCGGCGAGTCTCTTGAGGGTTCCATCTTTGTATACTTTAAGGAAGGGAAACAAATCAAGTGCAACTTCTGAAGTGATAGAACTCATGTCTTTTGTGTGTCGGACAGGGAGAGATTGAGAGAGGGGGACACAGTAAAGAGAAAAACTAAGCAAGCAGTGTGTGAGATCTTACGCAAACCAAAATTGCTTAAATAGAGGAAATGTTTTAAATAGAACAGAGGCAGGCAGGCGGCTATGACTTATTAGTGGTAAGGATTGTACGAAACATTAACGTCACGTTATTTGTATTTTTTTTTAATGAATTTATGTAATATCAGTATTTTTATCCTTAATTTCAGTATTTTTATCTTGAAAAAAATTAAATCCAAATTAAAATCATGAAATTCAGGATAAAAATGCTGATGTGGCATAAACCTACTGGAAAGGAATACAGATGACGTGGCGTCACTGTTTCATCTAACTTTTTAACAGTGACGTAAAAAATTTGCTTAATACACAAATTGTTGCCTAAAGTATACCTTTTTTTTCTATCTTAAGACCTAATCTTTTTTTTGTCACAAATGGTACCTAAATTATTTTTTTCTCAAGTTAATATGTCCATTAATCAAACCTTTAAGACTATTTCAAAAAATGCTTACACACAATTTGGTATATAAATTACATTTTCTTTTTTTTTAGTACCTAAACATATTTTTTTGTCACAAGTGATACTTAAATTATTCTTCTATTACCTATTTTACACCAAAAAATTATATATTAAAAAAATTCCAGTCAATAATATTCTACCACATCATAAAAACTTAAAAAATATATTTTAAATTCTTTTATTCCCTTTTTTTTCTTTTGCATTATTTCTTTCTTTATTTTTTTTCTTCTAATTTTTCAGTTTTTTTCATTTTTTCCTTCCTAATTAATGTCTAGTAATCACAGCAGTGCTTGAAACTCGCCCTCCTAAGGTCAAGACATTGGTGATTAAATTTGTTTTCAAACTTCACCACCTACTTGCTCGACCTGATGGGATAAAAAAAATTATTTCATCAATTAAAATCAATGTTTCCAGAACCAAATCGAATTAGTTGGTTGGAATAGGAATCAATCAAGGTAGCAGTTTGGAGATAGGGGTTGAATCGATACAGACTGATTGAACCAATTTTCTCTATTTTTAAATATTTTTTATAAATTTTTTAATAATTGATTTAATCAAATTGAACGAATTGGTCAAACTGAGAACTAGTAATTTGACTGAACCAATTATTGATTTGATTCTAAAGAAAGAGGAAAATAAAAAGAATATATATATGTAAAAGCAAATAATATTTTTGACTTTTTTTTGTCGCATGCCAATTTTTAATTTTTTATATTTTTTAAATAAATTTAATTGTTTAGTTGATTATTGAACGGACAAAAGTACCAATTTAGGAGAAAAAAAATAGTTTAAGTATAGCTTGTGATAAAAAAAATGTTTGGGTATCAAAATGAAAAAGAAAAATCATAGTTAAGTTACCAATTTATTTGTTAAACTTTTAAATAGACTTAACGGCTTAAAAGAAGGTACCAACTTAAAAAATAATAATTTAAGTACCACTTTTAGCAAAATAAAAATTTAATTATCAAAATAGAAAAAAATAATAATTTAAATAGCAACATATGAGTTAAACCTAAAAAATTTTGACTTACTACCCCGTTCAAAGGGGGATTGCAGATGTTACACGCCATTTCACTTTTTACCATTAATAAAAGGATTAATTATTTAATTCCACCCTAAGTCTCAAACAATACCCTACATTTTAAATTCAAAGTCAATCCCTGAAAGTATTAATCCATCAATTTATCTATTAATTTGGGTGCGAGCTTAGTCATTAGCTTGAAGGCTAAGTGTCAATTAAAACCGAACACGTATCATATTTAACTTTTAAAACATGTAAATTAAATTAGAAATAAAATAATTTAGATTTGACTACAAATATTCACGGATTAAGTTAATTTTGTGTTTAGGTAAGGTCTATACATAATATCAATATCATACATAATTATAAAAATTTGATTTAGCTTGAAACGATCTCAAATTTTGATTAAGTTAACCTATATTTATAAATAGTTAACCCAATCATGCTTTAGATGTACATATATTATTTTTTTATTTTTAAAAACATAATTTTTTTTATTACATAGTAATTATATAAATATTTTATTATCATGGTATACTTTTTCTTTTATTAAATTTTTTAACATAAACAACTTAACAACATATTTTTAAATATTTAAATTATAATAAATATATTTAATTTTCATAGACTTATCGTCACAACCAATGAACAGGCTGTTGAGGTGCTTCAAGGCCATTGGCTTGGAAGGGAGCAATGAATTCTCCTGTTAAAACAAGTGGCATTTAAAATGTTTGCCCTACAAGTTCAAATGTGAAACTCCAAATAACAAAGTTCTTGATACAATGTAAATTGTCTTCCACAAGGCAAATTAATGATGGCTGATAGTGCAGGGAATGCTGATTTCAGCTATAAAAATACAAAGCAGTAGAGGAGGAAGATGAATTACTCCCTGAGAAGCTGGCAATTTCACCTAGAGGAACTATCAACTTGCATAATTAAAACTTTTCTGACTTCTTCTCTCCTTCCTCTGTGCTTGTTTAAGTTTGTTGCAACTTGCATTTTGGCTTGTTTTATTTGTTTATCTAGAAAAATTCTTTCCTTATAAAACAAGGAAAGACAAAAGTGTAACCATGGCCATGGCCCATATAGGAGGAAACGACACGTTCAGAAAAGTGCATCAATTAAGACAAATTGTATAGTGGAAAGGAAATTACAAACAGATGCAGGGCATGTTGACAATAGGTTATATCTCAATCTGACCCTCCTTTTTTTAGTTTACTTACTAAGCACCTCGCTTTCACATTTTCATTGGAAAGGAAGCTTCCCTTGGTTAAAGAAAGAAGCCAAACGTTTGATCAAGCGGTTGGCGTTGTCGCAATCAGGATTAAAGATATGGAACACATGATCCTCACCTTCCGTCTCCATAATCTCTGCCTTACCTTTCCACCCTGATTTCACCAATTTATCATAATACAACCACCCTCTACCCTTTAGTATATCCTTCTCTGCAACAATTATAAGGATTCTATCACATGCCAAGCCTGCAAGATCAGCACTCTCACCATCCACAAACGGATTGATAAGCGGATCATCGCACCCTTTGTCGGTGGGACAAACGTATAACCACCACTTATCCACTAATTCTTTCCTGGACAGATCATTAAGCTCCGGTCCAATAGGGCTCGTTCCCCAAAAGTAAGGATGGATCATACCGATACCAAGAACCTTCAGCTTTTGACCCAAATTCGATTCCTTGATTCGTAAAGCCAAGTGATGTGCAATATTGCCCCCAGCACTATCACCAGCCAAAAACACCTGTTCAAACTCAACATAGTCCTTGATCCAAGCTTCATGGTTGCCATCTTCATCCTTGTGAGAAGCAACCCACTGAAGTGCAGCCCATGAATCTTCATATGCAGTAGGAAGAGGATGCTCCGGGACCAACCTGTAGTCAACTGAAAGAGCAATGATGTTAGCCTCAGCAACGAGCTTGTTGAGGCTGGTATGGTAGGGCGGAAAAGCTGGCGATGCTACACAGAAGGCTCCACCATGAAAATAAACTACAAGGGGAAGCTTTCGATCTTCACTAATCAAGTTGGGGACGTAAATCCTAGCTGAGACGCCGGTTTCGGGGATGATGACGATGTCTCTTGATAAGACGTTGGTTTCAGGGTCAAGACCCGGGGGAACTACTTCGACTCCGGCGATTCTCTCGAGCGTTCCATTTTTGTATACTTTAAGGTAGGGAAACAAATCAAGAGCAACCTCCGAGGCGTTAGATTCCATGTCTTTTGTGTGTC
The DNA here is from genome assembly GCA_005393395.2 of Gossypium australe. Classification (NCBI taxonomy): domain Eukaryota; kingdom Viridiplantae; phylum Streptophyta; class Magnoliopsida; order Malvales; family Malvaceae; genus Gossypium; species Gossypium australe. The sequence continues at coordinate 29,495,554 of CM016626.1, forward strand.
GGAGAGATTGAGAAAGGGGGTAAACTGTGAAGAGAAAAACTAAGCAAACTGTGTAATCTTACACAGACAAAGGAAGAAAATGGCTTAAAATGAAGACATGCTCTGGAAAAACAAACAGAGCGACAGATTTTCAGCATTTAAAAGAGAGGTATTGACTTTTTGACCAAGACAAAAAATACGGGGCTTATTATTCTGTTCAAAGACAGATTACGGATGTTGCCCACCATTTAATTTTATAACATTTTTAAAAAACCACCAGCAGCCAGCCAACCACTAGCAAGTCTAATTAAAAGGGTGGCGTTGTCTTCAAGACTTGTATAAAAATATATAATTTTTTTGGTAAATATAAATTACACCATAAATAGAAAACATAATTTTGAATATATCAATATTTAAAGATTATATCTACAGTTAATATAATAACGTAGGTTGTGAGCTAAACTACACATTACGTTATTATATTTTGACTTATATGTGAAAAAGGATTTTAAGAAAGAATCAATTAATTATCGCACTAAATTCACCACTTGAGATTTGATCGTTAAGCTAAAAAAATCCGTTAGACCTTTACATCTTTGATTACGTTGACCATAAAAAGCAATAGGTGGATAAATTTGATAACGACCTGATAGTTTTTAGTTTAATTTTATATTTATAGAATAAAATTTATATAAAATTATTAAATAAATTATAAAATGTTAGTTTTTAAAGATCTTTAAATATTATAAAAATTTATGAGAATTCTAATACTTATATTTTTATAAAATTAATAAAACATATTTAAAATTTTATAAAAACTTATAAAATTCATAATATAATAAAAATAAAATTATAAAATTATAAATTATAAAAAAATTCATTTAAACTCCTACAATTATAATGAATACATGACATCAAACCAATTACTAAATAATGAAAATAGCCGTCAGATCGTTAGTGTCATTTTCATATTGGATAAAATATTCTTGATCTTCCACAAATAAAATGATAATTGTAGAACCCTCTCCTCTTTGTTGATAAATTACTATTTTTTTAATTTTATCTCAAATTTTTTAAGTATAATACCGTACTAGTCTGGACATTGAAAAATAAAATTTTGTTTCCTAAGTATTGAAAAATAAAAGTTTATTATCTAACAGTTGTCAATATTAGAATATGTCAGCATGAAATGTTCTGACCAAAGTTTCCAAAACCAGATCAATGGTCAAATTGGTTAAGTCACTAGTTCGTCCAATTTAACTAAATAAATTATTAAAAATACAAAAAAAAAACCCAGTTCAACCACTTCATACAATTGGTCAATATCAATTTCTAGATCAATCAATCTAATGATTTTCTCTGAATTGATACCCTTATCGATTCTTGGTCCAACTGGTTTGGTCTAATTAAAACTACATTGATTCTAACGATTATTCTCATTATCCAACGGTTGGTCTAATGTCATATGTTATTTTTATTTTTGGGGTTTAATGTTCAAAATAAGGAACCAACAAATGAATTTTTATATATTTTTATATTTTATTAAAAATTATATTTTTAATAATTTATTAAAACTTATTATGATTTTTATAAGTTTTATAATTATTGATAATTTTATATTTTTATATTTTATTGAATTTTTTATATGTTTTTATATTTATTATTTTTATAATATTTACAAATTTTATAAGTTCATAGAAAGTTTTAAATATTTTTAACATGTTTTATTTTTATAATTAATTAGAATTTTTATAATATTATAAGTTTATATAAATTTGTAATATTTTATTTTTTTATGATTCTAATGATTTTTATGGGAAAATATAATATTAAATTAAAAGTTATCATGTGTTGTTATTTGATTAATTCATTAATTAATTTTAACTATTAACATGATTAAAGATAAAAATAATTAAAAAATTAATTGATTTTTTTAATAGCATGCTCAATTGAGATCAAAATTAATGCAAAAACTCAATTTAAGTGAATTTAGCATAAAAGTCGATTTTTTCGTATTCTTTTAAGACCTATAGATAGGTGTGTTCAAATTTTGATTAAAACTGAATTAATTGACCGAACTGAACTAATTTCGTTAATCGGTCGGTTAACCGATCTAATTCAGTCGGAGGTCGGTTAATAATTTTTTGAAAAATCGGTTATCGGTTAATTCGGTTTGAAATTGAGTAATTAACTGAATTAATCGAACTTTCAAAAAATCAATATTATATATTACCAATTCAGTTAATTTGGTTAATTTAGTTTAATTCAGTTAAATGAACATTAACAATTTTTTTTGATATGTTTTATATTTGTTTTAACAAAAAATTAAAAACATAAAAATTTTAATTAATTAGATTAACAGACCGAATTAACCGAAATAATTCGATTTAATTATTTAATTTAAAAAAAATTCAATTTAACTAAAAATTTAAAAAATTTAATTAATTTAATTAACGCTAATTCAATTTAATTAATCAATAAAATAACCGATTCACCCTTTAAATAAACCTTAATTTCTTTTATATTGGCGTTCTAGATTCCACTGTCTACTTCTCACATCTCGGGGGGATTTTATTACTTTCAAAATCATGTGCCACTAATATTTCGCCATCACATCTCGGGGGGATTTTATTACTTTCACAAATAAATCATGTGCCACTAATATTTCGTGGCGAGCTAATGTATTCACCGTTAGTTCTTGCAACTTGTTATCGAGCCACCCCAAAACCTGTGGCACGTTATTCATAATGTCCTGACCACTAATATTTGGTCTTATTAAAATAATCATGAAAATTTAATAATTTCATTATAATTACAATTTTTTTATAAAATACAAGTTTAAATTCATGTATTCATTTCTTATCACACAAATAAATTTATAGATAAAATTTTAACTTTTTTATATAAATTAACTCACTTCAATTAATTACTTTATTGCTTGAGTTGAATTACAAATTTTAGCTTAAATGAAATGATGTTATTATTTCAGGCTTTTATAAAAATAATACAAAAAAAAATATTCTTTTAAAAAATATTCACTTTTTGAAAATTATTAGTAACCATGGATTTTAAAAAATATTCTTTTTAGTGGTGCTTCTTGGTACATTATACACGGAACAAAAAATTATGAAAAAAATTAATATTTTAATGGTGTCGCTTGATACATTGGTGGCAACAGTAAATTTTTTAAAAAAATAGGGTTGACAAAAAAAAGATTGCGGAAACCCAAAAAAAAGAGAAAAAAAGAGATGTACAGTGATACCGTCGAGTAGTCAGGCGATAACAATTTAAAATTTTTAAAAAATTAACCATTGTGAGAAAAAAATAATTTTTAGTGAGTGCTTTCTGTCGGCGATATCAATATCCGATATATAATTCTCCCCCAGCCAAAGAACAAATTTTGAATGTTTATGGTTTGAAACAAACAAAACGATAGAGGAAAAAAATGGGTGTTAGAAATTAGAATTGAATATCAACAATATTTGTTTCTCATTTGAGCAATCAAGGTTTTTTTTTTTTAAGCCTTAAAAATAAAATTGATAAGGTTAGTTTGTAGTTATTTTTATATTTTTAATTTATTTTATTATTATGTATGATTATGTGAGTATATATTGATAATTAATAGTATGAGATGTAAGTTATATTGTTTGATAAAAACTTTTTTTTGTTAATTTAAAATGGTATGAATTGTTTTAATAAGAACTAATATTTTTTTATTTTTAATTTAATTTACAGATATAGTATAAAAAATGAATAACCAATTTTTCGTATACTTTCATTTTGATGGGATAATTTTACAAACAACAATTGATTGTATGTTTGAATTGTGCAATCAAATAAGAATGATGTTCAACAAAAGTGTAAAACCCGGTGCAATGAAACAAAAGATTAGTGCGAAAGTTGCTTGACGTTGTGGGAAGAGGATTTTCAGACTATTTTACAAATTTCTAATTTTGTCAAATTCGTGCAAATATAAAGAGATGGAACTTGTAGAGGATGATGACGTGGAGATTATGATCGCACAGGATTGCTCGCCTAAGAACATTAAACTTGTTGAGTTGTTCATGGATTTAGTGAATGTTAAGCCCGTTCAAAATGTCACTCCATTAAATCAACAATATGAAGTTGAAGACCCATATACAAAGGTTCCAAAAGCCTCTATTGATAGGTGGTTTTTTGTACATAGGTTTGACTTTGATATGAATGTTGGGTGGGTAGAATTGTGTGATTATGGAGTGACATCAACATGGGGCGGCAATCCACACAATGCTCTGATTGTGTACAACAACCTTAATCTAGGTCCCCATTTACAAATACATTCATTAGTGATTGGTACTGATGCAGACGACAAGGAAGGACTTGATAATGATGGTGGTTTTAATCACCAAGGTGAAGATTTTAGTGACTCTGATATTGATGAGGTCCCAGATGATATAGACGAGGAAGGCACATGCGATGATGATATTGTATATGCCCCTTTGCTCGAGAACACAACTCAAAGCATTGTTATACGAAATGATCCTTCAATCTACATGTTGAGCGTAGATCTTGATGCTGCACATGCATTTGAGTTCCTTAAATATCCAGATATAATACCTTCTCACAGGTTGGTCCTAGATTCCAAATTAGAAGAGTTGACTATAGGTTAACAATTCGCAAACAAGGAGGAATGTGTATTTATCATCAATAAATATAGCATGAAAGTGTCAGTGGACTACAAAGTCGTTGTTCTAAACCAACATTATATATTGGGGAGCGTTGGAGGTCTACAGAAGGTTGCAAATGGAGGGTACGAGCTGCATTGATGCAGAGGTCGCAATTGTAGGAGATTCAAAAATATGTCAGTGTAACAGCCCGATTTTGACCCTAATCGGAACGGTGGTTTCGAGACCACGAATCTGAGTCAGAAATATTTAATTGTTATTTTTCTGTGTTCTGAATGTGTGAATTTGGCTGGTGTGAAATTTTCGTTTTAAAATTTTATCATTTGAATGCCGATTTAATAAATAGGGCTTAATCGCGTAAAATAAAAATTTGGGGGTTAAATGCCTAAGTGTCAAATTGGTGATGGTTTCTTAAATTGAGGTATAAATAGTGTAAACTGACCAAAATTCATCATAGTGGCCGGTCATAATATGCATGTAATAGTGAATGTATTATTTAATTATTTTAGTAATGGCAACTTGGTAAATTTAATTAAAATTATATGAATAATAAAACAAAAAGATGAAAGTGTTCATCTTTCTTTCATCTTGAAGATCGAAACTCAAAGAAAAGAAGAAAATAAAAAGGGTTTTTACATTCGGCACTTGTGAATCCAAATTCAAGGTTAGTTTGGTTTTGGTTTTTGATAATTTTTACGTTTTTGATATCGTTGCTTTGAATACTTCAAAACTCATGCTTGAATTTTTGAAATTGGTGATATTTTCATGGGTTGCCATGGTTGATAGTTTGGTTAATTTTGTGTTTGAAGATAGAAAATAAAAGATATGTGTTAGATTATTAAATTTTGTATTAGAAATTTTGATGAAATTGAGTATTTAGGACTAAATTTCAAAAATAGTAAATTGAGGGGTAGATTGTGAAATTTATGAAATGTGGAGACTTGTATAAGCCTAGTGAACTTTCGACACTAGCTTAATATATGCAAATTTAGCATATTTTGTGTCTTGTTGGATTAATTTGTAAAAGTGCAAAATGTTAGGGATAAATTGGTAAATTGTTCAATTATGTGTTTGGGACTAAAATGAATGAAATCCTATTTGAATGAGCTCATTTTGAAATTACATAGATCAAGAACTGAAAAGATAGGATGTGGATCAGGGAAAAACAAAAATCGTTGAATAGTCAAAAGTTTCTGTTCGTCGATATCCGAGGTAAGTTATTGAGTAAATATTTATTGTTGATTTAAATAAATATAATTTATAAGTATGTGTCGAATTGAAATGTGGAAAATATTGAGGTGGCCGAATACAAATAGACTTAGTAAAAATAAATGGATGTGTATTGAGTATTTGAATTTAAGTGCTGAGTGTGCTAATATAATTAGTTACGGAGATGACATTAGCACTAAGTGTGCAAGTTTAATTATCGAGCACTAAGTGTGCGATTCTAAATTATCAAGCACTAAGTGTGTGATCTTACTTATCGAGCACTAAATGTGCGATTTTACTTATGGAGCTCTAAGTGTGCGAATTCAGTTTATAATTTCGAATAATTATTAGCACTAAGTGTGCGGTTTTATAGAATTATTAGAGATATTCGAGTGAGTTATTGCCTTGAAATTTTTGGGTGTTAAATACGATACCTAAGTTTGAAATTGTGCAGGTATGTCTCGAACCTATGTGGTTAATATTATTAAGCTTAAATTTGTGTGATTGATAGTAGAAAAGATGAAGTGCATGGATTATGAATAAAACGATATATATATATATATATATATATATATATATATAATCAAGTTAATGGAGATTTGGTTAATTGTGAGCACATAACAGTAGGTGTAATGAATATCTTTGAGATTGAATATATATATTTGTAAATTTGAATAATATGTATTAGTACAGGAATGATATATGGTTTCATGTATAGATAAATTGGAAGTATTGGTGATTATTGTATATAAATTCTGTTATTTAAAAATTTAGTTGTTAATGTCAATTGAGTATCTATTTTGCTTATAACTTACTAAGCTGTGAAAGCTTGCTATGTGTGTTTATGTTGTTCTTTGTGAATTAGATTTTGGAAGCTTATTACGAGTTCGGGATCATCAGCGAAGTCATCTACACTATCATCAATATTTTGGTACTTTTAGAAGTTTTGAATTTTGAAATGTATAGCATGTATAAACTAGGTTATCTTTTGAATCTATTTTGGTTGAATTGTAATTATGTAAGCTATACGAAAATGGCTTACTAAATGGGTTAAGTTGATTAATATATTTTGATTTAAGGATGTGGTTCGGTTATATTCTTTATATAAAAGTAGATTATATTTGGTGGTTGATTAGGTGAATGAATTGATGGTTTTGACTATGAGATATTAATGATATGTTACATTGTTTGGGTGTTAATAAGTTGATAAATTTTGGTTATGGATGTTAGTCAAATTCGGCAACTGTGAAAGAAAATCTATGAACATTATGTGATTAAATAAAAAGTAAATATTTGTATTATATGCATTAAACATTGATGATATTCTGTATTAGCTAATAAATTAAAATATTTGAATTTGTAAATTGGTGGATTGGCGTTGTATTTGTAAATTGGTGGATTGGCTAAGTTTAATGTACCAAATGAATAATGCATTTTGGTTTTTAGGTTTAGTTTGGTATATAAGTTTAGATGAGTTATTTCAACATTGATACATGAGTATTATTATTATTATTTTTTTTTTTGGATTATGCTGCATGAGTATAATTGTTTAAAAGAATATAGATTTTAAGTGAAATCAAGTATGTGTTGTTTTGATGTATAAATGGTTGTGCTTATGTATATACGTGAAAGTACTTTATGTGATAATCTGCTTATGAAGTAAATGAGTTAGATTATATTATTTTTCGATAAAAAAAATAGTCTATATATATAGTTGGGTTAAGAGTTTAAAATGCGCACGATCATGATTGTTGGGAATTGAGATTTGTTGAGTAATGCCTCGTAACCCCTCCAGCGAGGGATACGGGTTAAGGGTGTTACAGTCAAGCCTCATACATGCACTGTTGCACGAATGACACAAGACCATTAAAAACTTGATGCGAAAACAATTTGTAACTGCATCATGCCATTGGTGAAAGACATGTCCACCATTCATATATCAACATTGTTTGCCGACATGCAATCCTAGTTTCAGTACAGAGTGTCATATAGGAAAGCATAGTGAGCTAAACATATGGCAATGGAACAATTGTATGAAGATTGGGATGCGTCATACAATGAACTATAAGGTGGTTAGCCGTTAATGTGTTAGACAATATCATTATTTTTTTTAAGTATTTTTTTGTCTCGTGTATAGTAGAAAATATGTGTACTTTTTTAGAAATTTATACATGTGCCGCCAATGTGTCAGGTGACACCACTATTTTTTTTTTTAAATCCATAATTGGCTAATGATTTGCAAAAAATGAGGGTAATGCCGCCAACTAGTTAGACGACATCAATGTATTTTGTAGCTTTCAACCTATTTTTATAATTAATTTGTTTCCCATACTATTTTTGTACTTAATTATTCTTATAAAAAAACTATTATTTTAGAGATACTAAATGATGCTATTATTTCACCTTTTATAACTTTTATTTATTGTTATATCATTAATTTTGTAGGTATAGGAGGATTGACCCGCTCTTTTAAAGTCAATAACAATTATTACCGTGTATTTACAACTTATGTGGATTTAATAATGATAATATCAACCTCGTGTATTGGTTTAATGGGTACTGTATCAAGTGTAGTTTGAGTTCGAGTCGCATTAGTCGTGTTATTTTTAGAGCTTTGCACTCTTCTTGTAATTAAAAGAAAAAGAGTAAAAATTATCGAAACTATTTTTTTGTTTGGAAAACGGCCGACTTTAAAAAGGAAAATGGAGTCGCCACCAATCTTTTTTGAAGTGCAAAGAATGAAATATCACATTGAGCACGTCAGGATACGATGTTTCAAACCCTTGACACCAAGATCATTTCATGATTTCCAAAATTCATGCATTGCAATTTAAAAAGGGTATTCCATTATTTGGCCAAACGAAAAAAACCCGAAACCCAGCACGTTAGGGCACGATTCCTCGAATTTACAAACATAAAATATTGCCTTATTTTTGAAGTTAAGAAAACACGGTCAAAATCTTAAAAGGTTATTTAGTCATTTGGACGAACGAAAAATCGAAACCCAGCATGTTAGGGCACGATTTCCTGAACTTCCAAACACAAAATATTACCTTTGTAAAAACTCTTTTTATGAGTTTGGGTAAAAAAGTGAAAAAAAAAAGATAAAGTCAATATAACTTTTAAAATAGAAAATCAGTTAAAACGTAAAAATGATCATACTTAGCGAATAGTGACAAAAATAGTATATACGATAATAAAACCATAGAATAATAAAGATAGTAACAAAAAATGCAACAATAATGATAGAATATATTAATAAACAAATAATAGTAAAAAATAATATAAAAAAAATAATAATGAAAATAGCAGCAATAATGTTGATAATAAAAATAAAATAAAATAATAATAACATAATTATAGTAATAATATAAAAAAAAGTGGTAATAAAAAAATAAGAAGAAGAAGAAATGAATATAATAATAACAAAGTTAATTATAAATAAAATAATAAAAAAATAGTGGTAGTAATATTAAAAGAATAATTATAATAGTAAAATAATAATAATACTAAATTAGTAATAATAATAGTAATAAAAATAAAAAATAATAGTAACAATATTAAAGTCAATCAATTTAATAACAAAATTAAAAAAATAGGACTAAATTGCACTCGAAATAGAGATTCGGGGGCCAAATGGGCAATAAACCCTTCCCTTGGACACGCGTCCATTCCCCAGAGGATCGGCGCATTAGGGACCAAATTGAAACTGTAACACCCCTTACCCGAGACCGTTGTCGGAGTCGAGCATGAGGCATTACTAGACTTAACTACTAATTCGGAGCATAAAAATTGAAACTGTCCATCTGCGTCATGTTGACTAAATTGACTATAACTCGAGTTACAAAACTTAAAATTTAGATCCGTAAATTTTTCTTGAAACTAGACTCATATATCTTCTTAATATAATTTTTCCAGAATTTTTCATGTGGCCAATTAGTACATTTTATTCATTAAAATTTCTCCTATTTCATTGTTCGACGGTTCTGACTTATCCTTACAAAAACTCAGTTATCATATTGTATAGAATTTAATTAATGTTCTCGTTTATTCTAATAAAAAAATAGACTCATTTATGGTTCTAAGCATATAAACTATGCTCCATAATTATTCTTGTACAATTTTTAATAATTTTTCCAAGACAGAACAGGAGATCACAAAGTCATTCAGAACCAGTTTTACTAAGATTTAAATATCTCATAATATAAAATTCCTTTGCCTTCTCTGTTTCTTTCATATAAAAATAGATACAATAAGAGTTAATTATATATCCTATTCACTTTCTAATTCCATTTTTCCTATTTTTGGTGATTTTTCAAAATTACGTCACTGCTGCTAACCAAAAACTGTTTCATTGCAAAATCATATAACCACATTACAAACATATTTACCATAAAACATACTTCCAAATTAAACTTAAGACAAGACCGAATACGCAATCATTAACATCATAATCAAGCCATTTTCGCATGGCTATATATATAATTTCAAAACAAATCATATCATAACTAGTCTACACATGCCACATAACCAAATCTTCAAGCATTTATTTACCGAAGCGAAAACTAGATAATGTGATGAGATCTCCTTCGACTTCCAACCCGAGCAAGTCTCTGAAACTCTATAATCATAAGAAAAATACACAAAGTAAGCTTCAAAAGCTTAGTAAGTTATAAGCAATTTCACAACAATAATGCATTATAACACTACTGTGAAAAATATAACGTCGGTAATGACAAATATTTCACAAAGAAAATAAAAATAAAAAATAAAGAACACACAGATTTTACGTGGAAACCCTTTCGGGAAAAAACCACGGGCAGAGGAGAAGAAAATTCACTATGTCGAATTCGAATCCATTACAAGAGGAATAGATTATGTCTATTTATAGGCTTGTAAAGCCATATTCTAATAGGAGTGTAGTAAGATTGAAACTCCTTATTCTAATCAATATCAAATAGATGGAGTTTAATAAAGTTTAAAAAACCTTATTTAAAATAAAATAAAAGAAGTGTAGTTCAATAGGAATTCTTCTTTTATTTTATTTTACCATTGTATTTTATTTAAATAAGGATTCGGGTCACTTAATTCTAACAATCTCCACCTTGACACGAATTCCCAATAAACAAGTTCTTCATCGCGAACTCTCAACGAACAAGTTCTCCACCTCTTCCATAAAACCCCTTAAAGGTTTAACTTCAACAATGAACACCAACCAAGTCTAAGCAATGCTAACTTGGTTATAGGAAGTGACTTAGTCATCATATCTGCAGGATTTTCATAAGTACTAATTTTGCTCACAATAATATCACCACGAGAAATAATATTACGAACAAAATGATACCGAACATCAATGTGTTTTGTTCTCTCATGAAACATTTGATCTTTTGCAAGGAAGATGGCACTCTGACTGTCACAAAATACTGTGCTGATTTGAAGGTCTTCATTAAGCTCACTGAAGAGTCCCTTCAACCAAATAGCTTCTTTACAAGCCTCAATAATCGTCATGTACTCAGCTTCAGTGGTAGACAAAGTGACTGTAGTTTGCAAAGTAGCTTTCCAACTGATTGCACAACCTCCGATTGTAAAGACATAACCAGTGAGAGATCTTCTTCTATCAAGGTCTCCAGCAAAATCAGCATCAACATACCCAATGACTCCATCTCTAGTTCTTCCAAACTGTAAGCAAACATTAGTAGTACCTCGTAAGTATCTTAAAATCCACTGAACTGCTTTCCAATGTTCTTTACCGGGATTCGCCATGTATCTGCTAACTGCATTGACTGCATATGATAAATCTGGACGTGAACAAACCATATCATACATGAGAGATCCCACTGCACTAGAGTATGGAACATGTGACATGTACTCAATCTCATCATCTGATTGTGGAGACAAAGCCGATGAAAGCCTGAAATGGGCTGCTAAAGGAGTACTAACAGGCTTAGCACTCTGCATATTGAATCTGCAAAGAACTTTCTCAATGTACCCCTTCTGACTTAAGTACAATTTACTTGCTTTTCTATCTCTGAGAATCTCCATACCAAGTATCTTCTTTGCTAGTCCCAAATCTTTCATCTCAAATTCTTCATTTAGTTGGGCTTTGACCTTTCTTATCTCTCCTTTATCTTTTGCTGCTATCAACATGTCATCAACATAAAGAAGTAAATACACAAAAGAACCATCACTATTTTTCTTAAAGTAAACACAGCTGTCAAAACTACTTCTTTTAAAATCATGAGAAGTCATAAAAGAATCAAACCTCTTGTGCCACTGTCTTGGTGACTGTTTCAAACCGTAAAGGGACTTTTTCAGCAAGCAAACATAGTCCTCTTTTTTCTGAGACTGTAAAACCCTCTAGTTGTTGCATGTAAATATCTTCCTCAAGTTCTCCATGCAAAAATGCAGTTTTTACATCTAACTGCTCAAGCTCCAAATCATGTATGGCCACAATACCAAGCAAAGCTCGAATCGAACTATGCTTTACAACTGGGGAGAACACATCTGTGAAGTCCACTCCTGGAATTTGACTGTAACCATTTGCAACAAGCCTTGCTTTATATCTGGGTTCTTCAACTCCTGGAGTCCCTTCTTTCTTTTTAAACACCCATTTACAGCGAACAACCTTTTTACCTTTAGAAAGTTTCACAAGATCTCATATTCTATTTTTATGGAGTGATTCCATCTCCTCTTTCATAGCAAACATCCACTTTTCTGAGTCTTCACAGCTAACCGCCTCAGAATAATTAGATGGCTCTTGGTTTGCATCTATATCTTCAGCCACATTTAAAGCATAAGCAACTAGATCAGCCTCGGCATACTTCTTTGGAGGTTTGATTTCTCTTCTAGTTCTGTTTTTGGCGATAGAGTATTATGGTGAAGAAGCAACTCTATTCTCAATTTTTGTACTGGCTTGAGGAGTCGACTCTGTATTAATCTGATGCTCCACTTGCTTTTGATTTTCTTTATTGGAAGAGCCTTTTAAGAGATAAGTTAGGTATCATAGCAGTTTCATCAAAAACAACATCTCTGCTAATCACAACTTTTCTATTTTCAGGACATCATAACTTATACCCTTTTACACCAGCTTTATAACCAAGAAAAACACATTTAATGGATCTCGATTCCAATTTTCCATTATCAACATGAGCATATGCAGGACATCTAAAGATCTTTAAATCAGAATAATTAGCAGGATTACCAGACCATACCTCTTGTGGAGTCTTTTTCTCAATGGCAATGGATGGAGATCGGTTGATCAAAAAACATGCAGTAGAGGCTGCTTCGGCCCAAAACGACTTTGGTAAGTTGGCATTTGACAACATACATCGAACCTTCTCCATGATTGTTCTGTTCATTCGTTCTACAACGCCGTTTTGCTGTGGAGTATGACGAACTGTCAAGTGTTTCACGATCCCTTCTGACTTGTACAATTTATTAAACTTATCAGAACAAAAATCTAAGCCATTGTCTGTGCGGAGGTATTTTATTTGTTTTCCCGTCTGTTTTTCAATCATAGTTTTCCAAGACTTAAATGCGGAAAACACATTGCTTGTTTGCTTCAGGAAGAATGCCCAAACTTTTATGGAAAAATGATCAATAAAAGTTAGCATATAATTAGCTCCACCTCTCGAAGGCACTCTTGATGGCCCCCACAAATCAGAATGAATATACTCTAACGTTCCTTTCGTGTTATGGATTCCTCTGGTGAATCGAACTCTCTTTTGCTTCCCAAAAACGCAGTGCTCACAGAATTTCAGTTTGCAAATTTCTTGCCCACCAAGAAGTCCTCTTTTGCTCAATTGTGCTATGCCATTCTCACTCATATGCCCTAGGCGCATATGCCAAAGTTTAGTAATATCATCATCTGACAAGGAAGAGAAAGCGACAGCTGCATCACCAATGACAATAGAACCCTGCAAAACATATAACTTGGCAGTCTTTCTCTGCCCTTTCATCACAACGAGGGAACCTTTGGAAATTTTCAAAATCCCACTTTCAGCTTTGTATTTGTACCCTTTTGAATCAAGAGTACTTAAAAAAATTAAATTTCTCTTCAATTCTGGAACATGTCGTACGTCACTAAGTGTTCTGACAACTCCATCAAACATCTTAACTATACAACAATATAAGCATTACATATAGCATTTTACTATACAACAATATAATATTCATTAGATCTCCAAAACCGAATGATCACAAGCCCTATATCCATTCCAAACAAGCTCAAAGGTTAATGAATTTATCATATTTCCATAATTTAGTATACAAAAGCAACTTACCTCATTAGCACCACGTTACTCAATTTCCATGCATCACTTACCTACATGTCTCTCTTTGTTATATCCATTCATTGGTTCATGTCCTTAAGAGGTTCGATAATCCGTACACACAGTGCAACTCATGTAACGTATCGCATACTTACTACCGTTACTTGATAATTCGCACACATAGTGCCATCTTCCGGTAATGTATCACATACTTAGTGCCATTACTCATTTTACGCACACATAGTGTCATTCAACCGATTTCGCACACACAGTGCTCGGTGTTTAAGCTCGCATACATAGTGCCTCTTATCTGAACCTTTCTTTATTTATGCGAACACTTAAAATTTCATTCTCATACATACATACACAAATATTCAAATATCCAACAACAACTCAATTTCATTATGTCATACCATTTCTTTCGGCACAATTAATATACATGTATATATATATATATTTACATCCATCTATTCAAAACAAACATCTCTCTCATTTCATATTCACATTTAGCTACCTATTTACTCATTCATATACTCACATTACTCCATGAACCAACACTTATACATTTATATATACACCAACTTTACATTCGGCTAATTTATAAATATTTGATCCCATTCCATTTCACATTTGGTAAATGTATTTTAATATGCTTAATTCAATTATTCATACACATATTAAATATATTCAAATTTCATTTCATCCAATTGCTTAAAACTTACTTCGGAAATTGACGAACTTTGTTATTCCGACTATTCGATTAACTTCATATTTCCCCGATCCACTCCCGATCCTTTTTGTTCTTGGTCTATATAAATTTCAAATTAATCCCATTCAACATACTTTCATTCAAATTAATCCAAAAACACATAAATGGGCAAATTATATTTTTACCTCTGACATTTTACACTTTTTACAATTTAATCCCTATTGCACAAAACACAAAATACACAAAATTTGCATATGCTATGCCTAGGCCGAATGTTCACTAGATTCATACAAGTCTATGTATTCCATTTATTTTGCATTTTGGCCCCTCAATTTATTATTTTTGTAATTTAATCCTAATTACTCAAAATCATCAAAAACTCCGATACAAAACATATCTTTAATATTTCATCATCAAACAACACAAAACACATATCAATGGCAAATCACAAAATATTCATCAATTTCTAACATTAAGAGATGGGTTTTGTAGTACTCGAAGCAACGATCTCAAAAACATAAAAATTATCAAAAATCGACTAAAAACTTACCTTGAATTTTGACTTGATGAAACACCCCAAACCCGACCCACGAGCTTTGACCAGATTTGGTATGTTCCTCAAGTAAACCGGTTTTCAAATTCTTTTGTTACTTAGAGAAAAACTTGTGTGATTTTAAAAAAAATATTGTTTGGGTTGGGCTTGTGTTGAAAACAAACTGGATTTTTATATTAGAAAACCTTTTTTTTAATTTTAAGTAATAAACATATCGAGTATATTTTAAAATAAAATACTTAGTCTTTAACCTAATCAAAATTTGTAACACAATAAAACAACAAGTAGAAATAAAAATCGTTCATCATGGCCTTATGGCCTTATTACATCAAATAGTTTCCAAAATATTTCAAAGTACTAAAATAAATTCAAGAGTCCATAAAAATATAAACTTCATGTTGAGCATGGCCACCACAAGTACTGCCGTCCCGGTCCATCACTGTTCATAACCTGAAACATGGTCCCACAACGGGGTGAGTCAAACAGACTCAATGTGTACACGACACTAAATCATAATAGAATCAGGCATACAATAGTTACACATTCAAAACATAAAAAAAAAGTTATGATGCATTCCCAAACCCAAACCTAATTGTCCATCCGCTACACACCTCCGTACCTGTCAGTCACACCGTGGGGACTACTAAGTCGACCCTCCTTCCGTTACACTCCAAATTGCGGTCTTAGGTCACCGCATTCGTGGTCTTAGGTCACCACGTTCAGATTACTGTGGTCTTAGGTCACCACTTTCAGATTACTGTGGTCTTAGGTCACCACTTTTCACTTCCCCTTTCAAACAAACCCATATGCCCATAACATATTATGCAATTACATGCCCAAGTTCACATTCTTATCATATTCTCATGTTACGAATAACATTTTTCATATTCCTAGTAGAAGTAGGAAACGTACCTGAGTACTTAGTACCATATCATGGTACCTTAGCCACTTTCATATTCTTAATATCACATATATTATTTAACACAGCCATAAAACATATTATGAAATAGTGTGGGGTACACACCTGATTCGCTTAACAGATTCCTTAAGTTCCCGAGATCTGATCTACTGCCTTAGATCTCAAGTTCCTTGTTGCCGGTTGGATCACCAACAAATCCCGAAACTGTTCCTTGTTTCCCTAGGAATGTCGAAATCCTTAATCTTAGAAATCCCGAATACTCCTCCTTTTAGTCGTCTACTCTAATAATCCCGAAAGATCCTTCCATATTCGGCAACCAAAATATGTATGGGGTTAGATTATCTCTCGGCTAATCTAAAAGAAAAGAATGGAAATCAAACTTGCTCTTACCTTTGAAGAAATCGACAGCACCTATGCTTGAAGCCTTTCCAAGATTCGGCTTTTGAATGGATTGGTAAGGAGAAATAGGAAGAAAAGAAAGATGAAGAGATTGGCTTGCTTTACTAGGGTTTTTGGTTTTAACAAAATAACAGAGAAAAGAGAGAATTGGCTAGGAAAATTTCGGCAGAGAGAGGGGAATGTCTTAGGGAATTTTCGGCAAAGAGAAGAGAAGGAAGAAAGAATTGATGAGTAGCCCTATTTTCCTCCTTTTATAGCCGAACTACTACTCAGAATCCCTTACTTGGCCACCACTCTTCTTTATTTGATAGCTTTATCTCTTTAATTTAAGATAATTAAAGAAATATCCTTTATTATCTCTTATCTCTTAATAAAAATAATACTAATAATAATCCTCTTTTATCTCTTCCTTATCTATCAAAATAAAAGAAATAAATCCATATTTATCCATCTATTATCTCTTCAAAAAAAAAATAATCCAATTTAAATCCCTTATTTATCCCATTAATTGTCGAAATTTAAAGGGAATAAAACTCCCTTTTTCTAGAAGCCTTGCCGTCCACTCCTCTGCTTCTGGAAGCAAAAATAAAACTCCTTTTATTTGCTTCCCAAGTGACTCGAACCCAGGCCCAACACCTTGCATGTGGCGTCATTTCCAGAGGCCCTAAGTGGCATCTCCAGGCCACTTTTCCAAGCCTGTTTGTGTGTCAAATTTCACAAACTTTTTCTTTTAAGGCCACCTTGCCTTAATTTCCTCTTTTAAACTTTAAAACTCGACATTTCTAAGTCATTTCTAAGTTTCCAAAAATTTTCGTTCGGCTCTGTAAACTTGACATTTCCTTACATTTCCAAGTTTTCAGAAATGTTCACTTTCCTCTTTTGAATCATTTCCAAATCATTTCCTTACATTTCCTAGTTTCCAAAAATGTTCACTTTCCATTTTTAAACTTAACATTTCTACATTTTCAGGTTTCCAAAAATGTTCGTTTCCAAATCATTTCTATTCATTTCCGGGTTTCCAGAAATATCCGAAATTTATTCCTAGTACATAAAACATGTCACTTCGTACAATTAAACCGAAAATGCATAGGCCCTTTCCAGGATGTTACACTTGAGATGGCCGAATATAGCAAAACTCAAACCCTTCTTTTTTTTCTTGGTATTTTCGGTCAAATAGAAAGATGAACACACATAATGGCTTTCTTTTCTTTAATGTTATTATTTCATTATAAAATAATAACTTATAATATAATATTAATATAAACTTTAACATATAAAACATATAAAACACATATCATTAATATCTTGCCGTCCACTAACTTAAAGATTGGCTAATTGCATTCTTAATCCTTCATATTTAAAAGGCAACAACAATTTAGCACTTTCACAACTAACCATCAAATTTTTATTTTACGCGATTACGTCCTTTTATTTAATTAAGCACACAAACACTCAAATTTTCATACGAAATTTTTACACATGCTAATTCACATATAATTGACACAAAAAATAATATTAAAATATTTTTCTAACTCGAATTTGTGGTCTCGAAACCATCGTTCCGATTAGGGTCATAATCGGGCTGTTACAGAAACGCCCAGCAAATGTCGTGGCCAAATTAACAAAACCATAAAAAGAGGCAATTGGACTAAATTGAAACCGTTTGAAAAAGTGGAAGGACCAAGGCTATAATTAGCCCATTTTTAAAAAACACGCGGACCCTCCTTGCGGGTCGGGTCTCGCAGGCTGGACAGAGGCAAAACGACGTCGTTTTGGCACTTAGGGGCCTGGTGCAAAACGGCACCGTTTCAATGCCCTATAAAAGCCACCTTTTTTTTTAATTTCATTTCTCTCTTCCTTTCAGAAAAAAAAATGTCCTCCCTCTCTCTCAAGGCCCCGATTTCCGGCCACAGGTCCGGCGAAGCTTCCGGCCGACCGCCACCGTGCCGCCGTCGCCGCCGGCCACCGTACGGTGGCCGAAATTTGAAAAAAATGAGTTTTTTTTCTTTTTTTTATACTGTATATTATATATATATGTTATATGTATGGTTTTAAAAAAAGTAAAAAAAAATTATTAGTATTTTTCGAAAATGAAAAAAAAAAGAAAAATAAATAAAAGAAAACCTTTGCTCTTTGGCATTGATCTTTGTATATTCTGTGTGAAAATGTGCTCTGTATTGCTTTTTCACTCTAAAAAAAAATCGTCCCCGTTACAATAGTTTTATTTCGGCTTTTATAGCCTTTTAGGAAAAATAAAAAACAAAAACTCTAGATTCGTTAGATTTGTTGTGCTGTTTCTTTTCCCTCTTTTCTGTAGGTACGGCGACGTGGGCGTGATTTGGGCGATGGAGGTGGAGGCGCGCACGACGCGGAGTGCGTGGGGGATGTTGGCGGCGCAAACAGTAGCTAGGTTTTTTTTTGTTGTTTTCTGTTTTGGGGCTATTGGGCTAACGTTGGGCTTGGGTAGTTAGGTTTGGGCCTGTTTGTTTTATTTTTGTAAAATTGGTTAATGGGCTCGGGTTAAAATTGGGCCTTACAAAAATAATGGACACCAATTCTCGCTTTCGTACTATTTAATTCAATGGTTGAATCTCAGTTGGCAGAGAAGCAAAGAAATATGTAAATGTGGTATAATTACAAACAAACCAAGTGCGCATAGAGGTGAGTATGGGTCGGGCCGGGCTGGACTCAACTAAAAATTTAGGCCCGTTTGCTAGGCCCAGGCTCGGCCCAGCCCGAAAAATGGGCCTAAAATTTTGCTCAAGGCCGCCCCAGATAAAAAAGTTAAACCCCAGGCCCGACCCGGCCCGCCCATATTAATTTTTATATAATTTTAAAAAATATATAATACATCAAAATACTAAAAACATCAAAATAAATATTTCCGAACAAATTGAAAATAAAATTTAAAAAATATATATACTTAAATAACACTAAGATAGATGCAATTTAACAATCAAATGTCTCTACAATAATAACAAAATTAACAATAAAATAAGTTTTATACAATAT
Source organism: Gossypium australe (assembly GCA_005393395.2). NCBI lineage: Eukaryota > Viridiplantae > Streptophyta > Magnoliopsida > Malvales > Malvaceae > Gossypium > Gossypium australe. Next base: position 29,515,268 of record CM016626.1, read on the forward strand.
CTAAACAATAACAACAAAATAGTAGCAACATAATAGTAAAGTTGTAGCAAAATAGAGAGAAAACAACAAAAAAATAATATTAAAAAAAGTATATTTTTTTGTCCTTTAGTGGATTCAGGCCGGGTCGGGCTCGAGCTAAAAATGCATTACCCAAAGCTCGGCCTATTTTTTAAACGGGCTTTATTTTTTTGTCCAAGCCCATTTTTCAGGCATGTATTTTGGTAAAACCCTCCCACATTTCGAGCAGGCCTTCGAGTCAGGCCGGGTGGCCCGGCCCATGATCAGGTCTATGTATATATAGAGAGAGAGAAAAAAATAAAAGTATGAAAATGCCTTATTTCGTCATAGTTATTGTTTTGTAGAAAAGATGGATGTGAAAATGAAGCTGTTGAGAGCCTTTTGCTTTCATTTTATTGTTAATTAGTATTTCCGAAACATGATAACTTATGTAATTAACCTGAAAACCAAAATCAAAATTCTCATCCATTTATTTTTTTAACTTATAATTTAATCCATGATAAATGGAGTGATGGTAGAAAGTGACAACTTCTTTATAAATTACCACTTAATTAACCTTTCAAGTCTTAGAAACCTAATTTAATTAACGCATTTTGAGTAAACTTGGATTGGAACGCACGTCGCCTTTGACTAATCAAAATTTGTAGCCTTGTAAGATATTGGCGAAAATGAAGAAATCAACTAAAACGTGGATTTGACTTTCCCTTGCTTAGAAGATTGGCGTGGATCTCCTGAAAAAATTATTAGAACTAATTTAAGTCACCGACGCCCCCACTCACGAGATACCAAATCTGTGTTTATCTTTTCCTAATTTAAATAAATAGCAACGGCACCGTTTGGCACTAAGAAATATAAACTAGGGGGAAGTTTTACTAGTGTTAGAATTGGAGATATGTTTCCGACACGTCAATTCTCAAGCCACAACTTTGCATTATGCATCTATTTGGATCGATGTGGACTTAAACGTAAAGCAACAAAATAATCCAAAAAAGGGAAAAATTAGAGTCGTTCTCCTACGCTCGGCCGCATCACATTTGTGTGCGTCTCAACTGACCAAGACTTGACTTTCGAAAAAGAAAAATAAACATGTATCCAATTATTAACTGACACGAGGGAATCGATGTGGTAGTATTGTCATCTTAAAATGTAGAGAAGCAACTCGATTAGTGGAAGCTGACGATTACAGGAATTGGATGATAAGAACGATCGCAGGAAATCCGATATATTTTCGTTCATGCTTCATAGCTCCCCTTGGTTGTCCATCCCCTATAAAATGCTGAAAATAAGAATAAAAAAAAAAAAAAAATCAAACTTGCATTATTGATTTATTCCATTTTTCGTCCATGGATTGAATCATTTCTCTGCAATATCTGTCTCTCTCTCTCCCTCTCTCTTTTTTGAAGCGTACGGACTAAAAATAAAGCTCGATTGTTGTTTGGAAATTTGATAGAGCAAGGGAAAATGTGGGGATTTGGGGGGAGATATTATTGGGGGAGAAAGGAAAGGGTGGAAAGAAGGAGAGGGGGAGGAGGAGGGATAATTGTAGTATTTGCTTGGATGTCGAGTCAAGAGAAGCACTTGAAGAACTATGTTCAGCTTTACTCTTCTTTGGGTTGGGATTCATTAGTTTGTCATTCAGAGTTCCTAAACATGTATGGGTCTTCAGCTAAATTCGGCTTTGGATTCCCTTTTTTATTTAACTATTAATGGTTGCTCGATGCTTTTGACTTGCTGTACCACTTGATTTCCAGTGCTGTGAAATTGTTCTTTCTTGATGGTGGGGAATTAGAATCATTGACCCTTACTTTTAAATGCTTCATCTTGAATTTCTTTGATTGTTTAACATTCTGATTATAAAGGAATATGTTATGCAAATGTTAAATGAAGTTAAGTCTTTGGTTGTTACTTTTGGACTGAAATTCGATGTGCACCTGCTCAAGGCTGACTGAATTTGGAGTTGGATTTTGATGTTTGTAATCTGTGTAGGTTCTTCCCCGAGAAGGCTGCAGCTCTAGCACATGATCTTCTTAAGGAACTTGTTGAGGTAATTCAATTCATTCAATCAGTGTCTTACAAAGGGAAAGCTTCATTTCATATGGTTTCCTCTGAAGTCTGAACACAATCTGTCTACAGTGTTTCAAGATGGAAAGATTAGTTTCCTGCCAATGCTTTCAATCTTCACTTTTTCAGTAACCCTGTATTCTGAAATTTTATGCTTTAGTGCATTGAGTGGGTTTTTCTCTTTTTGGTTGCATGCAGGAGCTAAAGATTAGGCCATGCCCTGTGGTCTTTTCATCTTTTTCTGGTGGCCCTAAGGCCTGCATGTACAAGGTTCTTCAGGTCATACTTTGAAAATTCCATTTGTTTTTAACCTTATATGTGAAAATACTTGTTTCCATTTGTTTCTGTGGTGATATAGCTTTATGATTTCTTTGCTGCAGATGATTGAGGGATCCTGTGAAGTGGAAGTAAATTCAGTATGTTATCTTTCGACAACTTTTAAATCATGCTATTTTCATTCTTTCCCATTTTCTTTTGATTACTGAATAGATAAAAATTGGTTTTGTTGTTAAGAGAAATATTACCACATCAATCCTGAAAATCATTGTCTCTCTTTTCCATATGACATAAAAATAAACTAATTGTTGGTATAATGGCATTTTGGAAAAGATGCTTTCTAGAGTAATAATCAATATGGTTTATGAACATTGCTATTGACATTTAAGTTCTACTGGTCTAGTAAATCTTCTTTTACTTCCGATGAAGGATGACCTCCAACTGGTGAAGGAGTGCTTTTCAGGCCATATTTTTGATTCCAGTCCAGTGGATTTTACCAGTGATTTGGGTGCTCGATTTGTTGTTCACCCAACGGTTCTCAGAATGTCTCATCCTCCAAGAATAGCATCATGGATAGCAAATGGCATTGCTTCTGGACTTGATGCTCTCTTCCTCAGCAGGTTTGAATCCCATCGTGCTGAGTATTGGCAGACTCTATATGCTTCTATTGTAAGTGTACTATAAATTTTATTAGTCAACTTATTACTTCCATTTTTCTAATATTTATTGTTTACTCATTACCATTATTTTGCAGAGGATGGGAGCCCCATATCTCATATTATGCTCGGAAACTGACGATCTTGCTCCTTATCAAATCATCCACAATTTCGCTCAAAGAATACAACAACTTGGGGGTGACGTAAAACTTGTTAAGTTTAATGGTTCTCCTCATGTAGGTCTGTTTCTAAACTTATGAGAAACTGCTTATATTAGAACATGATCATACTATATATAAAGTGTTAATCAGGGTTCGGCAACACAGTAGTAATATATTGGGACTGTGTGTGGAGGGGGGGGGGGACTTATAATTGATAGTCATTCATTCATCTTCAAGCATCCATCACATGGGTCCGGACCCATGTTGTTTGTATGCATAAGAATAGGTTTGTAAATTTATTTCTTAAACATAAGCCTAGCTGATGCATCGGTGGAGAAAAATGAAAGGAGATCAAAAAGAGGAGAAGATGTACAGAATAGAGAAATTTCTTGTAACTGTTTCTAGCTGGTAAAAGCTTCTTGATTTGAAATAACTAGGTAGTTGGTGGTGAAATTATCATAGATCACTTATATAACTTTAACAAATCTAGATATATAATATGTGGTGGAGTCCATCAAATATATAGAATTGATAAAATGAATTCCTAAAATATAAGAATTTCATTTGCAGCAGTAGCTTTGGCTTCTTGTATTTGAATACAATCTGAAAGCTTATTCAGGCAATAGCATTGGCATTCAACTTGTGTCAATTAATGGTCTTTACAGGTCATTATCGGGATTATCCAGTTGATTACAGGGCTGCTGTGACTGAGCTTCTTGGAAAGGCATCTTCCTTATATTTTGGAAGAATTCAACAACTTGAGGGTGAACAAGTGGGATCAGCTGAGGCACATGATGAGATCTCTGAGCCAATCTCCAATATCGGCAAAACATCCTTAAGCCCAAACCTGAGTTTTCAGGGAACTCCTCTGATGCAAAGTGATCATTTCCTCTTGCCTAGTTCAATAGAATACTATGAAGGTAGAGATTTTGGGTCTGTGCAAGATGAACAAAAGGAAAGCCTAATCCGTTTGCCTCAACCCTCAAGCATTGATGTCAATGGGGTTCTTGGTCAAATACTTTTTGATGTCTGTGTCCCCAAGGATGTCAAAGGTTGGGATATGAAGTCATCAGATTCCTCAAACCGACGCCCTTATACTTCTTCTCCGTGGCGGAATTCCCATTTCAATCCAATCAAATGCATTCGTCGGTCCAGACTATAGCATACCTTACTGACTACTTCCAGCAGAGGCTTGTTCCTGAATTTGCGGAACCCGTAATCTTACCGGCATGAGAATTAAATGGAGCCCAACCCATAGCAAAATGGGACCGCCAAAGGTACAAGAAGGGGCAATGTGAATGGATGGCGAGATGTGATCTCTAATTCTGTTTCATAGGCCACTAATGATTACTTGCCATGATTTGAGCTGATAAGACCTCTGTTCCAACATAAACAATAAACAGTCACTTTACTATTCATGCTCTAATTTGATGTGGAGTTCCTTAGAATCACCATCCTAATGAAAATAAAACGTTATTGCGCTAATACTTGACTTCTAAATTGCAAGATCATGAACATAGATTACCAGGGTAGAAATTCTCTGTTTCACGTGAAAAAGGAAAAAGCTTATTTGTATAGCATAGAAGTAGGGAAGGCAAAAGGTATTTAGTTTCCCATTTCATATTATTTGTATTTATCATTTCTTAACCCTCCAAAGAGATCTATATCAGTAGTTGATATCGTAGATTTGGAGTCTGTATATTTCTCGATATTCGTGTATTTTTCCGTTATATAGATTTTGACATTTATGAATTTATATTATAATTGTGTTTATTTATATCATACTTCATGTCCAAAATCATAAGACCATAAATAAACCTCCTTTACACATTGTAAATTGTGTAACGTCTCGAAATGTTTGGGATCATAATTTGTGCCGTAGGCGAAATGAATTCTTGAGTACAAGCACCGTATTAAATGTGATATGGGAAATCATCGAGATACGAGTAAAGGTGATTCAAGGACTAATTTATAAAGGAAAGTAAATTAGCGTGTAATGTAAGGGAGAAAAGAAGTGAATTAAATAGGATTTATGAAGGACCAATAGAGAAGTTTGGTTTGCCAAGTTAAATTTCCATGGCATTAGAAAGCTGGTGAAGATGGGACTAATGAAGGCCATAGATTAGCATTATGTTGAGTGGGAATAATTGTCAACCGTGGGATCAATCTTTAGTGTAGCGACTTCATTAAATTAAAACTGTAACCATTCTCTCTCTCCTATCGACCTTAGAATAAGAACAAAAAAAGAATACTTGTCTTCTTCCTCACGGCTTAAGCCAAGAAAAAGAGAGAATTTCTATGGTTTTCACCTTATTGCCATGAGTATTATCTTCGAAGTGGAGAAAGTCTTAAAACTTTTTAGTTAAATTGAGAGCATAGAAACAAAGTAGAGAGTGAGCCCATTCCTTGGTGAGGGAAAGGTGAAGCTTGTGCTTGAATATAGGTTTCGGTCAAGCTTGTGAGTGAAGGGCCAAGCACTAAAGGCAAGACCAAAGTGCTGGATGAGTGAAGCTTAACCAAGATTAGAAAGCTTTGGCAATTCCGGTTTGTGCTCTACAAGCTTGAATTTATATTATGTTAGGCTTAATTGTTTAGGAGATTTAGTTGTTATAATTTATACTCATAGATGTTAATCTAATTGAAAGAGGTGAAGCATGTCAATGGTAGATTAATAAGCTTCAAATGTTTTAAGAGTTTGGCTACAAAGATAGCATTATTGTTTGATTTATTATCTTTGTAAAAATATTTCTTCAAAATAATCATTGTTCGAGAATAATTATGTTTATAATATTTATATTTAGAACAATTCTCATTTAGTGTAGTTGAGAACAACTAAAGTTTGGAACAACTCAGTCTGCTACCCTAGCACGCCTTTGTTTGCTCTCCTAGCAAGAATTTAGGTTTTGTTGTCAAGGTCATTTGGTTCTACTCAGCCGTCGCCTCCTCTCTTAGCAAGATTTTAGGCTTTGTCTCAAGGTTTTTTTAATCTAGCTCAGCCACCGCCTTTCAAAAACTTTTCCTAAAAAACACAAAGTCTTCTCCCTTATCAACACCCCTTTCTTCTAGTAGCTATGAAAGCCAATCTTGCAGATCTGACTCTGAATGAAGATGAAGACAAAGTCCTGCAGATCCAAACAGATTTGAACACAGTAAGTGACATTGAAGAGTACAATCTGGTAGGTTGCTTTCTTACTGCTAGTATTATTCATTTTCCAGCAATGAAAAGTACCATGGCTAATCTAAGGCATCCAGTAAAAGGGGTACAAGTCTGTGATTTGGGGGAAAAAAGATTTTTATTTCAATTTTTTCATGCTATGGATATGGAAAGAGTCCAAAAGGGTTCACCCTGGACTTTTAATAATCACTTGCTGTTACTACACAGACTACAAAGAGGAGAAGATCTATTAAAAATTCCTCTAATATTTTCTCCTTTTTGGGTACAAATCCACGATGTTCCCTTTGGTTATTTTTCTGAAAGTTTGGAGATTCAATTGGGTAACTTTTTGGGAAGGTTCCTGGAGTATGACGGCTCAACTCTAGGGAAAGGAAATAAGAATTTTATACAAGCACGAGTTCAATTGGATATCAGACGCCCTTTCAAAAGAAAGAAACAAGTAAAGTTCAACAACGTATGTTCGTACGTTAGTTTTAAATATGAAAGACTGACCCTCTTTTGCTTCTATTGTGGATGTCTAGGGCATAATGACTCTTTTTATGCATCAAGAATGGAGTCAGGGGTGGAAATCAGCAAGATGGGTTGGGATTTATCACTACGGGCGCAATCAAGAAGAGCTCTGACGATGAATAGCGTTTGGCTAAGAGAAGAAGGCGAAACATCAGGGGTCTCCAATGTATCTAGATCTACTACAGGTTATGCAAGATGGGATGGAATCAGAAGACCTGGAACTATGGATCCCGTCTTAGGCTTCAATCTAGGAGGCATAAGCGCTTCTCCAACGAAAGAGAAAGAAAGCATGATGAAGGCTCAAAGTCAAACAGCGATGGACCAAGATCAGGAGGATGAGGTAGTTGTAGGGGAAGAGGGAAAGAAAAGGGCTAGAGGAGAAACTGAAGAGAGTATCAATTGGGAAGGAAGAAACACAAGATCGGAAATCGACAGGCATCAACTATCGGTGGCTGCCAATGGGCTAGCCGACCGGTCGCAATGAAAATACTAAGTTGGAACGTCCGAGGTCTGGGGAACCCTCGGGCAGTTCGAAGACTTCGGCACTCGCTGAAGCTACACAACCCCCAAGTAGTTTTCTTTATGGAGACAAAAATCAACAAGTTCAAGATGGAGAAAGTTAGACAAAGTTGCGGGTACCAGTTTGGCATTGATGTGGAGTATTTAGGATCGAGAGGAGGACTCAGCTTAGCATGGCGGTGAGATGTGAGCATAATTCTGCAAAATTTTTCTCATTGTCATATCGATGTAATTGTCAATGAAGATGGAGGGAAGAAGTGGAGACTAACGGGGTTTTATGGATCTCCGTACACGAACGAAAGAGATGAAGCCTGGAATCTACTACGAAGACTTCGCAACCAAGGCGAATATCCATGGTTAGTTTATGGTGACTTCAATGAAATACTTTACAGTTTCGAGAAGAAAGGAGGCCTTCCCAGAGATGAAAAGAAAATGGAAGAATTTTGACAAGTATTGGATGAGTGCCAATTGGCAGACCTAGGTTACTCAGGTAATTGGTTTACATGGGAAAGAGGAAATCTACCGGAAACAAACATTCAAGAAAGGTTGGATAGAGGAGTTGGTAATGAGGAGTGGAGATCACTATTCCCGGAGTTCATAATCCAACATCTCCCACACTCCTTCTCAGATCACTGTCCAATACTCATCAATACAGAGTACAATGATAGAAGGCAAAGGGGAGAGAGTTTTAGATTCGAAGCTTGGTGGGTTCTAGAAGAAAGCTTCTTTCAAGAAGTTAGAACGAGTTGGGGTGCTTCTTCAGGAGATCTTTTGAGTAAGCTGGCAATTCTAAAAGGACAATTGTCGAGATGGGCGAACCAGATTCGGCGAAACAAAAAAATGAAGAAAGAAATTCTAACTTCTAAATTGGCTAAGCTACTTGAAGAAGACAGGGACGATGAAAACCTGGCAGAAATTATCGATACGAAGATCCACCTAAACATGGAGATTGATAAGGATGAAAGCTACTGGAAGCAGAGGGCTAGAATAAATTGGCTGAAATTGGGCGATAAGAACACCTCCTTTTTTCACAAGCAAGCGACTCAAAGAAAAAAGAGGAACTTAATTCAGAAATTGCAATCAGAAGACGGAAGGGAGGTAGAGGATAACGAGAAAATGATGGAGACTGCAAGATCTTATTTTATAAAGCTGTTTTCCATCGAAAGTGGATCCAGCACAGATAGAATTTTATCAGGAGTTGATACATGCGTTTCAGAAGAAGACAACGTTAAATTGAAGGCCAGATTTACAAAAGAGGAGATTTGGACAGCGTTAACGAAAATGGGTCAGAAAAAAGCCCCAGGGGAGGACGGATTACCAGCCATATTCTACCAAAAATGTTGGCCAATAATTGGGGAGGATGTCTCAAATTACTGCCTTCAACAGTTAAACAACGGTATGGACGTAAGCTCAATCAACAAAACAAATATTGTGCTTTTACCGAAAGTTTCAAATCCTTCTAATATAACCCAATTCAGGCCCATTAGTCATTGCAATGTGATTTATAAAGTGATTGCTAAAACTATAGCCAATTGGCTTAGGGTAGTGATTCATAAATGCATAGACCCAGCGCAAAGTGCCTTTGTCCCAGAGAGATTGATTACTGATAATGTATTGCTAGCTTATGAGATTTTGCATACATTAAAAAACAATAAGGTGGGAAAAAAGGACTTATAGCAGTGAAGCTAGATATGAGCAAGGCCTATGATAGGGTCGATTGGAATTTTATGGAAAAGGTAATGAAGAAAATGGGTTTTGAAAAGAGGTGGGTTGACATGATCTTGAAGTGTGTATCCTCAGTCCCTTACTCAATGATGTTCAATGGACTGTCAAGTGAAAGTTTTCGTCCAATTAGAGGTCTCAGACAAGGGGACCCTTTGAGCCCATTCTTGTTCTTGTTTTGTGGAGAAGGACTCTCGAGTTTAATGAGGTTGGCAAAAGTAGAAAACATCATCAAAGGGGTCAAAGCTAGCCGAAGAGGGCCAGCAATTTCTCATTTACTGTTCGCAGATGACTATATTCTGTTTGCAGTAGCTACAGAAAGAGGCGCAATGTCTTTGAAACATATCCTGATGGAGTATGAGATGAATTCAGGACAATGTGTCAATTTCGATAAATCAACTGTTTTTTATAGTACCAACACCCAAGAAAGCGAAAAGATGGCAATATCACAGATTCTGGCCGTTAGAGGATCAAATGACATTGAAAGGTATCTAGGGCTCCCTAGTATGGTGGGAAGGAGAAAGCGTTTGTCGTTTCAAAATTTAAAAGATCATTTTAAACAAAGAATTGATAACTAGAGCATTCGTTTTCTATCACAAGGGGGAAAACAAGTCTTTATCAAAGCTGTTCTTCAAGCTATTCCTACTTTCTCAATGGCATGCTTTCTAATCCCTAAGACTCTTTGTAAGGATTTGGAAGGAATAATAGCAAAGTTTTGGTGGCAAAAAAGTCGAAACAGGAAAGGTTTACATTGGTGCGCTTGGAAAGAATTATGTCTTTTAAAAGAAGATGGTGGACTTGGTTTTCGAAATCTTACAAATTTTAATGTTGCGTTACTTGTAAAACAGGGTTGGCGTCTCATTAATTATCCAGATTCGTTATTAGTGCGAATGTTAAAAGCTAAGTATTATCCTAACTCGAATTTTTCAGAAGCTCGGTTAGGAAATTTACCTTCACTTACCTGGAGAAGTGTTTGGGCTGCGAGAGGACTTCTCGATAAAGGAATGTGCTGGAAAGTAGGGAAGAGGGATAAAATTTCCATATGGAATGATTTGTGGATTTCAGGTGAGGAGGTAGATAGAATTTCGAACCAGGGCAGCAATGCAAACATTAAGTCAGTATGGATCTAATTGATGCCAATAGCAGAAGATGGAAATCAGAGTTGATAAGAAATACCTTCACAGGGGACATAGCAGGAAAAATTTTGCAGATCCCTCTTGCGGAGCTAGCTCACGAAGATATGCAAGTTTGGCGAGGGGAGTTGACAGGGGAATTCTCGGTTAGGAGTGCCTATAAACTATTACAAGATTCTAGCCAGGACCCTAATGGTAATAATTTACAATCAACGACAAAAAATTTCTACAGAAGACTTTGGAATCTAAATATCCTAAAAAAAATTCAGATTACAATTTGAAAAATTTCTTGGAATTTTTTTCCGTCCTTGGTGAATCTCAGGTCCAAGAGGGTGATCACAGATGTTATATGCCCCAGATGTCGTCAAGTGGAGGAAGACGGATGCCACATCTTTTAGAAATGCCCTGCATCAATCGAGGTTTGAAATCAAATACAGTTAAACTGGGTATTAACTCATAATAATCTAAGTATGTGGGACTGGCTTACATGGATTTTTGAGAAGGGATGCAAAGAACAGAATCAGTTATTCTGTTGCGGATTATGGTTCATTTGGTTCAGCAGAAATTCGTTACTATACGAAAAGAAGCTTCTATCCAGTGCAGAAATAGCAAGAAAGATCACTAGATATGTTTCGGAACTTGATGCAGTAAAGGCAAAAAACAAAATACCACGATTAGATGAAAGCTCTTTTCAATCACACAGCAGGGGTAGAACAACGATCCAGTTTGACGCGGCCTTCGACGGGCATGCACTCAAATCAGCTACCGGTCTACTTGTCCGGGACGAGAAGGGGGAGATCTTGGCTTCGGAGGCAGTCATCCACTCCAACATCGCGACACCATTCACGGCGGAGGCATATGCGGGATTACAAGCATTAAAGTTAGGGGTCAAGATGAGCTTAAACAGAGTGTTAATCATGGGGGATTCGAAAACGGTTATCAAAAAGTGTCAAAACAAAAATATAGATAAATCAGCCATCGGAGCAATCATCAGAGACATCCATAACCATTCCAACAGATATCAAGAAATCGAGTTCGAATACATTCCTCAATTGGCGAATTAATATGCTCACACTATCGCGAAAGATGCATTAAAAAGTGACGAAAGCTATTACCTGGCGGGAAACCTCCACGATCGTGTTCGTCAAGTGGTGAACCATCTTCAACAAAGCAGTTAGAAGAGACGAAGGATATTAATAACAGAGGATGAGAGGATGTGGTAGAGCTAAAGGGGACGAGAGTGGTTCGATAATAGATTTCTAGGCTGAAACGAGCAAAGTCAGAAAGAGAGGGCTGAAGGGTCAATAATTGAAATCGGAATGGGAGAGTAAAGAATCGTTAAAGGCCGAGCAGAGAGAACAGTAAGGAGGCATCAAACGGAAGTGAGAGGAAATGTTGAGAGTGGAGAAATACGGAAGAGGTGGGGGAGTGAAGACACTATGAATGAAAAGACCGGAACAACTGATCGAAGACTGAAAGAGAAGGCTGAAGGAACAATAAGTGAAACTGGAACGAGCAGGTGAAGAAACGATTATAGGAGAAGAGGCACCAGACCGACGTTCGAAGAAAGAAGAAAAGGAGAGGAATATGGAAGGGGCAGGGGATTAAGATACTCAGAACAAGGCATGGAGAATTAAATTTCAAATTGAAAGGCTGAATTTTCGGGACTTACAAAGCATCAGGCAAATAGCCTTATTGGTAACTGAAACCGCATTGAAGAAGATAAACCGCTATGGGGAATTGGAGGGTTACCAGACGCTGAATGGGCAGTTCCAAAGGCACCATCCGCATGGTGTCAGTGTTTTTTTCTGTTTAATTTTACACTGCTCTTTGATTTTCGGAATTTAGGACTTCAAAGCTTTTAAATTTTATTGCTCTTTGTTTTTCGGGAAGGGGTAGTCCCATTTCTGTTTAAATTTTAAGTTGTTTTTAAATGCTCTTTGACTGTTTCTAGCCCATGTTGTATTCATGTATTTGTTCAATAAAATCCCATTCAGAAGTCTTATATCAAAAAAAAAAGTTTGGAACAACTCTTATTTAGAATAATGACATTTTAATAACAGTTATATTTAAAACAATCATTACTTGGAACAATTTTTATTTAAATCGATTTCTTCTTCCAAACGAGTCATTATTCAAAACAAGTTCTTCTAAGAAAAATATCACTATAAAATAACTATTATTCAGAACAATCTTTATATTGAGAACAATTAATTGAGAGCAACTCATATTTGGAATAAATCAGAATAGTTTTTATTCAAGAACAACTATCTATCTTGTGTTTCAAGAGATTTTTGCAAAAGATGTTTCACATCTGAAGTAAAAGAATTGGAACTAACCCCGAAATATGGCAGAATCGTTGAGTTATCTTCACTCTTGATATATACAGAAGAGGTTGGTTTGGTGGATCAAATATGAATGCAATTGAAAGGTTTTCTTCACTATTCAGTATTACCATCGCCAACAAAACTCTTCATAATGCTAGATATATATATATATATATATATATATTTATATATTATAATCTACCATAAAATTAGTTACACATTTAGGGTTTAAGTTTACATATCACTAATATAAAAATATATATTATAATAAAATAGTTATATATGAGGTTACATATTATTAATAATCTACCTTAATTATATAATGTTAATTGTATGTATTATAATCTACCTTTAAATAGTTATATGTTTAAGATTTATGTTGCAAATCATTAATGAAAGAATGCACACTATAATATTATCATTGTATTAAAATATTATGTATTCATAATTTACTTATATATAACGATTGATATATTATATGTTATTAAACATGTATGTATATTATTTTTATAATATAGTATGTACTAAATAAAATTATGTCACGTTATAAAATAAATTCATATTATAATATTATTTTAATTATATAAACATTAATTAATTTTTTGGTTTAAAGTAATTTAGCCAAGTTGATCAAATATATAGGGGATAAACACGAATTTAGAAATTCTAATGATCTAGGTTTATGAATACATATGATTTAAGATAAGTATATGAGATTTTAGAGAATAAGATATCAAATAATATATATTTTTATTAAAAATTATTATATTTAATTTTAGAAAATATTTTTATATATTGTTTATTAATTTGTGAAAACTATAATCAATATTTAAAGCATAACTTTATATATAAGAGTATTGACTTCAAACCTTATTGTAAGTAAATATTTAGATTCAGATAATGGATATTTGAAGGGGTGCATGCGTATCTGTAATATATGAATCTACATAATTTAGATAAGATATATGCAAATATCCAAATTTGGCAATCGGTAGGGATACGACAACTCCCTGTCCTTCCCCAAGTGATCGACACCACTCTGAATTTTGTGAAATTGAGTTTGATTGTGGTGATTTTGGAAAAAAAACCATACATAAACCCAAATTGTTACCAACAACACCGACGCCTTCTCTAAATAACCTACACCACTCTAATTTATGTGAAATCAGGTTTGACAGTAGTGATTTGGGCACTAGACACCATAGGTTAGCCCAAATCGCTATCAATAACACCGATTTGATGGTAATCTCATAACAGTGCCTTCATTTCACTATAATATTATTTAATTAAATAATTTGGATTTCATATTTTTCCTTTAGCTAGTTCATTTTCACTTTCTTATTATTTAAGTAAAATAATATTATTTTTATATCATCTTGTTGAAAATGTCAAATTCTAGTATTTTAAAGGTTAAAAAATTTTTTTAGTCTCTTTCAATTTTAAAATTGAGCAAAGTGGTTCCTCTTGATAGAATACACGATAGTAGAAAACAAAATAGAGGAAATAGAGGAAACAAACTGAAAGGGAAATAACGTTTGTAGTTATTATTTCATTTCTATTCAATACAACAAAACCCCCAGTATTTATAAGCATTAAATGCTAACCAGAATATTAACAACTAACAGACTAACTGCTATCTGTTTAATAAAACTAACAGCTAACTATTTTATTCCTTAACATGCTCCTATCATCACGTTCCTATCAAGTGTTGTGCTTTGCAGCCACTTTTAAACATGATCGAAACTTAGCAAACAAAGGTTCTGATAAAGGCTTTGTAAGCACGTCTGCTACTTGCTCTTGTGCTGGAACATGCCCCACGCTCAGTTTTCCACTGGCAATTTTCTCTCGAACAAAGTATAAGTCTAACTCCACATGTTTAAACTTTGAGTGCATCACTGGATTTGAAGAAACCGCAACCGCGCCAGAATTGTCACACCACACTGCAGACTTTCTTGATGGCGAGACATGAAGTTCAGATAGTAAGGATTCAAGCCAAACCACCTCAATAACTGTATGAGCAAGAGCCCGATATTCAGCCTCCGTGGTTGACCTCGAGACAACCTGTTGCTTCTTTGATCCCTAAGCTACAGGATTTCCACCAAGAAAAACACAAAATCCAGTGGTTGACTTACGGTCATCAACATTGTTTCCCCAACTAGCATCTGAATAGCCAACAACATCCAAGTTGGCAGAAGGAGTAAATTGAATACCATAGTCCAAAGTACCTTGTAAGTATCTAAGGATCCGCTTCACTGCTTTATAATGTTGATCAAGAGGGCGATGCATGAACTGACAAACCTTGTTAACCGAGAAAGTAATATCTGGCCGTGTAATGACTACATATTGTAGAGCCCCCACAATGCTACGATATTTTGACTCATTTTCAATCGAGCAGCCAATGTACTGAGATAATTTCGAAGAAGTGAACATAAGTGTAGGAGAGCTATCGGCTTTATCCATATTGGCCTTGTGGAGAAGATCAAGCACATATTTGCGCTGATTTAGAAACAACCCAGTAGGCGTGGAAGATACTTCAATGCCAAGAAAATAGTTGAGAGGTCCTAAGTCCTTCAAAGAAAATTGAGTATCAAGGTTTGTAACAAAACGATCAATGCTGGCCTGATTACTACCGGTGATGATTATATCATCAACATAGACCAAAACATACATAACCATACTGTCAGTCTTTTTAATGAAGAGAGAACTATCCGACTTAGCCAAGTAGAAATCGGAAGATAATAGAAAGTCTCGAAGTTTAGAGAACCATGCCCTAGGAGCTTGTTTAAGACCATAGAGTGCCTTCTTTAACCTGCACACCAAGGGCTTGTCACCATGATACTACTCAAAACCAGGTGGCTGAAGTATATAAATCTCCTCGGATAGATCACCATTGAGGAAAGCATTATTAATATCAACCTACCTTAGTTGCCAGCCAAACTGAACAGCCAATGCTATCACAACTCGAATAGTCGTTGGCTTTACAACTGGACTGAACGTCTCTTGAAAATCAACCCCAGCTTCTTGAAGGTAACCTTTGACCACCAAGCGACCCTTGTAGCGAGCAATGGTGCCATCAGAATTCTTATTGAGTTTGAAAACCTATTTGCAACCCACTGCCCTTCGGTTGGCAGGTAAGGGAACTAAATTTCAAGTACCATTTTTGAGAAGAGCTGCATATTCTTGTTGAGCAGCAAGAGCCCACTCCTTGCTTGCAAGAGCCTCTTCGATTGAACGAGGTTCATTTTCACTTAGTTCAGCGGAAAACACCCGAGGTTTAAAGATGCCATTCTTAGACCTAGTCATCATACGATGAGTGTTAATGTTGGAGTCAGCAGCCCCTGTCGAAGAAGTAACAATAGGTTCTACTGCCCTCGGGAAGGAAGTAACATTCTGCTCAACTAGAGAATTAGTGGACTCCAAAGGAAAAGACATATGATGAGAAGATGTGGATCTTATCATAGTCCTTGACTCGTGTTGAGGTGCAGGAACAGTGATACTGGGAGAATTATCTTGAGAATAACCCTATAGCAGGCAACACTACTGGCACTGAAGAACGTTGATGCTGTAAAATAGATTGATTACGATCAGACCCCTTAATCGAGCTGTCAGAAAACTCAAAAGGAAAATGATCCTCGTCAAACACTACATGTCTGGATATAAACACCCTTTGATTTGCATCAAGACATTTATAGCCCTTGTGAGTAGGACTGTACCCAAGGAAGACACAAGGACTTGATCGAAACTGAAGCTTATGACTATTGAATGGTCGGAGATAGGGATAAAAGCGACAACCAAACACAGGTAGATGATTGTAGCTTGGCACCACTCTTTGTAGAACCTCAAATGGAGATCTGCCAGCTAGAACTGGAGTTGGAAGTCGGTTAATGAGGTAAACAACACTTATAAAAGCATGAGCCCAAAATTTCATTGGCATATGAGCTTGAGCTAGCAAGGTTAAGCCAGTATCAACGACATGACGATGCTTCCTCTCAACCAAGCCGTTTTGTTCAGATGTGTGTGGGCAAGAAAGTCGGTGTTGAATGCCAAGCTGAGAAAGTATCTTAGGAAAAGATCGAAACTCATCACCCCAATCCGTTTGAAGAGCTTTAATCTTGACACCGAATTGAACTTCCACCAGCCTTTGTAACTCAAGAAACTTTTCAAGAGCCTGAGACTTTCGATTAAGAAGAAAAATCCAAGTATATCTTGAGAAAACATCTACAAATGAAATGTAATAAAAATGACCATCAGAAGCCATGGGAGCAGGACCCCATAAATCAGACACAAGAAGCTGAAAAGGAGCAGTATATTGAGTTGTGGAAGGATAAAAGGGCAATTTATGGAGCTTGCCTAACTGACATGCTGAACAAACAGATTTCAACATTGAAAACCTTGAAGCAATGTTACATTTTTGAAGAACTGATATAACAGTTTTATTACAGGGGTGACCAAGGCGTTTGTGCCATAGGTCAAAGCGTGTATCATTAGAACGTTCCAAGGATGCGACGTGAGCAGCAGCAGAAAGAGTAGTCGTTGTAGTGTGAGGTTGAGAATCTGACAGATCAAATTGGTACAACCCATTATGAGTGCGGCCCACTAGTAGGATTTTTCCTGTCTTGATATCCTTCACAAAACAGTGAAATGGATGAAACTCAAAGAAAACTTGATTATCATTAGCAAATTTAGCTACAGATAATAAGTTTTTGCAGATCTGTGGAACATGCAAAACCTGTTTCAAATGAAAAACTCTATCTGAAGTTGCAACAGTAGAAGAGCCAATGTGAATAACAGGTACAGACATGCCATTACCCATGTATAGGCGATTGTTACCTGTGTATTGAGTAGCTTCATGTAAATTTTCTAGATTGCTAGTGACATGATTAGACGCCCCAGAATCAGGATACCAAATCTTTGTAGGTAGAGAACTTGGGAAAGGCTGGCTACTTGTAGTAGCTGTATTGACTTGAGGTTGACGTGTAGGGTGCATCTGACAAGAACAATGAGGACCCCCACAAGAAAGATTTGAACCATCTTGAAATTGATGACAATAAGCCTGCATGGGTTGACTGGAGACTCCTTCAAAAGATTAATCAAATCTATAATAGCACTTCTGTACAACATGACCAACACGACCACACAATTGGCATTGAGGTTTATTACGGACATACTGTCTTTCTCGACCCCTGCCTCGAAAAGAACGAGAACCATTACCTTTGAATGATGGTCGAGAAGCTCTTTCAAGGCGATCAGTATCTTTAGTACCGAACTCACATTGTTGAGCGACATTAGCCTGCAAAGTTGCATTTAAAACCAAATTTTGTTGTCTAGATTCACAATCAACCAGCATTTCAGAAAGAAGATCAAGAGACATTGGCATGGCAGAAGCAACAGCACGAATGGACTCGAATTCGAAGGATAAGCCAGCAAGAATAACACTAATCTGTTCTTGAGCAGAAATAGGGTGACCAGCAACCACCAACTTATCACACAGACGCTTTATCTTGCTCAAATATTCTTTAATAGTGAGTTGCCCTTTCTTCTGTGAGTATAAAGAATGGCGTAGAGTAGAAATGGACATGGTGGACTTAGTAGCAAACCTCTGAATGACTGAATTCCAGACATCAAAACTTGAACGTGCGTCAGTAAGATGCATTAGTATATCATCACAGATTGTGGACAACAGCCAAGAAGCCAACAGTTTATCCTGCTGTTGATGAACCAAGAAGTCGGGATTAACAACCAGGTTGCCATTACCATCGACAACTATTTGTGGAGGTACACCAACTGTGCCAAGAACAAAATCATGCAACCCATATCCTTCAAGAATCAACAATATTTGCTGTTTCCATAGGAGAAAGTTGTGCTCTCTAAGTTTCACTGTATCATGTTTAGGGAATTGCTGGACTCTCTTCAAAAAACCATGAGCAATAGCAGAAGAAGAAACAGGAACGGAGGGATCAGTACCGGAAATGTCATCGTTCGCCATGAAGGAGAAAAAAAAAATCAAGGCTCTGACACCATGATAGAATACACGATAGTAGAAAACAAAATAGAGGAAATAGAGGAAACAAACTGAAAGGGAAATAACGTTTGTAGTTATTATTTCATTTCTATTCAATACAACAAAACCCCCAGTATTTATAAGCATTAAATGCTAACCAGAATATTAACAACTAACAGGCTAACTGATATCTGTTTAATAAAACTAACAGCTAACTATTTTATTCCTTAACACCTCTCAAAAAAATTAGAGTAATTTAATCCCTGTTAAGATTAAATTTGTCCTTAATTGCTCACTTTCAAAATTTGTAGGATTAAATTGCTATAATTTTTTTGAGAAAGACCAATTTGCTTAATATTAAAATTAAGAGGGACCGGAGAGATTATTTCACCTATTTTAGGGTTTAGGGTTCTAGGGGTTGTATCAAAAAGAATCATAGTTGACATTTGTCTTGAAAACCAGAAAAGAATATGAAGATACTGCTAACTGGCGCATCGGGTTATCTTGGTGGAAGGCTGTGCGACGCTCTGGTAAACCGCGGCTACACCGTCCGAGCCTTGGTCCGGCGCACCAGCGACCTCTCTGGCCTTCCTTCATCTTCACCCACCAATGGAGCTTCTCTGGAACTCGCGTACGGCGACGTCACCGACTACCCATCCCTCCTGGATGCCTGCTCCGACTGCGACATCATCTTCCACACCGCTGCCCTCGTCGAACCCTGGCTTCCAGATTACTCTAGATTCTTCTCCGTAAGCTCAATCGAATTTCACTTCCCACTTAATCAGGGTCGAAGCCAGAAAATTTTAATTTTTTATAATTTATATCTTTATAATTTGTAAAGGATTAAATCAAATTTTTATAATTTAGTAGAGCTAAAGTACAATTTTACCTTTATTAATTTAAAATTTTTAAAAAATTCTAAGTGTCAAAATAGCAATTTTACATTTTAGTTCCGCCCGGGCTTCGCCCCTGCACTTAATAACTCGTTTTTAACTTATGTACTGACATCTCGTCATCAAATTGTTCAATGAAAGGTCAACGTTGGTGGTCTGAAGAACCTGTTGCAAGCAGCTAAGGAGACGAAGACAATTAATAAGATCATTTACACGTCTTCGTTCTTCGCTGTTGGTCCTACCGATGGATATGTCGCCGATGAGAATCAAGTAACAAAGAAACAGTTAATCACCCAGATTAAAAGATTCATTAAGGGAAAGACATTTTGTTACTGATTTTGTAAATACTGATTGGCAGATTCACCCGGAGAAAGTTTTCTGCACGGAGTACGAGAAATCAAAGGCCGCCGCCGATAAGGTTGCTTTGCAAGCTATAGCTGAGGGGATGCCGATTGTTCCGGTTTATCCAGGTGTAATTTATGGCCCCGGCAAGCTTACCACAGGCAATGTTGTTGCTCAGTTAGTAAGAATTTCTTTCAATTTCTGTATATTTTGTTTTACAGCTTGTGTTAATTCTAAGATTGAATTGTACTTTTTTTTTCTCTAGTTAATTGAGCGGTTTAATTGGCGATTACCTGGTTACATAGGCCGTGGAAATGATAAGTTTTCTTTTAGTCATGTTGATGATGTAGTAGAGGGCCATATTGCAGCCATGGAGAAGGGTCGAATAGGGGAAAGATATTTACTTACGGGAGAAAATGCATCATTCAGGCATGTTTTTGATATAGCTGCCATTATCACTGGAACTGCTAGGCCTAAATTCAACATCCCTTTAGGCTTGATTGAAGTTTATGGATGGATTTCTGCTCTTTTTGCCCGAATTACAGGAAAGCTTCCTCTCATTAGTCCCCCGGTATGATCTGCTCTATGGCTTCCATCCATCAATACACTTGCATTTAAATCTGTTCAAATCTGTAATGCTTCCTACAATCTTCTTAATATTTCACAAGAACACTTTATTCCATTTTTGAGCAGACTGTGCATGTCTTAAGACATCAATGGGCTTATACCTGTGACAAGGCTAAAGTGGAGTTGGATTATAGACCTAGAAGCTTGAAAGACGGGCTTGAAGAAATGCTCCCCTGGTTGAAGAGCTTGGGCGTGATAAAATACTAATTACTAATATGAATTATGAAGATGTACTAAACTTGATCTCGTTCTTTAGGCCATTGAGAAGTATTCGATTAAATGCTGAGAGGAACCTATGTTGTTTCTTCTGTTTCATGCTTGTTCAACTCCTGTTTGTAGCTTTAGCTGGTGATGGCAGTAATAAGAAACTGGTTGGCTTGTTTCTTTGTGTTCAATGTTGATGAATAAGAATAACTGTTGTACAATGATTATGATTCAGAAATTCATAATGAAATACTTGAAGCTCATTTGTATCAAACACCAATTCAGTTTTGAAAATGAGTTTTCCAGTTCAACTCAGTGTTTATATTGTGTATTTATGCCACTATTTGATGGTTCTCAAATATGTTTAATCCAGTGAAACCGGATTATCATTTCAAGCTTGGGAATATAGTTTGGTGAAATAGTTTTTCATCACATCGCCCTTCTGCCAGACAAAAGTTATCGTACGGGGAATGCTGCCGAAAACAAGAAAAGAATGGGAGCTGTCGATCTACTGCAGCTTTCTCAAGCTCTTCTTCTCTTCGATCTCTCTGCATTTTCTTCACCAATTTTACACTTTGTACTAAGCTGAAGCTTACTGGTGAAGAACAATTGTTTAGGAGGTTGGGTCGTGTCGCTAACAAACCACCCCTGTTTACAATTAAGTGGGTGATTTTTTTGATTCTGTTTAATGGTTCTAATTGAAGTTAAAAAATGCTTTCAGCAAATGTACGATATCTAAGCATAAGAATTTGTCAAATAAAGTTGACTCTTCAATCTCATGTTACTGGTGGATTTTGGCTGGTTTGTTATCAATTTAATCCATGTTGTTTTTGTTGTTTATTTCCTCTAGAAGTGATAACTAGATATCAGGACCTTAGATTTATAATGGTTCATGACTTCCTTGTAAATGCTTGTTTTTAGAAAAAAGTTTGGACTTTAAGCTCTCCTCTACTTGCAACTACTTGTGAACAAAATTGGATTTTGAAAACAGTAATGGCCTTTTTTTTTCTTGTCGTTGGATGTTTGAAGCTTGAACTCTAGATTGCTAGATGTTAGTCTATCAACTCTTAATTATATGAATTAAGTAAGACAAGTCCAGGTTATGTAAACAAGTTTCGTTAACTTGTTTAGTTACTTATATGAAGAAGAAAAGAGAGTACAAATAGTAATCTCAGTATTGCTAGAAAACAGAACAGAACAAAACTAAACAAAACAGCTTAGAGGAAGTACATAGCCTAGAGGTATCAAGAATTGATAGATTGTATTTGTCTGCTATTTTTCTCTCTCTTTTGTTAAGTACTTCCATGTCCAATGCTAGAATGGCGACATCCATATTTGTGTAAAAATTTTCATTGAGTTATCAATTATGGCTTATATAGTGTAAATTTCAATAATCTCATTGCTGATCCATTGTTTAAAACTGATCTCCTGCAAAGAATGTAATAAAAATCTTCTGTTAGTCCAGGAAATCATGCAGTATTGGTTGGAAACTAGGAATGTAAGGGTAGCAGTCAGCTGATTAGGTTTGTGAAAACCACATAGGATTTGACATTGATCATTGCTGCTGTTGATAATATCTGCACGTTTTCACCAGGGAAAAAATGTCTAGTTGGTTCTATAATTAGAATGATGAAGAGTTGAACTTCTCACATATGATTTAGGTTTCATATAAAGCTCCTCAAATGGTCTTAAAGAAAGAAACAAGAAAGGACAGTGAAAAAGGAAGAGTAAAATATGGTTTGTTTAACAATTTGCATTTATAGTAATAAACTATCCCTTTCTGTTTTCCCCATACCCTATCTATTTTTCTCTCTCAAGTCTCTTACACCCTACCTTGTAATCCTCCAAATATATAACAAACTTATAAAAAGTAATATATTCATATAAAATATATATTTATATATTCATATAAAATATATATTTATATCAATCATTCATTTTCAAATCTAAATAATATAACCCACAACATAAACAAGGACAGTTTTTGTTCTATATTTGTAAGCCCACCTTCTGACTACGTGCTGCATGAGCTTCTCTATGGAATTATTGCAGTGAGAAAAATCGAATATTAATATGCATGCATTGAAGTTTTTCAAGGAGTTATGCTCTTTTTTCTTTGAAGTTTAGGTTTACATTATAGGTGTTACAAATATCCCGAACAAAGTGGCAAGCTGTGAGCTTAGGGAGCCATACGAGCAAAAGTCAGTTTAGGTAATCATTTTGGATATATACCAATCCTGCTAAAGTTAGATAATCATTGATATTTCTTATTCTCTTCAACTTTTATTAATTCCATGCCAAGGTGATCAAGAAAAATTCAACAATTGTTATCAAAATAGCGTATATATGTGCAATAGAATATTGTCTTGATAAAGACAACCCATTTTGGAATCCATATCTTTTTTTTTTTTCCTTGTAACTTGCAGAACGTGCAATTTGTTGTTTACTTTATTAATCTTGAGGCAATTGGGACCTACAATGAGACATTCATTCACCTTGTCAATCACTCTATTGACATTTCAAGTATAGCACATGGCTGCGTACTAATAATTCTAAGTGACGACACCCAAAAACTCTTATCAAGCTATATTTATCATTTTCATGCTCCTTAAACTGCCCTATTTCAAACTTTCCATTTTAGACTTCCACTAATTAAGCTTGTTTAGCAAGAGATATACACAGTAGGTCATGTATGGATAAGGCTTGACAGACAAGTGATAGCTGGAGCTAGAGTGTCTGAGGTAGACTCCTCTCTTGTTTTTACATTGACTTCAATTCCCTCGCAAATTGATAACGTTACCAACACTTGTATACCGGTTGAACTTCCATACATAAAATATATAGGATTTGAAATTCTTCTTTAAGACCATGTCCTCACATCGATGAGTCCTCGGTGACACATCCTTAGTACCTTTCTAATTCACCTTGATACCAATAAATATTTATATATACTAGTACCAGCAACAATCCTATTATTATTTCTTTATAGCTAATTAACATTGGATTCATTTGTTGAGTTTGACTTACTGTTATTTGATCACCATTTTCCGCTATTGTTTTATAATTTCCAATTTGCAGGTAAACAGGTTGAAAGGAGCTGCCATAATTTTGGGTTTAAAGGTTTGTCAAAGCATACCATGTGGTCGAGAAAATGCTGGACTTACTTAAACCTCAAGACCTGCAAAAGATGTATGGAAGCGCTATTGGTGCGGCCCCTCTTCAGATGTCACGTCAGTCCTGGGCCTTCTGTTCCAGCTTGCTATGTAAATAAATAAAACATGCCATTGCTCTGTTTGTCTTAATCTTAGCCTACCCACGACTGCAACTGCCAATCCAAGACGTCGTTGTTGATGTCACATTAGGTTGAGTTGAAGTTAGTGACTGACACAAGAGCTATTTTAAATAAATTGAGTTGGATCTATTTAACATAAGAAAAAAAATTATACATGTAAAAGGGATGGGGACAAGGTTTGTCCAGGAAATAAATCGGAACTAACATGAACAGAAAAGTTGAATCAACAAAATAATAGGATTCCTAACATTTTCTTTAATCCTTTTGACCTTAATTTTTTTAAAATTTGATTTTGGATTTTAACCATTATTTTTATGTATTTTTTTTAACTTACGAAGTTGACATTAGCAGACAGGTTACTATGTTAGTATCGTTAAAATCTTAACAAATTAATCAATTTTTTTTCCAAAAAAAATAATTTAAATTGATTTTAAATGATGGAAATTAAAAAGATAATAAAAAGTAATTAGGATAAAAGTGACAAAAAAGATAAACATACGAGATGAAATTAGAAAAAGAAAAAAGAAAATGTAAGGGTGCATGTAGAGTTTGTTAGTGTTTTATATTTAGAAATTCTAACATAATTGATGGTGGAATTATGGTATATTGATCTCTTTTAGATAGGTTTTTATAAAAATCGCATCATTGATATCAATCTATTAATATATGACTCTAATTTCTTTTATACATGGGTACTAAATCAATGAGGTTTTATAAAAATACTATGGATATTTCTTTCCTTCTGCATGCTCCACCCGTTTCGCCGTTTTGTAAGGAGCTGCAAGATTGACATATTGACTTCGTCCCTTCGTGAAATCTACCTTAATACACCTACGCAGCTACGCTACGCATCGTTTTGTTTAACCGTCTGCCAACCCTCTCTAGCTCGGCGGCTTCATTTAAAAAGAGGAAACAAAAAGAAAGATGGGAATAGGTAAACGTGTGGCCCACGAATATATCTCGTTGTGGGCCAAAGTCCAGAAAAATTATATTTTCTTATATATATCTTTTGATTCTTATCCGACGGTTCAAAAAAACCCCGCAGACCGTGGCTAGGAAATGAAAAACGGCTCCGTTTCCGCCACGTCAGATATTAGAAAAAATGAAAAAAAAAGGGAAAATCACGGAAGAAAGCCGCTTCAATTCCGCATCGTTAAAGGGAGCGTTGTCCATTTTTTTTTTCCTGCTGGTTTCATCTCTCTCTCTCTCGCTCGCTCGCTCCAAAGAGTTGGTTTTTTTCCAATCGAGAAAGAATGGAAAATTTGAAGGACGCCGGGATCCGTGTTTCTCGATCGCAGCGACTAATGCAATTCGCTACGTCTTCTTCATATTCTCTTCGCGCCTAATCTCCCCCCGTCCTCTGCTATCCACGGATTTCTCTTCATCTTCATTCCCTTCTCTTTACACTGTAATTTTATTTTTCCCTTTTATATTTATTTTCCATCTTCTTATCTGCATTTCTCTTTTACGAATCGAGATTCCTTCTCTTTTTTTCTTTTGCGGTTAACAGATTTATAAAATCTTTTTATAATGTATTTTTTTTTGTCTACATTGACTCTCTCTCTCTCTCTCTCTCTCTCTCGTTTTTGATGTAAAATCTGATCGTTTAATTTTATGTTAATTATTTTTTCTGTTGTTTTGTTGAAGATCTCGATTTTTATCCCAGTCATTGCCGTGTGTATATGTAAAAGATGATCATTGATCGATTTGTTTTTCTTTTATTCCTTTGTGATGAGATTTGATCATTGAAGCCTTCGTTGTGTGCCTTTCAGGCTTTTATAATGGAATTCATGGAGAATTAGAGGCATTGTATTAGGAGCACGACTTTTAGCTACTGGTGTGGTTTTTGGATTTGGAAATATTTTAACAATGTCCTCGAAAGGTGAACATCAAACAGTGCCGCTGTCGGTTTTACTAAAACGAGAATCGGAAAGCGAAAAGATCGAAAATCCGGAGATTTTACACGGACAAGCGAGCCAGAGCAAGAAAGGTGAAGACTTTACTTTGCTTAAAACTGAATGCCAAAGAGCAATGGGAGATGGCGTCGCCACATTCTCAGTTTTCGGGGTATGAATTTTCCGTCTCTTATACTAGCTATTTAAACGGTAACCACATTCTAAATGCTCGAGCAAAATCGCCAAACTTTACCATAAAACCTTTTTATTTGCGTCACTAGCATATAAGTGTTTAAAAGTTTTGGTCTGCTAGGTATTTTGGTGTTATAATCTGTACAATTTGTTTTGTTCTGCGAAATATTTTTGCTTTAGGAAATCCTTGGGAAGAAGCTTTTTAAAGTGATGCAGCCGCGGTCTTCTTTATTTTTCTACTTTTTCTCTTTATATAGGTTGGCTTGCTAAATCCTTTCTTTTCTTATAGCTCTTTGATGGACACAACGGGTCTGCTGCTGCTATTTACACTAAAGAGAATCTCCTTAATAATGTCCTAAGTGCTATTCCTGCGGATCTTAATAGAGATGAATGGGTTGCTGCGCTGCCGAGGGCTCTGGTTGCAGGCTTTGTCAAAACAGATAAAGATTTTCAAGCGAAAGGTATGAGTTGTTTTCTTTGCGTAAACATATCCGAGTATATGTTTTATGGGATAACCTTTGGACAAAAAGGGAGTCGTTTGCCAGACAAAATTTTAATTGTATTAGATTTGCACACTTACTTCAGGAGTGGTTGATACTATCACGCAAATTATATCCTATTTCACTACTAACAATTTAATTTTCTCCCTATCATTTTATTATTATTTTTGGTGCTGCTTTATCATTAAGATTCTCCATGGAGAAGACTGTTTATATAGAGGAAGAGTTGCAGTTTGGAAGTTTTACTGATTACTTAGGATGTAACTGGGGCGACTGTTTGGTTATGTGTGCTATATTATGTATGCTTTCTCTTGTATGAAAAAAAATGCGGAAAACAGATTTGTAGATGTTTATTTATAGATCAGCTTGTCCCATATTTGTGTGATCTTATTACAGTAGATCTTTAATTTATGACTATTTCCCCTCTACTTAGTTAAGATGATTTTACTTAAGCATAGAAATTTATGTACTTAAGTATGTAATTTCTTTCACCCATTGAGTGGGAGAAGAGAAACATGTTATCAAGTAGTTTTTTTTCCTTTTAATTTTTAAAATTTGGGTGATAGCTTCTTGTGTTTCTCTTGCATGTTTAGTAATTTATATGCATGTTATGTTTTTGTTTCCAGCAAAAACATCGGGAACTACTGTGACCTTTGTGATAATAGATGGATGGGTTGTAACAGTTGCATCTGTTGGTGATTCCCGTTGTATATTTGAATCGGGTGAAGGTGGAATATATTACTTGTCAGCTGATCATAGGCTTGAATGCAATGAAGAGGAGTAAGTTATCAACATAGTGTTTACCGGATTTTAGAAGTTTCCCCTACATACCGATATCATAGTTTCTGTTTTCATCTTATTAGGAGGGAGCGGATCACTTCAAGTGGTGGTGAGGTTGGTCGGTTAAATACTGGTGGTGGTACACAGGTATCTCCTCTTCCATTACAATTATGCATCTTGATGTTTTTGAGTGTTGTAACAACAATCTTGCTAGATTCTTATCCATTTATTTCCATCAGTGAAACTTAACACCCTCAATATATAAATTCGGGTGAATGATTGTGCTAACAAATACTTGGAAATACAATGTAGAAACTAGTTTCAGACTTCAGTTGGCTTCATGGAAAAATTGTACCAAAAGAACTTATATGATAATTGATGTGAATTAGAGGATTCCTTAGTAAAACTAGCTAATTGTAGCTGTAACAAATGTAATTGGCAACATTTTTTTCCCATATCTGTCTCGTTTTGATGCAGGCTTAAAAACATGATATTGATATGCTGATAAATTGGTTCTTCGTAGAGTAATTCAGTATCTGCAGTCAAGTACAAAACCTTATTTGATTAATTGTATGGATCAAAGTGGGCAACTTAATGGTAACATTGTTTTGTAGATTGGTCCTTTGAGATGTTGGCCCGGAGGCTTGTGTCTGTCACGTTCTATTGGTGATATGGATGTTGGGGAGTACATTGTTCCTGTTCCATATGTGAAACAAGTAAAGGTTTGTCTTTCATATTCTAACTGTATCGTTTGATATTTGTAATTAGCCTGTCTGCAACTTTTATTTAACTTCTGTGCTCAAATAGTGTTTTCTGTACATTTCCTTTCAGAGCACCTTGTTAAATTAACTATTCCTTATGGATAAGGACCTTGTTATATACTTGGCTATAAATGGACATCATTGAACTTAGGACAAGTATCTTCTCTGAACTCATGATACCTTAAGCCTGAAGGACGTAGTTGAGCCATTAATTTCATATCGTCATGTGTTCTATACTCGCACATTGAAGTGCTTTGGCCTTCACTTTTTTTTTACTTTTCATTCAAAAGTAGTTTATTGTTATTGTTATTAGTAGTTTATTTTTACCCATCTCCTCAATTAGAAAATCTTCTCAATTGTTATTGTTATTAGTAGTTTATTTTTACCTACTTGTTTATTTTCTGCAGTTGTCTACAGCTGGTGGTCGGTTAATCATCTCTAGTGATGGTGTTTGGGATGTGTTATCAGCTGAAGTAGCTCTTGATTGCTGTCGAGGGATGTCACCAGATGCTGCAGCTGCACAGATTGTGAAAGTATGCTCCTCAATTACTTTTGTCTAAAAATTTGACTTGTCCAAGGGCTAAGCTTCCCATGCACCTTGGTAAACCTGACCTGATTTGGATTGGGCCTTTTTAAAGCTTGGACAAGGTTCTTTTTAAAGCTTGGACTTGGCCTGGGATTTTTTATTAATAAAATATTTTAAAATAATTTTAATTATATATTTATTTTAAAAATGATACACCAAAATCTTACTTGGGGCTTGATGGGTTGGGCTGGTCCTTGTGCAAGGATTTTAGATGTCCATACGAGTCCAACCCATGCACACATCTAGTCTACATTATGCTCTTCAAATGTTGCTACTGGGAGCACTATTCCCACCTTTTTTTTCTTTTGGCCAATTCGCTATGCCCTTCTGGCTTTGCGATATGTTAGTGTCTGCTGCCTTTCTTCATTGCTTTTGACTCCTTGGTCTGACAAACAGGAAGCTGTACATACAAAGGGTCTTCGAGATGATACAACCTGCATTGTTGTTGATATCTTACCACTAGAGAAGCCATCTGCTCCTTTGCCACCACCAAAGAAGGCTGTAAAAGGTAAGTTGAAGGCCATGTTTCGCAAGAAGCATTCTGAGGCATCTTCTCAGTCTGATAAAGAATACATGGAGCCAGATGTGGTGGAAGAACTATTTGAGGAGGGATCTGCTATGCTTTCAGAAAGGTTTGTGCTTTTGATAATAATTTATTCATTTAAACATGAAGTTTTTACTTCAAGTGTCAGATTAACATCAGGCTTGCACATACTTCTATTCTTTCTATCAGCTGTGTGGGGCATAGCTTGCTATGACTGAGGAGACGAAAAAGTAGTTTGTAGTTTTATCTTATTAGGAACCGATCTGTTGAATGCAGGTTTGCTACAAAATATCCACTGTGCAACATGTTTAAGCTGTTCACATGTGCAGTCTGTCAATTAGAGATGAAACCTGGAGAGGGTATTTCAATTCATGCTGGGACATCTAATTCAGTAAAGTTGCGTCCATGGGATGGTCCTTTCCTTTGCTCCACTTGCCAGGAGAAGAAAGAAGCCATGGAAGGGAAAAGACCATCAGGAAGTAATAACAGAACTCCTATATCTTCTCCTCCCTTTGCAAATTTATGGTACTAAAAGATTCTTGAATATCCTTTTCTTGTTTTCTCTGTTTTCAGGTAGACATGGTAGTGACAGCGATTAGCTAGACCCCCCAAATTACTGCAGCATTTTATGGGCACTAACAATTGTTTCAGAGGTGGTCGTAAATGGGAAAGATATCACAATCATATACTATAGTAATTTCCCTCAATTTCTTATTGGGGGGTCATGGAGCATTCTGGTCCACTTTCAACTGAGGGTTCATTTCCATCTATACTCACAAGCCAGAAGAACAAAGTTAAGATATGTGTTTAGATTTTTGTTTTCTGGGTTCCAAGTAAGAAGACTTGTGTTTAAGTCGAGTGAAAATGGAAAAAGAAAAATTAAAAAAAGAGAAGATATGCTTCATAGGTAATTCCATTTTTCCATCGATGTCCATCCCATTGTATATCAGTCGCTCCAATTCATAAAACTAACATTAAATGATAGTGGACTTGAAGTGTAATGCCTTATAATATATAGGGAATTTGTCAGAAGTTAGGAAAAGCTTTGCATGATTAGTTTGCTGAATGAAATTTGTTCATGTTATTTGTTCCTTCCCTCGACAAGTGGGAAGTTAAATCTTTGGAATGGAAAATTTATCAATTCTATTATTTCTTAAGAAATGTTATGCAATGAAATGCATTGTATTATTTATTTCAATATTATTTTCTACTGTTTTGATAAATTCATTTTAATCAGCTCTGCCTGTGGTTGGTTGATCTTTTAGCCGTAAATACACGTATGCTTAGTCTGTGTTTATGGCTTTGATCTTTTATGATAACGATACCTAATAGCTGGATCCTGCCTTGTCTGAGGATAGATATGTTGAAAACTGGAAATGTTCGTGTATCCCAGTTGGGGCCAGCTTTGCTGTAGGGGCGAGTAGAAGAAAATGCTTGGCTGGAGGGTGTTTGGCTTTAGTCAACATACATGTGAAACTCGCTTTCAAGTTCCTTAGATGGGCAAATTTCCTACATCTTCCCTCATTATTCACGGTATTAGAGATCAAAAACTAAATATAAGCAATGGAATTTTCTAACATGAGATATATAACATTTCTTAGAAGGTAGAGAGTAGGGGATTGTTGGGTTTTCTTGTCCTTAGTTAACTATTAGAGAAAGTGTGGATGGTTTTGAGTGGACAGAGGCAAAAGCAGAAAAAGAACCGACCCAAGGAATAAAGATAAAGGATCTTAATTATATGGGTTTTGAACGTGAAATATTTGTTTTATGCCCTGTTTTGTTCACACCCTTCCCTTCTTATCTCTTTAGAAATCGAATAAGATTATTATTTTTTTGAGTGGCTCAAGTGGCAAAGATGAGTCTGTCAGTCCAAAATAATGCCTCCATGATTAAGATGTTGACCTTAACTAAATGAACAAAAATTCCCTCATGGGCTACTGATCTTGGAAGGACCATCTTTGTACACGTGCGTCTGGGTCTACAACCATCTCACCTAACTGTGGAAGTCTCTGCGTGTAATCGGACGCTTCAAACTAGCTGTCACGAGACCAAGCGCAGACATATCGGCACATGGTTTTCTTTCTTAAATTGACTGATGAATGAAAACTTTTGCCCCCAACAATGCCTGCTTTGCTTTGCAATTAAGCCTCAAGTCTTTCACCGTAGACTTAATGATTATCTAACATTTAATGGTGGGGTAGTCATCTCTGCACCTACAATTTAAACCATTTGCATTTATACGGATCTAGGCCGTACTCTCTTTCTAAATTCTTAAAACAAATTAATTTAATTTTCAACTGCACAACATGTTTATTATGATGGATCACGACGCTATTCTCATCTCTTTTTCAGTAAACCCAAAATAATAATGATCAAAATCAGCTTACAACTATTGAAAGTGGCATGTCAAATCGTGTCCTTTCAAAGAGAAACTTTGTATAAATGCATATGAATCTTATTAACAAAGGGAGGACCGAAGGATGTGCATGTTGAAGTTGAACCATGCAAGTATTAAATATGAACCCTCAGCTCAGACTTCTTGATGACATCATTTCCAAGTCAAGGTGACAGATGAGCGTTGTTGAAACCTCGTTTTACAGGCACAAAAAAAAAACAATATAGTAGAAAGAAATCTTAAGAAACATACTACTACTCTTTTTTTCTCCCCACGGTTAACTTGCGTGCAAAAAGAGAGGATAGGTTATTCCCGGTAAAAATGAAAGGATGATAGTGTCTGGTTATTATATTCAAATCTCAACTTTCTAAGATTCCTCTTGGAATGAATGCACATCTTTCTGTGTGTACTGTGTAGTCTCAAGATGATCCACTTTAAACATTTTTTCTTTTTGCCCTCGCCATTCTTATTGGCAGAACAACTCACATATAGAGAATAAAGTTTTTTAAGTTTTTTTTTTCTGCTTTGCCATACCATCTGCCTGTTGTGGGCAAATTTGGATGTTTGTGATCTAAATTTCTTTGTATCAGTTGTTGGATTTGACAAGGACCCACCAACCTTTTTGATTCATAATCTGCTAATTGTATCATCTCATCTCCGTAGTGCACCAATGGCCACCGCACCACCACCCTTTCTATCTATTGAAGAATAATACATAAAAAAGTAACCAAATATATGTCCCATTTATACACCTCTCTCTCTCTCCCCTCCCCCCATTGCCTCCTAATCTCCTTATCCCCCACTCTCTCTCTCTATCTCTCTCTCACACACACACAAACAAACCATCCCAAGGGAGAAATAGTTCATTTCATTTCAGATACTGAATCAGATATCGTGGAGGTAGCTTAATTACAATAATGAATGGTTACCAGCAGCAAAAAACCACGGAGCAAGTCGTAGACAGAAAGCATGGAGAAGGCAAGTTAAAACAAGAACCAAAAGAAGGGTCAGCAGATAAGCAATCTCCTCCTGCTTCACCTCCTTCAGCAGCTTCCTCTCCTTCCCATGAATTCTCCTTCACAGTTGTCTCTCTCCACTCTTCGTCTAACAGTGTCCCTGGTAAAACCAAAACCCCACCTTCAATGGCCATCGATTTGTCTCCTGCAGATGACATTTTCTTTCATGGTCATTTGCTCCCTCTCCACCTCCTTTCCCACCTCCCAGTCTCTCCACGTTGCTCTACAAATTCATTGGATGGTTTCAACGGTCCCGTAACAGATGAACCAAAACCTGATAAACCCAACACCGGTTGCAAAAGCAAAAGCGACAGCAATATCAGAAGCAGCAACAAGAACCATGGCAAAGTCGGGAATCGTCCTCAAAGCTACAACATCGAAGCCAACGGAAGGCCAAAGTCCAAGTCTTTCACGTTATTCGGGTTACCAAGGTGGCACCACAAAGGGCGTGGCGTTAGAGAAACAGAAGAGGAAGAGAAGCACAAGACAAAGTTGAGATTCGACTTGAGACAGGTTTTGAAGAGGTACGTGAGGATGGTTCGGCCATTGTTGTTCTTCAGAGGAAGGAGAGATAACTGGCATCTCCAGAGGCAATCTCACTCGTTTTCAGGCAATTTAAGTTGGAAGAACAAAGAGAAAGAGTTGAGAGCAAGGAAAGGAAGAGGAGAGTATTATTCAGCTCCGGCTTCAATGAGGACATCGCCTACAAACAGTGGTCTTCTTGTTGCAACCACAGGTTTCCCTTCTTCAACCAGTGACAGCACCATGGAAGAGTTGCAGGCTGCAATTCAAGCTGCAATTGCTCATTGCAAGAATTCCATTCAAGGGGAAGACAAATTTAAATGCTAGGCATAATTTTGATTTTCTTCTTTCATATGTTTATTCAACTTCTATCAATTTATATATATAGTTATATATAATCCTGTGTATAAAATGGTACAATATAAAGGAGTATGAGACGATTGCTTTAATGAATTTCTCCATTTTAAAATGAAAAACTGGTTCTTTCATTGCCTTTTACCTTGCAGAGTATGTCACAGTTTGATGAACAATTAACACAATTTCAACATCAAAAGGTTTGAGGATTAAGAAATCAGTTCACATGATTCATTAGTTGCAGTAAATTAATACTTAAAGACGTTAAATTCCAGTATGTTAAATATGAGATGCCATTTATAACGTATTTTATTTTCTTACTATTGTTTGTTTAGTAGAGCTTTGTTTTAATAATCCCTTGATGAACTCAAACAGTGTGATTAACCTCAGCACAGATCAAAGGTCACAAAATTTTCAGTAAAAAGATTAACAAATCATCATCAAGCCTACCCTTTTTTTTTTTTCATCTGGTCATTTTGCTTGAAAATTTCCTTTCTTTAGCATTTTCCCATGATTCAAACACTATAAGAGCCCACAGGAAAAAAGCAAAGTTAGAATCTACTGCAAGTAGGAGGGAAGTAAAGCTAAACAGAAGAGTACAGTAGCTTTTTTAAAATCTTCAGTCCCTACAAGAAAAAAGGCAATCAAAAGGGAACAAAAAACCATTTATGGTCGTAGATACCCTAAAAGATCAAGTGGTATCAATAGTGGGTCTCAAAAAAGAGCTTGGGACGCTCATGATGACTTGAAAGCTTCAGAATTTCTCCAAAAGTACCAAGCACAACTAATTGCATATGCCTTCATCAGTGTTGGAAGCTAATTCATATCAAAGACATTGATTCATTTTGAGTGCCACAGATCTTAAGATCAAAAAAACCATGATCATAATAATGAGGATGATGATAGGTTGTAATGATGGCATCACTTGTCTGAGTTTCCCCTTTTATCTTTAAGTGTATAAACTGCATATCATCACGACAAAGCTACACAGTCTATAAAGGCAACAAGATCTGCCATGCTCAAGATACTCATTTTTCTCAAGTATGTGTGCATGAGTTATACACATGCATGCATTGCTAAAATAAGATAAATAAAAACTAGTATTATTTTATTGGCTGGGATTTTAGATATGGGATGATTATATATCTGAAATCATGGAATTGACCACCTGGAAATTCCCTTTTATCAAACAGCATGAAAAACAAAGAAGCCCCACAAAAAGGTAATGCCTGCAGGGCTCAAGAAATAAATAAATAAACCCCCCATGATTGGAATTCTAAACAATCATGATGTAAAACAGCCAGCATGTAAAAGTAATGTGCCCTTTTCTGGTCCACGGAATGTGTTAGTTTATTTTTCACTGTACACAAAAACAACAGAATCAGATTGTTTTGCAATGCTTCCTGGATATGGATTGTTTCATATTTGAACTTTTCCAGAAGAAAGTTACTGAAACAAACAATGAACATAAAGCATTTAACTTGAGAATAAAAAAAATAGTGGCAGAGGGATACAAAATTCAATGAACATGAAAGATGAATAAAATAAGAGCAAAGAAGCAACTGATTGAAGGGTACACTTTCCCCATCAATTATACGGGAAGGGAAACAGACATTGAGAGGTTGTCGTGGTCATATGATGTCTCTATTTCATTGGACTAACAAGAAAAATCCCATCTCTTAGTGAAAATTTTCATGGAAGATTTTCTTTTGACCAGGGAATTATCATTTTTCTTTTCTTTTTCCCCCTTCTTTAACTTGAATATTTCTAAATATCAGAACCAGTTTTTGTCATTGTGTCTGTGTTTTCTCTTGAAGTTTTTCAGAAAGAGAGAAACACATTAGACGGAATAGACAGCTTTCTAACATATAGCAGTTGGAATAGAGTTCCAAAAAACAACAAGGTTAGTGGAATTCAATCATTTGATTAAACATCTATTAATATAATTGCAAGCCCTGTTCATCAGATAATAACAACTAGCTGACAAACCACTGATTTGGAAAAACTGATCAGTTGAAACATCTGATACCAAAAAAACAGAAAACCCATAAGCTCACAACAATCCAAAGTTCAATCTGAGTTTCACCATGTTGACATCAAAGTAAAGATCTAGACTACTTACCCATCTTATAAGTTTATCATATAATCGATTGAGTTAAGCTGTCTTGGAATTTATTTCTGTCACCAACCATTCACCAAGAGTGAAAGTTGCATACATCTCTAGGTTATTTCTTTATATTATTGATTGGGCTTTTTAGATTGAATGATGTAGCTGTTTAGACTTCAGGGGACCCAACTGCCTACGGTTGGGTTGACCCAAATAAATACATGCCTTCCGTTTTTTTTTTTGAAATTAAATATAGGGTAAATTCTGTTATTAGACATTGTACTTTGTGTAAATTATGGATTTAGTATTTCTATTTTAATTTTATCAATTTAGTCTTTATACTTTTTAAAATTTGAAATTTTAATCCTGTTAAATCTATTTGATTAAATTATGTTATTAGTCTTGTATTATGTGTAAAGTTATAAAATTAGTCCACGTTCACCAAATGAATTATTCTTAGTGGTTATATTTTTTAAATTTCAAAATTTTAGTATTAATGCAAATGATCATCCTTAAATTTATTAATTGATTTTTTGTGAGTAATAAGTGAAAATAACAAACAGACATAAGATTACACATGCAATAATATGTTTGACACATCAAATTTAAAAAATAATATAACTTAATAAATTTAATAATTCTAAAATTTTTAATTTCTAAAAATAGAAGGCCTGCAAATAACCAAATAAAAGTAAAGATAGTAAATCAACAAGTTAGAGAATCTAATAGAGAATTTGACATGGCTTTGTTTTTCCCGCAAAATGTGACTGTGACATCTTCCTAAATATTCATACACGTAGTAACAGAGCGTTTGTTCATGATAAGTACAATGTAATTTTCACACTTGTAGCGTCCAAAATCTCCATATTTACACCATAAACGAAACAGCCAAGATTGGGATGAGTTGACTTGTTAATCCATCATAAAAATTTTAATCTACCGATTTAAATTAAAATGTAACTCAATTGATTTGTAGGTACAAACACTTAAGAGTAAAATCTAACAAATCTTTAAAAAAAAATTGATAAATTTAAAATGTGAATCTTAATATCAACCTTTCTTTTAGATAAGAAAAATATGAATAGTAATACTTAAGTTCAATATTATTTGTAGTGATCCTAAACTAAGGGATTGGCTGAAGTTCATTAGAGTTTAGTCAATGGTTGTAGTTGGGTTCTGTTATATGGTTATTCATCCTATCTTCATTCATGCATAGATATGTTTTACGTTTGATGTTTTATGTTTATTGGTGTCTGGTCCTAGGAGAAAGACGGAACCAATAACATTATTCCTAACTTAAATGCTCTTCTTGGAGACATGTCATAGATTTCTTCTCAACTCTCTCTTTCTCGACATTTCCCGAGTTAGAAAACAGTAAATCACCAAAACAAAAGATCTTCCCCTCTCACTCTTGGCCCTTCTTTCAAGCTTGAAGCTTTCTCTTTCTATTTTTCCCAGGTGTTTTCCTTTTCTATGCTTTTGTTAGTTTTTTGAGAGCCGTAGATTCTCTTTTTATTTAGTTAGTTGTTGCAAGTGGGGATTTTAATTACACTATATCTTCCAGATACGAATATGCTTTAATTAACGTCAACTGTCTGCCTGCCCTTTCTCTTTCTGGCGGTTGGTTTTTTATTTAGTTTGGCTTGGCTGGTCACGTCACGTCTCTTCCTTTTTTTCTTTTTTCTTTTTTTTAGCGTTGAATTTGCAACTGAGAAACACGCTATCGAACATTATAGAAAGTGAGTGTTCCTTTTTTTCTCCTGTTTTTATCTTCTTTGGTAGTGTTACTAATGCTTTTCTTGTTTGTTTCTTCCAGCTAGTTTGCATTGACCAATTCCCAAATTTATACATTTTGTTTTCTCTCTTTCTAAGTAGTGCCTTATTTTGTCTTCAGCTAAAAAACCATATGATCGATTGGAGCTTTTTAATTATGTACTCAAATTTGAGTGTTTATAATCTGGGTTTTTTGCAGAATTTACAGCTCTACACTTTTATTCAGTAGATTATGGTTGAAATTTTAAGTATTTGAGATTTGGGTGATCCTAGAAATTCATAGAAAGGAGGATGTATGCGGTGGGCAGGCTAGGTAGCTATATCTCCCGCGGTGTGTTTACTTTTTCTGGTCCCTTTCATCCTTTTGGCGGTGCAGTGGATATAATTGTAGTAGAACAACCCGATGGGAGCTTCAAATCATCGCCTTGGTATGTTAAGTTCGGTAAATTTCAAGGGGTTTTAAAGTCAAGGGTAAGGACGGTAAGCATCGCTGTTAATGGCATTGAAGCGAATTTCCACATGTTTCTTGATCATACAGGGGAAGCATATTTTCTCAGGGAGATTGATGTTGAAGAAAGTAAATCTGATGGTGTATCATTTCCTTTTTCTTCCGGGGATGAGCCGTTGTCTGGTAATAGAAAGCCAATGAAGTCCGAGAGTTGCAGCTATGATAATGATAACTCAAACTCAGTGGCTCAGGTTGATCTGGGTAATGGGAAGCTTGTGGGTCGGACTAGTTCCCGGCGGTCACGGATATTTGGGCGTGTTTTTGGAGAAAGGTCTACAAAGGAGGATAATTACCAGGACGGTGCTGGTGGTACTGGTGTAATGAGATCGGAGTCATTGGAGCGTGCCGAGTTTGCTGCTGAGCTGCTGGAGGTGAAGTGGTCTACCAATCTCGCCTCTATCAGATCAAACAGTAATGCTTTACGATTTTCTTCTTCAAATGACGCATTGGCCGATAAAGGTTTCAAAGAGGAGATACAGAATGATGCAGAAAACCTGTCTCAGGCTTATGTACATGATAAGGAGGACAAGAGTATTGATCGCCGGACCGTACTGGACAAAACTGATTACTGCAACGAGCAAAATGTCAGCTGTTCTCATACTGGCCTTGAGAACCTAGAATGTTCTGTTGAGGAAGCTAATGTACAAGTGTCTTGTGTAAGCACTGAGCAGCAAATTGTTGAAACCTCCTTGTTAGGTGAAGGTTTTATGGAAGATAAATGCAAAGTAATTGCCAATGTATTAGGAACTATGAATGACCGTAGTGTCAGGAATTTTGATCATGCTGACAACGAGACCGTTGCTGTCTCAGGGATGAGTGTTCCTCATCTGCAAAGTGAATATAAGTTTGAATCGTGTATTGACAAGCGGTTTGATGAAGAAGTGGCTGATAATGAAAGCAATGTTGTTTTACCAGGCTGTGGGATTTCCAATAAGGAGAATGTTTCAGATGGTCCTCGAGCTTTTGTTTACTGCAAAACATCAGAGAGCTCAGTAATAACATTGGATTGTTCCAGTCAGCAAACTCATCAAACACTGTGCCTTTCTGAAATAGAAAATGGTACAGCACATATTCATGCTGAACCACTGCTTAGTGCGACTGAGCTATTTCCAGAGGTGAGATATCATTGAAAATGTTCTGTTTAATTGCAAGAGACTTTTTAAACAAAATAAGATTTTAAGGGTATGCTTAGTTTTGCAACTTATCTAGTAATGCATTACTCTTTTAAAGGCAACAAAACTGCTTTGAACTACATTAGAAATGATATTGAACCTAGGTTTTCTCTTTGAATAGCATTCTCGTGATAGTTGAAAGTCTTGCTGAACTGAAGTATTACTTCAGGTTACAGTTCTCAAGAAAACTGAGGACAAGGAGTTAGATTCTGAAGGGGTGTTAACCATGTCAGTTGAAATGGTCGGTGTTGATCCTGTAATTGGTTTGGAGGAAACGAAGTCTCATAGCATTCACATTACTTCCACCATCAGTGATTTAGGTGATGATGTTGAAAATGCGAGAACTATCAAGGATGTTCTCCATCCTTCTTTGGGGTCTGTTGATGATTCTCAGAACTTTTATGGTGATAGTGACCCAAAGAGAAGTGTTCCACCATCAGCGACTTCAGAGGATGAGCAATTCCTTTTCAGTGACCTTGATGAATTCAAACTCCATGAGCCAGATTGTGTAAATAAAGATCTTCATTCCTCAATTTGTACTGAAACTGAAGAAGTAAATGGTTTATGTAATGTGAATAATGAGCCATGTTTGAATCCTCACGATTTTGTTCAGGAGAGTCCATCAACTGATCTGGATTTTTCTGTTGAAAAGGCAGGGATAGTCTCTAATCCTATTAGTATTCCTAGAAATCATAAGGTAGCTGGTGAGAAGAATGGGTGGCAGATTGAATCACTTCCTACTACGTGGCCTATTGTGGCCAAGTTTGATGCAAACAACAATCTTCCTCTAAGCCATTCTCTGGATTCTAGTTGTGGAACCCTGAAGTGGATATCAATCAAGGAAGATGATGAACGGCCATTAGCACATGGAAAGTCAAGTTGTGAGGAGAGTGAGACTTCAAGGAAGCTGGAAAATACTCTTTACAATCCTTGCATTGGTAAGAGAACTTGGTTATCTTTTTCTTTTCGTTTCATTTTTTTTTCTTTGTTTGACAGGGTGGTAAAATCCATTGAAGGGGATCCATCAAAAGCCGTAGTCTCCCGTAGCGGAAGCTGGAGGCTTTGGCCTTTTTCTATGAAAAGATCAATATCTAGGAAAGATGTGCTGCCGGCTCCAGCTGATAACAGAGGTTTGGATGCTAGGAATGCTGTAGACGGTGCTGTTGCTAGTGATGATGATAAAAATGTGCTTAAAACCAAGCAGGTGAAGAAGATGATCAGGGCAATCACTCCAACCTCTGAACAGCTGGCATCGTTGAATTTAAAGGATGGGATTAATCATATAACCTTCACATTTTCCACCTCTATGCTAGGGAAGCAGCAGGTCCTTTTTGCTAATTTCTTGAAGTTAAATGTTCCTTCTGAATTCTTATTTAATTTTTGGTTGTTAAGGTCAATTCTGATTTGGCAATTGTAGTCTGGATGTGCTCACTCAAAATCATGTACGGAACAGGTTGATGCGAGAATCTATTTGTGGAAATGGAACACTCGTATAGTAATCTCAGATGTTGATGGGACAATTACAAGGTAAGGATGTTTCTGAGATTTGCTGATCCAGAACATCATGTTATGCTACTTCATGTTTTAGATTGCGTACTGGTTATTGGTTAAAGTTCATTTGTAAGTCGTTAAGTTCACTTTCTGGTAATTAAATGTCAGTTTTATATGAAAACCACATGTCACAAATGATATTCAGTACATGCTTCACATTACAATCGATATAAGTTTAATTTGGTGATTATATTTTACTGGCGTTGTGAGCTTTGGTACTAAAGCTTGTTTGCAGTTGAGTTAGGAGGGGAATCTCCATCCAAATTGAGTCATACCACTAATGGGCTGAGTTTTAGGTTAATTGCCTGAGAAACACACTCATAGTCTCATACAAAAGAAAGAAGAAAGCATTGATATGGATGCTAGTCTGTTGGTTAGGGTGAAACAACAGAGAACTACTATTTGATCATCTGGTTGTAAGATATACCAGGGAAAAAAAAATCAGATTGCTATCTTTTGATAGCCCCAAGAAAGTGGCCATGATTAGTGTCATTTCAGTCACTAGAAATGTACTTGTTAGGAGTTCCATGAGCTTTATTGGTGGCATTTTTTCTTTAGTTCTTTGTTTCAGTCGATCCTTTTTATTTGTTATAATATGCAGCATTAGCATCAACTTTTCGATAACCTAAGTATATTTTGTTTTGTCTTCAAATCTTAATCTTGGCTCAAAATTCATGGATGTCCTTTTCCGAAAATGAGTTCTGCTTGTTTTCGTAGTTCTACTCTTGCTGCCCACCATTATATTGGAGACAGCTAGCATCACATTACCTTGAGTTGCTCTTTGAAATTTTTAATAGGCTTCTCTTTTACCATGGTTATTTCTTATTTTCTGAACTGCTGCTGACTGAGGTTTCTTTTTCGGTCATTTCTGGCATTTATGTTGTTTATACAGATCAGATGTTCTAGGTCAGTTCATGCCTATGGTTGGGATAGATTGGTTACAAACAGGGGTTGCACATTTATTTTCAGCTATCAAGGTTGGTTAGTTTTCATCTTAAATTTTCAGCTCATGATACTTTTATTCCTTCTTGTGTGCACAACCAGAAAAAAGCCTTTGGTTTGTAAACCATGTACATTTTATCAAAGGCCCTAGTATACTATCATGGTATTATTTTGGATGGTAGAAAGAAAAAGCCTTTCCAGAGCTTGCATATGCGTGAATATGAATAACACTGTTAGCATTCTTCAATGCATCAAAATTCTTCTTCCACATTGCAGGAAAATGGGTACGAGTTGCTTTTTCTGAGTGCACGGGCGATATCCCAGGCGTATATCACTAGACAATTTTTAGTCAATCTCAAACAGGTGAACTGTGCTAGTTTAATGCTTTTCTTATATTGTGCAGTAACATAAGATTCAAGAAGTCAAAAAAAAAAAAAAGCATGTTTTCTTTGTCCTTTTTCTTTGTTTGGCTTACCACCATTGCTCATAAAAATGGGAAACTGTTTACCAAACATATCTTATTGTTTGTAGGATGGTAAGGGTTTACCAGATGGTCCAATTGTTATTTCCCCAGATGGGCTTTTTCCGTCACTATATAGAGAAGGTAACTGTTTGCATTTCCAGGATTTAATGAAACAGTTTTCTGGTGGTGCTTTTCATGTGTGAGATATGTGACTGTTGTTTTGGGATTGCTGTTTATATGCTACATATACCATTTTAATTCCCTTCTATTATCTTTTGGGTTTTGTTGCATGAATTATGCATTTAGTATTCTAGGATATCAGTTTTGTTATTCTAAATTACCATTTTAATTTCATAGTCTAATTAGTACATGAAATTGCAAGATTTTGTGGCATACGACCATCTAAATTGCCAATCCACTGTAGGATAAGGCAAATAACTCCTTTTATATTCACTTTTATGAAATCCATGAGATATGGTGCATTAGTGATATTTATGACATTTCTTCAATAACTAAGATGAGCAGCCATAGTTTTACCTTTGGAAATAGATGCATGAGACATGCAATTAAAACGTAAAAGTCAAAGTTATGTGACACTTTGAGCTACAATAAATATGAAAGCTTGTGTTCCTCTTATGTGCCTTTGCATAGGAAGTTAAAAGCTTCCTATGCATGACTGCTTCGTAACCCAAATTAAAGGTTAAGTAGTTAAATGATAATGTTTCTGATTTGGTACATATGCTTTTGTCCCTTCAATCATATTGAGTTTTCCATACATCTTTTCTTGTTCGTCTCATTGTCTCCTGCCCCAAAAAATACCCTAAATCATGTTATTTGGACTGACACATCCTATATATTTCTCAGTTATCAGGAGAGCTCCTCATGAATTCAAGATTGCGTGCTTAGAGGTTAGTT
This sequence comes from Gossypium australe, assembly GCA_005393395.2. Taxonomy (NCBI): domain Eukaryota; kingdom Viridiplantae; phylum Streptophyta; class Magnoliopsida; order Malvales; family Malvaceae; genus Gossypium; species Gossypium australe. Next base: position 29,558,161 of record CM016626.1, read on the forward strand.
CTCTGCTCTTACAAACTTGGTTCTGATTATGGTATCTGATAATGTTATTTTCACTGTTGAATAAATTAATATTATTACTTCCTGCATTTTCAAGTTTTTATACATCTCCGATTGGGTTGCGAGTCAAATCAGTTGGATGGGTTGCATACAGGTCTGAGAGGAATTTACAGTTCAAGGGATGTCTTATTTTATTGGACTTCGCCGCAAAATGAGATTTAAAATTGGTTTAGTTATAAAATTTTTTTATATTATTACAACTCTTGATTTAGTTTTTACCTCAACACTTCATTCCTTGTGATCTCAATCTGTCTTAATGTTGTGTCTGAACTTTTAGCTTTAAGTTCTTTATGGCTAAAATTAATAAAATTTTAATGCCTTCTCTTCATTTCTCTTGACTCGTAGGATATCAAAGCATTGTTTCCTTTAGATTGCAATCCATTCTATGCTGGCTTTGGGAACAGAGACACTGATGAAATGAGCTATCTTAAGGTCGGAATCCCAAAAGGGAAAATCTTCACTATTAATCCAAAGGTAATCTAAGATTTTCATGCTTAAAGAAAGATGACCAAATGCTTCTAATGTTACTGCACCAAACTTCTCTTCTAACAGTTGCAAGTTTGCAGGGTGAGGTTGTTACAAACCATCATGTTGCCACGAAATCTTACAGTTCCCTTCATGATCTTGTTCATCGCGTGTTTCCACCAATGGCCTCTGAGCAGGTTTTTTTACCTGTTCTTTTCCATTTATAACTCACAATATGGAGTGGGTTTTTCTCCCCCAATTGGAGCCTTTCCATTTGTAAAGATGGTTGAAAATGAGTTTTGTTGTCCTTTTTTCTTGATAAGAGACCCAATTATTCCTTGCTTTCTAGATTTTCCATCTTTCACCTAGGCAACAACTATAACCCGTCTCGCCTTTTTCTGATGATATATTGTTTAAAATCTCTAGTTTTCTTTAATTATTTTTATGGGTTTTCATTTTTTTTTATCCTTTATTTCTTTTGATTGCAGGAAGAATTTAACTCATGGAATTTCTGGAAACTGCCGCCACCTCTGATTAATATATGAAGAAGTCAGCTAGAATTATGTTGCTTGAGCAATCGGATACTAAGATAGACAATGATGTCTACCACGAATTTGGAGTTGTCGAGGTACATTTTGATGTCAGTTTTGCCTTTTTTGTTATAAAATCCAGATAGATTGTTAGCTAGTTATCTGAAATGAATCGTGTCAATAACATTCTAGGATGTGCTTGGAAATTGAGTTGCAGTTTATATAACTCCATAGAGCAGTCAATATTAGACATGTTGTAGTTGAGGCCGACACCTTCCCACTCTTAGCCTGCACTTTCCGGGATCTAACTAGGTATCGTCATTAAAGCCTGTATATCTTTCAGAATTGTCACAAGCTTGTGTGGGGAAATTATGGATTATATGTGCGATCCATTGCTGTTGTCAAGAACTTCCTCCATGGTCTTGAAAAATATAGGACTGGCCGACTCTCGTTGTCCAAAGTGAATTAATTTGCACAAAAGAAAAGGTTGATTCATCTCAGTTGTATTTGGCGTCGCAGTTTTCTGATATATATTTCTGTATAGTGAATCCATGCGATTCGACATAGTTAGAAAGTGTAAGAACACTTTCCTCAAAAACTCTCGAGGGAGAAAGGGTAGTCTTAAATCTTTGTTTTTTTTAAATATATATTTTTATTGTTGATACAGAATATATTTTCATCATTAGTTCAGATAAGATTATCTGTATCCAATTTACAGAATTTAGTGGAGTATATACATCAGAAAACTGATACAAGATGAATGTGTATAATTAATTGAAAATTCTTTTCATTCTGTAGATGTGAGAATATTTTTTTTTAACTTTTTTAATTTTTTTTATTCTCAGGCTGTAGATAATAGCATTCAACTTGAAGACTAGTCGATTTGGATTATTAACTTGTTCAACTCAACATATAGATAGATAAACATATCAAAGAAGAAGGAATGAAAGGAAAAAAGGGATGTGGACTCGAATCAAAACACTTTAGTAGAAGAAACAAAATCTCTCATTGTCATGAATAAAGCCATTGCCATTGACATCACTTCCATGCTTAGCCATTGCCATTGACATCACTTCCATGCTTTCTCTTCTCCCAGCAAACCATCCTCTCGGTGTTGGCAAGCTCGTATTTGCTATCCTTTTTTGTCTTCATTAAATCTCTTTAACCATCCATTGAACTCGTCAACATTCATTTCTCGCTTACCATCAACAAAGTAGCTACTAGTTTTAATCGCAATTTCCGAAATCAAAACCTGGTTGTCTGTCCCTTGCACAATGTTTTGGCTTCCCGATGTAGAAGTGATTCAAGGCTTCTCATATTTATACCATATCCATAGTCTTCAATCCAACCCCCCCAAAAGAACACAACACCAACCCAGTTTTGCCCTCAGTCTAAAGCACACTGTTTGAATCTTGTTTGAAAGAAGAGGTGCAAATGGTGAATTCCAACTTGTTTGAATCTTTCTTTGAAACATAAAAAACCTACGTAAAGAATACAAAAGAAAAAATTAAATTGCTTAAAATGAAAAACATAGGGACCAATTGTATAAATTAACCTAAAATTTTTGTTTGAAATGATGATTTAACGTGTCACGTCAACTTACTGTTACACTGTTAATAATAATTAACGACTCAGTGACTAAAATGTTACAATGTAATAACGTAAGTAACTAAAACATAATATTTCAAACAAATAACTAAAATGTTAATCGAGACAAACAAAAAATGACTATTTTAATAATTTACCTAGAAAAAAAAAAACAAAAGACATAGGATTATGAAATCATTAGGCCTCTGCCACATTGGGATTCATGCCATTAATGGGTTCTTGAGCCGTGGCGTATGGGTTTTTACTTCTATTAATTCAAAGCTTAGTTTAGATTAGCATTGCATGTACCTCCGGTTAAGGTAAAAATAACGGTGATGATAAGATTAGATATTGTAGCGATAATATAACGTTAAACAAAAAGAAAACCCAATCGTCATCGAGAAAACATCAATCATACTTTCTTTTTTTTTTCTCTTAAATAATAAATATTTCAGAAGGATTTATATTTATATTTGATGCACTAACAATGTACAATTTTATAAAATGTTAATTTTCAAATATGTGTCGTTATCTGGTTTACGAATAACACATAAAATTATACAATATCAGTGCATCAATTATCAACCCTAATCCGGATTTGAATCTTAAAACCCTTTCCATGTATTTAATACTTCATCAAATATATCAGCTATAAGCTCCCTATCAGCACATTGCAAGAATGCATGAAAATCATCTCGAATATCATATATTTTACCAAACTTCACCAAATACCGCATGCAGCTCATTTTCAGCTTTTGCAAATGGTATAAATTTGCATTTTGGAGCCTCTCGAGCACGTTTTTCGCGTCGATATCTTCGATTAAGCTCTCGTGGCACGCTTCTTTCAAGTCTAAGATATCGTATTTATCGGCCGCTCGAAGAAGTGGTAACCGGTGAGTTAGGAATTCGTCGTGTCTAATGTTTCCATAAATATATCGTAAGAAAGCTTGGCAAACTTCGATCGACATGTCGGATATGTTTATGGTTGAAAGTTCTTTCTCTTGAAGGTTATGTGAGAACATGCTGTGGAAAACGGGTGATCTCGAAGCTAAGACGGCTCGGTGAGCTCCGATACTTCCGTCGGAAACGTTGATGATGATGTTGGTGTTGATCTCTTCGGTTAACATTCTACCAAGGCATGCTAATGCTGTTTCGTTTGATTGTTTTGCTGTGAAACCTTCAGCCCAAATAGAGGAAGGTTCCCCACCCTACAAAACATTAATTGTTAGGACATCTATGTTAGGGAAATACGTGGTAAAAATATCATGGAAGCCCTTGTATTAAAAGTTAAATTGCATTTTACTCTCACTATTCAAAAATTGAGAAAATTAATCCTTGTACGTTGAATCAAGAAGCAAATTGGTCCTTGCATTAACGTTATTTCATCAACCACGTTATTAATTTGCCCAATTTTTTTAAGGAAAAGAGATAAAATACAATTTAACTCCTAGTACAGAAGTCTCCATAATACTTTTATCATGTATAAGTAAATTTGGATTTTATTTTTCAAAATCTACTTGTATCCATATCCGAATATGTGTACTTACGTTTGGAGATGCAGTCTTTAGATCAAGAAATTCAACGTCAATAATGAATTTCCCTGTCAAAGGAACATCAATAGGCCACACAAAATCGTCGTTGTTCTTCAGCTGTTTGTCTATTATTTCTGCAAACAGATGCAATAAAATTGTGAAATTTTCATCTTCTTTTTTTCAATCTTGACCGTGATCAAATTTTCATAATTTGGTAAGTTTAGATATGTCCCTGGGCCACCCTGAAGGCTTATTCGAAAAGAGAGAAGAGTTTGGGCAAAAATAGGCTTGAAGAAAGGCTTAAGCAAAAAAAAAAAAAAAACTTTTTTTACCCAGGCCCGGTCCGAATTAGCAAAAAGATAAAAAAAAAGCTGTTATTTTATTGTTATTTTCTCACTGTTTTGCTAACATTTCATTAATGTTACTGTTATTTTATTGTTATCGTTTGGATATTGTATCTCCAGGAAACAATTATTTTAATATTTTTAATGTACTATATTTTAAAATTTTTAATAAAAAAATAATATAAGAAAATTTAGGCCCATTTTTTAGGCTAAACTGGGACTGAACCTAGTAAACAAGCCTAAAATTTTGGCAAAATCCAGCCCAAATTATCTTGGATTTTCTGATCACACAACTATAAAAACTTACACAATGGTCACTTAACTATTCAGTTTTCTCTTTTTTGGTCATCTAATTATCTTGGATTTTTTAGTGTTTCCATCTAGTTGGTGATAAAAAAAAAAAGAAAAGAAGACAAAATTCAACAATTAAATGACTATTTTGTAACTTTTCATAATTGGGTAACCTCTACTGTAATTTACCCAAAAAGAAAAGAATAACCTCAATCTTGAGCATCACAAAAACAATGTTCATCTTACTTTGAGAGCACATATTCTTGTCTTAACTTATAAGACAGGAACTCAATTCAGCATAAATCACATAAATCTATATTCATTAAAAAAACAAATATAAACCATAAAGGATCAAATTGAAAAAAAGAAAGAAAGATGAATTATAATGTTTAAAGAAATTGGGGTACCTGGATGAGTCAAAGCCTTTCGATCACCAACTGAGCTAACAACTCGAATAATGAAGGAAGCAATTGGAGGATTCTCTCTTGAAATATCTGGGTATAATTTAACAGGTAATACCCTGGTTTTCTCCACTGATAAATGCCTTCAAATTTAAGAAAAAAAACCTTATGAACAAAAGTTGTTTTGTCTTCATTACAGGCCACAAATTGGTTTAATCTAGTTTTAGTCCCTTTAACAAAAAAGGGTTGTCTCAATGCATGGTGTTGAATCCAAAAAAGCCAAAACTAGTTTGTCATCATAAGAGAACATAAGCCAATTAAAACTTGTAATAACATCAAATAATCTTCAAGGAATCAGAGCTGAATGCATGCAGAGGAGAAGAAAAGAAACAGACCAGTTCCATTTACCGATCTTGAAAGGATCGGATTTGCGGTAAGTACAAGAAGCAAGGTTGTCGATCCGCCATTGAGCAAGACGAGCGGTCGTTTCAACTCTATAAGCAGAAGCGCTCATCCTGGACAAAGCCAACGCCGCTGTAATTTCATGGATACAATCCAATATCCCTTCGAAAAAATATTCCCCTGACTTTCCCAGGTTTACTGTTACTCTCTCTCCGCATAAATACTTCAACCTACGAAGCATGGACACGGACACGTAATATGGGTACGACACGATACGGATACGACGACACGGTAATTTTTAAAAAATGAGGATACGGGTACGGTAGGATACGGAAATAAAAAATATTTTTATTATATATATATTTATGTTAAAATACTCAATGTAAATGAAAATATTGATATTTTTCATTAATATATAATTAATTCTTTTCCATTAAGCTGTCTTATCATTACATAAAATATGACAAAATATAGTAATAAATTATGCTAATAAATACAACATATATTATACTAATAAATATTAAATCTTCTAGAAAGAGAATATATTTTGTTTAACTTGACTTTCAAACAATGTCTTATTTTATTTAATAAGAATTTGGATCACACATATATTTATTAATTTATAATTAAAATTAATTTTTTAAAATATTTTTAATGTAATAAATACATTAACTAGACAAATATATATATATATCTTATTATAATGAGTCTCATATATTTATAAATTAAATTCATAGGTCAAATAAATTATACTAATAAATGTAAAAAATATTATACTAATAGATACTAAATCTTCTAGAAAGAAAATATATTTTGTTTAACTTGACTTACAAACAATGTCTTATTTTATTTAACAAGAATTTAGGTCACACATATATTTACTAATTTATATTTAAAATTAATTTTTTAATTATTTTAAATCTAATTTATATGGTCTCACATATTTTTATTATATTTACTTTAGCTATTTTAATATTATTATAATTTATTTTTACTTTCTTACCCCATTACAAATTTATAATTATATAAAACAATACATTAACTAATTTTTTTTCACAACATTAATTTTTTTCTTTCTTTTTTACACAACATTAATTGTAGGTATTAACTCTTTTTTTTCAACATTAATTATTAACTTTTTTTTCAGCATTAACTCTTTTTTTTTATGCAGCCTAATTTTTTTTCTTCCCCATTAACCCCTTTCTTCCTTTCACATTTATCATATTTGCCTTTCCTTGCTCTGTTTTTCAGTCTCTGCAAATAAAACCCAGCAGACTCGGGAGTGTCATTGTTTGACACGTTTCAAGGCGTGTCTGGTACGTATCCGGCCGTGTCGGCGGCGTGTCCATGTCGGACACCGATACGACACTGGTACGAGATGATTTTTACCGTGTCGGTGCTTTCTAGTCCATAAATAAAACATGCAGACGCATATTCGAGCCTTTAACTAACATAAAAGAGATCAGAGTCAATTTATAATGTTTGATGCTTTGTACAAATCCAAGGAACCAGTCAAGGACGACAATTAGGGATTCATATATAAAATTCTGTTCATTTTAGTTGTCGCAGTGAGCTAGGTAAAAAAGTCGAGGCCGCTTGGTCTTAAAAAACGTGAGGTAATACCACACATGGCTTATATTATATCAAGAACTAAATAATTAAGGTTATTAAATATACCAACTAGAGTGATAAGGAATCCAATGTCTTTTAGAAGAAGTGTAGGATTGAAGTAATATTACGAGAAGAGTTTTGTCCCTCACAAAAATATAATCTCAAATAAATAAATAAAAAAGAACAGGTAGTAAATACAATAGGCAATAGCTTATTCACCTAGTATGCAGGATTTCAAGCATTCCGGATGTTTGGTGTATCATCATTTCACTTTAAGGAGCAAGGTTCGAACTGTTCTTTTTATTCAAATAAAATTTATATTATATCCCAAATCCAAATCTATTGTAATAATGAAGAAGTTGACATTTACTTCCAAACTTTGATAGTTCACCTTTCATTTTGGCTTTGGTCGTCTAGTTTCTAATAATTTCGGATGAGTTCTGATAAATATTGATTGCTAACCTAAATTTTGAGCCCATTACTTCACCTATACTATAGTGATTTTGTTAAATAAAATAAAGCATTTTATATTTAATTATTGATATTATAAAAATTAAGTTTTTAAAATTGAAATGATTTGCAGTTAGATTAAATAAATTATTAAAAATTATAAAATTAAAAATATTTAATTTAGTCACTCAGCTCAATTAGTCCATATTAGTTCCCCAATCATTTAAATGCTTTTCTACGAACCAAGACTAATGTAATGACCAATTTTGCCCGTGGGCCCATTCACAAACCAAATTCAGCAAAAATAAATAAAATGTCCCAAAATTACAGTCCATGAACCCAATACAAATAAATTCAGACCCAAACATCAAGCCCAAACCCACAAAACCCAAACCAGTTACAAAGAGCCCAATAGGCCCAAATTTTTAAGATTTTTGGCTAGGGTTTCTGAAACCCTAGCCCCCTAGGCGCCGCATGAGCCTATCACTCTCTCACGCCTGGTGCGCCGCAAGCCTCCAGCCTCCACTACCGAGTGCGCCACAACGCCACTACCCACTGTTCCCCACAACCTGCAAAGAAGAAGACAAAGAACAACAGCAACACAAGCAAAGGATTTCTTTTTTTATTATGATTCGGCTATAAAGCCGCAGCAAAAATCGTGTAAGGGGACCTTCTTTTTGGATTGGCAGAATACAGAAAGCAATCTCAGACCAATTTTTTTCTTCTCAAATCACAAACAAAAAAACGAAAATCTAGAAGCATAATAGATCAATACAAAGCCTTCGAAGGTATTTTCATTTTATTTGAATTTTATCCTTTCTTCCTTTTCATTAATTCACCAATATATACCTATATATATAAATATTTAAAGCATATAAAAAAATAAAAATAAAAGAAGAAAAGACGTACCTTTTGCGATTTCCGACCACCGCGTGCGGTGGCCGGCACGGCTGCGCCACGGCAGACCCCCTCGTCGGAATCCCCCCTCCGTACGCACCTGCAGAGAGAAACAAAGGAAACATTCAGATTTTTTTTTAGAGGAAGCTAAAAATGAATTTTTTTTGAGGGTTTAGGGCCTTATATACTAAGGTCAAACGGCGCCGTTTCATGTAGGGGGTCCGCGCTTTGACCCGGATCCGACCCAGGATCCGCGCGTCCTCCCCCGATGGATTAATTGCGCCTCAGGCCCCTCCCATTTTTTTTTGCCTTGCAATCGGTTTTTTATTCTTCATGATTTGGCCCGAAAATTTGCTTTTCGTTTCAATCTAGCCCGCACATGAACGCTGCCGTTTCAGACAATGGGCTTATTTTCTACTTAAGTCCCTTTAAGTTATGCGCGCATGACGATCTAACCCCTTTTATCTTTATTTCATTTCAAATCGACCCCGAAATCTCATTTTCCATACAATTTGATCCCCTTCTTAGTATTTTATAATTATTTACTTTATCCTTGTATTTATGTCACTATATTATTATTATTATTATTTTATTATTATTATTATTATTATTATTATTATTAGTTACTACTATTAATATTATTAGCTGCGTGTATATATATATATATTTATTATTATGTTATTTATTATTATTATTATTATTATTATTATTATTATTATTATTATTATTATTATTATCATTATATCATTATTACCATTATATTTATATTGGTATTGTATATAGTTTATATCTTTATTATTACTATCATTATTATTCTTAGTTACTATTAGTAATATTATTAGTTGTATTTTATATTCACTGTTATTATTATTATTATTACTATATATTATTATGTTGCATAGGCTATATTATTTTATCATTACATTATTATCATATTATCATCATATTGTATATATTGAATATTGTTATTGTCATTATTATACTTAAATTATCATTTTGTATATACTTTGCATTATCACCATCATTATTATTATCATCATTACGTTTACTACTACTATTATTATTATTATATTGTATATATTTTGGCACTATTATTACTATCACCATTGTTAACATTGTTTTTTTGTCTTGTTTTATTTTTAACATATCTTATTTGTTATTTTTTTTTTGTTTTGCTCCGACATTCTCACGATTATCTCCGTTGGCGTCATTTTTTTCGTAAATCGATATTTTTTGAGATGATCTTGGATTTAAAGGTTTAAATTATCGTGTCCTAAAGTATTGGATGTGTTAATTTAGTCTTTTGGAACAAAAGATCTTGATTTTCTTTAAAAACTTGAGAAAACTACGGGACCATCTTGGATTGGAAGGTTTAAAATATCGTGTCCTAAAGCATACGTGGTACTTTTATCCTTTTGAAACAAGAAGATCCCCATTTTCAATTTGAAAGTCATGGGATGATTTCCGACTCGAAGATTTAAATTACCGTGTCCTAAAATATTGGATGTGATACTTTAATCCCTCGGGAACGAGAAAGTCTTGACTTGTACTCCGGAAAACTATGAGACGATCTTAGGATCGGGGATTTAAACTATCGCGTCCTAAAGTATTGGACGTGATATTTTATATCTTCGAAACGAGAAAATCTCGGTTTAATTCAAAAAAGGCGGATACTTCAAAAAAAAAGGGTCAAGAATTTTGAATTCCTCAAAAACTTCCAACTTTCGACATAAGGACATTAAGTGATCAAATCGGTACCAATTTCGGGCGTGACAAGGGTGCTAATCCTTCCTCGTACGTAATCGACTCCCGGACTTATTTTCTCGAATGTTCGTAGACCAAAAACCCCGTTTTAGTAAACGAAAAGTTTTATTAAAACAAAGGTGATCCGATCACACTTGATAAAAGGTCGGTGGCGACTCCCGTTTTACTCATTTTCAAAACCCAAGGTCGATTCCCGTTTTGTCAAAAAATGGTTACGACAGCTTGGCGACTCCGCTGGGGACCTTTTTTGAGAGTCAGGCCGTAAATTGATTATTTTATGTCATTTATCGAAATTTTGAAATTTTGATGTGAAAATCACTTCCCTTTTTGTTACCCTTGCTTGTGTCATCGTATATGATTCCTATTTTCTTGTGCACATTGCATTGCATGACCGTTATGGTCGCACCCTTAAGTGGGAGTGAGAAACTACTCTTTCGTGAGGTTTTCACCTTCGTGCAAGATAGTGGATCGCTTTCGGGATACATCCGTACCTATGTCTTCGTGAGATTTTCATCTCCGTGCAGCCATAGGGAAATGTATTCCCCTGAACCGAACTCGTTCTATATGAACCTATAATGGGTGAGGATCGAGGAATCTGCTGGTTCGGGTACCTCTCTTTAGAACCAAACCGCATGTAAGGAACCTTAAGGAACCAACCCTAGGTAGAGCCACGCCAGACCTTAGTGGTTACCCGAATGAGTGTCTGAATATTTATTTTGAGATTATTCGTACATGGTACTAACTCGTGGTGTTTTATTGTAATTGCATGGCATTTCATCATGAAAGGTGTTGATTCACATTCGGTTACTAGCTTAACATGGAAAAGGGATTTCTTGATAGAGTGGAAGATAATGCTGCGGTTCGGACATGGTCTGAAAGGATGCAACGAGAGAAAGGAGATAGTCTGACTATGGGATACGAATCAGAATTGGGGAGCTTCACCCATGTCAGCGTGACCCAAAATAGCCTGCAAGAACTGAAAGGGATATGGGACTCATGGAGCGATGATGTGAAACAACTCTGCTACTGTAGTTATGGGGATCTGCCTTATTTGCTTGATATCAAGGTAGATGAGCGCCTATTCCGGGCTATTACTCAATTTTGGAATCTCGCTTATAGCTGCTTTACTTTCGGGAAGGTAGATATGGTACCTACCATTGAAGAATACACGGCTTTACTCCGGTGTCCAAGTACTCAAGTAAGTAAGGCTTATTCGAGAGCTGTAAATGTACCAACATTCGCAAGAAAGCTGATGAGCATTACGGGGATGAGCGAGCAGTAGATTACGGCTCGGATCAAGCAAAAGGGAGATTGTAAATGTATCCCTTGGAGACATTTAAGAGATTTCATCCTAGAGCAATCTGATATAAAAAAGAAGGTCGGCGTTTTTGCCTTAAGCATCTACGGTTTGGTTATCTTTCCCAAGGCTTTAGGATATGTGGATGAAGCTGTATCAGATCTGTTTGATAAATTGGATAAAGGGGTCACACATGTCCCCGTAATCTTAGCCAAAACATTCCGATCATTGAGCGCTAGCCGAAGAGTGGGTGAAGGGAGGTTTATAAGGTGCACGCAGCTTCTGCTATCGTGGTTTCATAGCCACTTTTGGAAGATGGAAAAGGTCTCATGTAAAGTCTTCTCCAAGAACTACTCTCTTTTGGAAGAATTGGCAACTACGCCAAGACGGGACGACCTTTCGGAAGAAAAATGGATAGCAATTCTCCAAAATTTACAAGCAGAAGATGTTGAATGGAGAGCTCCGTGGATGGTCCCTGACGAGATCTTGTATCGTTGTGGAGAGTTTGATTGGGTTCCTTTACTCGGGATATGGGGGGCTGTTGGGTATGCTCCGCTACTCGTAGCAAGGCAGTATCGATCAAGGCAATTCATACCTGCAACGCATGGGCTAGCTCAGAGTGAGTTCTCATACAAAGGCGATAATTATAAGAAGAGGATTCGTGAGATAACGAGTGCGTGGACCCAAACCCGACGAATGACGGGGCTAGCCGCAGGACCAATGACCACCCCCGAATATGATGAATGGAAGAATACAAGGATCAATGACAACATCCCGATGCCAAACCAGAGAGATGCTTTGCCCATAGAAGAGCATTTACGAGTTGTCCCATCTGAATTAGAAATCATCAGAGAAGATTTCAAGAATAAAAGTCGGGAATTAGGAAAGAAGATAGAGCGGCTAGAAGAGGAGAAGATGCAGTTAGGACTAGACGTTGACATTTATTAGTTAGAAGCCGAGAAAGTAAGGAAAGGGAAGAACAAGGCTGAAGAAGATCTGGCTAGCCTAAAGATGGATTACAAGAAACTACGCACGTCAATCAGAACCGCTGGTTTGGGCAAGACATCGGAAGAATGGCGGCAAGAAATTAAAAGAGAAAAGACTAAAGCTGACCAGTGGGAAAAGAAGTGCCAAGAGGCCCGAGTACGTGAGGATATTGCGAAAATGAGTCTGTTGGAAAGTCAAAATGAGAAAGAAAAGTTAAGGACCCGAGTGATAGAATTGGAAAAATCACTCCACTTGTATCGAAATCGCAACTCGGTAAATGAGTTAAGAGCCAGCCAAAGCAAGATCGAAGAATTGGAAAGAAAGACAGAAGAGCTCGAAACTGCATTGCAAAATAGTGAACGTCAAGTTGAACTTCTTAATGAACATTGGAAAGAACAGCTCTACCATTCTCAAGAACAGGTCAGAAATAGAGATTATGTAATGGGCGAAGCCGTGACTCAAATCCGAAAAGTGGCCGATCATTTGCAAACCTTGGCAGTTCAGGCTGACGCGTTAAGTCTAATGCATGAGACACGATCAGATCGAGGCCAAAATTTAGCTCGGTTTCTTAAGGAAGTTAAAGATCTAGGTGTTAAGGCAAAGTCGTATGTATAATCATCCACTCTATGTAAAGAAGTTTGTTTTCCAATGAAGTTAATCTAATGGAACTGAATCAAAATCAACACGTCTCTTTATGCATTCATTTCACGCATCTGCATTGCATTTCATCCATTCGCATACATCATCATTTGCGTCAAAAAGGAGCCTAATTGGTTAAAAACGTGACAGAGGTTACCCCGAAAACCGACGAGAATCAACCTATCATACATTACTACAACACTCGTCGTAAGGCAAAAGCAATGGACCAAAGATACGAACAATTCCAGAAAGATATACAAGACCAGATGAAGAAGTTTCAACAAGAATTGAAAGACCAGATGATAGAGCCTCAAAGGGATATGATGGCCCAAATGACTCAAATAATGAAGGGGATAACAAACAAAGGGAAAGACCCTACAACTAGTACCGGGGAAGAGAGCGAAGACCATCCCACAGGATTTACTCCACCCCATGGAGTCTGGCCTCAAAAGGAATTTACAGGCCTAGAACACCCACCTGCCCGTCTAGGGCAAAGAGTATTTGCATCAAGTCATGGAACTAACCCAGCTGACCCTATCGTCCCAGATTTGGATGATCCTATGGAACTAGCCAAGTTAAAAACGAAGGATCAGGGTGCTCAGGACAAGTACAAGGACTTGGAAGAAAGGCTCAGGGCGATAGAAGGAACTAGAGTCTCTTCCGCAATGAGTGCCAAAAAGCTCAGTTTGGTTCCCGGTCTAGTCTTGCCTCCAAAATTCAAAGCACCAGACTTTGAAAAATATGATGGAACAAGGTGTCCAAAGGCGCATCTCACCATGTTTTGCCGAAAAATGGCTGGTCATGAAGATGAAGACAAGCTGTTGATACATTGCTTTCAGGAAAGCTTGATCGGGTCAGCCCTCCGGTGGTACAATCAGCTAGGTAGAGAGAGGATCCAATCATGGGATGACTTAGCTACAGCATTCTGTGAACAATATAAGCACGTCTCCGACATAGCGCCTGATCGCCTAACATTGCAGATGATGGAAAAGAAGCCATCTGAGACCTTTAGGCAATATGCTCAAAGATGGAGAGACGTTTTGGTTCAAGTGGAACCTCCACTAACCAAAACGGAGATCACAGTCCTTTTTATCAACACTTTAAAAGCGCCATTCTATGACAAGCTGGTGGAGAATGCCACAAAGGACTTTGCGGATGTCGTAATATCCGGAGAGCTCATCGAAAACGGCATCAGGAACGGAAGGATGGAAGGGTCTGAAAGCTCTAAAAGGCCAGTAAAGAAGAAGGAGCCTGAAACCCATATGGTAAGGACCGAGAATCACTACGCTCCTAATCCATATCCTGTCCAACCACGGCCTCAATTCCGCCCACCTCCAAACCTCTATTTTCCTCCTCAGAACCTCTATTATCAAACCCCTCCTCTTTATCCCGTCTATACCGCCGATGTCCAAAGACCACTCACCATATTCTCACCAAATACCATGACCGCTCCGAGCCAACCCAAAAGTGAACCAAGGCCAACGAGACCCAACCCCGAAAAACCTCAGTTTGCCCCTATTCCCATGACATACGGAGAACTGTGCCCAAAATTGCTGGAGAAACAATTAATAGCACCGCATTACATAGCACCTTTGAAACCTCCCTACCCTAAATGGTACGATCCTAATGCTAGCTGCATGTACCATGCTGGAAACCGGGGGCATTCCACAGATAATTGCCTAGCCTTTAAAAGAAAGGTTCAAAGTCTGATTGATGCGGGCATTCTATGATTTGATGGGGTCAGTAATTTGGCTGGGAATCCACTCCCTAACCATCCCGTAGGGAACATAAGTGTGGTGGCACAGGAAGATAGGTGGCAAGCCAAAAGTCGTGTCTCCGAGATAAGAACACCTTTGGGGAAAGTATGGGAAATAATGACTGAAAAAGGTTTGCTCGCCAGAAGGTTCAAAAAGGAAATCATAGAAAGTCAAAGTTTTTGCGTTTTTCACGGCATGGAAGGACACCACATCCAATCTTGCGAGGAATTTAAAGAATTACTCCAGGGTATGATGGACAACAAGGAGGTTGCGATCTGTAGCAAGAAGGGAGAGTTTGACGAAAAGGATATATGTGCTTCCGAGGGCCAATCATCAGGTCCCCTTTATAGTGCTGACCGACCCTTGGTAATCTATTATGAAGCAAAGAAGGAGGAGGTGAAACCGAAGATGATAATTAAGGTGCCAACTCCGTTCCCTTACAAAGAGGACAAAGCAGTGCCTTGGAAATACGATGTCAACATTACCCTGCCAGAAGCTACGAATGGAAGCGTTAGCGAGGTAGAACATTTTAGCCACAGCGGGAGGTGCTATTCTCCCGAGGTGGTCGAACCAAAAAAGAAAGGCATCGACTCGAGTCAAAAAGGAAAAGCACCAATGCATGAGGCGGTAGTCGAGACTGAAATCCCATCTGAACAAGGATCTAAAAGGCCTGTGAATGAGGACGAAGCACGGGAATTTTTAAGGTTTATCAAGCACAGCGAGTATAATATCGTGGAGCAGTTGAATAAGCAACCGGTAAAGATCTCAGTGTTATCTCTACTGTTAAGCTCAGAACCACACCGAAACGCTTTATTAAGAGTGTTAAACCAAGCATATGTGCCGAGCAACGTACCCGTTGAAAAGCTTGATAGATGGGCAAACAACTTAAACGCGGATAATTTCATCTCTTTCAGCGATGATGAAATACCACCAAATGGTAGAGGCTCTATCAAAGCATTGCACATCACTACCTATTGTAAGGGTTACATAGTGCCGAGTGTACTCATTGATAACGGGTCTGCGCTTAATGTCATGCCTTCAGCCACACTATCCAGAATGCCAATAGATATGTCTTATCTGAGGCCTTGTCATTCTACCGTAAGAGCATTCGATGGGACACGACGAGAGGTCATGGGGAAGGTTGAAATTCCTCTGGATGTGGGCCCGTGTACATACAACATAGAATTCCAAGTTATGGATATCTCGCCTTCATACAATGGCCTCTTAGGGAGACCTTGGATCCATTCTACTGGGGCAGTCCCTTCATCTCTCCACCAGAAAATAAAGTTTGTCATGGATGATCGCTTGATCACAGTCGCTGGTGAGGAAGACATCGTCGCGTCTGTCTCCACTGATGCACCCTACATCGAAGTGAACAAAGATGCAGTAAAATGTTCCTTCCGCTCCTTTGAATTCATCAATACTACTTTTATCGCTGAAGGAAGTAAAGCCCCCATGCCCAAGTTGTCAAGGAATACCAGGATGGGAATCAAACTAACGGTTGGAAAAGGAGCCCGAGCAAGGAAAGGCTTGGGGAAATACCAGCAAGGGATGGCTAGAGCGCTAAAGCCAGTACCCTACAAGGCTCGATACGGCTTAGGATTTAAGCCCGACGTGCAGCAAAGAAAGAAACAGTTACAAAGAGAGCAAGAAAGGAGGATCGCAAGAGTCACAGATCGGGAATTGGAATGGGAGCCCATAACATATCCGCCTTTGTCGAAAACATTTACCTCGGCTGGAATTATATTCCCGGGAAGAGATGATCCACAAAGCATGGTGTCATGGGTAGAAAAGGGTTTACAGGACTTTAGCATAAATGTCATTAGCAAAGGGAATAATGCAATGGAAGGCGTCTCAGCGATACGCCCTTGCCCCCCGGGATTCACTCCTAACAATTGGACTGCCGTGGACCTTCTCGTAATTTCCAAGCCTCCACCAAAGTAATGCTCAATGTTGGCTTTTTGTATGCCCCTAAGCTGTAGGGGAATCTGTTATGAGAGTTCATTTTGTCTATCTAGCTTTTAAATGAAACATGAATAAAGATGCATTTTGTCGTGTTCTTTTCATTCTCATCGGTTCCATATTTATTTCCTTCTTTACCTGTCCCTAAATATCCCATATCATCATATCACGTTTATAGGATCCGATACCTTGATGTCCCTCTATAGTTTTCTTTTTCGTCTATTTTTCAGGTGCTCAGATATCAACGACGCGAACAATCCTGTTACAAGTCCTAAAATCGACTTCGAGAAAGCTATTTGTGTGGGAGAATTCGAGGCTGAAGAAGATGCCGAAGATTATGCCTCTTCCCCAGACCTACTAAGAATGGTAGAACAAGAGAATAAACAGATTCTGCCCTATCAAGAGTCGGTCGAGACAGTGAATTTAGGAAATGAAGAAAAGAAGCAAGAGGTAAGAGTTGGGACCTCCATGTCTGAAGACACCAAACATGATCTGATCACCTTGCTCCATGAGTACAATGACGTGTTCGCATGGTCGTATCAAGATATGCCAGGTTTGAACGAAGATATAGCGGTCCATAGACTCCCACTGAAACCAGAATGCAAGCCTATCCAACAGAAGTTAAGGCAGATGAGGCCTGAAATGCTCTTAAAAATAAAGGAAGAAGTAAAGAAACAGTTGGACCCTGGATTCCTGCAAATCTCTAGGTATCCAGAATGGGTGGCTAATATAGTCCCAGTACCAAAGAAAGATGGCAAAGTACGAATGTGTGTGGATTACCGTGATTTGAATCGAGCGAGCCCTAAAGATAATTTCCCGTTGCCACACATCGATACATTGGTAGATAACACGGCGAAGAATTCGTTTTTCTCCTTTATGGATGGATTTTCGGGCTACAATCAAATCAAGATGGCTCCCGAGGATATGGAGAAAATTACGTTCACGACGATGTAGGGGACATTCTGCTACAAAGTGATGCCGTTCGGTCTAAAGAATGCCGGGGCAACATATCAAAGAGCCATGGTGACATTGTTCCACGACATGATGCATAAGGAAATAGAAGTCTATGTTGACGATATGATCGCCAAATCTCGAGGAGAAAGAGAGCATGTTGAAAACCTCCGGAAGCTGTTCGAAAGACTGAGAAAATTCCAACTAAAGCTTAACCCTGCCAAATGTACCTTTGGGGCTACCTCGGGAAAACTATTGGGATTCATCGTTAGCGAGAAAGGTATCGAGGTTGATCCGGATAAAATAAAGGCCATACAAGAACTACCGCCCTCGCGCACACAAAAGGAAGTCAGAGGATTTCTAGGGAGACTGAATTACATCGCTCGATTCATTGCTCAACTCACCAAGCAGTGTGATCCAATTTTTCGACTCCTTCGAAAACACAATTCTGGAGAATGGGACGAGGAATGTCAAGAGGCTTTCGACAAGATAAAGCGGTATTTATCTAGTCCTCCAGTGCTAGTACCACAAACTCCTGGGAGACCGCTAATACTATATCTGACTGTGTTCGAAAACTCAATGGGTTGCGTCTTGGGGCAACATGATGAATCCGGAAGAAGGGAACAGGCGATCTATTATCTCAGTAAAAAATTCACGGAGTATAAAGCAAGGTATCCGTCAATCGAAAAATTCTGTTGTGCTTTGATCTGGGCAACTCGGAGGCTTAGGCAATATGTGCTGTATCACACGACATGGTTGATTTCAAAGCTGGACCCAATAAAATACATGATGGAATTGCCTGCACTCTCAGGAAGAATGGCACGATGGTAGATCCTACTATCGGAGTATGACATCGTATACGTGAGCCAGAAATCGATTAAAGGGAGCGCAATAGCCGATTTTTTAGCAACTCGAACAACAGAAGAATACGAGCCCTTGAAATTTGACTTCCCAGACGAAGACTTGATATGCGTTACGGAAAAAGAATGTGAATCGTCAAAAGAGAAATCATGGAAGATGAGTTTTGATGGCGCGTCAAATGCATTGGGGCACGGGATTGGAGCAGTCTTAGTGTCACCAGAAGGGTATCATTACCCCTTTACTGCCAGATTAAATTTCTTCTGTACCAACAACATAGCAGAATATGAGGCCTGCATCATTGGACTTCGCGCAGCTATCGAGCAGAACGTTAAGGTCTTGGCAGTCTCCGGGGACTCGACATTGGTGATTTACCAAATTCGTGGAGATTGGGAAGTAAGAGACTCGAAGTTGGTTAAATATCGCAATCTTGTTGTAGAATTGGTCGAAGAATTTGAAGAAGTGACTTTTAATTATTTCCCACGGGAAGAAAACCAGTTGGCTGACGCCCTGGCCACCTTGGCTTCAATGTTCAAAGCAAACCGAGAAACAGAAATAATGCCTCTTCAGATAAGCATATACGAGGCCCCTGCGCATTGTTTTAGCATTGACAACGAGGCAGACGGACAACCATGGTTCCATGATGTCTTAGAATATATCAAGAATCAAAGATATCCCGAGCAAGCAAATGAGAACGACAAAAGAACGATCAGGAGATTGGCAGCGGGATTCGTTCTCGATAGGGACATCCTGTACAAAAGAGGGAAAGATCAGATCCTCCTGAGATGTGTGGATACTGTTGAAGCCAGAAAGATACTCGAAGAGGTCCATGAAGGAGTTTGTGGAATGCACGCCAATGGCTTCACTATGGCCAGGCAAATTATGAGGCTCGGTTATTACTGGTTGACAATGGAAAGCGATTGCATTAGTTACGCATGAAAGTGTCACAAATGTCAAGTTTATGGCGATAAAATTCATGCAGCACCTTCACCCCTTCATGTCATGACTTCCCCGTGGCCTTTTTTTATGTGGGGCATGGATGTTATAGGGCCAATCTCTCCGAAAGCTTCTAATGGACATCGATTCATTTTTGTAGTCATAGACTACTTCACAAAATGGATAGAGGCCGCTTCGTTCGCTAATGTGACAAGGACAGCAGTGCGCAGATTCTTAAAAAAGGAGATCATATGCCGATATGGTTTGCCAGAGAGAATTATTTCAGATAATGCTTTGAATCTGAACAACAAAATGATGAAGGAAGTGTGCGGGCAATTTCAAATAAAGCATCATAATTCTTCACCCTATCGTCCAAAGATGAACGGAGCAGTAGAAGCCGCTAACAAGAATATCAAGAAGATCATTGGGAAAATGACTGAGACGTATAAAGACTGGCACGAGAAGCTACCATTTGCCCTATACGCGTATCGCACGTGTGTGCGAACCTCTACAGGGGCAACTCCTTTCTCTCTAGTCTATGGAATGGAAGCTGTGCTGCCCATCGAGGTGGAAATCCCCTCTCTACGAATCTTAATGGAGTCAAAACTAGAAGAATCTGAATGGGTTCAGGCTCGATATGACCAACTGAATCTGATTGAAGAAAAGCGCATGAAAGCAATTTGTTACGGACAGATGTACTAAAGGAGAATGATCGCAGCCCATGACAAGAAAGTGCGGCCAAGAGAATTTCGTGAAGGAGAACTCGTGTTGAGGAAGATTCTCCCTATACAAAAGGACTTTCGAGGAAAATGGGCGCCGAATTGGGAAGGACCATACGTCGTCAAGAGAGCTTTCTCAGGTGGAGCTCTAATTCTCACTGAAATGGATGGGAAGGAGTTACCAAATCCGGTGAACTCAGATGTCGTGAAGAAATATTACGCCTAAAAAAATAAAAAAAAAATAAAAAAAATAAAAAAAAGGGGGCGTCCTGATAAACGGGGGAGGCTTAGGATGAAAACCCGAAAGGGCATCCTAAGGAAGCAAATTTGGTCTGGAAGGGCAGGAATGGGTTGAACAAAGAGTCAAACGGCGAGATCATAGTACTGAAGCTGACTCTGAAGCTCAAGAATCTTCTACACGAAAAATCTTGCTCGAAAAGATTCAGGATGAAGAAACATGGAGAAGTTCATACGTCGGGTATCTAGAGCACTTACTACAACCAAAACTTGTATTCTTTCTTTTGCTCTCTTAATCGAGTCATTCCTTGTCAACTTTCTTGCTGCTTTTGAAATAAATATAGATACGAGGAACACCTTTCGTGCTTACTTTGCCATTTTCATGCATTTATTTTGGAGATAAATAGTAAAACTACACACTCTAAACGAAAAGAATATGGAGCATTACCTGGATGAGAATTGGGTAAATACGGGAGCTTCAAAAGCAAGGACAAAGTTCAACAGGGGGTAAAAAAATGGGAAACACGGATTACTCGTCGAACCTGGGGACGGGAACAGGATCCGAGAAGTCAAGAATCGAAGCAACGAGGACGGGTCAGCATGAGACACATGGCATAATCATGTAGGCATTTAGGACAAACGCATGCATATCATGACATCATCACATACAGGTACGCCAGTAAAGCAAGAAGTCTTGACGATGGTTGCGCCAAACCAACGAGAAAGAAGACATCCGAGTTCCACCAGATGATATATTTTGGGATTCCGGTTGCAAATATCAACTCATATTCAGAGAGATGTGAGTTGAGCCTCGGGTCACACCTTGAGGTGTCTTTTAATTTCTTTTCAAAATATCGACTCATATTCAGAGAGAGGTGAGTTGAACCTCGGGTCACACCCTGGGGTGTCTTTTAATTTCTTTTCAAAATATCGACTCATATTCAGAGAGAGGTGAGTTGAGCCTCGGGTCACACCCTGAGGTGTCTTTTAATTTCTGTTCAAAATATCAACTCATATTCAGAGAGAGGTGAGTTGAGCCTCGGGTCACACCCTGAGGTGCCTTTTAATTTCTGTTCAAAATATATCAACTCATATTCAGAGAGATGTGAGTTGAGCCTCGGGTCACACCCTGAGGTGTCTTTTAATTTCTTTTCAAAATATCAACTCATATTCAGAGAGAGGTGAGTTGAGCTTCGGGTCACACCCTGAGGTGCCTTTTAATTTCTTTTCAAATATCAACTTATATTCAGAGAGAGGTGGGTTGAGCCTCGGGTCACACCCTGAGGTGTCTTTTAATTTCTTTCCAAAATATCAACTCATATTCAGAGAGAGGTGAGTTGAGCCTCGGGTCACACCCTGAGGTGTCTTTTAATTTCTTTTCAAAATATCAACTCATATTGTGAGAGTTGAGTTGATGCATCGGGTCACACGCTGAGGTATTTTCAATTTCTGTTTTTATTTTCAATTTCTGCTTGCAAAGTTAGTTCATATTACGAGAGGCCGAAGTGAAGTCTTTTCAATTTCTGCTTTACAAATGTATGTTGATTCAAAAAAAAAAAACTCATGAGAGTGAGGTTAAGCCTCGGGGCGCACGCGGGGGTACTTACAGCTGGAAGACTAAAATCGCATTGAGCAAATTGAATGAAGAAGTTCCAATGGACAAAGAAGATTGAACAAGAGCAAGATGAAACTAGGGGTTATATCTCTCAGAAGTAGCAGTGGAATAGAATGAAGATCGAAGTCCCCGAAGATAGCAAGGAAGCAGAATGAAGATAGAAGATTTGGCACTCCTAATGTCGCGAGAGCAGATTGAAGATAGCAAGGAAACAGTGTGAAAAGTTCAGATTTGTTTCCTCAAAATCCCGGTGGAGAAGATCAAAACCCTGAAATCACATCGAAGCCGATCAAAGCACTAGCAACTGTACCCTTGAAGAAGCAGTGGAATAGGAAATGTCATCTCCTTGAAGATATAACGAAACAGTGAAGCGGATCAAAGCGACAAGTTACAGTTGAGTTTGAAGCTGTTTAAAGAAGACGAAGACCAACAAGTCGAGGCTTGGCCAAGACCGAGCAAAATTGGTTCTTCTATTGTCTTTGCCCTATTATCGTTTCACGACAATGAGCAAAGAGGGGCAGCTGTAATGGCCAATTTTGCCCGTGGGCCCATTCACAAACCAAATTCAGCAAAAATAAATAAAATGTCCCAAAATTACAGTCCATGAACCCAATACAAATAAATTCAGACCCAAACATCAAGCCCAAACCCACAAAACCCAAACCAGTTACAAAGAGCCCAATAGGCCCAAATTTTTAAGATTTTTGGCTAGGGTTTCTGAAACCCTAGCCCCCTAGGCGCCGCACGAGCCTACCACTCTCTCACGCCTGGTGCGCCGCAAGCCTCTAGCCTCCACTACCGAGTGCGCCACAACGCCACTACCCACTGTTCCCCACAACCTGCAAAGAAGAAGACAAAGAACAACAGCAACACAAGCAAAGGATTTCTTTTTTTATTATGATTCGGCTATAAAGCTGCAGCAAAAATCGTGTAAGGGGACCTTCTTTTTGGATTGGCAGAATACAGAAAGCAATCTCAGACCAATTTTTTTCTTCTCAAATCACAAACAAAAAAACGAAAATCTAGAAGCATAATAGATCAATACAAAGCCTTCGAAGGTATTTTCATTTTATTTGAATTTTATCCTTTCTTCCTTTTCATTTATTCACCAATATATACCTATATATATAAATATTTAAAGCATATAAAAAAATAAAAATAAAAGAAGAAAATACGTACCTTTTGCGATTTCCGGCCACCGCGTGCGGTGGCCGGCACGGCGGCGCCACGGCAGACCCCCTCGTCGGAATCCCCCCTCCGTACGCACCTGCAAAGAGAAACAAAGGAAACATTCAGATTTTTTTTTAGTGGAAGCTAAAAATGAATTTTTTTGAGGGTTTAGGGTCTTATATACTAAGGTCAAACGGCGCCGTTTCATGTAGGGGGTCCGTGCTTTGACCCGGATCCGACCCAGGATCCGCACGTCCTCCCCCGATGGATTAATTGCGCCTCAGGCCCCTCCCATTTTTTTTTTGCCTTGCAATCGGTTTTTTATTCTTCATGATTTGGCCCGAAAATTTGCTTTTCGTTTCAATCTAGCCCGCACATGAACGCTGCCGTTTCAGACAATGGGCTTATTTTCTACTTAAGTCCCTTTAAGTTATGCGCGCATGACGATTTAGCCCATTTTATCTTTATTTCATTTCAAATCGACCCCGAAATCTCATTTTCCATACAATTTGATCCCCTTCTTAGTATTTTATAATTATTTACTTTATCCTTGTATTTATGTCACTATATTATTATTATTATTATTATTATTATTATTATTATTATTGTTATTAGTTACTACTATTAATATTATTAGCTGCGTGTATATATATATATATATATATTTATTATTATTATTATTATTATTATTATTATTATTATTATTATTATCATCATTATATCATTATTACCATTATATTTATATTGGTATTGTATATAGTTTATATCTTTATTATTACTATCATTATTATTATTCTTAGTTACTATTAGTAATATTATTAGTTGTATTTTATATTCACTGTTATTATTATTATTATTACTATATATTATTATGTTGCATAGGCTATATTATTTTATCATTACATTATTATCATATTATCATCATATTGTATATATTGAATATTGTTATTGTCATTATTATACTTAAATTATCATTTTGTATATACTTTGCATTATCACCATCATTATTATTATCATCATTACGTTTACTACTACTATTATTATTATTATATTGTATATATTTTGGCACATTATTACTATCACCATTGTTGACATTGTTTTTTTGTCTTGTTTTATTTTTAACATATCTTATTTGTTATTTTTTTTTGTTTTGCTCCGACATTCTCACGATTATCTCCGTTGGCGTCATTTTTTTCGTAAATCGATATTTTTTGAGATGATCTTGGATTCAAAGGTTTAAATTATCGTGTCCTAAAGTATTGGATGTGTTAATTTAGTCTTTTGGAACAAAAGATCTTGATTTTCTTTAAAAACTCGAGAAAACTACTGGACCATCTTGGATTGGAAGGTTTAAAATATCGTGTCCTAAAGCATTGGACGTGGTACTTTTATCCTTTTGAAACAAGAAGATCCCCATTTTCAATTTGAAAGTCATGGGATGATTTCCGACTCGAAGATTTAAATTACCGTGTCCTAAAATATTGGATGTGATACTTTAATCCCTCGGGAACGAGAAAGTCTTGACTTGTACTCCGGAAAACTATGAGACGATCTTAGGATCGAGGATTTAAACTATCGCGTCCTAAAGTATTGGACGTGATATTTTATATCTTCGAAACGAGAAAATCTCGGTTTAATTCAAAAAAGGCGGATACTTCAAAAAAAAAGGGTCAAGAATTTTGAATTCCTCAAAAACTTCCAACTTTCGACATAAGGACATTAAGTGATCAAATCGGTACCAATTTCGGGCGTGACAAAGGTGTTAATCCTTCCTCGTACGTAATCGACTCCCAGACTTATTTTCTCGAATGTTCGTAGACCAAAAACCCCGTTTTACTAAACCGAAAAGTTTTATTAAAACAAAGGTGATCCGATCACACTTGATAAAAGGTCGGTGGCGACTCCTGTTTTACTCATTTTCAAAACCCAAGGTCGATTCCCGTTTTGTCAAAAAATGGTTACGACAACTAATACTCATAGTCAGTTCCTAATCCAATTGATGTAATCTAATTCAAACAACCATGATAAAAATTAAAATATTTTAATTTATGATAAGCAATTTAATTTTAATTAATTCAAAATGAATAAATATATACGCATAAAATACAACCTTAAATTGAAAAAAAAAAAAAAAAGTGACCAACTGTAAAAAAGAAGCAGATATTGGTAGAACGTGGCGAGCAATTTTTTTTCTAAGGGCTAAAAGTGACATTTCAGAGCATGTAGGAAGTTGACAGGGCAACCAAATAGTTGTTGGAAGGCCTGCTAAAATTATTATTCATCTAAATATTTCATGAAAATTGTCTCTTACCCTTTTATCCCTTGTATTTGGCTTTATTTATTCTCATAATTTTTATATGCTCCATTAAAACCTATTTGTACCTAAAAAAGGTCACCAAATTATGTAACAAAATAAAGTTGACAAATTAAGAGGTCCGAAAAAAGTAGGGAAGCGGTTGCCGCTACCTTTTAATTTTATCATTATTGGTAGGATGGATTTTCCGAATGATTTTATGCTTTCATTTGGAAAGGAAATATTTGAGGCAATGAATTTGATAAGCTTATAAGTACACATGCATATGATAAGTAATATTTAAATAAAAATGAATTAAAAAAATGGGTATTTAAAGTTCCATCGGAACTGGTGTACTAGTTTACCGTACAAATTTGTAGTTTAGTGTGTTGAGGAGGGGTATGTTGGGAAGATAGGGGAAATTGTTTCCAACAGCATGGGATTAAGACTGGAATGGTAGTAAATTACAAGCTTTATTAACAAGGAAAACCAATACGAAGGAAACGACAGATGGAGGTTTTTAAATGGTTCGATTTCTTTTGCATTTTACTCTAAAATTTTCGTATTCTAATTTATTGAACTATAAAAGAGGTAGTTATAATTATTATAATTATGCATATAGAATATACACCTATATATATTGAGGTCGCATTGAGGTAGCACACCTTAGCTTAAGAATGGGTGAGTTGGGACTAGGTCTTCAAAAGATTATCAAGGCAGCTCCTTCAAAAGCTTTGGTTATTAGAATCAACCTGCTTTTTCTTGCTTTCTTTCTGGTTATCTATGCATCCCTTCTTTTGCGCCCATCGTCTTCAGCTTATTTCCAGAATGCGGCATCGCTTGTTAGGTGCTCTTTGCGTGAGTGCCATCACAAGGTAAGGTGAGCTGACTCAAATTCCATTTTTGTTTTGATTTGCATGTATGTATGATTATGATATGTTTATATATCATATTATCTGTCTGTCTTATTTCATACGATTGTTGTAGGTGGAGAAAGGGGTGAAGATGGAGGCAGTCCTGGAAGAAACTGAAGCCATGAAACCAAAGAGAGAGAGAAATTTGACAATGCTGGAAGTGCCAAGTTTCATAGATGAGATTGGAGGTGGAGTTAAGATTGGGATGTTGAACTTTGAAGATGAGGATTACAGTGAATGGGAGAAACATGGAGAGACAATCCCAATCCATTTCCAGCGAGTGTCGGAGCTTTTCGTATGGAAAGATTTGTTTCCGGAATGGATTGACGAAGAGGAAGAAATCGATGGGCCAATGTGCCCTGAGATACCGATGCCGGATTTCAGCAAATACGATGACTTGGACTTGATAGTGGCGAAACTGCCGTGTGAGTACCCAGTAGACGGATGGGCTAGGGACGTGTTTAGGCTCCAAGTTCACCTGATAGTGGCAAATCTGGCAGTTAAAAATGGGAAGAGGGATTGGAATTGGAGGACCAAAGTGGTGTTCCTGAGCAAGTGCAGGCCAATGTTGGAGGTATTTCGATGCAACGATTTGGTAAAACAGGAAGGTGAGTGGTGGTACTATGAACCCGAAATAACAAGATTAGAAGAAAAGGTTTCTTTGCCTATTGGTTCTTGCAATCTGGCTTTGCCATTATGGGGACAAGGTATGCTTCATCTAAAATTCCTACTTCTGTTTCTTCTTTCCCTCATGTATGAATGCTTGCATTGCTTGAGGAATGGAAGACATAGACAGCTCTAAAAAGAAAATAAAAATTAAGAGCTAAACAAACGCGCCAGATAGGGGTCGAACCTATGACTTTCTGCTTAGGAAACAGACGCTCTATCCACTGAGCTACAGGCGCTAGATGTTTAGGCATGTTATTTTAATCTACTTCTAATTACTTGTCTTTTCAACTTTTCAACGTTCATCATCAATTAACTGAACTTTCTGCAAGTAGTTGAAGATCACAAGTAGGGACACGAAAACGAAAGAATGAAAAAATAGTATGAAATAAAGGAGAAGAACTATTATAAACAATTGATGTTGACACCATCACCAACTTCCAAGTAAATTGATTTTGCTTGCTGACAAAGTCTAAGTTATAGTTGTTATGCTTTTGTTGTCTTTGGCTCCACTGCTTTTTTCCATAATTATTAATTAAAAATGAATTATATGTTCTGCTAATTGTTTTCATTAGTTATAACTAAGGAATCAATTTAGTCAACTAAAAGTCGAAGGGGGACCTCTCCCTCTTCATTTCTATATATCTTTGATTCCCACTATGGATACCAACTCCAATCTTTCATCATTGTAAATGCAACAAATTTTCGTCACATGCATTAGCTCTTTTAGTTCAACATTCGCAATCAAAGCTCGATAGCATATTTGTACATCTAACGTTAACTCAATATATCATCATATTTTCCTTTATTTGCAAGCAATGCGTCATTCCATTACTCATCTTTACTTGCAGCAGTAAATTTGATTAGCACTAATTAGTCCAGTTTGGTGATGACTAAGCACCCAAAATTGATTGAAATTCCATGAATTATACATTAATGGTGAGAAAACGAATAAACATTTTCAGGAAACGACGAAGTATTTGATGTTTCCAAGATCCAACAGGCAACAAGTGCCGCCAAGCGTGAAGCCTATGTCACAGTCCTCCATTCATCTGAATCCTACGTTTGTGGGGCCATAACCCTTGCCCAAAGTCTCCTAAAAACCGGCACCAACCGTGATCTGATCCTTCTCCTAGACCGGTCCATCACGGAGCCAAAACGCGACGCCCTCAAGGCGGCCGGGTGGCAACTGCGCTTCATCAAAAGAATTCGAAACCCTCGAGCCGAAAAAGGCACCTACAATGAATACAACTACAGCAAGTTCAGGCTATGGCAGATGACGGATTATGACAAGGTCATATTCATTGATGCAGACATCCTTGTCTTAAAGAACATTGATATCCTTTTCCATTTCCCTCAAATGACGGCTACAGGCAACGATATTTGGATTTTCAATTCGGGTATTATGGTGATCGAGCCATCAAACTGCACCTTTAAGCTTTTAATGAACAAACGTAAGGAAATATTCTCGTACAATGGAGGAGACCAAGGTTTTCTGAATGAAGTGTTCGTTTGGTGGCATCGTTTGCCGAGGAGAGTGAACTTTCTCAAGAACTTCTGGGCCAACAGCACCGTTGAAACTGGTTTAAAGAGCCAGCTTTTTGCAGCCGACCCACCCAAAGTTTACTCCATTCATTACTTGGGGTTGAAGCCTTGGCATTGTTACAGGGATTACGATTGTAACTGGGACATTGGGGACCAACGTGTTTACGCCAGCGATGTGGCACATCAAAGATGGTGGAAGTTTTATGACGCCATGGATGAGAAGTTGCAGCAGCAGTGTGGGTTGACAGAGCGAAGAAAGATTGAATTGGACTGGGATAGGAAAATGGCTGAAAAGGAAGGGTTCCAAGATGAGCATTGGAAGATAAATATTACAGACCCAAGGCGAAAATTTTTGATCAATTAGAATTTGTGATTGTTTCTTTTTTTTCTTTCTTTTTTGATGAATATTTTTGTTAATTTGGTTTTGTAGGAACATTATTGAGATGTTTTCCTTATAATTTATGCCTTCATAGCTTTACCATATTATTTGTATGAGCAGACATTGATTACAGCGTTTAAGTTCTTTTGTATAATACGTGCAGCATAGAATTTACTTGATTCTTCTTATTCCTCTGGGAACTCGCATTCGCTCGAATTAAATTAGAACTTGACCCCATGTTAGAAATAGTAAATTATAATAATTGACATGATCTCGTCATGAACAGAGTGAAGATTATGTACTCTATGCGAAATTGACATATAATGTAGCTGTAAATGATGGATTTTATGGAGATAAAATTTATAAAGTGTTAGTTTGTTTAAAGTAGATATATCTTAGTATTATATTCTTGAAATGTCTCTGTCTCTCAACTCAAGTATTTGCTCAAAGCTCCTCCATTAATGGCTTATATGTTATAGGTAAAGAGTTTGAGTCTTTTCATATAACTCTTTAGCTCATCATGACTTCACCTATTCAAGTTTTCTAAAGTGCTCTTGCTTTATAAATCTATTTTCTATTTAAACACTTGAACTTTTTGTATAGTCGGAAGATAAAATCTCAAAACTAAAATAGAATACACCCTAAGATCACAATGCCAAGCTTGATGTAAAGTGGTCCGTCTACTACTGACCAACAATGCTTTAAAAATATATTTATTATGTTACTATGAAGTTCAACTTTTGGTAAAGTAATCCCAATCTTATACATATATGCTAAAGATCCTCTAGAAGTGGTTTAAAAATTAAATATCTACCCCATTTAACACTTACCTGGGAACCAGTTTATATACATTTATCTAGAGGCAAAAAAACTTGCCATCTGATGTTGACTTAGGGTAATCAGGATTGAACATATTTAGGAATAAATAATGGGATTGTTTTGGGATGCAAGTTTGAGGCATTTAACGGAAGACTTCAATGGACAACAATGGATATTAATTAAAGGCTAGAATTTGCTGCAAACACAAGTTTAAGTTAATGAGTTCCCTTTCCGTAACGGACTGCACCGGCCTTTGGTTTAATAGTTCTCTTTTTGTTTGATTGCTAGTCTCAACCACCATGACAGACTGACCTGAGGGAAGCACTGTCACAAGAAACTTGATTATTTATGTGCAAGGCAAGAATTAGATCAAATGATGGTGATTAATGAACCAAAATGTGCTATTTGGTTGAGCAGATTTATGTAGGTACACCTAACCAAACCTTGTATATATATGGAATCTTATTTAGAGAGCATGCATACTTGCATTATATATCGTATAAATAGATATCAAATATTGTAGAGTGCATATAAAATTATGCATATTCCACTCTTGTCAAGTTTGAAAATCAAAATCAAGTTTTTGTTGTCAATCTCGGATTTATTATTCAAAACAACATCCATAAACACAATACGTGAAGATGATTTTATAGCAAAAGAATGTTTACAATATTACATTTTTTGAGAAACCAAATAATCGAAAAAATACATAACATGATTGAAAAATATTTTTAGTAAAGAGACAAATGAAATCCAAACTATAATATAAGAAGTTTTGCGATATTTTTACCCTCATTTATTATCTCTTTTGTTGTATTGAAAAGAATTTAGTTTAGTTATTTTTTTTATTTTAAAATTTAAATTTAATTATTAATATGATTGAAATGTTTTTATTAAATTTTTTTGTGACATTTTGAAATAAAAATAATATTTATTTTATAGTCATATAATAAAAAATATATATAATTTTAATGGGTTAATAAGTAAATTGAAAATTTTAAATTCAAAAATTAAGCAAAATAATACTCATTTGATATAACCCAATCACACTTTCTATACTTTTTCTATTGCCACTTACAGAAAAAAATTCTCTTCCACGCATCAACTGACACTATTATCTCCAAACTCTCACACAAATCTCGATCCCAACAATTACTTAAACAACCTAGAGAAAACCTTGTTTCCAAGGATGCATTTAATAATTAATTAATTTTTTAAGCTAAAGGATGTAATAAATCATTCAATTTTTAAAAAAAAAATAATTAAATCTTCAAATATGCCATTTGGCTATTGACTTAGGCGTAGTTTGGATGGGCGGTGTGTTTACCTCCGGTGAGGTTAAAAACAGCGGTGGCGGTGAGATTAGTTACTATAGCGGTGAGATTGGACACTGTAGCAGCGAGATTAGAAACAGCGGTGGAATATGTGTTTGGATTTAAACGCAGCTGTAGCGGTGAGGTGAGAATATAAAATGACTATTAAGGACATTAGATTAGAATTGATATATAATAGAAGTTTTTAAATTATTTTACTTATATAAAATTATTAAAGTATGTGAATTTATAAATTTATTTAATAAAATATTAAAATGTATCTTCCAATAGAAATATTTTAATGAATTATATAATCAATTTAAATTATTTATTAGATAAAATAAAATTATTTTTAATTTTTTATAGTTAAATATTCTTTTATAACAATGATAAATATTATTTTCACAAATAGTAACATTATACTTGGATCAAATTTTGAAGTAACTAAACGAATGATTTTTAATAAAAAAAAAATAGTAACATAAGACATAACAAGTTTCATTATTACTAGAAATTAGGTTATGATACAAAATTATTTTTACAAATATTGATTCATTAAACTATTTGCAATGGTTTCCCTTAATATTGCAATTTCAAGGTCACTTTCACTGTTAGAAAAACTCGATTCACCTCTATCAAAATGGCTTGAAGAGATTGGCACGTCGGGTATATTCTCGATGACTACTGCAGGACCAAACGACGAAATATATAAGAAAATGAAAGGAATTTGGTAAGTCCATTTTGCATGTTCTCTGTAGAAGTCTATGACAAGAAATTAATGAAAAATACCTTCAAAAATTAGATTATTGCAAATGAAAGTCATATGAAGTTAATACTCATGAAAGGTTTTTTTGTCAAATATCATATAAAGCAACAATTTTGCTTAATCTCCAGTTACTTCCAAGATCCAACCAAAGAATAACATTTTTTCTTTTAAAGTATAAAACAACATAAAGGAACCAACTATAGAGGAGTGTATTTTTATTCTATTAATGTGAAATTACAGTACTCAAATGGCATTAGAGTCAAAGTCGAGAACTCTAGGCAGCCAAGTAGCTCAACTCTTCATTTTGCATGAATATGAGTGTAGGATATGAATCTCCAAATACATGAAAAACTTATGTCAAAATTAACTAAAGGAGAAATTTTAAGGTCAGACAAGAACAATGGTGAACTATTTGTACCTAAAGCAACGTAATAAGGCTTGTTATTTTTATTTTTATTTTGGAAAAAGGGAAAAACCACAATGTCCAAAACAAAATGCAGAGGATATACCACCAGCCCAGAAAATAAAAAGAGATGTAATAAAATTCACCACATAAACATAAATTAAAGACCCTACTTGGAAGGTATTAATAATGGGATGAAGAGCAAAAGAGAGCTTCCCCTGTAGTGGGTGGCAGATCTGCAGGAGCAAGAATCGTAGAAGAGGGTGAAAGAAAACAAATGCAAACAGCGGGGGGAAAGCGATTAAAGAGCAAAAGGACGTGGCTCAAGGAAAAGGCGCATGAAAAAGAGAGAAATATACAGAGATATACATATACGTAGAGAAAGAGAGAGAGTATAAGCAATATCAGATGGCTCACTACGTACTTGCTGAACTTGGAAAGAATAAAAAGAAAAGGGTGAAAGGAACAATGACAAAAAGGAAAATAAATAGTAATCACCCTCTTCATTAAATCATTTCTTGAGCTCGTCAGCAGGTAGAAGAGTCTGTGAAGCATCTAACATCTGCAAAGAAATGATAAATTGATGAATATCTATCATAGAAAAAATCCAAAAATCACATCAAACATAAGGTGTTTTTTTATTTATTTTTTTAGTAAAGAAAACCCACAACTCAAGAGAATCGCAGTGTGTTTAACAGTATATCAAAAGGAGATACATCCTCTTGAATAAAGAATGAATGCTAATAGGTCATACTCTGATCACACTATCTAAATGAATGTGGTTATGCATATGGTTCTTCAAGTGGATACAATTAGTCAAATGAATGTGGTTCCGTAGATGATCACTAATGTTACCATTTGCATCCTTGAGTATCCTATCACTAACACCCCTGGTCATGATCAAAGCATTAATGTGTACCACTGTGGAATCTCTTTTGACTTAAACAAACATACCAAAACATATAGCATTTTCATTAAATCTCCCTCTCCAAATCTCAAATTTCTCACATCCCACTGTAACTTGAAGCTCTCACAGTCATTTCCTCAAAAACAAAGCATTCATTTTCAAGGACCAGAGCCCCATAACTTGAAATTTTCCAGTCAACCACAACAAGCCCTTTAAGCTAGCCGTCATCATGTACTCAAGGACATAAACCTACACAAGTATTAAGCTAAAAGTAAGCAAAGAAAATACCTTAAAAAAACCAAGCAAGCTTAACTCCATGAGAAGCAAGAAGAGCTCTTTGGACCAAAAGTTTTCAACTTCAACGCATGAAATTAAAGGCACAAAAACAAACTTTTGAAACATGCAAAATAAAAAGGCAAAGAAACCCATAAGTTCAAATTTCATGGCTTTAGATTCCTCAAAGTTAAAGCTTTTTGGAAAAGGAAAAAAAAAAGGAGAGGTGGAAACTAAAAATCCATGATTTTCAACGTCCTAAAAAAAGAGAAAAATGGGCAAAGAGGATGAAGAAGAATAAAGAAAAGGAATAAAAAGAGGGTGTTTTCAATTGCATTCACCTGTTAAATCCCAAAAAGAAAAAATGAACCGTTGCCATCATAAGAACCTCCCATAGATCTCTCTCAACTTTTTTTTCTATCTTTTTTCTTTTGAATCTCTATCACTGTTTTGTCACCCCCCATATGCATAAGCACAGATCATACTTGATTGCAAAACATAAATTTG
This sequence comes from Gossypium australe, assembly GCA_005393395.2. Lineage (NCBI taxonomy): Eukaryota > Viridiplantae > Streptophyta > Magnoliopsida > Malvales > Malvaceae > Gossypium > Gossypium australe. Next base: position 29,592,405 of record CM016626.1, read on the forward strand.
ATTGCAAAACAGAAGATCATAAGAGAAACCAAACAAAGCAAAGATACCAATTATACGATGAAAATGCAGGTTTTTTTATTTCTAAGCATAGAACCCAATCTTTTTAAGGAAAAAAATGTATGAAAGTCCTCCAGGAGCACAAGTACAGGATAAGTTAAAGGTTCAAGCTTCAACTATCCAAATTAACCAAAAGAAACAGAATAATAACAGAACAAATAAAAATTCTCAAGGGTAGAACAAATTAAGTAATGCAACAAGACAGATGAGGGACATAAGTCATGTCATCCAAGAATTAAAGGACCATTGGCAACAACTTAATTTGTGACTAGAACTAACCATGCAGGCTTGAAAGATCCAGAGTTGCGTCAGGCTTCATGCTCCAAAACAGTAATGCATCACCCATCTTTGGTCTCACAGAAAGTCCTCTCTTTCCACATTCAGATAATTCATTCCACCAAGGCACAGCACTGATGTTCCCCTTTGCTGAAGGAAACACTGTCTCTCCTCCTTCTTCAACATCTGAGCTGTAAAATTGTTAAAGAAAGTAGAAAAAGAGCAAATGAGAACTTCCACACAATGCACTAGGATAATAAAACACATAAAAGGTATGTTATATGTTCACGGTACTTACAGGTACATAAGGACAGTAGCTATACGCTGGCCCCCGTTCGTGGTATTGACCTCATCCTTGAAGTAGTCATAGTGAGGCTCATATTTTTGGCCAACTTCATAGTGAAGAACTTGAAGTCCTTCCCCATGCTCTGCATATTATTGCGTTGCCATGACTAACTTCACTACCATGGATAGCATAAACAAAGAAACTGATCTAAAGCAGATCCTAAGGAAGAAATTACACTAGTAAAGGCATTAAAAACAATTGAGTGTGACTGATAAATTCGGATAGATTCAGATACTAGTACAGACCAACTGGTATGAAGGTAAAATCCGCAATCCTTTTTTCAATGCTCTTAATAATCTTATCACGTCCTCTAGGTAGAAATGTCCCAGAACTTGTACGTACCCTGCACGCAAACATCCATGACATCTAATATAATAGAATATTTAAAGAAGAAACAAAAACAAAACTATATATGAAATCATAGTAATAATTACATACCTACTATCTTCACTCTTGTCGGTTTTACTATCAACAACTTTTGACTTCTTCATAAGAGGCTTGGCAAGATCAATCAGGTATTCACATTCCTCCATGGACTGCCAATTTTTTTACAACTAGAAGTTAGTTTAGGATTAGCTAAAAGATACATGTTAAAAGTATGAACTTTATCTGCCTTCCCTTTCACCTTGGATTAAATCATCTTATAACACAGGGATCCGTCCGCCAAATTACTAAGAATATTTAAGATACATTTCTCTATACATAATTCTCATTGCATTTTCAGTTTCAAGTACAAGAATACAAGAAGTGTCGCTAAGCTTGAAATTTGAAATAAAATATCTCAAAAGGCTAATAACTTACAAAAAAAAAAATTAAAAAGATTGCTTGCTTCACTAGTAGTTTCAATTGCAATATTGTTTCGATTAGAGTTGGATATAAAATTAAAGAGGAACGAAGAAAATAAGTGAAATATTCATCCAAAAATCTAGAGAAACTGACCAAGAAATTATGGTAGATAAAAGCTCTAGGCTCCCAAGAGATGGCTTCAACCCACTGCTCTCCTCTGTCTTCATCAACATAACTTCTGGCAATTAAAAAAAAATGGCTTCAAAACAACCGCGGTTATTATCAGATCGCCTTCCAACACAACCAAAATTTAAAGAAAAAAAACTAAAAACTAACATGTCGACGACGTTATGCACAATGGAGCTCAAATCGTTGGTCTTAGGAGAATTTCGGGAGTCACCGCTAGGAATGTAAAAGATTCCGAGGCCCAAAAGAATCAAAATGAGGAAGGTAAAGATGACTAGCATGGCTAGAAACATGATTGAGGATGAGGATTTCTGAGGCGGAAGGATGGAAGACCTGGGCTTCGCCATTAGTGCTGAAAACTGGGGAGATCGAGACCTTGAATTGCTTCGACTGGGTGTTTAATAACTAAATCCAGTGGCGAGTTATGTCTTTAACATTCTATAGGTTCCTCCCCTTACACTGATTTCCCACCACCCCACCTCCGTTACATCCCAAAACCAAAAAGAATCAGAAGCGGTGGCACCCCCTACAAAATTCTGAAATCTACCTCAGATTGCAGTCTCCCCAGTTCCAAAATGCAGGAGCAACCAAAAGGCAATGCATCTTTGGGCAGCGGCAAGATTACTCCTCACACAGCATGTAGACATAGTTCCCTTTGCATATGGAAAGTATGGGTATTTTTTTCTGTGAAAAATACCTACTGCCCCAATTTCCTTCAACTGCTGCTGAATTCTCCAGTCCCGTTTCAGCACACCAGTGAGTTTGAAACCAATTTCCACTGCACTGAAATGCTGAACCAAACAGCAGTGCAGTGAGATTGGTAGCCTAATCTCACCACAATGAAGGAAAACGGGTATCCAAAGGAGCCCTTAGTGGTCATTAACTACTAATTCAATACAATACTGATAAACTATGAAACAGTTAATCAAAAAGCTTAATTAATAAATTTTTAATGTTTGTGTTTTATTGAGTGCATCTTAGGCAGAGATGCTTAATATGTTTAATACGTATATTACTCTTTTTAAAGATAATTATATTAATTTTTTAGTTAATATAAAATTTTCAAAGAAAATAAATAGCTGTTTATCCCTTAATTCAAATTTGTTTATTTTATTTTATTTTAAATATATATATTTCAAATAAATTACCTATATTTAATTTTTATCAAATTATCTAAAATAACATAAAATATTATATTAATAATTTTAAAATTAAGAAATAAGTCATTTTTAAAAATCAAGATTTACTTTTTTCCAATAATATAATAAGATTCAATATTTAATTTTGACTAATTTATCAAATAATTTTACAATACAAATTCAAGACTAAAAAGTATAATAATTAATTTTAAAATTCAAATTTTCAGTTTAATAAATAATATCTAAGTCTTAATCTCGAACTGTTTTTGTTGGGAATAAACTCGATTAAGCAACAAACAAGTAAAATAACGAATAAATTGAAAAGATAAACATAAAAATTTTACGTGGAAAAACTCCTCCGAATACAAAAGATGAACATAAAATTGAACCCCGAAACCTGAAATAAGAACCCTCAAAACGTAAATACAAAATTCTCTTAAAGCTTGTAAAAACTAATACTAGTACCTAAATGTGCAATGGATTATTTTTCTAAGGTGAAAAAAAGGAGCTATCTATAAGCTAAATTCATAAATAAAATAATATTAAAATAACATATACTAATGAGAGTTTAAGTGAGAAAATTATATTAAAATAACTTACACTAATTAGAGTTTAAGTGGGAAACTAAAAATATAATTTAATTGGGAAAAGAAAAGCCAGAAAATACGACGCATACTCCACAAATCTCCACCCTAACTCGTATTTCCACAATGCCTTCTTTGACAAAGCATGCCACGAGCTTTTCTCAAACTATGCAAGATATTAACCGAGTCAAAGTTGTGCTTAGAAGCTGGAAGACTTCTAGTCTTCGATTTGTGCACTTCCAAATCAAAATTGACTCAGGTTTGATTTCCATTAATGTAGTGTCCTATCTTTTCAAAACTTGCACCCAAAAAAGAATCTATCTTATACGAAACGGTCATACTTTTTTCCCTCATATGATAAGTTGTCTCTGCTTCAAATGAGTCGACTTCAACTCCTTAATAAACGAGGGACGTCCTGTTTCACCAGCCACCGTTGATCCTTCCAAAGCATAAAGACTGTCAATGTAACATCCTGGATTAGGGGTTATGCGTTCGTCCGTAATTCATGAGATAGTGGGCTCAGTGGGTGTGTTGGATGTGTTCTGAGGAGTTTTAGGAACCCTAAGATGTAAGGAAATGTATGGAAATGTAAGGAAATGTATGGAAATGTAAGGAAATGTCTTGTCTTGGAAATGTAAGGAAATGATTTAGAAATGATTCAAAAGAGGAAAGTAAACATTTCGGGAAACCTGGAAATGTTAAGTTTTAAAGAGGAAAGTGAACATTTTTGGAAACTAAGAAATGTAAGGAAATGATTTGGAAATGATTCAAAGGAGGAAAGTAAACATTTCTGGAAACTTGGAAATGTAAGGAAATGTTAAGTTAAAGGAGGCAATCAAAAATTTTTGGAAACTTGAAAATGTAAGGAAATGTCAAATTTTAAAGTTTAAAATGAGGAAATTAAGGCAATGTGGCCTTAAGAAAATTAATAGGAAGAATTTGACACACAAACAGGCTTGGAAAAGTGGCCTGAAGATATCACTTGAGGCCAGGTAGGTGACGCCACCTACATGTGTATTTGGGCCAGGGTTCGAGTCACTTGGGGAGCAAATAAAGAAGTTTTATTTTTGCTTCCAGAAGCAGAGAGGTGGACGGCTACAAGGCTTTAAAAGAGGAGTTTTATTCTCTTTAAAATTCGGCTAAATGATGGATAAATAAGGGATTTATTTATCATTATTTTCAAGAGATAATTGTTGGATTAAATCTTTTTATTTGGTGATAATTAAAAAGATAAAGCTATCAAATAGAAGAGTGGTGGCCAAGTAAGGGACTCTAGCTAGTAAATTCGGCTATAAAAGGAAAAGAGAGGCCATTCTGCATTATTTTCTGTTCTTTGGAAGCCTCTGTCGAATTCTCTTCACCAAATCTTCTTCTTCTTTTATTTTTGCCAAGCCGAAATACCTTGTGTTCTAGCCGAATCCTCCATCTTTATTCTTCCTTCTCTTTTCTTTCATAATCTTCCAAAATCCGAAAGCTTGCTAAGATCAAGGCCATAGCCAAATAGTTTGAGACTTCAAGCAAAGGAACTGTCGATATCTAAAGTAAGGGTAAGATCTCATTCGGTTTCATCCTTTTTTCTTTTAAGATTTGCCGAAATCTAGGACTAACCCCATTAATATCTTGTTGCTGAAACCTTGAAGAGATCTTTCGGGATTTACTAAGTGTCGACTACAAGGAAGGAGAAGTTCTTTTCCCGAAGGTACACCATAAGCCGCGTGTTCCCTAGTTATTCGGTGAGTTTCGGGATTTAAGAATCTAAGGTAAGTCATATTTAACATTCGGCTAAGGGTTATTTGTTGTGAATAAATGTTAGAAATTGATCTAACATGAAGTTATAGGGATTTCGACAGACATCTAAGGCAAGGAATATTTTCGGGATTTGACTATAGTCAATTCGGCAACAAGGTAGGTTTTAAGAATACAAATCCTACTAGGATTTGGTTTTATAGCCGAATAGGCTTTATGCTAACATATTAAGATTTCCAAATGTAGGAACTTGAGATCTAAGGCAGTAGATCAGATTTCGGGATTTCAAGGAATTGTTAAGCAAATCAGGTGTGTACCCCACACTAATTCTTAATGCGTTTTATGGCTAGGTTTAATAAAAATATGTGATATTAAGAATATGAAAGTGGCTAAGGTACCATGTTATGGTACTAAGTACTCAGGTACGTTTCCTACTCCTACTAGGAATTTGAAATATGTTATTTAACATGAGAATAAGAATAAGAATGTGAACTCTGGCATATTTATGCATATTACTATTATATGGGGCATATGGGTTTTATTTTGAAAGGGGAAGTGAATGTGGTGACCTAAGACCACGAACACGGTGACCTAAGACCGTGATATCTGAATGTGGTGACCTAAGACCACAGTAATCTGAATGTGGTGACCTAAGACCACAGTAATCTGAACGTGGTGACCTAAGACCACGAATGCGGTAACCTAAGACCGCGATATGGAGTGTAGCGGAAGGAGGGTCAACTTAGTAGTCCCCACGGTGTACAGGTTGGTACGGGGGAGTGTAGCGGATGGCTTAATAGGTTTTGGGTTTTGGGAATGCATCATAATTTGTATGCTATGATATGAATGTGTAATAATTGTTATGCCTGATTCGATTATGATTTAGTGTTGTGTACACATTGAGTCTGTTGACTCACCCCGTTGGGGAATATTTTTCAGGTGATGAGCAGTAATGGACCGGGTCGGCAGGAGCTTAAAAGGTGGCCATGCACAGCAAGCAAATTTTATTATTTGGACTTTTATTTTATTTAAGCACTTAAATTCATTTTTGGGAATTATTTGATGTAATAAGGCCATAGTGATGATTTTATTGTTGTTTTAATTACTATGTTACGAATTTATCTTAATTAAAGATTAAGTCAATTTAATTTAAAATAAACTTTAAATATTGTGTCACCTCGATTTGAATAAATGGGTTTTCAATCAAAAAAAATAAACTCGTTTTCAACTCAAGCCCAACCCAAAACAAACTTTCTTTCAAAACACACAAGTTTTTCCTAAGTCATAAAAGAATTTGAAACGGTTTACACCGGGGAACATACCAGATCCGGTCTAGGCTCGTGGGCCGGGTTTGGGGTGTTTCAGTCAATCTTTTTACCTTGCATCAAAACGAGAGCCCCACGAGATACCTTAATGTCGCTTGACCTGATGTTAATTCTACAACTCTACGAGTCTAAAATTCCCAATGAGATGAGATTTTTCTTTAAGTCAGACACATGTCTGACATCTAACAGTGTCCTAATTATCATGTCGTGCATCCTGATCTAAATAATACCAATATCGGTTACCTTACTAGGTGAATCATTCCCCATGAGCACAACTCCACCTTCAACTAAACTGTGTGTGGAGAACTAGTCCCTGTTGAGACACATGTGGAAAGAACACCCAAAATCTAGGATCCACTCGAATGTAAGCTCGGAGCTTTCACTTGATAACACCAACAATAAACTATCACCCTTGTTATTGGCCAAATTAGCACTAGCTAAATCTTCCTTATTGCTCTCAACAGCCTTTTTATTTCACTATTTGTATCAATCTACCTTGACATGACCTAACTTTTTACAATAGCGACATCTTGCCTCGCTTTCTTGATGCTACCAAAATTGAGGCTTGCTTATCTGACTTTCTATCCGAACCAAACTCATTGGCAAGTCTATCTTTGTTCAATAGATGACTCTTCACATCCTCAAATGAAAGATTATTTCTACCATAAATCGAGGTCTCCCTAAAAGACTTGTATGAAGGGGGTAAAGAGCAAAATAATAACATAACCTGATATTCATCGTCAATCTGAACCTCAAAGTTCTATAAATCATTTAAAAGAGTAATAAATTGACTGATGTTGTAACACCCTTAACCCGTATCCATTGCCAGAACAGGGTTATAGAGCATTACCGGAGATTTCAGAACAATCACAGATAATTGTGATATTTACTATTCATAACAAAACTGTCCACTTGAGTCATAGTCACTAAATTATTTATATCTTGAGCTACAGAATTATAAATAAGGATCTGCTTGATTTTTCCAAAAATAGACTAAAATATATTCCTATTATAAAATTTTTAAAATTTATGGTTTAGCCAATAAGTACAGTTAATTCTTCAAATTCATCCCTATTCTGCTGTTTGATATTTTCGACCTTTCTTCACTAAAAATTATCTCTTAGTACGGGACTCGGATGATGTTCCTGTTTGTTTATCTTGAAATTAGACTCATTAAGAAATTAAAAATATAAATTTAAAGCCCCAAATATTTTTATACAATTTTTAATGATTTTCCAAAGTCAGAATAGGGGAACCCGAAATCATTCTGACCTTGTCTCACAAAAATTAAAATATCTCATAAAATGAAATTCTTTTGCTTACATCGTTTCTTATATGTAAAACTAGGCTCAATAGCATTTAATTTCATATTTTATTCAACCTCTAATTCGATTTCCACTATTTTTGGTGATTTTTCAAAGTTATACTACTGCTGCCGTCCAAAACTGTTTTAATGCTAATTTTACTCTTTCATGATTTCTTTGTATTAACTTTCATTTAGACATACATAACACCAAAGCTGTAATAGCCTAAATTTCAGTGGTGTCAGAAATAGTGATTCGAGACCACCAAATCAGACAAATGAACTCGTAGACCATATTATTTAATATTTATAAGTCAAATGTAGCTTTTGAAATATTTTTAAAATAGTAAATTATGTTTTATAAAGATTTATTTGGTCAAGAAATCGAGAAAAAGAGGTATCGAGATCTCGGTGTTATAAACCGAGTCATAAGTATTTTTATGAATATTTATGGAATGTCAATACGTTTGTATTAAAATTTCGTTAGAAAATTTTGACGTTTGGGTGGTTAATTAAATAAAAAGGACTAAATTGAAAAAGGTGTAAAAGTTGCTAGAAGGATTAAATAGATTAATTGTCAAATGAGGAAGGACCTAAAGTGAAAATAAGCCAAAGGAGATATTTTGGGCGGCAATAGCTGAGAAAAATCAGGAAATGGGTGAAATAAAGGCAAAATTGAAAAATTGCCAAAATTAGTTAAATAAAAATGGGACCAAATTGGAATATCTAGAATTCTCTTCATTTCTCTTCATTTTCTTCAACTGAAAAATAGCCATGGGAGAGAGTTTCAAGCTGGTTTTCATACTCAAGCTTCATGTAAGTTTAATTCTTGCTTTCTCCTTGAAATTTCTATGTTTTTAGACTTTTACAATTGGGTCCAACTTACTATGTCATTAGTTTTTGATTCTATGGCTAATTTTTAAAGTTGATGTGGATTAGTGCTGGAATAATATGATGGATAAATACTGAATTGAAGCTTTAATTTTTTTATATGATGATTTTATCAAGTAAAATTGATGAAAATTAGTTTTAGGACCTAATTGTGAAAGAGTTGAAATTAAGGCCTAGTGTTAAAATTCTGATTTTAAAATGTTATGAAGTAGTTTAAAATGATAGAAGAAAGTATTAAATGAGAAAATTAGCTCAATTGAAGGGTTAATTGAGCAAGGATTGAATTGTATGAAATGTGGAATTTGAGACAAAATAGAAATCAACATGTTATACTAAAGCAGTTTTGGACAGCAGCAGTTGTCTAACTTTGAAAAATCATCAAAAATGGTATAAATTGAATTAGAAGTTGAGTAAGATATAGAATTAAAGCTTCTTGAGTCTATTTTCATATAAAAGAAACAGAGCAAGAAAAGGAAGTCTACATTTTGAGATATTTAAATTTTGGTAAGACTGGTTTAGAATAACTTCGTGAGCCCCTGTTCTTACTTTAGAAATTCACTAAAAATTGTACAAAAAGAATTATGAGTTATAATTCTTTCATTAGAAATAATCGGAAACACTATATGAAAATTGTACTATGAGATAATTGATTTTTAGTGAAGAGAGGTCAGAGTAGTAGGACTGTGTAACAGGGGAGAACTTAACTAATAAACTGTACTAATTGGCCACACCAAAAATTCTGGAAATATTATAGTAAGAAGATATGTGAGTCTAGTTTCAAATAAAATTTACGGAACTTAATTTGGAGTTCTGTAGCTCAAGATAAAAATAATTTAGTGACTATGACACGGATGGACAGCTTGAATATTCACATAAGTAAATAGTGAAAATTATAGATAATGTTACTTACAAGTGTGTTGTTTATACTAAGGATGTGGATGGAGAGGAGGAGGAGGAAAAATAATAAATGAATGACTTGTGTATAAATTGATCACGTGCTCGATTATAATTGATAAACGTTGAGGTAGAAATGATATAATGTTTTATTTCAAATATTTATTATGAAACTAAGATTATCGTTATGGTATAAAAATCGAATTGTAAGTTCATGTAACTTGAATTATATTCTTAAATGCTTGAAATGTATGTTATTGATATGAATATAATTTGAATGTTCATTGTATGAAAGTTGACGAAACATTGATATATTTGATAAAAAGGGGAAGAAATCCCGGTTGAATGAAAGGAAAATTCGATGGATCTCTGAAAAGGAATTGACGGTAAAAAGGGTCTAGCCCGGACGGGTGATCCTATCCCGATATAGCCCTCCCGAAGAATATGTGTGAAAAGGATCTAGCCTGGACGGGTGATCCTGATATAGCCCTCCCGAAGAATATGTGGAAAATTAATTTAGCCCGGACGGGTAATCCGAATTAGGGTCTGAATTTAGCCTGGACTGGTAATTCAGATCCAAGCTCATTAGAGTAATTGTCGTTGCAGGGGATTTAGCCTGGACTGGTAATCCCGCTGTAAGGATGAGGTTCGCGGGAGTGTGCTCTCTTACAGGGGATTTAGCCTGGACTGGTAATCCCGCTGTAAGGATGATGTTCGCGGGAGTGTGCTCTCTGAAATGGAAATGTGCGCACATGAACATGAATTGACGGACCTGGATTTGTACACTAAAGTGTACCTCTGAAAATCCATCGAAAATTCTAAGAAATTCAACGGGATAAATATGGAAAAATATCAAGGGAATGGAAATCATGGTATATATTATGAGATATAAGGAATACGAGTTGATGAGACATGAACGTAGAACTTGGTTGACGAATGAGTTCATTTGTGATTATATTTGTACATCCTTGAGTCTATTATCTGTATGAATTGGTATTCCAAATGAGTTAATGAGAAGAGTTCTAATATGAAATAATCTTAATTCTAAATGAAATATTATGAAAACATATTTGAAATACATTGGTATGTCTTGTATATGTTATTTGAGTTCATAATGTGCAAAGTAATGTATGTGGAAATATGAGATGATGATACCTGTACATGGAATTTATTGGTGGATACGTACATCCAAATTTATATGATAGATTGCAGTGAACATTGAAATTGGGCTCAATAAGTGATTTGTCACTTTAAATTGTGATTGGCAGAAAGGGTTAGTGAATTGCATGTTTATGAATTGTTACACGTATTTGTCGAAATACGAGGAAATGATGGTAATTGATACATGAAAATATGAGACTATGATATATATAAAAACATGGCATATGTTTGATAAATGTGTTCATTCATAATTATGGAATGGTGCACCTCAAGTGCACTATATGTGTAAAGAAACTTTTTTAGTCAATTTCGGTATTTGAGCGATAAATGGCTTAAATTGTCTGTGAGTATTCCGTACTCCTCGGTAATGCCTCATACTTTATTCCAGCAATGGATACGGGTAGGGGGTGTTACATTTAGTGGTATCAGAGCTATGGTTTAGTCGATTCTCGGACTAACATAGCGTGTGCATGAGTCTAGCTAGACATGCCATATGTGAACTGTGATAGTGTGATATCTCTCGGCTTTAACGAAATTGTTTTGTTAAGATAGAAATGACTTCTAATTGAGCTATTGTCGATAATGCTAAAAATGATATTGAGATGATTGAAATGTGCTTACGATATGTTGAAATATAGAAAGGTATGAATAGAAGTTCATGGTATGCATCTGTTAATGTTCTTAATGAGATAACCATAAGTTGAGAAATGTGGAAAAGTGAAATGAAACGGAAGTCTATGTTGTGATAAACTCATCCATGTATGTTGGTATTCATATGATATTATGTGCCTAACATGCTTGATTAAGTGAGTGTTATGAGTAAATTTACTCAAATTTCATGGAATGTATGTTTAAGTACACTTGTTTAAATATGATAATCGAAAAGTTTGTGTAACATGACTAAGTATGAAAATTTGCTTAGAGTGAATTATGTGATTATGATGATATTATGTTGATGATGAATGCTACGTCATATGTGTGTATTTATGAGAGTCAAGTTAGAGGCTTTACGACCTCACCGCTTTACCAGTGTTGTTTTATGATGAAAGTTCACGAGAATTATGTTGAATAAGTTCATAAGTGGGAAACTAAAGAGTTCAGTGGTGAATAATTAGTAATGCAAAAAGAGTTGAGTATAATGTGACAAATGAACTCAGTTTTAGAAGAAATATCATATTATTTTAATGATTACACAGATTATGCAATGTCACGGATAAAGAAGAAGTTAGTCTCGACTATTCGCCTCAATTGAGTATGAAATCTAAAGTATGTGTTTGCTAAGATTCTTCCTGAATTGGTTTTCGTTAGTTAATGGAATGATACGGGGTACATGAAGACAGAATTAGTTAGAGAAATAATAATTGAGTAGTAAAGATGTTTGTGTGTGATAGTTATAGTTGAGATGAATATGATGATCTTTCTGAGTATTCTATATATATTCTTTTATCCTTAGAGATATGTGTGTGATTGTTCAGCTCTGATGGAGTTCTTATGTTATGAGAATGCTAGCTAACTATGATGTTAGAAGAAAGCCCTGTTGGTCAGGTCGGTTTATGATCGGTATTTCTTTATCTCTTCGAAATTCTATTTTATTATGTTGGAATAAAGTCGATGGTAAAAAAAAATTAAAAAAAATTATGTTGGACTATTCTTCCGTTTTTATTGGATATTATTCTGTCATATATATAAATATTTGGAAATATATTAACTCTGTTATGATGGAAGTCTAGAGTCGGTAAGCAGTGTTTTTCTTCTGGCTTTTTTTGAGGAATCATCAATATCTTTATTATTATTTTTAGTTATGTTCTCGGATTTCTGGTATGGTATTGTATCTTGAATTTCCTTATCTTGGTTTTCCTATAATTCATACTTTGTAAATTATTAATCATTGTGTTCTTCAGCTTGTGATAACTATGTCTGTTATGATTATGCTTTTGGTTTGATCATAGAAACGTGGTGATTCTGGTATCTAGATTTCTCTAATTTTCGTGTAAGGAATTGACATCGGAAAAGGTATAAGTAGTGAAAAATATTTGAATCTCTCCACTGAAGGAATTTTCGAGGATGAAAATTCTTAAAGAGGGGGAGAGTTGTAATAGCCCAAATTTCAGTGGTGTCAGAAATAGTGATTTGAGACCACCAAATGTAACACCCCTTACCCGAGACCGTTGCCGGAGTCGAGCACGAGGCATTACTAGACTTAACTTACTAGTTCTAGGCATAAAAATTGAAACTGTCCGTCTGCATCATGTTCACTAAATTAATTATAACTTGAGTTACGAAACTCAAAATCTAGATCCGTAAATTTTCCTTGAAACTAGACTCATATATCTTCTTACTGTAATTTTTCCAGAATTTTTGGTGTGGCCAATTAGTACAGTTTCTTAGTTAAAGTCTCCCCTATTACACAGTTTGACAGTTCTGACCTCTCTTTACAAAAAATTAATTATCTCATAATATACAACTCTGTTTCCTACACAGTTTTTTTTATATGAAAATAGACTCAATAAGCTTTAATTCTATATCTCATGCACAACCTAATTAAATTTATACTATTTTTGGTGATTTTTCAAAATCATGTCACTGCTGCTGTCCAACTATTCCCCTGCATATAATTACATAATTTCTTTAAAATAACTATCAACTAGGCATTTCGTAACATCCAAAACATGTTCTTAATTAACCATTTTAATGGCTAATCATTACCAAGCATTTACAAGCCAATATTAATCCATATCATAAGGTCATACACACAAAATGGCTAAGTCCCTATACATGCCATAACTTAAAACGTTCGAATCACAAAATACCAATATAATCTTTTGATAGTGTGTAACAATCTTCGACGTCCTTGCGATCCCCGAATTGGCTTGTAATACTATAAAAAAAAATAAAGAATGGGAGTAAGCATAAAGCTTAGTAAGTTTACATGTAAATAGATAACAACATTCTTAATGAATTATCTTATTCTTTTCTTATTAAGATCACTTAAGCTTTTAACTCAATATACTTAAACTTGTATTCTTACCTGTACCTTTTAACATGAATTTGTCTTACCTTACCTTTTTAGCTTGAACTTGTCTTATCTTTACTTTGGTATACTCTTTGAATTTTTTTCCGTTGAACCACTTGGAATAATAAGGATACTCGGGTACCTTTCCTTATGAAACTTAACCATTACCATGTCTTGACATGGTCTTACGTGGTATCCTTGCCTTATGAACTCACCAATGCCATGCCTTGGCATGGTCTTACATGAGACCTTTGCCTTATAGTAACTTATCAAAGCCATGCCTTGGCATGGTCTTACATGATTTCCTTAAACCCTAATGTCATGACATTTGTATCCTACACATTCCTAAGGTTCAACCGTAACTTTCTGAGATAGCTTTTCCGTAAATTCATACTTGAGTCTTTAAATAATAAATTTACAGAATAAATATGTAAATGCTAGAATTTATTAATATTAAATGTAAAATAATAGAATATTGCATTTATTTACTGCAAACTTACCTCGAAACAAAATACGATAAACTATATCGATTTAGTCCACTATCTTTTTCTTTCCCCGATCTAACTCTGGATTTCGTTCTTCTTGATCTATAATAGCAAATTTAGCTTATTTAATACTCACATTTACTAAAACAGTCCTTAACTCTAACTTTGGAAAAATTACAATTTTGCCCCTAAACTTTTACATAATTACAATTTTGCCCCTAGGCTCGAAAATTAAACTTCAGCCCTTATTCTTATGTTTTATAACATGCTGAGCATTTTTCTCTTCTATAGCAACTTCAAATTCTTACTATAACACATACTTATGAACAATAACAACTTTTACTAATTAGTTCGTTTTACTCGTTTTCACCGAAAATCGCTTAGTAAAAATTATTTCTCTACTCATAAACATGCATAATCTACCATCAATCATCAAAAATCACAAGTTTTCAACAATGGCATAATTCAAAATATTCACCAAAATCAAAAATTCAACATGGGTTTTGTAGCACTCGAAGCAACGATCTCAAAAACGTAAAAATTATCGAAAATCGAACTCAAATCACTTACCTATTGAGCTTGTAAAGGCCTAATATTACAAAGCTTCTTCTCCCTATTCTTTTCTCTTAGTTTCGGCCAAGAACAAATTATAAAAAGATGAACACTTTCATCTTTTATCATTTACATTATTATAACATACATTAAACTAATATATTTTAACATAAAATATAATAAAAATTCCACCCACTATTTCAAGCATATCATGACCGGCCATTATCCACCTTTCTTCTTCATTTTGTTTACTTAATGCTAAATTACTTTTCATCTTTCTTCTAATATAATATATTATCATATATTATAATATACCATAATGTCATAAAATAAAATAAACAATTACCAATTCACTAATACATGCATCTTAGCCGTCCACTATGTTCAATTATGGCTAAATTACCCTATAAACCCTTAAATTAAAGAAATCATCATCAATTCAACCACTTAATCAAGCTATAAGGCTACTTTTACCACTTATGCGATTTAGTCCTTTTCTTTAAATTAAGCACACTAACAATAAAATTAATTCACGAAACTTTCACACATGTAAATTCACATATTATAAGAACTGAAAGTAATATTAAAATATTTTACTGACTCGGATTTGTGGTTTCGCAACCACTATTCCGTTTAGGCCCTATTTCGGGATGTTACATTTCTCCCCCCTTTAGGGATTTTCGTCCCCTAAAATCTTACCTGTAAAGAGATTTGGGTACTGTTTTCGCATAGTCTCTTCAGGCTCCCATGTAGCCTCTTCTATTCCATGCCTATTCCATAATACTTTCACAAGTGCAATACTTTTATTCCTTAATTGCTTAACCTCTCGAGCTAGAATTTTTATTGGTTCCTCCCCGTAAGTCATATCTGGCTGAATCTCAACCTCTGTTTGCGAAATCACATGCGATGGATCTGAACGATAACGACGTAGCATAGACACATGAAACACATTATGAATCTTCTCTAACTCAGTTGGCAAAGCCAATCGATATGCCAATGGCCCAACTCTCTCGATCACCTCAAACGGTCCAATAAAACGGGGACTTAATTTGCCTTTCTTGCCAAATTTGAGAACTTTCTTCCACGGGGATACCTTCAAGAATACCCTATCACCAACTTGAAATTCAATGTCTTTTCTTTTCAAATCTGCATAGGATTTCTGTCTATCTGAAGCTGCTTTCAAGCAATCTCTGATGGCTTTTACTTTCTCTTCTGTTTTTTTGACTAGATCAACCCCGTAAATCTGATTTTCCTTAAGCTCTGTCCAATACAAAGGTGTGCGACACTTACGTCCATACAAAGCTTCATAAGGTGCCATCTTCAAACTCGATTGATGACTATTATTATAAGCAAACTCTATTAATGGTAAATATTTCTCCCAACTACCTTGAAATTCTAATACACAACATCTAAGAATATCTTCAAGTACCTGAATAACTCTCTCTGATTGACCATCAGTTTGAGGATGGAAAGCTGTACTAAAACTCAACTTTGTACCTAAAGCTTCTTGCAATTTCTTCCAAAACCGTGAGGTAAATCTCGGATCTCTATCTGAGATAATCGATAACGGTACTCCATGTAGTCTCACAATCTCTGTAATATATAACTCGGCCAACTTGTCAAGTGAATAATCCATACGAACTGGGATAAAATGAGCCGACTTTGTTAATTATCAATCACAACCCATACTGCATCTTTCTTTCTCGGTGTCGAAGGCAATCCTGTCACAAAATCCATAGTAACTCGATCCCATTTCCACTCGGGAACTAATACAGGCTGCAATAAACCTGAAGGTACCTGATGTTCGGCCTTTACCTGCTGACAGATCAAGCATCTAGAAACAAACTCTGATATATCTCTTTTCATTCCTATCCACCAATACGTTTTCTTCAAATCATTATACATCTTTATACTACCTGGGTGAATAGACAAAGAACTGTTATGTGCTTCCTGTAAGATTTTCCTAATAAGCTCATCATTCTTTGGTACACATACTCTGTCTCTGAACAACAAACAACCGTCAGAACCGATCTGAAAATCAGACTCTACACCTGACTCGCACTGAACTCTTTTAGCTCACTGTCATCCTTCTGAGCTTCACAAATTTCTTCAAGAAACGTCGATTTAGCTCTCAACTCAGCTAAGATAGAACCACCATCTGATAATGCCAAACTAGTGTGCAAAGCTCTTAATGCAAATAACGATTTTCTACTCAAAGCATCAGCAACAACATTTGCCTTACCCGGGTGATAATCGATCACTAGCTCATAATCTTTAATCAACTCTAGCCATCTTCTTTGCCTCAAGTTCAAATCTTTCTGAGTCATCAAGTACTTCAAACTTTTGTGATCAGTGAATATTCGACATTTCTCACCATATAAGTGATGTCTCCAAATTTTCAATGCAAATACAATAGCAGCTAGCTCTAAATCATGTGTCGGATAGTTTTTCTCATGTGGCTTTAACTGTCTAGAGGCATAAGCAATTACCCTTCCTTCCTGCATAAGTACACAGCCTAGTCCATTCAAGGATGCATCACTGTAAATCACAAACTCTTTACCCGGTTCTGGTTGTACTAAAACAGGAGCTTTAGTCAACAATACTTTTAACTTGTCGAAACTCTGTTGACACTTCTTAGTCCATTCAAACTTGACAGCTTTCTGTAACAATCTTGTCAATGGAGTAGCTATCTTGGAAAATCCCTCTACAAATCGTCTATAATAACCGGCAAGACCAAGAAAACTTCTGACCTCTGATACATTTCTGGGAGGTTTCCAATCAACAATTGTTGAAATCTTACTCTGATCAACTCTAATACCTTCACCTGAGATAATATGTCCAAGAAAACAAACTTCCCGTAACCATAACTCACTTTTGCTAAACTTGGCATAAAGCTGATTATCTCTCAAAATCTGTAAAACTATTCTCAAATGCTCTGCATGCTCAGTCTCATCATGAGAATAAATCAAGATGTCATCAATGAACACGACTACAAACTTGTCCAAATAAGGTCTAAAAATTCGGTTCATTAAATCCATGAAAATAGCAAGAGCATTAGTTAAGCCAAATGGCATCACAAGAAACTCATAGTGACCATACCTAATTTGGAAAGCAGTCTTTGGAACATCTGACTCTTTAACTCGCAACTGATAGTATCCGGATCTCAAATCTATCTTAGAGAACACAATGGCTCCCTTCAATTGATCAAACAAATCATCTATTCTAGGTAATGGATATTTGTTCTTGATGGTTACCTTGTTAAGCTGTCGATAATCTATGCACAATCTCATGGAACCGTCCTTCTTTTTCACAAATAACACTGGTGCGCCCCATGGTGAATAACTAGGTCTTACAAAGCCTTTATTAGTTAATTCCTGTAGCTGAGCTTTCAATTCTTTAAATTCTATTGAAGCCATTCTATAAGGAGCAATAGAAATAGGTGTGGTACCTAAAATCAATTCAATACCAAACTCAACTTCTCTGATAGGAGGCAAACCTGGTAGTTCTTCCGGAAACACATCAGGAAACTCATTTACCACTGGCACTGATTCAATTTTCAACTCTGGGTCTTTAGTATTCAACACAAAAGAAAGATAAGCTTCACATCCTTTCCTTAAACATTTCTGAGCAGACATAACAGAAATCATGGAAATTGAACTATCTGACTCATCTGAATTAACCCGAAGGAACTCACCATTTTCACATTTCAACTCAATGAATCTCTTTCCACAATTCACTATCACATCATGTGCAGTTAACCAATCCATACCAAGAATCACATCAAACTCATCAAATGGAAATAGCATGAGATCAGCCGAAAAACAGTAACCTCTAATCATCAAAGGGCATTTTTTACATACTTTGTTTACTAACACATGCTGACCTAATGGGTTCGATACTTTAATGACAAATTCCGTAAACTCTATGGGCATGTTCATACTAGACATTAATTTCATGCAAATATAGGAATGAGTTGAACTTGGATCAATCAAAGCAATAACATTAACATCATGCCTCTTCACGAGCACGGGTAGCATAAGTCCTTGTAGGTGCTCTAACATCTGATCTTGTTGCTGTATCTCTAAATGTACCTCTACCTGCCCTTACTCCTGAATTTCTCTGAGGTCTGCCTCTAACCGGGGCATTACCTAATCTTGCACTCGGTATTACTTCTTTTTTAACCATCTCGGGACACTCCCGAATGAAATGATCTGGTGCACCACATCGGAAACAACCAGCCTCAGTTGCTTGACATTGACCTGGATGACGTCGACCACATTGAGGACACTCGGGTCTATCAGGCTGAATACAACCAACACTCGTAATCGAAGTGGTTTGAGCTTTTGAATCCATAAATCTTCCACCTCTGTTTCGGCTAGAATACCCAGCTGAAAAATTAAATCTCGTAGAAAACTCTCTAAGCCTCTTGGATGTAGACTGAAATGACTAGCTCATCTATCTTTTCTTCGTGTCTTGCATATCAATTTCAGCTTTACCCTTTCTTTTTAATAACTCTTCTGCCTTACAGGCTCGTTCAACTAAAACAACAAACTCTTTTATCTCTAAAACACCAACTGACAGTTGGATATCATCATTGAGCCCATCCACAAATCTTTTGCACATGATAGCCTCTGTAGACACACACTCTCGAGCATAATTGCTGAGTCGGACAAATTCACATTCATAATCGGTCACCGTCATCTTACCCTGTTTTAATTCAAGGAACTCTTTTCTTTTCTGGTCAATAAACCTCTGACTGATGTACTTCTTACGGAACTCCTCTTGAAAGAAATCCCAAGTAACTCTTTCTTTCGGTACTACTGACACAAGTGTCTTCCACCACTGGTAGGCTGAATCTCTAAGGAGTGACACTACACATTTAATACACTCTTCCGGTGTGCAGGATAACTCATCAAAGACTCCGATAGTGTTTTCGAGCCAAAATTCAGCTTTCTGTGCATCATCATCTTTGGTAGCCCGAAACTCTTCAGCCCCTTGTTTTCTAATCTCGTCAACGGGTGGTTTCTCTCTTCTAACTGTATTTATAACTGGGGAAGCTGCATGGGTGGTTTGTGGATCATGAGGGGGTGGAGGTCTAACGGCCGGGTTTGTACGAACGAACTCAGCAAACCATTCATTCATAGCTTGGAAGAAGGCTTCTCGAGCCCATCCTCCCTGACTAACTGTAACGGGCCTTTCACGACTATCTGGTGGCACCGTCCCTTTAGTGGGAGCGGGCGCATTACTCTCTACATCATCTGCACCATCTCGTTCGGGATCCATAGCTATATAAGAAAAACATTTTTAAAATTGTCAGGACTCGTCACACTATCAAAATATAAGTATGGCATGTATAGTTAGACTCTTACTCATACTGAATATTTCGAGAACCGACTAAACTCTTGCTCTGATACCAATAAATGTAACACCCCTTACCCGAGACCGTTGCCGGAGTCGAGCACGAGGCATTACTAGACTTAACTTACTAGTTCTGGGCATAAAAATTGAAACTGTCCGTCTGTGTCATGTTCACTAAATTAATTATAACTTGAGTTACGAAACTTGAAATCTAGATCCGTAAATTTTTCTTGAAACTAGACTCATATATCTTCTTACTGTAAGTTTTTCAGAATTTATGGTGTGGTCAATTAGTACAGTTTATTAGTTAAAGTCTCCCCTATTACACAGTTTGACAGTTCTGACCTCTCTTCACTAAAAATCAATTATCTCATAATATAAAACTCTTTTTCCTACACCGTTTTCTTTATATGAAAATAGACTCAATAAGATTTAATTATATATCTCATGCACAACCTAATTCAATTTATAATATTTTTGGTGATTTTCCAAAATCACGTCACTGCTGCTGTCCAACTATTCCCCTGCATATAATTACACAATTTCTTTAAAATAACTATCAACTAGGCATTTCATAACATCCAAAACATGTTCTTAATTAACCATTTTATGGCTAATCATTACCAAGCATTTACAAGCCAATATTAAGCCATATCATAAGGTCATACACACAAAATGGCTAAGTCCCTATCCATGCCATAACTTAAAACATTCGAATCACAAAATACCAATATAATCTTTTGATAGTATGTAACGATCTCTGACGTCCTTGCGATCCCCGAATTGGCTTGTAAAACTATAAAAAAAAATAAAGAATGGGAGTAAGCATAAAGCTTAGTAAGTTTACATGTAAATAGATAACAACATTCTTAATGAATTATCTTATTCTTTTCTTATCAAGATCACTTAAGCTTTTAACTCAATATACTTAAACTTGTATTCTTACCTGTACCTTTTAACATGAATTTGTCTTACCTTACCTTTTTAGCTTGAACTTGTCTTATCTTTACTTTGGTATACTCTTTGAATTTTTTTCCGTTGAACCACTTGGAATAATAAGGATACTCGGGTACCTTTCCTTATGAAACTTAACCATTGCCATGTCTTGACATGGTCTTACGTGGCATCCTTGCCTTATGAACTCACCAATGCCATGCCTTGGCATGGTCTTACATGGGACCTTTGCCTTATAGTAACTTATCAAAGCCATGCCTTGGCATGATCTTACATGATTTCCTTAAACCCTAATGTAATGACATTTGTATCCTACACATTCCTAAGGTTCAACCGTAACTTTCTGAGATAGCTTTTCCGTCAATTCATACTTGAGTCTTTAAATAATAAATTTACAGAATAAATATGTAAATGCTAGAATTTATTAATATTAAATGTAAAATAATAGAATATTGCATTTATTTACTGCAAACTTACCTCGAAACAAAATACGATAAACTATATCGATTTAGTCTACTATCTTTTTCTTTCCCCGATCTAACTCTAGATTTCGTTCTTCTTGATCTATAATAGCAAATTTAGCTTATTTAATACTCACATTTACTAAAACAGTCCTTAACTCTAACTTTGGCAAAATTACAATTTTGCCCCTAAACTTTTACATAATTACAATTTTTCCCCTAGGCTCGAAAATTAAACTTCAGCCCTTATTCTTATGTTTTATAACATGCTGAACATTTTTCTCTTCTATAGCAACTTCAAATTCTTACTATAACACATACTTATGAACAATAACAACTTTTACTAATTAGTTCGTTTTATTCGTTTTCACCGAAAATCACTTAGTAAAAATTATTTCTCTACTCATAAACATGCATAATCTACCATCAATCATCAAAAATCACAAGTTTTCAACAATGGCATAATTCAAAATATTCACCAAAATCAAAAATTCAACATGGGTTTTGTAGCACTCGAAGCAACGATCTCAAAAACGTAAAAATTATCGAAAATCGAACTCAAACCACTTACCTATTGAGCTTGTAAAGGCCTAATATTACAAAGCTTCTTCTCTCTATTCTTTTCTCTTAGTTTCGGCCAAGAACAAATGATAAAAAGATGAACACTTTCATCTTTTATCATTTACATTATTATAACATACATTAAACTAATATATTTTAACATAAAATATAATAAAAATTCCACCCACTATTTCAAGCATATCATGACCGGCCATTATCTACCTTTCTTCTTCATTTTGTTTACTTAATGCTAAATTACTTTTCATCTTTCTTCTAATATAATATATTATCATATATTATAATATACCATAATGTCATAAAATAAAATAAACAATTACCAATTCACTAATACATGCATCTTAGCCGTCCACTATGTTCAATTATGGCTAAATTACCCTATAAACCCTTAAATTAAAGAAATCATCATCAATTCAACCACTTAATCAAGCTATAAGGCTACTTTTACCACTTATGCGATTTAGTCCTTTTCTTTAAATTAAGCACACTAACAATAAAATTAATTCACGAAACTTTCACACATATAAATTCACATATTATAAGCACTGAAAATAATATTAAAATGTTTTACTGACTCAGATTTGTGGTTTCGCATCCACTATTCCGTTTAGGCCCTATTTCGGGATGTTACACCAAATCTGACAAATGAACTCGTAGACCATATTATTTAATATTTACAAGTCAAATGTAGCTTTTAAAATATTTTTAAAATAGTAAATTATGTTTTATAAAGATTTTATTTGGTCAAGAAATCGAGAAAAAGAGGTATCGAGATCTCGGTGTTATAAACCGAGTCATAAGTATTTTTATGAATATTTACGGAGTGTCAATAAGTTAGTATTAAAATTTCGTTAGAAAATTTTGACGTTTGGGTGGTTAATTAAATAAAAAGGACTAAATTGAAAAAGGTGTAAAAGTTGCTAGAAGGATTAAATAGATTAATTGTCAAATGAGGAAGGACCTAAAGTGAAAATAAGCCAAAGGAGATATTTTGGGCGGCAATAGCTGAGAAAAATCAGGAAATGGGTGAAATAAAGGCAAAATTGAAAAATTGCCAAAATTAGTTAAATAAAAATGGGACCAAATTGGAATATCTAGAATTCTCTTCATTTCTCTTCATTTTCTTCAACTGAAAAATAGCCATGGGAGAGAGTTTCAAGCTGGTTTTCATACTCAAGCTTCATGTAAGTTTAATTCTTGCTTTCTCCTTGAAATTTCTATGTTTTTAGACTTTTACAATTGGGTCCAACTTACTATGTCATTAGTTTTTGATTCTATGGCTAATTTTTAAAGTTGATGTGGATTAGTGCTGGAATAATATGATGGATAAATACTGAATTGAAGCTTTAATTTTTTTATATGATGATTTTATCAAGTAAAATTGATGAAAATTAGTTTTAGGACCTAATTGTGAAAGAGTTGAAATTAAGGCCTAGTGTTAAAATTCTGATTTTAAAATGTTATGAAGTAGTTTAAAATGATAGAGAAAAGTATTAAATGAGAAAATTAGCTCAATTGAAGGGTTAATTGAGCAAGGATTGAATTGTATGAAATGTGGAATTTGAGACAAAATAGAAATCAACATGTTATACTAAAGCAGTTTTGGACAGCAGCAGTTGTCCAAAAATCATCAAAAATGGTATAAATTGAATTAGAAGTTGAGTGAGATATATAATTAAAGCTTGTTGAGTCTATTTTCATATAAAAGAAACAGAGCAAGCAAAGGAAGTCTACATTTTGAGATATTTAAATTTTGGTAAGACTGGTTTAGAATAACTTCGTGAGCCCCTGTTCTTACTTTAGAAATTCACTAAAAATTGTACAAAAAGAATTATGAGTTATAATTTATATGTTTGTATTCCTTAGTGAGCCTATTTTCATTAGAAATAATCGAAAACACTATATGAAAATTGTACTATGAGATAATTGATTTTTAGTGAAGAGAGGTCAGAGTAGTAGGACTGTGTAACAGGGGAGAACTTAACTAATAAACTGTACTAATTGGCCACACCAAAACTTCTGGAAATATTATGGTAAGAAGATATGTGAGTCTAGTTTCAAATAAAATTTACGGAACTTAATTTGGAGTTCTGTAGCTCAAGATAAAAATAATTTTGTGACTATGACACGGATGGACAGCTTGAATATTCACATAAGTAAATAGTGAAAATTACAGATAGTGTTACTTACAAGTGTGTTGTTTATACTAAGGATGTGGATGGAGAGGAGGAGGAGGAAAAATAATAAATGAATGACTTGTGTATAAATTGATCACGTGCTCGATTATAATTGATAAACGTTGAGGTAGAAATGATATAATGTTTTATTTCAAATATTTATTATGAAACTAAGATTATCGTTATGGTATAAAAATCGAATTGTAAGTTCATGTAACTTGAATTATATTCTTAAATGCTTGAAATGTATGTTATTGATATGAATATAATTTGAATGTTCATTGTGTGAAAGTTGACGAAACATTGATATATTTGATAAAAAGGGGAAGAAATCCCGGTTGAATGAAAGGAAAATTCGATGGATCTCTGAAAAGGAATTGACGGTAAAAAGGGCCTAGCCCGGACGGGTGATCCTATCCCGATATAGCCCTCCCGAAGAATATGTGTGAAAAGGATCTAGCCCGGACGGGTGATCCTGATATAGCCCTCCCGAAGAATATGTGGAAAATGGATTTAGCCCGGACGGGTAATCCGAATTAGGGTCTGAATTTAGCTTGGACTGGTAATTCAGATCCAAGCTCATTAGAGTAATTGTCGTTGCAGGGGATTTAGCCCGGACTGGTAATCCCAACAATACTCTATGAGTTTATATTACAGGGGATTTATCCTGGACTAGTAATCCCGCTGTAAGGATGAGGTTCGCGGGAGTGTGCTCTCTGAAATGGAAATGTGCGCACATGAACATGAATTGACGGACCTGGATTTATACACTAAAGTGTACCTCTGAAAATCCATCGAAAATTCCAAGAAATTTAACGGGATAAATATGGAAAAATATCAAGGGAATGGAAATCATGGTATATATTATGAGGTATAAGGAAATACGAGTTGATGAGACATGAACGTAGAACTTGGTTGACGAATGAGTTCATTTGTGATTATATATTTGTACATCCTTGAGTCTATTATCTGTATGAATTGGTATTCCAAATGAGTTAATGAGAAGAGTTCTAATATGAAATAATCTTAATTCTAAATGAATATTATGAAAACGTATTTGAAATACATTGGTATGTCTTGTATATGTTATTTGAGTTCATAATGTGCAAAGTAATGTATGTGGAAATATGAGATGATGATACCTGTACATGGAATTTATTGGTGGATACGTACATCCAAATTTATATGATAGATTGTAGTGAACATTGAAATTGGGCTCAATAAGTGATTTGTCACTTTAAATTGTGATTGGCAGGAAGGGTTAGTGAATTGCATGTTTATGAATTGTTACACGTATTTGTCGAAATACGAGAAAATGATGGTAATTGATACATGGAAATATGAGACTATGATATATATAAAAACATGGCATATGTTTGATAAATGTGTTCATTCATAATTATGGAATGGTGCACCTCAAGTGCACTATATGTGTAAAGAAACTTCTATAGTCAATTTCGGTATTTGAGCGATAAATGGCTTAAATTGTCTGTGAGTATTCCGTACTCCTCGGTAATACCTCATACTTTATTCTAGCAATGGATACGGGTAGGGGGTGTTACAAAAGCATATCCATAACTAGCCATTCCAATAGTGTAACATCTCGGTTTAGACCCTAGTCGGAACAGTGGTTCGAGACCACAAACCCGAGGTCGTAAAAATATTTTAATATTAATTTCTGTGTGAATATTATATGATATAGTCTGTGTGAAAATTCTGTGTGATAATTTAATCTTTTATGTGTCAAATTAAAAGAAAGGATTAAATCGCGTAAAGAGTAAAAGCTGTGTGTTGATTTATAAATATCAAAGTGTTGATGTCTTTATATTGTGGAGGCCTTATATGGAAAATAAGCCATCTATGAGATAGTGGTTGATTGAATGACTAAATAACCTTAGTATAAAATTTGTCTTATATGTTTAATGGATGGATAAAATGGTAAAATGTTTAATATGATAATATTAATGAAACAAATGAAAGAAAAGATGAAGGTTATCATCTTTAGTTAGTGCCGAAAATACAAAAGAAAAGAAGGAAGAAAAGCTTTAAAATTTTCGGCTAGAATTTGGCTTGATTAAGGTATGATTTTGAGTCGATTTTCGATAATTTTTACGTTTTTGTAATCATTGCTTTGTGCTCTAGCTAACCCATGTTGTAATTTCATGAATTGATGATGTTGTCTGAGATGCCATTGAGTCTATGTTGAGCTTTGTGATGTTTCATGGTGTTAAATGAAAGATATGAGTTAGATGAACATGTGTTGTTCTTGAAATTTTGATGAATTTAGCTGATTAGGGCTAAATTGTGAAAATAGTAAATTGAAGGGTTAAAATGTGAAATAGGTGAAATGTGTGGGTTTGTATGGACAATAGTAAAATTCGGCTAAGCTTGTACTAGATGGGATTTGGTGAATTTGATGATTTTGTGAATTAAGGACTAAAGTGTCGAAATGTGAAAATGTGAGGACTATTATGCAAAATGCCTTAATGTGTGTATGTGGACTAAATTGAATGAAATGATGATTGAATGGATTGAACTTAAATGTGTATAGACCAAGAGAGAAGAGGTTCGGATCGAGATCGAGGCAAAGATAAAGTGCTCGATTAATCGACCGTATCGATAGTTCGACGTCCGAGGTAAGTTCGGACATAATACGAGTATTTAACTGTGTTTAATGTTATGAAATGAATAGTGAGATATTATTGAATTGTGAATTTTATGTGATAGATTGAGTTAAATGGCATTAAGTGTGCGTATTAGAAAATGTGATCGAAAATTATAGCACTGTGTGTGTGGAGTAATATAAGCTTCGGCTTGGTGGTTGGCACTGTGTGTGCGATGCCGATTTAAAATCAATTTGGGATGGATGTACTAAGTGTACGATCTAATTAAGCTTCGGCTAATTAATTATGCACTAAGTGTGCGAATGAATCGAGGAAGAAACGAGTATGGATCGAAATGAATCGTGATTATTGATTAGCTATTTGACAACTAAGTGTTGGCTAAAGTACGCTCGGAATCTATGTGATTGGTGGAAACTATTAATGTGGGTGTGGATGAGTTTATTGAACATATTGGTTGTGAATGGTATTATATTTGTGGTAGTAAACATTAATCTATGTGATGCCATTTGGTATTATGTATTACGTTATGAACTTACTAAGCTTTATGAAGCTTACTGTGTGATTTGTTTCTCTGCTTTGCAGTGTCAGTAAAGCTATCTCGGATCAGGGGATCGTCAGTTTCTCAATCACACTATCGGCAATCTAATTTGGGATATTTTGGAAAGATGTACATAGTTATAATATGGCATGTATAGGCTGGTCTTTTGGTTCATGTTTAATGTTTGTAAGTAGCCATGAGATGTGGCTAGATATGTGCTAGTTTTAACATGAATGAACTTGGTATATGTGATGCATCTTTTGGTATGGTTTGTGGGTTGAGAAATTGATTATTGAATGGTAACTTTGTGTTGATCAAATGCTAGTATGAATTAGTGAAATTGAGAAGGAATGATGTTTGGCATTGAATGTATTATGCTTGTGATGAGATAAGTCTTGCCATGGTTGGAATTGGTATCAAATGCTTTGATTGAATGGTCATTTTGGAAAGTTTTGGCTGCCTTATGTGCATGATATGTTTTGGTATGTGTTGTTTGTAGGTTTGACCCTAAGTGGGTGGCATTTTGGCCTTGCAAAATGACCTATAATGTCACACGGTCTAGGGGCACGGGCGTGCCTAAAGGCCGTGGGTAATTTGGCAGAATGCAGCTTAAAAGTACACGGCCAAGTACACGGGCGTGCTTGGTGACCGTGGTGGGGAAGTCAGTATATGGCCTAGTAGTACACGGCCAAGGCACACGAGCGTGCCTAGTGACCGTGTTGATATAGTCAGTATATAGACACGGTTGGACACACGGGAGTGTCTAGAAGCCGTGGAGGGCACACGGTCTCCTCCCACGGCCGTGTCTCCCCTGAATTTTAAAAAAGTTTTAAATTTTCATAAAATGTTGCATGTATTTTAGTTAGTCCCAACCCCTCTTAAACTTATGAGTTAGGCCTCGTAGACCTTATCAAGGGACGACATGATTGTAAATGAATGCGAATGAAAATGATCGACTTTGTGTCGTAAAATCTTAGATGTTGGATGTTCTATTTGATCGGTAATGCCTCTTAACCCTGTTCCGGCGACGGTCTCAGGTTAGGGGTATTACAAATAGCTAGTCATTATCAAATATTTACATGCCATTCATTGGCCAATTTAACCTATACATCAACAATAAAGACTTAAACATATCATTTCCTTACCTTCATATACATGCTCATAACATCATACTTTATCAAGTCCACACATACCCAATCACATTCAACAAAACAACTTCCCACATGTATCATCTAGTCTAATTTCATTAACATACCATTATAAACCACATCACACAATGACATTGGCATAGGCATATGAGTAATTAATATGCTTGCAACCCATTAGCCAATATAAGCCAATTTATATGGCTACATACCAAATCAAATCCTTAATCATTACAAGCTAATACACTTGGCCATATCATAATAACACATACATAAAATGACTAAGTCCCTACACATGCCATAGACTCAAAGGTTTGCGTTCATTTACCCAACATGATAGCTTGATAGTATGATAGCATCTCCGGCGATCTCTAACCCGAGCTAGTTTGGTGACACTATGAGGCATAGGAAAAGAAGGGGAGTAAGCTATATAGCTTAGTAAGTTCACATGCAAATAAATAGTAACATAATCATGAATATCATACAATTAACATAACATAATTTACATATATGTCATCATAGTTTCATAGGCATAACTTACTCATTTTCAATCTTACCAAAAGTTCATCACATACTGAGCTCATTCATATGAATTTTTCGTACATACCTGCACCAACTCATAACATATCATACTCTTTCTCATCTTTGGCATAATCTTTGAATTACCCATTGAACCACTTGGAATACTAAAGGATACTCGAGAATCTCATACACAATATACCATACCAACGCCATATCCCAAACATGGTCTTACATGGAAATCTCATATCGATGCCAATAGCCCAGCTATGGTCTTACACGAAGTCTCATATTGACGCAATATCCCAGATATGATCTTATACGAATTCTCATAACTGTAACACCCTATTAAATCGAGTTATTTTACTATTCATTTACGAACGTAATTATAATGTCCCTTTATTGGGCTCTCGAAGCCCAAAACATACATTAGAAACAATTCAGGAATAAAACGGGATCATACGAAAGTTTTCGCATATTCCCATTGTTTTTCTCTATTACAGGGGTCACACGTGTAACACCCCCTACCCGTATTCATTATCGGAATAGGGAACGAGGCATTACTGGAGTTTACAATATTTTTTTTTTACTCAATATAACTCCTTTATAAATAATCTAATCTTCCCTGCAAAATTTTTTTTTAAACCGAGACTAATTCATATCAACCAATCCAATCAACATACCTTCAAAATAGATCCATGCAAATTTATAAGATAACCCCATTACATACTGAAACTAGAAATTTGTTAGCCATACCAATGGCTAACCTTACATTCATTTCATATTAACATCTACTTTATTAGCTTATACATGCCATTGATTTCCAAAATAAAGTTTCTTTATATACCGAAATCTTGGGGTTGATAGTGTGATGTGTCTCCCACCGAATCCGACCTCCGAGCTCTTAATACTACAAAACAGGGAAAAGGAAACAGAGTAAGCACTTTGTGCTTAGTAAGCCCATGTAACAAGAATTATACTTACCTAACATTTTCAATATAATGTAATAACCATTTATATATCCATTCAATGCATTATTACCCTAACATGCACAAACTCAACATTCAAATTAATCCAATAATTTTCATGTATCAATAATATATACCATGATTGATGAGCTTATCAATACCATGATTTCCATTTCCTTGTTATTTTTCCATATTTATCCCGTTGAATTTCTTGGAATTTCGATGGATTTTCAGAGGTACACTTTAGTGTACAAATCCGGGTCCGTCAATTCGTATTCATGTGCGCACATTTCCATTTCAGAGAGCACACTCCCGCGAACCTCATCTTTACAGCGGGATTACCAGTCTAGGCTAAATCCCCTGTAATATAAACTCATAGAGTATTGTCGGGATTACCAGTCCAGGCTAAATCCCCTGCAACGAAAATTACTCTAATGAGCTTGGATCTGAATTACCAGTCCAGGCTAAATTCAGACCCTAAGTCGGATTACCCGTCCGGGCTAAATCCATTTTCCACATATTCTTCGGGAGGGCTATATCAGGATAGGATCACCCGTCCGGGCTAGATCCTTTTTACCGTCAATTCCTTTTCAGAGATCCATCGAATTTCTTTCATTCAACTGAGATTTCTTTCCCTTTTTATCAAATATATCAATGTATCATCAATCTTCATACAATGAACATTCAAATTATATCCACATCAATAACATACATTTCAAGCATCTAAGAATATAATTCAAGTTACATGAACTTACCTCGATTCTAGTTTGTATACAAAATCTACTAATCCGGAACTTTTTCCTTTCCTCGATTTACCTTTGTGTTTGAGTTTTCCGGATCTAAATAAATAAATTCAATTATCAATTCAATACATTTCATGTTCACATGTAGCATTCATTATAATTCTATTACTATTTATAGTTCATTCAAAGCTGTCTACTTGAGTCATAGTCACTAAATTTTTTTTTTCGAGCTACAGAACTCCAAATGAAGAACCGTTAATTTTCCTTGAAACTAGACTCACATATCTTCATACCATAAAATTTTCATAATTTTTGGCTTAGCCAATTAGTACAGTTTATTCGTTAAAGTTTCCCCTGTTTCATTGTTTGACAGTTCTGCTATCTCTTCACAAAATCTCAGATATCTCACTGTACAGAATTAAAATAATTTTTTCATTTGTACCATAAAAAAAATAGACTCACTAAGGATTCTAAGAATATAAACCACTCCCCATAATTATATTTTTATTCAATTTTTATGATTTTTTAAAGTCAGAACAGGGGAACCCGAATTCATTCTGACCTTGTCTCACAAAACCTATTATATCTCATGATTTACAATTCTATTGCTTACACCGTTTCTTCATAAGAAACTAGACTCAATAAGCTTTAATTTCATATTTTGTTCATCTTCTAATTCAACTTCTATAATTTATGGTGATTTTTCAAAGTTAGACTACTGCTGCTGTCAAAAACTGTTTTAGTGCAAGCTGGTTATTACCATTTTTCCCCTAAACTTTCAATGAATGATAATTTCGTCCCTGCTCAATTAACCTCTCAATTGAGCTTATTTTTCTCAATCAACACTTTATTATATCACTTTAAACTACTTTATAACCTTTGGAAATCATAATTTCAGTAATAGACTTTAATTCCAAACACTTTCATAATTAGGTCCCAAAAATCAATTTATATTGAAATTACCTAATAAAATCATCTCTTAAACGAATTAAGGCTTAAATTTCATGCTATTTCATCATAAACTTACATAAACCAACCATGGTGGCTTTCAATTTCATCCATGAAATCAAAAACTAATGAATTTAATGATAGGACCTAGTTGTAAAAGTCTTTAAAAACACAAAATTACAAGAAATAGGCAAGGATTCACTTACTTGGTGCAAAAATTATGATATACCAGCTTAGATACCCCTCCTATGGCGTTTTTTGCTGATGAGAGTGAAGAAAAATGAAGAGATTTCTAGATATCCCTATTTAGTCCTAGTTTTATTTAGCAAATTTTGTTATTTTCCCATTTTACCCTTATTTCTCCTTATTTTCTTACTGATTTCATACCGTTGCCGTCCAGCCCAAATAGACCTTGGGTCTATTTTCCTTTTAAGCCCTCTTTCTTTTATCATTTAAACTATTAATCATTTTTCATAATTTGTATTTGTTACAATTTAGTCCTTTTCATTTAATTACATACTCAAACGTTAAAATTTTCTAATGAAATTTTAATACCACATTACTAACATTTCATAAATATTTATAAAAATATTTCCTACTCAATTTTATGAGATCAAGGTCTCGATACCTTGTTTTTACCCAATTCCTTCAATAATTCCTTTTTCTAACTAACCACTAAATCGGTAAAATTTTTCTATCGATATTTTAATACGATTTTCCTATCATATAAATATTCATGCAAAAATATTAAAATAAATTTCTCTTTAAATCGGATTTATGGTTACGAAACCATTGTTCCGATAACCTTGAATTTAGGCCATTACAACACGCCCATGTGCTATAGGGACACGCCCGTGTGGTTCAAGCCGTGTGACCAACACACCCATGTAACTTACCTCGTTCCAGGCTGTATGGCTTCACACGCCCGTGTCCCTAAACCGTGTAACTCTCTGACTTGCAACTCATGAATAAATTGATCTCACACGGCCAAGACACATGCCCGTTTTGCTAGGCCGTGTGGTTAATTTTTATTTTCGAATTAGGTGCAGGATTCACACGGTCGTATCACATATAATAGCCCAAATTTTAGCGATGAAGGAAATAGTGACTTGAGACCACCAAATCAGGCAAATGAACTCGTAAATTATATTATTTAATATTTACGAGCCAAATGTAGCTTTTAAAAGATATTTGAAATAGTAAACTGTGTTTTATGAAGATTTATTTGGTTAAGAAATTGAGAAAAAGAGGTTTTGAGATCTCGGTGTTATAAACCAAGCCATAAATATTTTTATGAATATTTATGGAGTGTCAATAAGGTAGTATTAAAATTTCGTCAGAAAATTTTATCATTTCGGTAGTCAATTAGATAAAAAAAAACTAAATTGAAAAGGTGCAAAACTTGCTAAAGTGATTAAATAGCTTAAACATTAAATAAGGAAGGACTAAAAGGGAAAATGGACCATTTTAAAATGGCTGACGTGGCATAGCGTGAAAAAAATCAAAGATTTTTATGTGAAAAGGACAAAATTTGAATTTTAACAAAAGTTACATGGCCAAAGTTGATTTTAATGATTTCTAGGCTATTTCTTCTTCAACTTTCTGTCAAAAATAGCCATGGAAGAGGATTTTGAGCTGGTCTTCCATATTTTAGCTTCAAGTAAGTTCAATTCTTGCTTTTTCCTTGAAATTTTTATATTTTTGGACTTTTACAATTAGGTCCAACTTAGTATTCTATTAGTTTTTGATTTTGTTGAAAATTTTGGAAGTTACCATTGATAATTTCATATGATTTTTGTTATTTTATGATGAAATTGAGATGTTAATGGATGTTTAAAGGTATTTTATTAAAGAATTTTGGATGAAAATATGTTTTACGGGTTAAATTGAAAAGTGTTGAGTTTATGAAAAATTCTGAAATTTCATGGAAAATATGGGCTGTGATTGGTATGTATGAGAATAATTAGGCTTGGAATAAGGATTAAATTGCAAGAATTTCATTTTTCGAGCCTAGGGATGAAATTGTCATGTATTAAAAGTTTAGGGGAAAAATGGTAATCAACATTTTGCACTAAAATAGTTTTGGACAACAACAGTAGTCTAACTTTGAAAAATCACCAAATTTTGTGGGAATCAAATTAGAGGATGAATAAAATATGAAATTAAAGCTTATTGAGTCTAGTTTCTCATAGAAGAAACGGTGTAAGTAATAAAATTGTAAATCATGAGATATAATAAATTTTGTGAGACAAGGTCAGAATGATTTCGGGTTCCCCTGTTTTGACTTTGGAAAATCATCAAAAATTGTAGAAAAATATTAGGGGCTTAATTTATATGTTTAAATTTTATTGAGTCTATTTTTAAGAGAAACAAACAGGAATATCATCCAAATTCTATGTTAAGAGATAATTAATTTTTAGTAAGCAAAGGTCAAAGCTGTTAAACAGAAGAACAAGGAGAAATTTGAAGATTTTACTGTACTAATTGGGTAAACTATAAATTCTGAAATTTTTATGGTAGAAGGATATATGAATCTAGTTTCAAAAACATCAAGCGGATCTTAATTTGGAGTCCTGTAGCTCAAGATAAAAATAATTTAGTAACTATGACACGGATGGACAGCTTTGAATATACATATAAGTAAATAGTAAAATTATAGATAATGTTACTTATAAGCGTGATATATACATTAAGGATGTGGAATGGAGAGGGGTAAGAGGAAAATATATGAATAACTTGTGTATAAATTGATCACATGCCCGATTATAATCGATAAACGTTGAATTAAAAATGATATAATGTTTTATTTCAAATATTTATTATGAAATTAAGATTATCGTTATGGTATAAAAATCGAATTGTAAGTTTGTGTAACTTGAATTGTATTCTTAAATGTTTGAAATGTATGTTTATGTGATGAAAATGTGATTTGAATGCTCAATGTGTGATTATTGATGAAATGTTGATAATATTCAATAAAAAGGGAAATAAATCCCGGTTGAATGGAATGGAATTCGATGGATCACTGAAGAGGATTTGACGGTAAAAAGGATCTAGCCCGGATGCGTGATCTTGATATAAGCCCTCCCGAAGAATATTTGTGAAATGGATTTAGCCCAGGCGGATAATCCAAAGTAAATGTGAGTCTGGATTTAGTCTGAACTGGTAATCCAGACAAAGCTCTATAGAGTATTTGTCATTGCAGGGGATTTAGCCTGGACTGGTAATCCCGCTGTAAGAAATGAGCTTCACGGGAGTATGCTCTTTTACAGGGGATTTAGCTTGGACTGGTAATCTTGCTGTGAGAAATAAGGTTCGCGGGAGTGTGCTCTCTGAAAATGACTTTTGTATATATGTGTACGAATTGACGGTTAATGAGATTGTACACCATGAGTGTACTACAGGAAATCCATCGAAATTCTGAGGAATTCAACGGGATAAATATGGAAAACGGTAAATACATGGGATTATGAAATTGGTGAGTGTATTCACAAGAATTTGTCATTTGAAATTGTGATTGACAGGAAGAAAGAGCGAATTGCATACTTATGTATGGTTACAAGTATTTATCTGAAATACAAGAAAATGATGGTTATTGATATATGGAGACATGAGACTATGATATATGAACATGGAATATGTTTGATAAATATGTTCATTCATAATTATGGAATTATGTATCTCATGTGTACTATTTGCATAAAGATGATATTTCAAATACTTTGGTGAGTAAAGCTCAAATATAAAATAGTATGAAATAAAGACAAGTTATTATGAAAATGTATTTAAAATACAGAGATATGGTTGCTATATGTTATATGATTACATAATGTGAAATTGTCTATATATATGAGAAATTTAATGAGAATTGAGCCCATACATGTTTCTTGTTATTTAATGAGAATTGAATATGCCTTGTATGTTTATATTAAATTTAAATAAGTGAATTTTCGGAAGCTCGTTGGTTAGGAAGCTCAACGGAGATCACTCACACTATCTATCGGCTTATTTTGGTATGTATGGTAAATGAATTATGGTTATAATGGCATATATAGGTTAATTAGTTAATGTTGGCTTATAAATGATCTAACTGTAACTAGTTATTTGTAACACCCCTTACCCGTATTCAACGCCGGAATAGGGTACGAGGCATTACCGGAATTACAAATTTATTTATCAGACATTTTATTTCATCTAGCATTTATATTTGAAATCAATCAAAATCAAACATATTGTCCCTTAAATATATTTATTTTTATCGACATGTCTTACTTGAATCTATTACTCGTTTCATCATACTTAATTACCTTGTATTAACATATTAAAGATAATCACATATTTACATGTCATGATAAATATCATTCACTTGCCGTTTCTTCATAAACATAAAACAGTTAATTCATCATATCAATATTTCACGTACCATCAACTTATATTTCCTTATATCACATAATTAAGTTACACAAACTTACCTGGTTAAATTTGCAGAAATATCAAGATTCAGGGGCACTTTGGAAATTTTCTATTTTCATTGATTTTTCAATCGATCTTAATCTAAATTAATAATTTCATTAAATTTTGAAATTTTAAATAAAAATAATAATCTATTTCATGCAAATTGGTCATTTCTACATTTTTACAAAATTAATCATAAAGTTTTACTTTTATTCAATTTAGTCCCTGAGTCTAAAACATTACAGATTAGCCATGCTTGCTGAATATTCATACATATTTTCGTCCTCCTCCTCTCCATTCCACATCCTTAATGTATATAACATGCTATAAATAATATTATCAATAATTTCATTAATTACTCATAAGTATATTCAAAACTGTCCATTTGAGTTATAGTCACTAAATTATTTATTTCCAGAGCT
This sequence comes from Gossypium australe, assembly GCA_005393395.2. Taxonomy (NCBI): domain Eukaryota; kingdom Viridiplantae; phylum Streptophyta; class Magnoliopsida; order Malvales; family Malvaceae; genus Gossypium; species Gossypium australe. Next base: position 29,629,040 of record CM016626.1, read on the forward strand.
ACAGAACTCCAAATGAAGAACCGTTAATTTTTCCTGAAACTAGACTCAATATCTTCTTGCCATAAAATTTTCAGAATTTTTGATTTATCCAATTAGTACATTTTATTCTTTAAAGTCACCCCTGTTCTGCTGTCTGGCAGTTCCAACCCTTCTTCACTAAAAATTAATTATCTTTTCATATAGAATTCAGATGATGTTATAGTTTATTTCTTATAAAACTAGACTCATTAAGGAATCTAACCATATAATTTATGTTCCCAAATTATTTTTATACAATTTTTAATGATTTTTCCAAGTCAGAATAGGGGATCTCTAAATCACTCTGAACCAGTCTTACCAAAATCTAAATATCTCAAAATACAGAATTTATTTTCTTTCTCTGTTTCTTTCATATGAAAATAGACTCAATAAGCTTTAATTTAATATCTAACTCAACTTCTAATTCAATTTCTACCATTTTTGGTGATTTTTAAAAGTTACCTTACTGCTGCTGTCCCAAAACTGTTTTCTTATAACTCATTTTACAATTTAATCCTAATTAAGTTTACTTACTTTCCTAACTTAATTCATACTTCTTTTCTATTCAAATTCCATCCAAACTCAAATTTAACTACTAAATTTTTTTTAGCATATTTTCCTCAATTTAATCCCTATAGCATAAAACTTACATCTTACTTCTCAATTAAATCCATTTTTCAATTCTAACTTGAAATTCATTCAATTAAGTCCCTAATTCATATTTTTGTTCAACATAAACTATACTTGATAACTCATAAACTTTCAATATGACAACTTAGCTTCATCAAAACCTTGTTCCAAGGCTTTTAAAACATCAAAATTAAGTAAAAAGGGCTAAATTGACTTACCTATCAACTTCCAAGCTTCAAACTTTTAATTATCCCTTTCTTCTTTCTTTTCTTTCCTTCCTTCTTTCCTTCTCTGTTTCGTTTGCCTATTCTCTCTGTTTCTTTTCTGTTTCTCTCCCCCTTTCCTTTTGTTTTTTGTTTGTATATATATAATAATAATAATATATAATAATATAATATAATAATATAATAATATAATATATACCTTAAAAATCTCAGATTTTTCTATGTTATACCGCCTCAACTATACAAAATGGTATAATTACCATTTTGGTCCTTCATAATTTCTTTTAATCTATAATTTAACTTTTACTTTCATTTCAATTTAGTCCTTTTCATTTAACTTCCTACCCAAACGTTAAAATTTTCTAACGAAAGTTTAATAATAGGTTAATGACATTCCATAAATATTTTTAGAAATATTTATGGCTCACTTTATGAATTCGAGGTCTCAATACCTCGTTTTTGGCCCAATTTTTTTCTAATTAATTCTTTCAATTCACAAAATTCACTAATTTTAAAATATTTCTAAAATCACACTTAACTTATAATTATCGATTAACAAAATTTTCTAACTTTTCGTCAAATTTAGTGATCTCGAATCACTGTTCCGACACTATTAAAATTGGGCTGTTACATTATTGGTATGGCTTGTATTTAGTAAGTTTTGAGTTACATATAATTATGATTTTATCATGTTTGATATGGGTTTAAAATAAACAAATGATGAGATGGTATAAGTATAGGGATGAAGATGATGGTTAAGAATGCTATAAAAATTTATGAATATGTCGATATATATATACATATATATATATGAATAGTTGATTGATAAATTTAGATATTTAACCATATAAATTGAATCTTGAACATACTTAAATGTTGGTGTAAGTAAAAGACCAATTGGATGAGAAATGAGGCTTGGATATAGCCTTGTTTTTGTCCATACGGGTAGACACATGGGCGTGTGTCAAGGTCATGTGTCCCCTGTATCCAGAAATTGCAAAACAGAATGCCCAGGATCGAGTACACGGGCTCCCACACGGGCGTGTGCCTTGCCCGTGTGAGGTACATGGCCTGGATACACGGGCGTATCCCTATAGCACATGGGCGTGTGACCTCTATAATAGAGAAAAAAAAATTTGGGATTATACGAAAAATTCCCTATGATCCCGATTTAGTCCCGAATCATTTCTAATGTATGTTTTGGGCTTCAAGAGCCCAATAGAGGAACATTATATTTACGTTCGAAATATGAATAGTAAAATGACTTGGTTTAATGAAAAGTGGTTCTGTAAACTCCGGTAATGCCTCGTACCTTATTTCGGCAATGGAAACGAGTAGGGAGTGTTACATCACACGCCCATGTATGCAGGCCGTGTACCTCACACGGGCAAGGCACACGCCCGTATGGGAACCTGTGTGCTCGATCCTGGGCATTCTGTTTTGCAATTTCTGGATACAAGGGACACATGACCTTGATACACGGCCTAGACACACGCCCGTGTGGACAAAAACAAGGCTATGTCCAAGCCTCATTTCTCACCCAATTGGTCTTTTACTTGCACCAACATTTAAATATGTTCAAGATTCAATTTATATGGTTAAATATCTAAATTTATCAATCAACTATTCATATATATATATATATAGACATATTCATAAATTTTTATAGCATTTTTAACCATCATCTTCATCCCTATACTTATACCATCTCATCATTTGTTCATTTAATTATATGTAACTCAAAACTTACTAAAGACAAGCCATACCAATGGCTAGTTACAGTTAGATCATTTATAAGCCAACATTAACTAATTAACCTATACATCTCATTATAACCATAATTTATTTACCATACATACCAAAATAGGCCGATGGATAGTGTGAGTGATCTTCGTCGAGCTTCCTAACCAACAAGCTTCCGAAAACTCACTTATTTAAATTTAATATAAACATATAAGGTATATTCAATCATCTTGATCACGAGTCCTAACACATAACGTCATCACCCTTGTTAGTCATACACTTCATATAAATATCAAGAAACATGTATGGGCTCAATTCTCATTAAATTTCTCATATATATAGACAATTTCACATCATGTAATCATATAACATATACCAACCATATCTCTGTATTTTAAATACATTTTCATAACAACTTGTCTTGATTTCATACTATTTTATATTTGAGCTTTACTCATCAAAGTATTTGAAATATCATCTTTATGCAAATAGTAACATGAGGTACATAATTCCATAATTATGAATAAACATATTTATCAAATATATTCCATGTTCATATATCAATAACCATCATTTTCTTGTATTTCAGATAAATACTTGTAACCATACATAAGTATGCAATTCGCTATTTCTTCCTGTCAATCACAATTTCAAATGACAAATTCTTGTGAATACTCTTACCAATTTCATAATCCCATGTATTCACCATTTTCCATATTTATCCCGTTGAATTCCTCGGAATTTCGATGGATTTCCTGTAGTACACTCATGGTGTACAATCTCATAATCCGTCAATTCGTACACATATATACATAAGTCCTTTTCAGAGAACACACTCCCGTGAACCTCATATCTTACAGCGGGATTACTAGCTCAGGCTAAATCCCCTGTAACATATGCTTAAAAAGTATTGTCGGGATTACTAGTCCAGGCTAAATTCCCTGCAATGACAAATACTCTATAGAGCTTTGTTTGGATTACTAGTCCAGGCTAAATCCAAAATCACATTTACTTTGGATTACCCGTTCGGGCTAAATCCATTTCACACGTATTCTTGGGGAGGGCTTATATCAGGATCACTCGTCCGGGCTAGATCATTTTCACACATATTCTTCGGGAGGGTTTATATCAAGATCACACGTTAGGGCTAGATCCTTTTCAATAATCCATCGAATTCCATTCCATTCAACCGATATTTATTTCCCTTTTTATTGAATATTATCAACATTTCATCAATAATCATACATTGAGCATTCAAATCACATTTTCATCACATAAACATACATTTCAAACATTTAAGAATATAATTCAAGTTACACAAACTTACAATACTATTTTTATACCATAACGATAATCTTAATTTCATAATAAATATTTGAAATAAAACATTATATCATTTATAATTCAACGTTTATCGATTACAGTCGGGCATGCAATCAATTTATACATTAGTCGTTCATATATTTTCCTCCCCCCCTCTCCATTCCACATCCTTAATGTATATATCACGCTTATAAGTAACATTATCTATAATTTTACTATTTACTTATATGTATATTCAAAGTTGTCCATCCGTGTCATAATCACTAAATTATTTTTATCTTGAGCTAAAGAACTCCAAATTAAGATCTGCTTGATGTTTTTGAAACTAGATTCATATATCCTTCTACCATAAAAAATCTAGAATTTATAGTTTAGCCAATTAGTATAGTAAAATCTTCAAATTTATCCATGTTCTGTTGTTTGACATCTTTGACCTTTTCTTACTAAAAATTAATTATCTCTTAACACAAAATTTGGATGATATTCTCGTTTGTTTCTCTTGAAAGTAGACTCATTAAGAATTTAAACATATAAATTTTAGCCCCTTTATTTTTCTCCAATTTTTGATGATTTTTCAAAGTCAGAACAGGGGAACCCGAAATCATTCTGACCTTACCTCACAAAATTTATTATATCTCACGATTTACAATTCCATTACTTAAACTGTTTCTTCTATAAGAAACTAGACTCAATAAGCTTTAATTTCATATTTTATTTATTCTCTAATTTGATTGCCAAAATTTTTGGTGATTTTTCAAAGTTAGACTACTGCTGCTATCCAAAACTGTTTTAGTGCAAAATGTTGATTACTATTTTTCCCCTAAACTTTTAATACATGATAATTTCGTCCGTAGACTCGGAAAATAAAATTCTTGCAATTTAATCCTTATTCCAAGCCTAATTATTCTCATACATACTAATCACAGCCCATGAATTCCAGGAAATTTTAGAATTTCCATAAATTCAACACTTTTCAATTTAACCTTTAAAACATGTTTTCATCCAAAATTCTTTAATAAAACACCTCTAAACATCCATTAACATATCAATTTCATCATAAAATAACAAAAATCATATGAAATTATCAATGGTAACTTCCAAAACTTTCAACAAAATCAAAAACTAATAGAATACTAAGTTGGACCTAATTGTAAAAGTCCAAAAATATAAAAATTTCAAGGAAAAAGCAAGAATTGAACTTACTTGAAGCTAAAATATGAAAGACCAGCTCAAAACCCTCTTCAATGGCTAATTTTGACAGAAAGTTGAAGAAGAAATGGCCTAGAAATCATTAAAATCAACTTTGGCCATGTAACTTTTGTTAAAATTCCAATTTTGTCCTTTTCACATAAAAATCTTTGATTTTTTTCACGCTATGCTACCTCAGCCATTTTAAAATGGTCCATTTTCCCTTTTAGTCCTTCCTTATTTAATGGTTAAGCTATTTAATCACTTTAGCAAATTTTGCACCTTTTCAATTTAGTCTTTTTTATCTAATTGACTACCGAAACGTTAAAATTTTCTGACGAAATTTTAATATTACCTTATTGACACTCCGTAAATATTCATAAAAATATTTATGGCTTGGTTTATAACACCGAGATCTAAATACCTCTTTTTCTCAATTTCTTAACCAAATAAATCTTTTTAAAACACAGTTTACTATTTCAAAAATATTTTAAAAGCTACATTTGGCTCGTGAATATTAAATAATATAATTTACGAGTTCATTTGCCGGATTTGGTGGTCTCGAACCACTATTTCCTACATCGCTGAAATTTGGGCTATTACAATAACGATGCCATATCTCAGATATGATTTTATACGTAATCTCAGTGACCCTAATGTCATGATATTTGTATCCTATTTATTCCTAAGGTTCAAACGGGATTTTCTCATTTGTCATATCATCGTCGATTGTATCCACATTGTCATTTATACAATACATATATTAATAAAACATTTAAAATACAATTGTAACATTGCATTATTTACACATGAACTTACCTCGACATAAGAATGGCGAAATGGGCCTAATCGTCACATATTTTGTTTTTCCCTCGTTCTAGGTCAAAACCTCAATTTTATTGATTTATAATATCACATTTGACTTATTTAATCATTATACTGTTCAATTTAGCCCCAAATCATATTTTGGCAAAATTTATATTTTTACCCCTAAACTTTATCATATTTACATTTTAGTCCCTAGGCTCGTAAAATGATTTTCATTCAATTTATTTGTATTTTAAGCCTAGCTAGACCATTTTCATGCTTATATAAACCCACATTTTCCATTAAAACATATTTTTACAACACTTTTTATACTATTTTACAAATAGGTCCTTTTTATGCATTTTCATCAAAAATCACTTAGAAAAAGTTGTGTATCTAACATTAAACTTGCATAATCTACCATTAAACATCAAAATATACAAATTTCTAACATGGTAACCCTAGACCTTCATCATATCTCAAATTAATGGTAGAAATAGATAGATGATATTACAAGGATTTCAAAAACATGAAAATCATTAAAAACGGGGCTAGAACGGACTTATAATCGAGCTTGAAAGCTTGAAAAACCCTAGCCATGGTTTCCTCTTGCAAATTTTGGCCAAGGAGGAAGATGGACAAATTTTTTGGTTTTTATTTTGTTTATTAAATTATTTAATTACTAAATGACCAAAATGCCCCTAACTTAAAAATATTCTATTTCACCTTTTTCATGTCCATTTTTGTCCAACAAATCATCTAATGGTCTAATTACCTTTTAAGGACATTCAATTTAAAATTTCATAGCAATTAGACACCTCTAGCTTCTAGAACTTAAGTTTTGCACTTTTTACGATTTAGTTCTTTTGACTAAATTGAGTGCCCAAACGTCAAAATTTTTAAACAAAATTTTCACGAAATCATTCTTAAAATTGTTGATCATAAAAATATAAGAATATTAAATTTTTCCTCGCCGGATTTGTGGCCCCGAAACCACTGTTCCGACTAGACCCAAAATCGGGCTATTACAGATGTAATCTCTAAGGTGCTCACATTTGTTCATGTAGAACGTGTATAACCGTTGTTCCAGCACTAATCGATTAGCTAGAGAATTAGTCGCGTAGAGGGTTCTAACCTTTTTCATAAGGTGAATGTTGTTTTCTTCATCAAAACCTCTTACAACACATTATTTGTTAGACATAATTGAATAGTGGATAGAACCTATTTATCTAACCTATCCCGTTTTGATTTATCCATGTTTGCAGGCTTCTTCTCTGTTAGGATTTTCTCAAGATCACCCTAAATTAGAATTGTTATCATCCAAACTTACCATGGATTGAAATTTGTGATGTTATCGAACTTATCAATATCAAACCTTATTGCTGCCATCTTTGAATAGGTTGATTGCGAAAAGCGAACTATATCTGATACTAGTTTGTTGGGAATAAACCTAATTAAGCAACAAATAAGTAAAATAATGAATAAATTGAAAAGATTGAAAACAAATATTTTACGTGGAAAACCTCATTCGAAGAGGATAGAAAAACCACAGGTAAAGATAATTTCACTAAAATGACAAAAATGAAGAGTACAAAAGATGGATATAAAATTAAACTCTGAAACACTAAATAAGAACTCTCAAAACGTAGACAAAAAATTCTCTGAAAGTTTGTAAAACTAATATTCTAAGGTGGAAAAAAGGCCTATTTATAAGTTAAATTCGTAGGTTAAATAATATTACAATAATCTACACTAATTAAAATTTAAGTGAACATTTAATATTAAAATAACCTACATTTAAATAAAAAATGAAAAACATAACTTAATTAAAAAGAGTCCGAAAAATACAGGACATAACTCTACAGTTTTATTTTGATATAACGTCCATGATTTGATTTTCGATTTCAGCATTAGAGGCTCTTCGGTCATTGAGCGTTCTCCTATCCTCGTCATTGTTTCCAAAAAAAAAAAAAAATCCAAACCTTTTTCCTTCTTATTTTTGGGAAAGCCAACTGATTTGAGGTTTGAGCTAAGCTGAAATGTGGTTAAAATTTTAAAATCACCTTTTTTTTGGAAAAATAAAACAACTTATCATGTGAGATTCCTTTGGCTGAAGCACAATTATGCTCCTTCAAAGCCAACTCCTTTAGTTTAAAAACAGAATTTCCACTTCAAAATTTAAAATAATACTAATAGATTATACAACTACTAATTAAAAAAATATATCTACTAAGAGAGGAACTGAACTGTTCGAAGAAAAAGAGAGACTAGAAATAGATAGGCACGCGTGATCCCTCTGGCCTTTTTTCTGTTTCTTTCATTTTCTTAATTTTAGCCGTAAATTTTCCTCACCCCTTCTCTATTTATTAAGGAGTTGTTTCTCTTTGATTTTCTGAATCTCAAATATCATTCGCTTACTTTTCACTCTCTGTCAATCATTTGGTGTTTGGGAAATCCGGGTAAGTTCCTTTTTCTTTTTTCTGGAATGACATTTATTAATTAGCTTTTCATTAATCTCTGACAAATCGATGCTTTAATTATGAATTAAGCGGCGTTTTTTTTTTTCTGTGAGAATGAAGCTCTGAGAATTTTTTAAATTACCAGTGTTTGAGTCAGTTGAATTTATTATCACGACGTTGGCTTAAGTAATCAAGCTTATTTTATTTATGTATTTTCCACCTTTTTGGCTGACGAAAACAATCGAGACTTCAAATAATTTATGGCTTCTTAATTAACATTTTAGCTTCTTTTACTTCCTTTACACATTTATTCCCCAACTTTTAGCAATCGAATTCAAGATTACAGATGAAAGTTGTGGGGTTGAATGGCGTTTTGTTTTTGAGACTTGAGAAGAAAGTTGGAGTGTCTTTTTACATTTAAGTGAAAGGGGCTTTTGCATGAAATTCTTTAATTAAACATCTGTGCCTAATAAAAGATGGCATCTATATGGTGCATGTGCTAACATGGATAGAGGAAAACAAGTACAAGATGACAAATTGTTCTACCTTTCCAGAAGGTGTTCAAATACTTCAGGATGGCTCAGTTGGGCCGGCCCATTTTGGGTCAGGCTTTGGTTTAACCTGTTTTACTATTCAAAAATAAAAAAATAACTTTATATTAATATATTTTTATAATTAAATTTAAATATTATTATTTTTAAATACTGAAATATACTCTTTGGATGAGTAGGGCCGGGCTTGATCCTGGAAATTGTTTTAAAACCAGGCTTAGACCCAGCTGAACCTATAAAAAACCTCTATTCCATTTAAATTTTAATGCTTTTTTTTCTAACTTTTGCTCCTGATTTCTTTGGTCAAAACTTGTTAACTTAAATTGAGGATCTACACTAGATGAATGCAGTTGTAGACACTAATTCATTTTTCTAAAATTTACTCCTTATGTTAAACATATAATTGCTGATTTTCAACTCTGCTCCTTTTGTTCGTGGAATTAGATCTTGATTAAGCTGTGAAATTTTGTTTCTTTTCCACGTCCCCTGAATGGTGTCTGTTTTCTTGGTTTCAGACACCTTATCATCTTCAAAGATGGGGAATGTAAAAGCAGAAGAGATGCCTCGTTCAGAACCTGTTTCATTACTTGTGGACATGGACCATTATTCTGGTGAAGGTCCAGCAAGTAACGAAACAAAACAACCTGAAAGTCATTTGTCGGTAATTAAAGGACAAGAAGACAGTAGAACAGAATGTGCAGATTCAACTTCGTCAGTTGAAATTGAGACAGATCATCAGGGTAGACTGATGAATGACTCGAGGACTGGGGGAACTCATGACAATTCTGATGAAGAACCCTCTCAAGGTACTGGTTCCAATCCAATGGTTGGAGATTCTAAAAATGACCATTTAGAACCAGCTAGGCTTTCTGATGGTGAACAATCTCAAGAAGCCAATTCTGTTGTTAATTCGCTCATTAATAACGACAAAGGCAAGCTTTTGCCTTCTGTTTCCGCCCATCAATTGAAAACGAGTGGACTTACCTTGCCCCTTTTTTATGCTGGGTCCTCTCTTGATGGTTCTCCTGTTATGCTTGATGGCGTCATTTCGTCTTCTTCCAAGGTCAATGACTCTAATACAGGAGATGCTAAAAATGAGGATCATGTATCCCAAATCACTGATCTCACTCCGCATCATCGAAAGGTGATCAGATCTGCTAAATCTTTTAGCCCTTCACAGAAAAAGCAAGTAGATTTAAAAAGAGATCTTTTAGCCCCATTTGAATCAGTTAAAGAAGCTGTTTCCAAGTTTGGAGGAATCGTTGATTGGAAAGCTCATAGAAATCGAACTTTGGAGGTATTTTAGATATGTTAATATAATCTGCAATGCTGCAATATATTTTTGTTATGTCTAATGAATGTCGTTTTATCTTTAATTTTGTTAAGCTTTTTATCACTATTATTTGATCATCATAAATTCTTCTTTTCTCTCTGCCTACTTTGTTCTTTTCCATTGAAACTTAAAATATATTTTTGCGTTATAGAGAAGCAAGCTTGTGGAACAAATGTTTGTGAGATTACAGAAAGAGAAGCCTGAATATAAGAAACGACCAGAGGATGCTGAAGAGGAAAAAATGAATGTATTAAAGGAGCTGGACAGCACAAAAAGACAAACAGAAAAGCTCAAGCTACACCTGGAGAGAGCACAAACTGAAGAGAATCAGGCAAAGCAAGACTATGAACTAGCCAAGTTTAGAGTGGATGAGATGGAACACGGGATTGGAGATGAGGCTAGTGTTGCAGCAAGGGCACAGCTTGAGGTTGCTAAATCCAGGCATGCAGCTGCAGTTTCGGAACTGAAATTCGTTAAAGAAAAGTTAGAAACATTAAATAAGGAATATGCTTTTTTGATGAATGAAAGAGATACCGCGGTTAAGAAAGCTGAAGAGGTTGTTTCTGCTTCAAAGGAGGTTGAGAAAATGGTGGAAGAATTGACTATTGAGTTGATTGCCACAAGGGAGATCTTAGAGTCTGCACATGCTGCCCATGTGGAAGCAGAAGAGAAAAGGATTAGAGTAACCCTGGCCCTAGACCAAGATACTAAGCATTGGGAGAAGGAACTAAAACAGGTTGAGGAGGAGCTTCAGAGACTCAATCAACAAATTTATTCAGCAAAGGATCTGAAATCAAAGATAGACTTTGCTTCAGCCCTCCTCCTTGATTTAAAAGCTGAGTTAGCTTCTTGTAAGTCACAGACATCAAAGACGACAACTCACATTGATGTACACGCTTTCGTTGCTTCATTACAGAAGGAACTTGAAGACGCCAAGGTCAATATAGAAAAAGCAAGTGCAGAAGTGGATTGTTTGAAGGTGGCTACCATTTCATTAAAATTAGAGCTTGACAGGGATAAGTCTGAGCTTGCCAACATTAAGCAGAGGGAACACATGGCTTCGAGTGCAGTTGCTCTTTCGGAGGCTGAGCTGGCAACAGTAACACGAGTGGCTGATGAGGCTAAGTCACTTGCTGAAATGGCCCGTGAAGATCTGCACAAAGCAGAAGGAGGAGCAGCGCAAGTAAAGGCGGGAGCAAGTGCTATGGAGAGTCGATTACTTGCAGCTGAAAAAGAGATAGAGGCCGCCAAGGCTTCGGAAAAGTTAGCTTTAGCTGCAATCGAAGCATTTGAAAAGAGCGAATCAACTAAAAGCACTGATAATATGGATTCACCACCTAGTGTAACACTTTCCACAGAGGAGTACTACAACCTCGGTAAACGTGCAAATGAGGCAAAGGAAGAAGCCAAGTTGAGGGTGGAAGCTGTTGTATCTCAAGTTGAGGTAGCTAAGCAATCTGAGTCAATAAGCTTGGAAAGGTTGGAAGAAGTAAACCGAGAGATGGCTGAAAGAAAGGAAGCACTAAAAGTTGCTATGGTGAAAGCTGAGAAGGCCAGGGAAAGGAAGTTTGGTATTGAGCAAGAATGGAGAAATTGGAGGGGTGAACCAAAGGCTACTGAATTGAGTCAAGGGGAAAACCCTCCAAGGCCAAGTTCTGAAGGAAAGAAAGAAACCAAAAACTTCAAACCCAATACTTCAGCAAGCTCCAAGACATATAAGCAGGGGAACAACGCAGAAACCGAATCACTCCCCAAACCCAAGCTTGAAAAGAAAAAGAAGAAGTCATTATTGCCCAAGATTTTCACACTTTTTTCCTGGAAGAAGTCACACTCAAGTTCATCCAAGTCCCACGTAAGTCGTAAATGAAGTGTCGTGTTATACGGAACCTATTGTTGTGATTTTTCCTCCTCTTTCCTGGGTTATCGTAGTCATTGAGAACATTTTTTTTGATGTACGATAAAGTTGACAACCTTTTTTTGCATACTGGGAAGGGTTGTATCATGTATGGCTGAAGGGTTTGGACTCTGGAGTAAGGGAGATGATTCTGTGTAGGCTTTTGAGACACTTGTAAAAGCGATGTTTGTTGCGAGGATAGAATTTGATTTTTTCTTCACAATATGCTTATTTTAAGAAATTTCTAACCTAGTCCTTCCGAAAACAAAATTTTAAAGAAACTAGTAGATTTGGACCCTTGAACTGCAATCCGAAGCTAAAATCTTAAATAAAATCTAGAGCGGGGCCCTAATACTATGTTCTGTATTTTCTTAAAAATATTTTTGTAAGGGATTGTTTGTGTGTTAATAATTCATAATTGGAAGCATAAACAATGTCATCAAAACATGATATGTTTCAATTGGAATAAATCAATGCAAAAGAAAAAAAATATAAATTTTCTGAAATTTCAAGTACACTATGACATATCAAAGTCTTATTGGTTATCATGCATGAAACGACTATCAACAATGGAGACACTTTAAGGACTATCTTATAACAATAGCAGCTTTTCAAGCCCTCCCGATTTATAGTAGCATTCATGAGATCCCTGTTAAACTTACCTGTTGCTTTATCAAAACAAATTGAAAAAGGAAATTACATCAACCAAAATAATATATTTTGAACTCTGCTTCACAAATTTAACATAATTTGATATCAAATCTCAGTTCCAATGATGATTTGAAACCTTCTATTTTGTACGATGCCAGTCAGTCCGTCTTCTTGAGTAACAGGCTCATTTCCGAGTCAGTCAATGAAGATCAGCTTCATGCCGCTTGAACGAAAGAGGAAGCAGCGATAGCAACTCGCGCCGAGGGAGATCAACCAGCAACTAGATTGACTGGCACGGAGCCTGAATCACTCGCCCCCGGAATGTCTTCTTTTCGCCCATTTAGTCTTCCCCCGGTTCTAGGAGCAGCGATTTACCATCTTGATGCGGAGGGGTCGCTTCTTCATGAACCAAAAGTTATATCGTAAACCAACAGATCCTCTTTCTCACAGCATTTTCGGAGCAGGCTCAGTGCTTTCTTTAGCCTTGGGAGAAATCGATTCGATAGTGAGAATCGATTGAGACTTAATCATGCTTTTTATTTATTTTCAATCAAATCTCCATTTGAAATTGCAATTGAATCCCATCACTTCATCTCTTTCTTCATTATTCTCTTTCCTTTCTTTTTCACGGTTTAATTTTTCCCCTTCTCTTTCACTTTTTGTTCTATTTTATTTTCCTTACCAACCCGTATATGCATGTATACTAATCTTCTGTAAAAAAGACCTCTCTCCATAAAAAAATGTAACTTGAAGCTATACTACCCCTGGAAATTTGTTTAAGAGATTTGACAGCATATTTTTGACAAGGCAATCATCACAAAGTTATTTTTCTCAGTAACATTCATACATGTTGAAACTTTAGATAACGAACAGTGATTGAAACTGAAGCTTGAGCTGAAAGGCTCTATGCTTCCAATAAGAAAAAAAATAGAAAATTTGCTAAGAAAATGAGAGAAGCAAGAAAGGGAGCATTAACTTGAATGAAAAACACTCATTCAATTTTTATTACAAAACATCATTGTTTTATAGCTAATAAATAGCACTTAATTTTCACCTAACACACTTATTCACACCTAACACACTTATTTTCACCTAATACACTTATTCTCACCTAATACACTTATTCTCACCTAATACATCACTTAAATTAAATTACAACAAAACAAAGACTTGGATCACATAAAATAATGGGCTGCTTCTAGATGCTGTATTGGAGGCCACACTTCAACACTCCTCCTACACTTATTCTCACCTAATACACTTATTCTCACCTAATACATCACTTAAATTAAATTACAACAAAACAAAGACTTGGATCACATAAAATAATGGGCTGCTTCTAGATGCTGTATTGGAGGCCACACTTCAAAACTCCTCCTTGGTCTCTATGCAGCAAACACCTATTTGATATCTCAACTTACAGAACCTTCCCTTGCTGAGGGCTTTTGTAAAAATATCAGTAGCTTGATCTTCTGAGTTGCAATGAATCAACTCAATTTCTTTTGCCTGCTCCATTTCTCGAACAACATGGAGCTTGATACTGAAATGCTTGGTTCTCCCATGGAAGACAGGATTTTTGGCTATTGCTACTGCTGATTTGTTATCACAGTAAATCTTTGTAGCATTCTTTTGATTGAGATTTAGATCAGCCATGATCTTTCTAAGCCACTTAGCTTGATTAACTGTTGCAGCAGTAGCAACATACTCCGCTTCTGCAGTTGGTTGTGCTACCAAGCTTTGCTTCCTTGAACTCCAGCAAAATATGCCCGAACCAAGAGTGAAAGCATAACTTGAAGTACTTTTCATATCATCACTTGAACCACCCTAATCACTGTCAGTATAGCCAATCAATTCAAAATGCTCAGTTCTTTCAAACGATATGCCATAGTTCAGGGTCTCTTTGATGTATCTAAGGACTCTTTTAGCAACTCTGTGATGGCTTTCATTACAACAATGCATGAATCGAGAAAGTATAACAAACAACCTACTAAACTCCTGTAGGATGATTCACATACCTCTTTAAAATCACCTTGGCTCGATAACTTTTCACCAATAGCCACTGGAGTGCTTATTGCTTTGCAGTTTTGCATTGAAAACTTATTTAAAATTTTCACAGCAAAGGCTTTCTGACTTAGATACATACCCGTCCGAGTTTGTGCGACTTCCATGCCTAGAAAATAGGTCATCAGCCCCAAGTCAGTTAGATAACTGTTAATTTGAGCATACCAGGCTTGAGGAGCCTGTTTCAATCTTTCATCTACCTTAGCTTCTTCAAAGTTGCTTGATTAAATTATGGCAGTATGTGCATTTTCATAAATCTCAGCCAAGGTCCTTGTGCCCCTGACTGGTATGTCATTAATGTCCATTTCAGGACCATTTCGAACAGCTTCAACTTGATTTGATGCAAGATTTTTAGAAACTGCCTATGGTTCATTCTTCTCCTCCTCAACTGAGTTGGTGAAGATCTCAACCAGATCTTGATTGATCATTCGAGCCATTGATTTGTCATTGGTATGACCAAGCCTTTGGTGCCACAATTTGGACTTTTCTGTTGAGGCTATGTAGGCCAAGTTTAAGCCACTTGACCAGTTAACCTTAAACCATTTATCAGTCATTGTGACTGTCATGAGGTTTGATCCATTCGGATTAGTAATCTGGCATTCTTTGCCTTTGAACATGACTGAATAACCTTTCTCAAGCAGTTGAGCAATGCTTAGCAAATTTCTATCAATTTCAGGCACCAACAAGACATTTGTAACAAGCTTGGTACTTGTAGGAGTGTTTATCAGCACATCTCCTTTGCCTTCAGCTTTGATGAAGTGTCCATTTCCGACCTTCACATTTGTTTTGAAGCTTCTGTCAATTGTCTTAAAAATGCCAGCATTAGGGGTCATATGGTTTGTGCAACCACTGTCTATCAACTGTAATCACCAATTTTGGCCCGGGTCATTAACCCCGGGCCCATTACAAACAGAAAACGGGTCCATCAGACCAAACCCAAACAAAAAAACAGGCCCAATGAACAGAGGCCCGAATGGACAAAAAATTAGAAGCTAGGGTTCCAGGAACCCTAGCACCAGGCGCCGCACTCCACCATGACCTTCTGTCGGCCACTCAGCCACCAACGCCAACCACCACGCGCGCACCATCGCTCCACTCCCTTTTGCTCTCCACGCTCGCGAATGAAGACAACCAACAGCAAGAAGAAAGAATTTTTTATTACAGGTTTTAGATCTATAAAAACCAAACGAGAACATTGTAACAGGGGTCATTTTTTTCGATTCCAAATCTTTACAAGAAATTTCAGCAATAAAAAAACAAATTAATACAGAAAGAAGGGCGAACAAGAGGTGATTTTTTTTGAGTTCTCTTCCTCTTCTCCTCGAATCCGCTCGCACATACACTCAGATCTATAACTTTTCTTTTTCTTTTTCGTTCTTTGATCTCAAACGCATACATATACATATTTCAAAAAATAAAAAAAGGGAAGGGAAGAGTTTACCTTTTCCGGCCACCGCTTGCGGTGGCCGACGCGACGAGTCGACGGCGGCCGGGAATCCCCCTAGATCTGACTTGCAGAGAGAATGAGAGAGTGAAAAATTTTTTTTTTTTAGGGACGGAGGGGAAATGAT
This sequence comes from Gossypium australe, assembly GCA_005393395.2. NCBI lineage: Eukaryota > Viridiplantae > Streptophyta > Magnoliopsida > Malvales > Malvaceae > Gossypium > Gossypium australe. The sequence goes on from CM016626.1 coordinate 29,645,493, forward strand.
TTTTTTTCAGAATTTTGGCCTTTAAATAGCCCAGTAAACGACGTCGTTTTGAGCTAAGGGGATTGTCCCGAAACGGCGCCGTTTCACGGCGACCCGTGTGCGCGACCTGACCCGGTCTGAGGGTCCGCGCGTCTCCGTCAAAGGGGCTAATTGCCCTACTGGTCCCCCCGTTTTTTTTACAGTTTCAATCAGACTTTCCGTTTCTTTAAGATTAGCCCCGAAGTTCTATTTTATTTTTAATCGAGTCCCCACTCATGTAGTGTATTTCGATGGATGGTTTATTTCCTGATTCAGTCCCCTATCTTTTACGCGCACTTCAAATAAGTCCTTTTTCTTTCATTTCATTTCGAATTTACCCCCAAGTCCCGTATTAAAACGCAAATCGGTCCCTTTTAGTTGTTTAATCTTCTAGTCTTTATTATACTATTATTATATTACTATTATTATATTTTCCATTATTATTATTATTATTACTATTGCTATATATATATATTTTTTTTCTTTTTTTTATTTATTAATACTATTAATCTTATTATTATTATTATTATCTTGAACATATTTTTATATTACTATAATTATTATTATTATCATTATTACTATACTATTATATTACTATTATAGCATTTACTATTATTATATTATATTGTCATTATTATTGTTATATTTTCTGTATTACTATTATTTTTATTATTTTTATTATTATCATTGTTATTAGTATATTGTGTATATTATGTGTTGTTTTCATTATTATCACGATATTTATATTATTATATTGGATATATAGCGTATTAACTACTATTATTAATTATTATTATTGTCACGTTTATATTTACATGTTGTATATACTGTGTATTGTTATTATCATTATACTTATATTATCATTTTGTATGTATTTTGTATTATCATCATTGTTCATCGCATGACTCTATTCACGTTTTGAATAACGTTTCCTTAAAACATGCCGGTTTCTTTCATCAATTTCACCAAAAAATTTTCGAATAAGGCAATATTCCGTGTTTGGGAATTCAAGGGACTGTGCCCTATATGTTGGGTTTCGGTTCTCTTGCTTGACCAAATAACCGAATAACCTTTTGTTATTTTAATAAATAAGTCTTAGGGATCAAGAGACGACCTTGGATTTGAGGGTTGAAATTATCGTGTCCTATGTATTGGATGTGATATTTGGTCCTTTCGAAACAAAGAAATCTTAATATTCTAAGAAGACTCAAATGTCTCCAAAAAGGCCCAAATTCCTAAATTCGTTTCTAATTTTTTAAAAAAACTTTCGACATTGGGACATCAATCAATCAATTTGGTACCTATTTTCGGGCGTTGCGAGGGTGCTAATCCTTCCTCGCACGTAACCGACTCCCGAACCTGTTTTCTCGAATATTCGTAGACCAAAAACCCCGTTTTAGTAAATCAAATGTTTTATTAAAACAAAGGTGATCCGATCACACCTAATAAAGGTCGGTGGCGACTCCCGTTTTCTTTATTTTTAAAACCCAAGTTCGATTCCCGTTTTTGTCAAAAAATGGTTACGACAACTTGGCGACTCCACTGGGGACAAGAGAAGAGCCAGTCCGTAAATTGATTGATTTTTGTCCCTTTGATGGAAAATTTAGAAAATTGTTTTGAAAAATCGTGTTTCTCTTTGATACATTTGTTTGCGCTATAGTGTCGAGTATCGTGAAATACTTTGGCATTGCATTGCATGACCATCGCGGTCACACCCTTAAGTGGGAGTGGGAAGCTACTCTTTCGTGAGGTTTTTACCTCCATGCAAGATAGTGGATCGCTTCCGGGATACATCCGTACCTATGTCTTCGTGAGATTTTTATCTCCGTGCAGCCATAGGGAAATGTATTCCCCTGAACTGAACTCGATCCGTATGAGCCTATAATGGGTGAGGATTGAGGAATCTGCTGGTTCGGGTACCTCTCTTTAGAACCAAACCACATGTAGAGAGACTTAGGAGCCTACCCTAGATAGAGCCACGTTGAACCCCTAGTAGTCACCCCAATAGGTGTTTTATGTTTGCTTATTTCTCTTGCACTAACGTTTTGTGTTTGCTTATCCCCTTTTGCATTAACATGTTTTCTCTTGTTTTGATTGCATTGCATGCATTTTCACATTAAAAGGTGTCGATCTTCGTTTAGTTACTAAGATAGAAGCTTGTTATGGGGGACGGATTCCTTGATAAAATAGAGAATAATGCGTCCGTGCATATAGGGTCAAAGAAGATACAACTCGAGAAAGGAGATAGTCTAGCCAAGGAATATACATCGGAGTTGGGGGACTTTACTCGCATCAGTATAACACAGAATCCAAGAGGTTCCAACACAAAGGGATGCTTTGAGGAAGACTGCAAGTGAGAGCCAAAGGGAGAAAGAGACACTGAAAGCTCGATTAATAGAACAAGAGAAGACGTTTGACCAAAGACACGACTCTACGGTGAAGCTAAAATCAAGCCTAAACCAGATCGAAGAATTAAAAGGGAAGGTGGTAGAGCTCGAAATGACACTGCAAGGTAGTGAGTTCTGGATTTGACGATCTCAAAATCAGGTCAAAGAGAGGGATTATGTCATGGGCAAAGCTGTAACACAGATACGAGAAGTAGCTGAACATCTACAATCCTTAGCGGTCCAAGCTGATGTATTAAGTGTAATGTATGAATCAAAGTCAGACCGGGGTCGAGAGTTAGCCTTGCTCTTTGAGAAAGTTAAAATCCTGGGCATAAGGGCTAGGTCGCATATGTGACTCTATTTTATGTAAAGGATTTTGTTTCTTAAATAAGCTTTCTATAAGAAATTGAATGAGAATCGGCGCCTTTTGCATTCATTTCACGCATTTGCATTGCATTTCATCCATTCGCATATATCACGCCAGTTGCATCAAAAAGGAGCCTAATTGGTTAAAAACGTGACAGAAGTTACCCTGGAAACCGACGAGGATCAACCTATCGTACATTACTACAACACTCGTCGTAAGGCAATAGCAATGGACCAAAGATACGAACAATTCCAGAAGGACATGGAAGACCAAATGAAGAAGTTTCAGCAAGAATTGAAAGACCAGATGGAAAAGGCTCAAAAGGATATGGTGACCCAAATGACTCAAATAATGAATGGGATAACAAACAAAGGAAAAGACCCTACAACTAGTACCGGGAAAGAAAGCGAAGGCCATCCTCCAGGATTTACTCCACCCCATGAAATCTGGCCTCAAAAGGAATTTACAGGCCTAGAACACCCACCTGTACTTCCACCTGTCCATCTAGGGCAAGGAGTATTTGCATCAAGTCACGGAACTAACCCTGCTGATCCTATTGTCCCAGATTTGGATGATCCTATAGAACTAGCTAAGTTAAGAATGAAGGATCAGGGTGCTCAAGACAAGTTTAAAGATCTGGAAGAAAGACTCAGGGCAGTAGAGGGAACTAGAGCCTCTTCCGCAATGAGCGTCAAAAAGCTCAGTTTGGTTCCTGGTCTGGTCTTGCCCCCAAAATTTAAAGCACCAGACTTTGAGAAATACGATGGAACAAGGTGCCCAAAGGCGCATCTCATCATGTTTTGTCGGAAAATGGCTGGTTATGAGGATGAAGACAAGTTGCTGATACACTGCTTTCAAGAAAGCTTGATAGGGTCAGCTCTCCGATGGTATAATCAGCTCGGTAGAGAAAGGATCAGATCATGGGATGATTTAGCTACAGCATTCTGTGAACAATATAAGCACGTCTCCGACGTAGCACCTGATCGACTCACGCTACAGATGATGGAGAAGAAGCCGTCAGAAACCTTTAGACAATATGCTCAAAGGTGGAGGGACGTCTCAGTTCAAGTAGAACCCCCATTGACTAAAACTGAGATCACGGTTCTTTTTATCAACACTTTAAGAGCACCGTTCTATGACAAACTAGTAGGAAGCGCCACGAAGAACTTCGCGGATGTCGTAATATCCGGAGAACTCATTGAAAATGGCATCAAGAACGGAAGGATGGAAGGGTCTAAAAGCTCGAAAAGGCCAGTAAAGAAGAAAGAGCATGAAGCCTACATGGTAGGACTGAGAATCACTACACTCCTAATCCATACCCTATCCAGCCACGGCCTCAATTCCGCCCACCTCCAAACCTCTATTTTCCTCCTCAGAACCTCTATTATCAAACCCCTCCTCCTTATCCCGTCTATACCGCCGATACCCAAAGACCACTCACCATATTCTCACCAAATACCATGACCGCTCCGAGCCAACCCAAAAATGAACCGAGGCCAACGAGACCCAACCCCGAAAAGCCTCAGTTTGCCCCTATTCCCATGACATACGGAGAACTGTGCCCAAAGTTGCTAGAGAAACAACTAATAGCACCACATTACATAGCACCTTTGAAACCTCCCTACCCTAAATGGTACGATCCTAATGCTAGCTGCATGTACCATGCTGGAAACCGGGGGCATTCCACGGATAATTGCCTAGCCTTTAAAAGAAAGGTTCAGAGTCTAATTGATGCGGGTATTCTACGATTTAATGGGGTCAGTAATGTGGTTGGAAACCCACTCCCAAACCATGCTGAAGGGAACGTGAATGCAGTGACAGAGGGAGATGATGCGATTGGGAATGCTTCGATGATACGCCCTTGTCCTCTAGGATTCACTTTGAACAATTGGACTGCTGTCGATCTCCTTGTTGTTTCCAAATCCTCTCCGGAGTAATGCTCAGTATTAACTTGTTGTACACCCCTAAGTTATAAGGGGAACCCGTTATAAGTGATCATGTTTGCTATTTATCTTTTGAATAAACATCAATGGACATGCATTTTGGTCACGTTTTATTACCTTCATATTCATCCCTTCTTCTCATTGCCAGTCCTCATATATATCTCATGTCATGCTACCCCTCTATAGTTTTCTTTTTATTTACCTTTCAGGTGCTCGGATATCAACGACATGAACAATCCTGTTACGAGTCCTAAAATCGAATTCGAGAAGGCTATTTGTGTAGGAGAATTCGAGGCTGAAGAAGACGCCGAAGATTATGCCTCTTCCCCAGACCTACTGAAAATGGTAGAACAAGAGGATAAACAGATTTTGCCCTATCAAGAATCGGTCGAGACAGTGAATTTAGGAAGTGAAGAAAAGAAGCAAGAGGTAAAAGTCGGGACCTCCATATCTGAAGACACCAAACATGATCTAATCACCTTGCTTCATGAATACAAAGACGTGTTCGCATGGTCGTATCAAGATATGCCAGGTTTGAACAAAGATATAGCGGTCCATAGACTCCCACTGAAACCTGAATGCAAGCCTATCCAACAGAAGTTAAGGCGGATGAGGCCAGAAATGCTCTTAAAGATAAAGGAAGAAGTAAAGAAACAATTTGATGCTGGATTCCTGCAAGTCTCTAGATATCCAGAATGGGTAGCTAATATAGTCCCAGTACCGAAGAAAGATGGCAAAGTACGAATGTGTGTGGATTACCGTGATTTGAATCGAGCCAGCCCTAAAGATAATTTCCCGCTGCCACACATTGATACATTGGTAGATAACACGGCGAAGAATTCGTTGTTCTCCTTCATGGATGGATTTTCGGGCTACAACCAAATCAAGATGGCTCCCGAGGATATGGAGAAAACTACGTTCACGACGATGTGGGGGACATTCTGCTACAAAGTGATGCCGTTCGGTTTAAAGAATGCCGGGGCAACATATCAAAGAGCCATGGTGACACTGTTCCACGACATGATGCATAAGGAAATAGAAGTCTATGTCGACGATATGATCGTCAAATCTCAAGGAGAAAGAGAGCATGTTGAGAACCTCCGGAAGCTGTTCGAAAGACTGAGAAAATTCCAACTAAAGCTTAACCCTGCCAAATGTACCTTTGGGGCTACCTCGGGAAAATTATTGGGATTCATCGTCAGCGAGAAAGGTATCGAGGTTGATCCGGATAAAATAAAGGCCATACAAGAACTACCGCCGCCGCGCACGCAAAAGGAAGTCAGAGGATTTCTAGGGAGGCTGAATTACATTACTCGTTTCATTGCTCAACTCACCAAGCGGTGTGATCCAATTTTTCGACTCCTTCGAAAATACAATTCTGGAGAATGGGACAAGGAATGCCAAGAGGCTTTTGACAAGATAAAGCAGTATTTATCTAGTCCTCCGGTGCTAGTACCGCCAACCCCCGGAAGACCACTAATATTATATCTGACTGTGTCCGAAAACTCAATGGGTTGCGTCTTGGGGCAACATGATGAGTCTGGAAAAAGAGAACGGGCGATCTATTATCTCAGCAAGAAATTCACGGAGTGTGAGACAAGGTATCCGACAATCGAAAAGTTCTGTTGTGCTCTGGTCTGGGCAACTCGGAGGCTTAGGCAATATGTGCTATATCATACGACGTGGCTGATTTCGAAGCTAGACCCAATAAAGTACATGATGGAGTCGCCCGCACTCTCAGGAAGAATGGCACAATGGCAGATCCTACTATCAGAGTATGACATCGTATACGTAAGCCAGAAATCGATTAAAGGGAGCGCAATAGCTGATTTCTTAGCAACTCGGACAACAGAGGAGTACGAGCCATTGAGATTTGACTTCCCAGACGAAGACTTGATATGCGTTACAGAAAAAGAGTGTGAATCGTCAAAAGAGAAATCATGGTAGATGAGTTTTGATGGCGCATCAAATGCATTGGGGCACGGAATTGGAGCAGTCTTAGTGTCACCAGAAGGGTATCATTACCCTTTTACTGCCAGATTAAATTTCTTCTGTACCAACAACATAGCAGAATATGAGGCTTGCATCATGGGACTTCGCGCAGCTATTGAGCAAAACGTCAAGGTTTTGGCAGTCTTCGGGGACTCGGCATTGGTGATTTACCAAATCCGTGGAGATTGGGAAGTAAGAGACTCGAAGTTGGTTAAATATCGCGATCTTGTTGTAGAATTGGTTGAAGAATTCGAAGAAGTGACTTTTAATTATTTCCCACGGGACGAAAAACAGTTGGCTGACGCCCTGGCCACCTTGGCTTCAATGTTCAAAGCGAACCGAGAAACAGAAATAATGCCTCTCCAGATGAGTATATACGAGGCCCCTGCGCATTGCTTTAGCATTGACAACGAGGCGGACGGGCAACCATGGTTCCATGATATCTTAGAATATGTCAAGAATCAAAGATATCCCGAGCAAGCAAATGAGAACGACAAAAGAACAATCAGGAAATTGGCAGTGGGGTTCGTTCTCGATAGGGACATCCTGTACAAAAGGGGAAAAGATCAAGTCCTCCTGAGATGTGTGGATACTGTTAAAGCCAGAAAGATACTCGAAGAGGTCCATGAAGGAGTTTGTGGAACGCACGCCAATGGCTTCACTATGGCCAGGCAAATTATGAGGCTCGGTTATTACTGGTTGACAATGGAAAGCGATTGCATTAGTTACGCACGAAGGTGTCACAAATGTCAAGTTTATGGCGATAAAATTCATGCAGCACCTTCACCCCTTCATGTCATGACTTCCCCGTGGCCCTTTTCTATGTGAGGCATGGATGTCATAGGGCCAATCTCCCCGAAAGCTTCTAATGGACACCGATTCATTTTTGTGGTCATAGACTACTTCACAAAATGGATAGAAGCTGCTTCGTTTGCTAATGTGACAAGGACAGCAGTGTGTAGATTCTTAAAAAAGGAGATCATATGCCGATATGGCTTGCCGAAAAGAATTATTTCAGATAATGCTTTGAATCTGAACAACAAAATGATGAAGGAAGTGTGCGAGCAATTTCAAATAAAGCATCATAATTCCTCATCCTATCGTCCAAAGATGAACGGAGCAGTAGAAGCCGCTAACAAGAATATCAAGAAGATCATTGGGAAGATGACTGAGACGTATAAGGATTGGCACGAGAAACTACCATTCGCTCTATACGCGTATCGGACGTGTGTGCGTACCTCTACCGGGGCAACTCCTTTCTCTTTAGTCTATGGAATGGAAGCTGTGCTGCCCATTGAGGTGGAAATCCCCTCCCTGCGAATCTTAATGGAGTCAAAGCTAGAAGAATCTGAATGGGTTCAGGCTCGATATGATCAACTGAATCTGATTGAAGAAAAACGCTTGAGGGCAATTTGTCACGGACAGATGTACCAAAGGAGGATGATCGCAGCCCATAACAAGAAAGTGCGTCCAAGGGAATTTCGCGAAGGAGAACTCGTGTTGCGGAAGATTCTCCCTATACAAAAGGACTTTCGAGGAAAATGGGCACCGAATTGGGAAGGACCATACGTCGTAAAGAGAGCTTTCTCAGGTGGAGCTTTGATCCTCACTGAAATGGATGGGAAGGAGTTACCAAACCCGGTGAACTTAGATGCCGTGAAGAAATATTACGCCTAAAAAAAAAAAACCGAAAAGGCATCCTGATAAACGGAGAAGGCTTAGGATGAAAACCCGAAAGGGCATCCTAAGGAAGCAATCTGGTCCGAGAAAGTAGGAATGGGTTGAACAAAGGAGTCAAACGGTGAAATCATAGAATTGAAGTGAACTCTGAAGCTCGAGAATCTTCTACACGAAAAATCTTGCTCGAAAAGATTCTGGATGAAGAAACATGGAGAAGTTCATACGTCGGATATCTAGAGCATTTACTACAACTAAACTTGTTTCCTTTTATAATGTTTTTTAATCGAGTCATTCCTTGTCAATTTTCTTGCTGCTTTTGAAATAAATACGAGGAACACCTTTCATGCCTACTTTGCCATTTTCATGCATTTTATGTTTCATTTTAAGGGTAAATAGTGAAATTACACACTCTAAACGAAAAGAATATGGAGCATTACCTGGATGAGAATTGGGTAGATACGGGAGCTTCAAAGTAAGGACAAAGTTCAACAGGTGCCAAAAAAAAAAAAAAGAGGGAAACACGAATTACTCGTATAACCCGAGGGCGGGTATCAAGCCTGAGGAGAGTTAAGAGTCGAAGCAGTGAGTGCAGGCCATCATGAGAGCCGTAACAAGAAGAGATATATGACAAACAAGCCCAAGACACATGGCATAATCATGTAGGCATTTAGGACAAACACATGCATATCATGACATCATCACGCATGACACATACAGGTACGCCATTAAAACAAGGAGTCTTAACGACGGTTGCGCCAAACCAAAGAGAAAGAAGACATCCGAGTTCCATCAAGATGATATATTTTGAGATTCTTTTCACAATATCAACTCATATCAGAGAAAAGTGGGTTGAGCCTCGGGTCACACCCTGAGGTGTCTTTTAATTTCTTTTCAAAATATCAACTCATATCAGAGAGAAGTGAGTTGAGCCTCGGGTCACACCCTGATGTGTCTTTTAATTTCTTTTCAAAATATCAACTCATATCAGAGAGAAGTGAGTTGAGCCTCGGGTCACACCCTGAGGTGTCTTTTAATTTCTTTTCAAAATATCAACTCATATCAGAGAGAAGTGAGTTGAGCCTCGGGTCACATCCTAAGGTGTCTTTTAATTTCTGTTCAAAAATATCAACTCATATCAGAGAGAAGTGAGTTGAGCCTCGGGTCACACCCTGAGGTGTCTTTTAATTTCTTTTCAAAATATCAACTCATATCAGAGAGAAGTGAGTTGAGCCTCGGGTCACACCCTGAGGTGTCTTTTAATTTCTTTTCAAAATATCAACTCATATCAGAGAGAAGTGAGTTGAGCCTCGGGTCACATCCTGAGGTGTCTTTTAATTTCTGTTCAAAAATATCAACTCATATCAGAGAGAAGTGAGTTGAGCCTCGGGTCACATCCTGAGGTGTCTTTTAATTTCTGTTCAAAATATCAACTCATATCAGAGAGAAGTGAGTTGAGCCTCGGGTCACACCCTGAGGTGTCTTTTAATTTCTTTTCAAAATATCAACTCATATCAGAGAGAAGTGAGTTGAGCCTCGGGTCACACCCTGAGATGTCTTTTAATTTCTGTTCAAAATATCAACTCATATCAGAGAGAAGTGAGTTGAGCCTCGGGTCACACCCTGAGGTGTCTTTTAATTTCCTTTCAAAATATCAACTCATATCAGAGAGAAGTGAGTTGAGCCTGGAGTCACACGCTGAGTTATTCTCAATTTTTGCTTTTCAATTTCTGTTTTTATTTTCTGCTCGCAAGAATTAGTTCATATTATGAGAGGCCGAAGTATTTTCAATTTCTGTTGGTTTTTTTTTAAAAAAAAAAAATCATGAGAGTATGGTTGAGCCTCGGGGCACACACGGAGGAAGACCGAAGTCGTGTTGAGCAAATTCGACAAAGAAGTTCTAGTGGACAAAGAAGATTGAACAAGAGCAAGATGAACTAGGGGTTATATCTCTCAGAAGTAGCAGTGGAATAGAATGGAGATCGAAGCCCCCGAAGGTAGCGAGGAAGCAGACTGAAGATAGAAGATTTGGCACTCCTGATGTCACGAGAGCAGAATAAAGATAGCAAGGAAACAGTACGAAAAGTTCAGATTTGTTTCCTCAAATCCGGTGGAGAAGATCAAAGCCCTGAAATCACATCGAAGCCGATCAAAGCACTAGCAACTGTACCCTTGAAAAAGCAGTGGAATAGGAAATGTCATCTCCTTGAAGATATAACGAAACAGTGAAGCGGGTCAAAGCGGCAAGTTACAGTTGAGTTTGAAGCTGTTTGAAGAGGACGAGGACCAACAAGTCAAGGCTTGGCCAAGACTGGGCAAAATTGGTTCTTTTATTGTCTTTGCTCTATTATCGTTTCACGACAATGAGCAAAGAGGGGCAGCTATAATCACCAATTTTGGCCCGGGTCATTAACCCCGGGCCCATTACAAACAGAAAACGGGTCCATCAGACCAAACCCAAACAAAAAAACAGGCCCAATGAACAGAGGCCCGAATGGACAAAAAATTAGAAGCTAGGGTTCCAGGAATCCTAGCACCAGGCGCCGCACTCCACCATGACCTTCTGTCGGCCACTCAGCCACCAACGCCAACCACCACGCGCGCACCATCGCTCCACTCCCTTTTGCTCTCCACGCTCGCGAATGAAGACAACCAACAGCAAGAAGAAATAATTTTTTATTACAGGTTTTAGATCTATAAAAACCAAACGAGAACATTGTAACAGGGGTCATTTTTTTTCGATTCCAAATCTTTACAAGAAATTTCAGCAATAAAAAAACAAATTAATACAGAAAGAAGGGCGAACAAGAGGTGATTTTTTTTGAGTTCTCTTCCTCTTCTCCTCGAATCCGCTCGCACATACACTCAGATCTATAACTTTTCTTTTTCTTTTTCGTTCTTTGATCTCAAACGCATACATATACATATTTCAAAAAATAAAAAAAGGGAAGGGAAGAGTTTACCTTTTCCGGCCACCGCTTGCGGTGGCCGACGCGACGAGTCGACGGCGGCCGGGAATCCCCCTAGATCTGACTTGCAGAGAGAATGAGAGAGTGAGAAATTTTTTTTTTTTTAGGGACGGAGGGGAAATGATTTTTTTTCAGAATTTTGGCCTTTAAATAGCCCAGTAAACGACGTCGTTTTGAGCTAAGGGGATTGTCCCGAAACGGCGCCGTTTCACGGCGACCCGTGTGCGCGACCTGACCCGGTCTGAGGGTCCGCGCGTCTCCGTCAAAGGGGCTAATTGCCCTACTGGTCCCCCCGTTTTTTTTACAGTTTCAATCAGACTTTCCGTTTCTTTAAGATTAGCCCCGAAGTTCTATTTTATTTTTAATCGAGTCCCCACTCATGTAGTGTATTTCGATGGATGGTTTATTTCCTGATTCAGTCCCCTATCTTTTACGCGCACTTCAAATAAGTCCTTTTTCTTTCATTTCATTTCGAATTTACCCCCAAGTCCCGTATTAAAACGCAAATCGGTCTCTTTTAGTTGTTTAATCTTCTAGTCTTTATTATACTATTATTATATTACTATTATTATATTTTCCATTATTATTATTATTATTATTACTATTGCTATATATATATATATTTTTTTTTTCTTTTTTTATTTATTAATACTATTAATCTTATTATTATTATTATTATCTTGAACATATTTTTATATTACTATAATTATTATTATTATCATTATTACTATACTATTATATTACTATTATAGCATTTACTATTATTATATTATATTGTCATTATTATTGTTATATTTTCTGTATTACTATTATTTTTATTATTTTTATTATTATCATTGTTATTAGTATATTGTGTATATTATGTGTTGTTTTCATTATTATCACGATATTTATATTATTATATTGGATATATAGCGTATTAACTACTATTATTAATTATTATTATTGTCACGTTTATATTTACATGTTGTATATACTGTGTATTGTTATTATCATTATACTTATATTATCATTTTGTATGTATTTTGTATTATCATCATTGTTCATCGCATGACTCTATTCACGTTTTGAATAACGTTTCCTTAAAACATGCCGGTTTCTTTCATCAATTTCACCAAAAAATTTTCGAATAAGGCAATATTCCGTGTTTGGGAATTCAAGGGACTGTGCCCTATGTGTTGGGTTTCGGTTCTCTTGCTTGACCAAATAACCGAATAACCTTTTGTTATTTTAATAAATAAGTCTTAGGGATCAAGAGACGACCTTGGATTTGAGGGTTGAAATTATCGTGTCCTATGTATTGGATGTGATATTTGGTCCTTTCGAAACAAGGAAATCTTAATATTCTAAGAAGACTCAAATGTCTCCAAAAAGGCCCAAATTCCTAAATTCGTTTCTAATTTTTTAAAAAAACTTTCGACATTGGGACATCAATCAATCAATTTGGTACCGATTTTCGGGCGTTGCGAGGGTGCTAATCCTTCCTCGCACGTAACCGACTCCCGAACCTGTTTTCTCGAATATTCGTAGACCAAAAACCCAGTTTTAGTAAATCAAATGTTTTATTAAAACAAAGGTGATCCGATCACACCTAATAAAGGTCGGTGGCGACTCCCGTTTTCTTTATTTTTAAAACCCAAGTTCGATTCCCGTTTTTGTCAAAAAATGGTTACGACATCAACCATCCATTTGTGGCCTTTTTTTGACCAGCTGAGCATGAAACAGCAAACACTTGCTCTTCATAATCACTTCCTTCTTCAGCTACTTGAACCTCTGCTTGAGCTTGTTGTGGTTGATTCTGCCTTGGTCTGCCCTTGTTTTTGCAAACCCTTTTAACATGGCCCATCTTGTTGCAGTGTAGGCATGTTGCATTTGGTCTGAACCAACATCTTTTTTCTGGATGACCAGCCTTCTTACAGAATCTGCAAAGTTGATCACAACTTCTTGCAGCATCAGGCTTAGGCCTATTTTTCCATATCTTTTTGCCTTTGTAGGCAGTATTGCTCGAGGATGGCTTTGTTTTGGCTTGGAAGGCACCTTCTTGGTGTTCTTCTTGTCTGCTGGCTTTCCTTTGTTCCTGAGCATATAATGCATTGATTAACTCAGTCAAAGAGATGGTAGCCAGGTCTCTCGAATCCTCAAGGGATGAGATTTTTGCTTCATATCTCTCAGGTAATGTTGAGAGCACCTTCTCCACGATTCTTGCCTCAGCAAACTCTTCTCCTAGCAATCTTATGATGTTAACTACAGCCATAATCCTGTCTGAATACTGCTTCATTATTTCTTCTTCCTTCATTTTTAGATTCTCAAAGTCCCTTCTCAAGTTTAGAAGCTGCTGTTTCCTGGTTCTTTTAGTGCCTTGAAACTCCTTGAGTTTGTCCCGGGCTTGCTTTGGTGTTTCACAGGCCATGATCCTGGTGAAGATGACATCTGATACACAGTTCTGGATGCATGACATTGCCTTGTGCCTCTTGGTCCTTTTTTCAGCATGTTGTTTCATCTGAGCCATCGTTGGATTGGCTCGAAGGGGTTCTGGCTCAACGTCTGAGATCACAACTTGCCACAGATCGAAGGCCTGCAAGTAAGTTTTCATCTTAACCTACCATATGTGGAAGCTTTCTCCATTGAAGACTGGTGGTGAAGCTGGTGAAAAATTGGCAGCCATTTGTTTTCTAGATTGAAATATAACAGGTCCACTAAGATAAGAGCTCTGATACCAATTGCTGAAACTTTAGATAACGAACAGTGATTGAAACTGAAGCTTGAGCTGAAAGGCTCTATGCTTCCAATAAGAAAAAAAATAGAAAATTTGCTAAGAAAATGAGAGAAGCAATAAAGGGAGCATTAACTTGAATGAAAAACACTCATTCAATTTTTATTACAAAACATCATTATTTTATAGCTAATAAATAGCACTTAATTTTCACCTAGCACACTTATTCTCACCTACCACACTTATTTTCACCTAATACACTTATTCTCACTTAATACACTTATTTTCACCTAATACACTTATTCTCACCTAATACACTTATTCTCACCTAATACATCACTTAAATTAAATTACAACAAAACAAAGACTTGGATCACGTAAAATAATGGGCTGCTTCTAGATGTTGTATTGGAGGCCACACTTCAACAATACAGACATAGCCATTAAGAAATTTAACCAAGTATGAGCCTTTTGAACATCGTTGAGGGACACTTTTTGAACATTGAGTTTTGTCCACTGTCTCACTTCTTTGCCCACACGGCGTAGTCTTTCCCTGAGGTAGCAAGCTGGTAGTTGGAAGGTACAAGGTTGCCCAGGTCCATCTTTGGGCCAATCTTGGTAATGATTTTCTCATCAATTGCAGCAACATACAGATCAGAATCAGAGGCTAGAATATCAACCTTGCTTGTTTCACTGATCCCATTCTTTCTTCTTATGGTTGCCAATTTAGTAATCTCATCCTTTAATCCCCAATCAACAAAGTGATCATAGAACTGCACATCATAAATTCAAGTATTCACTGGGTTGGTGAATGGTGATAATGAAAAACGAGAAGAAAGAAAGAAGAGAGGATGACAGAAATTACTATTGATGGAGTGCCGGGATGGGTGAGAATATAAGCATAGCCCTGGATGACTTTTTCAGATGGGAAAGGCCAAAGCTTTTGAGTAGACCCTGTGTCATGATTATCGATGAAAGTCACTGCATTTTGGGGCAAAAGTCCAATCATTCCAGGAGGTTGCCCATTGGAATCCTTCAACCGCCACAACTCCCCTTGCACTGCAGCATTCAGAACCCCTTTCGTGGTGAAATCGAATGCTTTGACAACCCCTCCAGCAGCTTCAACCCAATCTTTGAGAGCTCCACGGTGTGCATCTTGACTATCCTGCCCCAAGGAAAGATCTTCCCATTTCTCCCCAACAGCAAAATCTGGTGAAGTTCGTTCCATATAGATTTTGGTGATGCTTGGGGCATACCCTCTCACGAAATCAAACCTCCATCCATCAAAACCAATTTCGGTCTTTAACCAATTCATCCAGTCAGACAACTCTTTTTGAACCCTCGGGTTGAGATGGTCAATGTCGGGAGCTGGTGGATAATCCAGTCCAGTGTCCGGATTGCCTGTCCCATCTGAATACTCCTTATCGTTCCCACAAATGAAAGATGGTCCCCAATCTAATCGATCGTCTGGAGTTCCTCCTTCGAAAATGCAGTATATTCCTCTCCCATCTTTCCTCTCTGCTGTTCTATGGTTTATTACTATGTCAGCTAAACATTTTATTCCCTTCCGATGGAAAGCTTCTATTAGTGACTTCAATTCAGCCCGAGATCCATACTTCGATGCATCAAGATCATATAGCCTTCCTGGCAGATATCCTGGAGCACACATGGAAAAATATTTGTTACGTGCTTCCTTAACAGCAATTCGAAGTAATACAATAAAAGAGAAGGGGAAACAGGACAGAAAGTAAACAGAGATTATGTATATGCATGTCCGATTTTGTTTTTATTTGAAATTCACTCTTGTTTAGTAGTCACATTGAGTCTGATCAAATATGAAATCAAGCCGGGCTTCTAAACAGGAGGTAAAGCTCTCCAAACATTATCTTTTCCCTCAATAAAGCTCAAAGCCAAAACCTTGATTAAGTAGCATCGAGCTCTTTATCCCTCCTCAACAAACATGGGTATGTCTCATCTTTCACTTTCATGTTTATTTTGGTCAAACTGTAATATCTCTTTCATGGAAAGAGTAGTACTAATAGAAAGGTGTTTTTCTTTTAATACAAAGAGGCAGCAGTCCGAGAATAGGAAAGGAGTTATAGATGTTGAGATTAAATTTCCAAATTTGTAACATATCATTTTTTATGGATGATTGCATGAATTAATTGAAAGGTGTATTTTTACTCATTAATTTTCCTTAGATCTTTCAGTGTTAAGGGTAATTAACATAATCTTAATTGGCATCAGCTCAGGAGCACAATCAATAATAGGCACTCGAAACATGAAATACCTTGGGGTCCAACTGATTGAGAGGGTGGAGGAAGCCAGACATGAGTAACACCAGCATTAACGATATCAGGGATGGAGTTCTTGAGAGAGTTATACCATCCTCCAGCCTTATTACACGACTCCCAGTTGAAACCCTACATATCATCATCAATTAGTCGCAGAATTGCAGATAAATCGTGAGGGTAGATGAAATAACAAGTGCAAGCTATACCTGGAATAGCAAGCTTGGAGATGTCAAAGATGGAAAGATGTAGAGGAAAAGAGAAAGGAAGCAAAGTGAAGTTACACAACTCATGCTCTGTATTTTTATATATATGTTTCGTTCTCTTAGCCTCATGAGACGAGCTTGGTGAATGGTGATATGCTTCTGGCTTTATATAGGCACCAATTCCTATTTCAAGATGACACAGTGCACATATGGTTCATTGTGAACACTGAAACCGAGGAAATGTTTCTTTGCTTCAATCTTGATTCGCAAATAAGTCATCTGTATTAATTATTGCCATATACATATTCTTATCCTCTTTATTTGGTTCCTGGATAAAACAGCCAAAGATGTTGGACATAGCTGAGAATAATCAGGAGGAAGGTGTTTACACTAAAACACTTTATTTTACGGACATTCGAGCAGTGGAGGCACATTGTGGTGCATGGGTAGCGAGTAGCGACTTCATCAGTTAAAGCCAAAAACGCTTTTCGATTCTTCGTTTCCCACGACACTCCAAAGGGGAATGCTCGATGAGGTCCCCGCAAGTAGGGTTTCTGGTGGGTCATTCCATACATGGAGATAAGCTCTTTTCTCACACGAAATTCTCATCATCTACTTTACGTAATAAGTATTTATCTTGCCTACACACAAATCACGTTGTAACTTGCAAGCTGTGAAAATTGCAAAAACAAAAAAAGTGCTTCTTTTTTTTGTCGAAGCAAAATTCCCTTGTAAAATACTGCATGTATAGGCCGGTAGCGTCGCCATCCTACAGGAAATAACAGATCCTGAAAACCTATGAAAAGGTTCTGGTTTGAGATTAATGGAAAGAGACATAATAATATCGAAAAGCTAGGAATGTATAATATATAAGTAGTAATTGCGGCCAACCTTCATTCACACGAGAAAAACAATACATGCAATGCCGCATTTCCCCCTATCTAGACATATGTTTTTTCATATGGCTATATTCAATTTTTAAGTTTTTTTTTTCTCTATATATTTGAAAAACCATTACTACCATATATTCAAATATATTTTGTACAAGTGCTGAATAACTTCCATCTATCTAGATCAGCAGATAAAAAATATTTAGTATATGGAAATCCTTAGAAAATTTTCTTCTGTTCATTTCTGACTTATCTAAGTATAATGTAATCAAAGGCTATTATTTTTGGCTAAACAAATCCTCTTTAATTGGCATTTATCAAAAGAAAAAGAAAAAAACTCTTCGATTGGCATCTTATTCCGACACTTTCAGTCTCGATTGAAAAATTCCCTTCATCTTTGCTATCATTGAGCAGCCTTATCCAATGTTTGACTTAGAGTACTTAATGCAATCATTTTATTAAAATGGCCATAGTGGATCCAACAAAGCATACAGTTATATTTATTAAAAAACCAAGGAACATATTGAAGTTGTTCAATATAATGGATTGGGGAACCTTATAGTCCAAATCCTTATGGATTAGTCGCCTTACGATCTGGTAATCTAATATATAAAGCAATGACAAAAGTCAAGTGTACCATCAAAGAAAGAGGTTGACAGAATCACAGGGACACGGACAGCTTCCATTTATAATTTTCCCACTTGGGGCAACATACGAAAGAACTAACACATAATACATTAGCATCTCTGCTCACATCTTTGCAGGCTTTGGGAAAATGTCAGGAGTGAACTTCTGAGCTGCGCTCAAGCTCCCCTTAATCTTCATCGCACCCCTGCATCATCGGTATCACTGTATTAACAAGGGAAATCCTCGACATTGCGAACCCCCATCCCCCGAGGCAAAAGAAATCACTAACATTAGAGGGAAAATAAATGGAAATTATAGAATTGTACCTCATAAAAGCAATCTGTGGATTCATCTTTCCAGTGGCAACCTTCATAAAATCATCATCCTTGAACGAAAATATAGCATCAGGCTTTCCCCCTTCATATTTACCTGCATTTCAGAGTGATAATATAATGAACATCTTTATATTGAAAGACGAAACAATAAGGGATACTTGATTGTATATGTCTATGAATTGACAAAATCATACTTGAATCTCCAGGAGAAAGTAACCGAAATAAACACTAAACAGTTACAAACAGGAAAAAGTCAAGATTACCAATTTCATATGGCAAAGAGACAGAAAATTTAATCTTTAACATAAAAGCACCATATCTTCAAGTGCTAGTTGGGCCAAAAAATCAGTGGACTTAGCCATTGAACAACTAATAAGGGGTAGCAGTCCAAGCTGACATAAAATTAATATATTTTTATTACCATGGCAAAAAGATGGGGAAGCTATTGAATTAGTGAAATGGGGTCAGCTGTGCTACCATTATCGCAGAGACAGAGAGGTTAATAAACAAATAAACATGATTGAAAAAATATAAAAATGACAAAAAGATAAAAATCCTGGCTACAAAATGTATATTATAGTTAGCAGCAAAGGAGCAGCGGTCTAGAGGCCAGATACTTGCAAGCAAGCAAGCAAGCAATTTAATTTCCAATAGAAAGATTAACTTTTTTTGCAAAAACTTTAGCAGATTATACAATGCGCAAGACACAAACTTCAAACGCTATTCCATCATTGCAATTTACAAGCTACGATCTAATCAAGAGGCAGAGCATATAAACAAACCCAACCAAGACAAAAAAAAGATTGAATTAAAAAAAATGGAATATCTCTTAAATAATTAAAGGGGCTAACCTTTGGTAACCTCTCCTTTCTTGAGGTCAACAATGTAAGAAACCTCATCAAATCCAATTTTCTACACGTCATAAATAAAACCCAGAAATTAAAGCAAGCTTTTAAATAAAAATTGAAATTTTGGAAAAAGGTTAAAATTTGAATAAAGGATGGACCTTGGGGGCAATATTGATTTGGTAAACGAGGCCGATCTTCTTGGTGAGCTCTTTACCAGCATCACTAGCCAAGTGAGCCTTCATCATCTCAAACAAATTATCGGATTTCAACTCGGTATTCGCCATTATTAAACCAAAATTACAGAAACCGAAGAAGAAGAAGAGACTGGAAATTAGCTTGGGCTTACGATTGAAATTTGTTTTCTTCGCCCATACGACGCTGTTTCCCAGGCGATATAATCAAACCTGACACGCTTTCCAATAAAAACTTTTTTATTGGATGAAAGTTCTAGTATGGGATTTGTTAATAGTTGCTTGCATTTTTCTCTTGCAAAATTTCGAATAATTTAATAAATAAAATTATAATATATAAATAGGCCCACTATTCACCTAAACCTAATCTCTAAACCCAATACAAACCCAAATATCCAATCCAATCCAATTACCCAATCCAACCCAATCATAAAAATTACAAATAATTTAATAAATAAAAATAAAATTCTAAAACTAAAACTAAAAATTATGTAATCTTTTTAATTATGTAGTGATTCATTTCGGGTAATTCGATTAATTCAGGTAATTCGATTTATTCAGTTAATTTTTAACCAAAAATAAAAAACATATAATTCTCGGTTAATTCGGTTAACCGACCAAATTAACCGAAAAAATTTCAGTTTGGTTAATTTTTTTGAAAAAATTTTGGTTCGGTTAACGGTTAAAAATTTTGAAAAGTCGATTAATTCGGTTAATGTTATTTCGGGTCGGTTAACCGATTGAACAACCCTACTTGAAGATGATGTCTTTTGGGCCTTTAGGATTTGGGTTTTGATATTTTATGATAGATGGGCTAACCCAAAATTTATTTTCTCATTAAAAGACTTTAGTAAAACTAATTAGATTTTTAGTTGTGTTTTGCTAACTAATTCCAAGAATAATCATGTCATTCAAAGATTAATTTAAGTAGAAGGATGAAAAGACGGTTTCAATTTAATTAGTAGCAGCTGATTCACCTTTACATGCAAATTTGATTTTGGTTTTGTTAGTATAATAACATTTGGGACAAAAGATGTTCCACTTAGACAAATAATTAAGGAAGAGGCGAATAAAGGGATATATGGATAAAGTACGAAACTTGAAACGCGGATATGGTACTGGCGTGTCCGCTTCTCATTCGAAGCTTCTTCAGTTATCGGCATAAGCTCAACTCTCGACTGCCCGCAGGTAAGCCGCTAGCTTTTCATTAAGTTCTTCAATTTCTCTCCTATGCAGAAAACTCGTAGTTTTAATACTCAGTTTCTTAACTTTTAGCTTGCTGTTATTGTCGAAACTTGGTTCCCTGTAGTTTGTGTTTTTCGCAAATATGTGAGGACCGACGAGTATTTATGAGCTATAAACTGATCTAATCAGTGGATCGATAAGTTTTATGATGCTTTTGCTTAGCAGAAAGAAAACATAACTTCAATAATAACTGTGGGTTTCATAGAGAAAATGGCCTAGTGTGAAGTAAAGTAAAAACAAAAAGGAAGATCAGAAAATTGGGGTGTAAATGGAACGTGGATATTGCTTTATTTAGTTCAAGATTGTAGAGTTTGGATATAGATATGAAAACACTGTCATTTATTCCACTTCTGATAACTTGGGAATATGAAATCCTATATCATACCTTCTATTTTTGTTTGTCATTCAGTTTTAGACTTATCATGAATCCATAGGGGGTTATTTATGTTAGAAATAGAGCACAGGTTTTAATCTTGGAGAAAATTCTGATGGTTTGTATGTTTGTGTTGGTATATATGTATATAGTGA
The DNA here is from genome assembly GCA_005393395.2 of Gossypium australe. Classification (NCBI taxonomy): domain Eukaryota; kingdom Viridiplantae; phylum Streptophyta; class Magnoliopsida; order Malvales; family Malvaceae; genus Gossypium; species Gossypium australe. The sequence continues at coordinate 29,666,720 of CM016626.1, forward strand.
ACTTACTGATGGCAGTCTGATTGATTAGCATTCAAGGAACAAGTGATATATGCTTGAAAGATGATCTGAAGTTCATCCTCTAAATTCATAAATTTTGGGTGGTTTCATTTATATTTCTGTGGTGGAGGGATTGCTGTAGGCAGTGATGCAACAGCAGAATATTCTGTACAGTAATGCCTCTTTCATTTTCAGAAAAAATCTTTATGGACAATTCAATCATAGAATTGCCTGTACCTTCCCCAACTTACATCATCATCAAAGTCAGGTTAGTCTTTTGATGGCCAAAATGCCATCTATAACTATAAGTTCCCACTTGGATGCTTTGGAAATTAGCCACGCATTACAACACGGGTGCATCAAAGGTGTGGCTGATGAAAATCAAGGGGAATTATCTGACGAAGACGACGATCTGTGCCCTGTGGACTGTGTTAGAGAATTTAAGACTGATGAAGAATTCTTAAAAATTCTTGAAAAGGCCAAAGAAACTAATTCTTTAGTTGTAGTAGATTTTTATCGGACTTCTTGTGGAAGCTGTAAGTACATCGAACAAGGGTTCTCAAAGTTATGCAAGGGTGCTGGCGATGAAGATGCTGGAGTAATTTTCTTGAAACATAATGTGAGTGTCTTTTTCATGACCCGAACTTTGAAATTTTTTGTTGATTGCTTATAATTCATGCATCTATCCTATATTCTAATTTATGGCTTCTGTTAAAGAATAGAAGAGCTTAAGATAAAATTTTCATGGTTGATAGGAGGGGATTTTGAGCCACAAAATCATGAGCTCTTTTTATATGTTTTCTTCCGCAGGTAATCGATGAATATGATGAACAGTCTGAAGTTGCTGAAAGACTTAGAATCAGGGTAATCTCTATTTGAACATTTAATCCCATTCCTCCAAATACTGACTAATTTGCAAATCTGTTACAATTATTAGCCATTTAGGATGATTCATTTATGATGAATATGGGAACTTGTGCGTAACCAATGCTTGCTGTCCTTTCTGTTGGATGATTCTATCATAGCTGAAACAGACTAGAAATCTTAATTTGTGGAGAAAACAATTTTGGCTACTTGTGAACGTTTGTTTTTAAATCAAACTGCTAATAAAGAAATCAGTATGAAAGGTAAAATTTTACATCTATTACAAAAATCAGGATGGAAGTTTTAGATGTATCCTAATATGCAAAGATGATTGTCACGTGTCACTGTCTATTAAGATGAATCTGAATTATTGCAGGCAGTGCCTCTTTTTCACTTCTATAAGAATGGAGTTCTCTTGGAAGCATTTCCAACCAGAGACAAGGAGAGAATTGTTGAAGCCATTATGAAATATACATCTACTACTCAAGATACTTAAGCAAAGGTTCCCTTATTTTCAAACTTTGCTTTTGGAATAAAATAGTCAATAAGATGCTTGGAATGGATGGACCAGATTAATTGGTATACAACATATTACTACTGTAATCATTATTTACAGGGTGTACTTAAATAGTGAAACTGTTTTCTTTTTGCCCCATTGTTTTGCTCTTTATTATCAATGGCATTGTTTGCTTATTCATTTTCAGCTGTGTGTTGAGTTGTAATATGCTTGGAATTTATCTGATGAAGATGAAGAAGCCTTTTAGTTTTAGATATAGCTTTTGTAAAAATTAGTGAACCTCTCTAGTCAAGCTCTAGATATGGCATATCTAGAAATTAGATGATCAGGAATATGACACGATTCAAACGAGGGGAAAACCATATATACAAATCATATATTGCCTGGCCACTCACTGCATGATAAGGTTCTATGTCATGTCTTGGGGACAGATTTTCCAATGAAACAAATTGAAAAGAGTGGTTACGTAGGATTTAATCAATACATACAACACTCGGAAGGATGAAGATAACTCTTGTTCATCTTCTTATGCCAGATTTGAAGTATGTGAAGAAAAGAAAACAAGCAAGCAGGCCATTATGAACTCGATTGACTCAGCTGGGTTAAACTAAATGCGTTCCCCACATCAGTAGAGGATGCATAAAAATATCATGGCCAGCCAAAGCTGGTGCTGGCTGGTAATGATTAAAATGGGAATTGAATCGAGGCTATCAAGCTCTGGTATCCACATCTAGTTAGTAGGGTCCATAAGGGCAAGACAACACCAACTGTGGTCAGCAAGCTTGGGTGTGCTTCAAGGGGTGCACACCTGTTGGAGACAACATCCATTGCAACTTATCCAATGGTAGTTTGACACATGTATCCCTTGCAGCCCCTGGCAGAGAGCTCCAAGGGTACATCATAAGTGTGGTCATGATTTGTGGAAAACGGCAAGCTACGAATACAAAAGCTTTATGTTTACTCCTTTGTGAAAACGATTTGCAGATATAAATGTAAAGTTTGGAATAATACTTGTTTGTTAACTGAAACCTTTCGATTATCATAAATATCAAATTTGGAGCTACAGCTTGATTGTTGCTAAAAGGAGGAGTAAAAAAGGCTTTTAATGACAATGAGAATGAACTAAAACTGAGATGGATGGGAAACAAGTTGGTATCCCCAGAAGAGCTTGGAAGGGGATTTGCTATATAAATCAGGTGGTAAAAATAGAACTGCTCAGTTGAAAGTTTTGTTGTAGAGATGAAGGGAGTGAAATGGGAGCGGAGCATTGCATTGCTGTTATTGTAATCCACCCACCATCCGTGCTTGCCTAAGTTGTAGATTCTTTCCAAAATCTGGTGCGGAGTCCTTGCTGAGGGACTGGAAATGGGCCATACTGAATTCCACTTTCGGATCCTACCACTACCCACCTGCAAAACCCAACAAAAATGTTACTGTCAGCAGTTATTTACGAAGAAACAAGTCCCCTTCCAACACCAAGGGTCTATAATTCGATTTCTTGGTGTCTCTTTCCATCATTTTAATGAATTTAGTCACCTTACTTCAAATAGCCACTTGCATGAACAGGAATATCATTGAAGGATTGTCTCAAAACATTATATAGTAGAACATTGCCTTAAAACTTGATTAAGAATGTTTTTTTGCAGTGAGAATAAGAAAATCTCAGTGAAGGGGACCGTTAGGAGAATATGGTCCAACACTCAAGTTACTGTTAAAAGCAGTGTGGTGTGTTTGGATGATAGGAGCATTGCATATTATTTGCACTTTAATTTCCAAACAACATACCTGAACTTGGAAACCAAGTGGTGGGTCACTATAAGCATCTCCAATTTTGCAAGCTCATTTCCAGGACAGGCGTGCACTCCACTGCCAAATGGCATGAAAGTATTGGGTTTTGGGGCAACCTACTCAAAAAAAAAAAAAAAAAGGAACCCAGTGAGATAAACTCATGTACTACAACCAGAGAAACGCCTTTAATCATAAACCATAAACGTTTATGCCAAAACCATAAATGAAAATATCCAAACACATTGTATACATCGAAAACACTTACATACCTCAAACCTTGAAGGATCAAATTTCTGCGGATCAGTAAAAAAATGGGGATTGTGATGAATGTTTCTGAACAGAGGCATTACTTTCCAACCTTTCGGAATGAGGTAACCTGTTGGCAAATTTAGAGTCGACAAGGCTAAGTACTTCAGCAGCAAAACCTAAAGGGATCATCATTCATGTCTATAGTTTTTACATGGATGTTTGTTCCATATTTAGGCAAAGTTGCACTTTTATGACAATGTAGTCTACACCCAAATAAATCTAACTTGCGGGGTTCATGTATTACATAAATCGATTGATCCTCACCTTTGTATTCCACATCAGCAACTGCTTCTCTAAAAGTGAAGGATATGATGCTTGCCATTCTTAAAGTCTCTAATATAACCTGACCAAGTCAAAATGCTTTCCATTGTTAGCCAGATTTAGTGGGTAGCCAAATCCAAGTTAGGGAATCAAGGAAGGAACAAATTTCACTATGCAAATCATTGTAATTGACGGTTCTCAGTCACCTTGTAAGTAATTGGCATATTCCTAGTGTGTGACCAACTCAGCGGCTGATTGCTTTCTTCAGTTAATATTTTAATTGCCTTTTGTTCAGCCTACAAAGACAGGCTCACCATATTAGTTTTATTAAGTTTATGCTGTAGTAGTACTGATCTTGCCTGGAGATAAAAATTTCAACAACAAAGACAATCAATAAATGAAGGCATAGTGATCATACAGATAGAGAGACTGTTCTAGACCCCGGCAAAAAAGGGAAAAAATGGTTAATTTGGCTTGTTCTAGGCCCTACCTTAACTGCCTCTAGAAGTTTCGGGTTGTCATGGAGGTACTTGACGATCCATGTCATGACACTGGCTGTTGTGTCCTGAGCAGCGAAAAGAGTTCCGATGATGTTATCGGCGATTTTATCGTCGGTTAGGACTTGGCCTTTTTCATCCTTGGAATTCAATAGGCAACCCAAAAGATCCTTTTCCAGCAACTTCTTCTCCTTCCTTTCACTTATGATATCACTCAATATCTTACTTAACCTCTTCCTTGCCTGCAGGGAATCCGTTTTAGTCCCCGGAAAAAGGGAAGAAGACGGTTAATTTTAGGAGTGAACTAACAGGAATTGAATTTGCTTATTACCTGCAATGCCTTTCTGTAAGGAGTTCCAGGGATGTTTGTAGGGAAGGAGTTGTAGCCTTTGTCAACTATGAAGTAGTTCTTCTTAAGCTCCTCTCTATATCGAGCCTCGAGGCGGCCAAAAATCATTAGTATGCCAACTTCGAAAGAGAACTGCAATCATTTGGATACAAATTGTTAAGCAGAGAGATCCAAAGACAGTATGAAACAAAACTTTTCAAAACTAATATATTTTAGTAGGAAAAACTGTTTTGTCTCAGTACTTGTTAAAGTGGGAAAAGAATTATAAAAAAAAACTATTTGACCCAATCATTTGTTTGACGACGACATTGAACCGAACAATAACCTTTTTCATTTCATGAAAGGTGTTAACGACATGCCCCCCATGCCAAGAATCTACGGTAGAGGCTGCTAGGGCATCAATATCGGGCACCAAGTTCCGAATAGCCTCAATAGACAATGAGGCTTGAACCAGCTTCCTGAGACGAGTGTGGTAGTCTCCTTGGTGAAAAAACAACGCCGCTGGACCAACGAGACGCTCCTTGCTGTGGGGGTACGTGGGCTTAAACAAGTGAGCTTGAGTTACTAACACGAAACGAGCTGCCTCGGGACTAGCCAACATAACAGAAGGGCAGCCTAATATGTGCGTTTTGAAAATCTCTCCATACCTGAACCACCATGTACTGAAGTTCAGTGAAAAAAGCACCCCAAAAAAAAAAGTAAAAGAGAAAATAGAAGCCAAAGAGAATCAAAGGCAGCAGAAGGGCAAAGCGAGGAGGGTTTCGAAAACCTTTTCTGTTTGGAAGCGAAAAATACGTTTGGGTCTCGAGAATAGAGTTGGAGAGTTTCTCCTATATAAGGCCACCCCATTGATCCAGGAGGAAGCTGGGTCTCACTTTTCCCTTGGGATCCTTTCTTTTGTCTTCTTAACAATCTACACCAGACTAGAGTCATAAGTAAGATGGTGGCATATACAAGAATTCCAGCCATTTTTGTGTCGACCACAATGATCCCCCTTTGGAAAGCTGTTAGCTTAATTAGGTTAACCCTTACTCGTTCTACGATAAAATGCAAGATTTTCTAGGTTTGGCTATATGGTCACTCGTGGAAGGAGAAGGCATTCGCTTATATAGAAAAATTGAAAGAAAGATACAGACAAGAAGGACGTATGTATGTATGTATGTATGTCATTCAATGTTTTGTCACATATATGGTAAGATAAAAGATATTCATAGAAATCCACCAAAAACCATTGGACGTTATTTTACAGACAATTTTCACCAGGTATAAGCTCATGTCCCAAATTCAAACCTATCCTTATCTTTATTACCATTTATTTTTGTTGGTATTAAGGAAGTGTTCACTGAGATAAGGCAACGAATCATACATGTTAATATTTAAATATCCATTTATTCACTATTATTTTTTAAAAGGTTAACATATTGTTATATTATAATACCAGGTTTTAAGTTTCCATATGACGTTAACAGCCTTTTTTTTTTTTTTGCCATATGTCATACCCACGCGTGGCAACATAATTTTTTATATATAATTTCTATTTTTTATTTTTAAATTAATAAAAACAATAGTTTAAAATTACAATATTTTTAAAATGAATAATAAAATCTAAAAAAATAATCTTTAAAATTTTTGTTCTAAAAAAAACTTTAAACCTTTTTTGGGTTTTAATCCGTTTCAATTTAAGATTTTAAATTTAATTTAAGTGATATAACATTTTTCTAAAAAAAAAAAAATCATAGAAGATTATAATTCTTTTAAATTTAAATAATGGCATATTAATTAAAATATATACCTAATAAATATTAATTTAATTTTAAATTTTGAACTTAAATAATTAGGCAAACTACACAACAGATCACCCAACTATTGCATCTTTTTTTTTTTGGTCATCCAATTATCATTTAATTTAATTTGGTCACTCAACTAATCAAAATTATTTTTTAGCCCATTTCTGTTAAGTGTCATTAAATCTCTAATGTGAGAGTAACGTGACAATTAAAAAATCAATATAATAAAAAATTAGCCTTTAACTTTTACATATTATATCAATTTGATCATAATTTTAAAAAATTTAACCCTCAAAATTTATAAATAATCTCAATCCTCAAAATTTACTTTTCTCTTCCACTTCCCCATTGCCATTACCATTGTTGGTTCCACCCCCACCTTTATCCAAAAACAACTTCCCTTTTTTCTCCACTTGTTTTCTTTCTTCTGAGTTCACAAAACAACACCAAAATTTATACAAACAAAACAAGAAATCCGATGAACAAATATCAAGAAATAACATAATATATGCGAACGTAAAGTCAGAACATAAAAATTGAAATGTTTCACAGCAACTACAAAAAAATGTGTTTTTTTTTTTCAAAAACCATTACGGCTAAGTATTCAGACGTGAAAACCAAAAACAAAAACAGCATAAAGAAAGACCAAAAGTTTCATATTTTTTTTTCAAAATCTCAGATCGAAAAAAGCTTTAAAAAGAGAAGTGAAGAGAGTAGAAACCTTTAGAGATGGCGTTTTGGATTTTAGCACATTTAAGAACAACATTATGGTCATTGAGACCATTTTCTTCTTCAATGAGGTCATCGGTATAGCCATTTTGCCAACGACATCTTTGTTGCCGAGGGCACCGTCGGTAAAAAAAAAGAAGTTTTCTTTGGAGAAAGCTGGGGGAGGAGGAGGAGGAGGTGGAGGTAATGATGGTAGTGGCGATGGGAGAAACGAAAGAGAAAGGTAAATTTTGAAGATCAAATTGAGATTACTTGTAAATTTTGAGAATTAATTTTTTAAAATGACGACGAAATCGATATAACATATGAATGTTAAAGGCTAAATTTATTATACCAATTTTTTTCTTGCCAAGTCATCGTTCCAACAGAGATTTAATGGCACTTAATGAAAATGGATCAAAAAAATAATTTCAATTAGTTGGATGACCAAAAAGAAAAGGGACAATAGATAGATGACCTGTGGTGTAGTTTACCCCTTAATAAATTTATAAAATTATCCCAACAAACAAAAATTAGTGAACTATTTTTTTTTTCATAATTTACATTATTTAAAACTTTGTTTCTAAAATTAAAAAGTATTCGATATACATGATTTCTAAAATTAAAAATATTTTAAATTTTATTATAATAGTTTTACTTTTCAATTTTTCTTCCTATATTCATAATATTAAAAATACATTACCTTTTAAAAATTTAAGTGTATTTTTTAATTTGTTTATATCTTTTAAATATTGTTTTATCAATAATTTTAATCAATATGTCACTATTTAATTAATAATAAATTTATTAAAAACACAGTACTAGGTAAAAAAAGCTAATATAAATAGATATATATGTATATATTTAAACAATTACAATTATAATTACAAACTAAATTAATATAATACACCATAAATAAAATAGAAAATTGAAACAAAAATAGGCACATGAATTTTTGGAATTGCATAAAAACAAACCAAAAACATAATTATTCTTCTTACTACTATTTGGAATTTTTACACCTCATCCCCGAAAGTAAAAATAATGGCAGTGGTCCACCTGGAACCAAAAATCAGATTGTGTAATATGTGGGGTCTGACTCTAAAGTTGTACCAATGAAGGCGAAGCATATAAACTTATTAGGGTATTTTTATAATTTAATTAATAAATAATGTGAGAGTTCCATCCACAATTTTCCAGGTCCATTGGCCAAGTCATTCAGGACACCTCAGATCAAAACTAGAGGAACATCGAAATTATTCTCTTTGCCAAATAAATTGATTTTGTAATTACTTGTTTGTGAGACCCTATACTTCAACTAATCTTAACTAATATTTATCTTATTCGGTTGATTTTATTTCAATTGAATTTTTTTAGAAAAGACTTGTTGAAAGTTGAAGGTTTGGGGTACTGTAACTCCATACTCATTCATATGGTATAGGTTGTGGGTTTAATTCTACCAAATGCAAGACGTGTATGTCCCCCTAATAGGTGGTGTGCGTGCTAAATCAAGTGGTACCATATTTTTCTTATAGTGACCTATATGTTATAGGTCAAGGGTTTGAACCCTATAGATGCAAAATGAGAACGTTCCTCTTATAGGTGCTTATACAATTCAATGAGGAACTCTCGCTCCGTGAACCCCACTTTAGGTTTGAGCTCTCCTCAAGAGTCAATAAGCAATCTTGGTTCAACCTGGGACAATATCGACCATTGTTGAAGGTTCGGTCAACTATCCAACTGACTATACTTTGAAGACTTTTATTAATAGTAGATGGATTGTAACCATTATTTGACCTAACACAATCATTTCTCATTTGAATTAATAAAAGGTTTAATGCTTTTTTATTATTTTAATAGTAAAGAAATAATTTTAGTTATTATAATTATTTTAATAAAGACCATCAAGGGTGAAAATTATGTAATAAATTTATAAACAATTACATAAAAGTCAAATCAGATTTTGGTAAAAATGGGAAAGTTAAGACATTGAATATTATGAGATCTTATGTTCAAATTTTATCATGTGTAAGTATTTTTCTAGATTTATATAAAATACCAAAAAGACAAATACAGCCTCAAAATAATATTTGTTATTTTGTAAAAATAATGAATTTTTGGTAATTTTATAATTGAGTTGGGAGTTGGTTAATGGTGACACTAACTCAATAAACAATTTTATAGATTATATATAATAACTAATTTTTTAATCGATATAACGAATGGGTTTGTTGTATGTATTAATTAAATTATTTTTAATTTTTTTAAAAAAATTATAACATTTCATAAATAATATGATTAAGAAATTAAACACAATAATATATGTTTAATTTTAAAATCCTGATATTTGATATTAGAATGATTTTCATTCTATGATGATTTAAAATTGGGTAAACTACACTCATGGTCATTCTAAAATAAGGTTTATCCTATTTTGGTCACTCTAATTTTTTTCTCAATTTAGTCATTCTAAATAAGATAATTGTACAAATTAATCATTGCCGTTAAAATTTTCGTTTTCTTTTAACGGATTGCTAATGTGGCACGTTAGCCCATTGAGTGACTGACATGTGATAAATATTATTTAATGTGATAAATAGTGGTCTTAATTATTATATTTAATATTATAAAATGTTGATGTGTTAAGTAATAAAACACATCACTTATTATATTATTAACTTCTTCGCTTAAATTTCAGTTTGTGAAAAGGGAAGGAAACCTGGTTGTTGATTGACTAGCCAAAATATGTTTATTTACTGATGTTAATCTACATATTCTTAATATTTTTATATTTAAAATTACTTTTAGAAGATAAATTTGGCTCTCCTTATATAAGAATAAATTGATATAAGGTAATATGGTGCCTCCTCTTATTTAAAAAAGAAAATCGTGGCTTAAAATTACAATTTTATTTTCCATGAAAACCTGAATTGATAAGTTTAGTGGAAAAAAAATAAATTTCCAATTAATTCAAGAGAAGTTAAAATAAGTAGGTAGCTTGCTTTTGGCTTCTTCATCTTGCTAGAAATGAACGGGTGCTAAATATTTGGTTGCATTATGGGGCAGTCAAATCAATGGTCAATTAATTCAACAACGTGCTCCCAAATGACTACTAGAATTTTCTATTTGAGGCTATCGAATTTTCTTAAATGCTATCACATGAAAATTATATTATTATTTTTATATGAAATTAGTTGGATTCGTTTCTGATCATATTAAAAGTATTTGAATGCTATCACAGATTCAATGTTGTTTTCGTGCGAAATATTTCGTGAAGAGGTCTAAAGATTAAGAGTAGTTTGAAAAATCATATTGAAGATTATCAAAATGTGTGTGATGTTCTTTTGGACGGTAGAAAAGAGGTGGAAGATGAAGTTTACCTTTCTTTGTCTTTTAATTTAGTTTATATACAATAGTTAGGAAGTAATTAATTAAGTTTACTAACTTAATTATCATATATTTAATCTAATTATAACACTAACTAAACTTTGTGGATGGTATTATTATCATTAAAAATGATTTATTTACCATTTTAAATCCTTAACTAATTGCTATTTAAACCCTCCAGCCCTTGACCAATTAAAAATTTATAGTGATTGGATTTAGTCCCTAAGCCTTAATTAGCTATTAAGTCGACAATTTTTTTTAACCAAACTTCAATATAATATTACCTTATCTTTGTAAATATTAATAATATTTAATATTTACGGGCTCGATTTATAAAAGCGGGGGTTCTAAAACTGCGTTTTTCGGTGCAAATGAAAATCGAGTTGTTACAATGTGTATATGTATGTGCAATAATATGTGAAAATAAAGATAAAAGTGAACATGTGAACATGTGAACTAAGTGTTAAATGATATATGTGAATTAAGTGTTTATGATATGTTTGTGAAATGAGAGAAATATTTTTATATGTAAATGTGCAAGTTAATTAGTGATAATATATGTTAAAGTTAAATTTATGAGTTATAAAGTTAATTTAAATGATTTTATGTTTTGGAAATGAATTAAAAGTTTAAGTATAACAATGAAAGAAATTGTGTAAATAAATATTATTAAAATTAATTGAATTATATATAAGGTAAGATTGAATCCAATTGAATACTTACTAAGTAAGTGTGATATATATATATATATATATATATATATATATTGTAACAGCTCGTTTTTAGTTAAATTGGAACAGTAGTTTCGGGACCACAAATCTGGGGTTAAAATATTTATTTTATTATTATTTTATTGTTTACGGCATAAAAATATGATTGTGTGAAATTTTCGTAAATAAATTTTATTATTTGAGTGCTTAATTTGATAAATAGGACTAAACCGCGTAAAACGTAAAACTTGAGTTCTATTAGCTAAAGGTGTCAAATAGCTATAGAACCTTAAAGTTAAGGTCCTTATATGGTAATTAGACTATTAATTAGATAGTGGATGATAATGGCTTGGCATAATTGAAATATTGAATTAGTAACAAGGTTATTTTTAGTATTTAGTAAATGTAGTTAATTATAATAAAACAAACAAAAATTAAATGCTTTCATCTTCGTGTTTTAATCGAAATTAAAGAAGAAAAAGCATACATTATGATTCTTCATTCGACCAAGATAAATTCATGCAATTAGGTATGTGATTTGTTCATTTTTTAATGATTTTTATGTTTTTGAGATCGTTGCAACTAGGTCTAACTAGCCCAGGGACTAATTTGCAAAACTGTTAAAGATTTTGAATGTTTCCATTGATGAATACATGAGTATTTTGATGTTTAATGACAGATTTTGAATGTTTGATGATAGGTATACAAGTTTTGTTAAGTGATTTTTAGTGAAAATACAAATTAGGGATTAAATTATGAAATGCGGAAAATTTGTTATTTAAATGTGAAATAAATGAAAAATATGGCTGCTAGGGACATAATAGTAATTCTTCTGGCATGGGTTGTGGTTAAATTGCATGAATTTGTGTTTTTGTGAAATAAGGACTAAATTGTAGAAGATGTGAAACATTAGGGGAATTATGTAAAAATGCCTTAAAGTCAATTTTGGGACTAAATTGAATAGAGATATGATTAAATAAGTTAATTTTGATTATATTTAGATCAAGAAAGGCAAAATACGGACTTAGATCGGGGAAAGAACAAAGTTACAGAATAGTTGACTCCTTTCGTCGTTTTAGCATCCGAGGTAAGTTCGTATGTGATAAGTTTCATTATAAATGTATTTTTAAATGTTTTGATATTGCATAAACTATGATTATGATACTACAGATATGTTCGACAAAGATTCAACGATGATTCGATATTTGAAATCCCGGTTGAACTTTAGGAATAGATTTGGATACTAGTGATATGTCATTAGGGGATTAATGTGATTATGTGATCTGAGAGCTGGTCCTATACGTCCTATCGGTGGCTGAGTATACCGGCATGTGTTGCGGATACTTGACAGCTTGTGTAAGCAGCACCGTGTAGCTATGTCTCGACTGACAGCTTGTGTGAGCAGGCCCATTAATAGCTCTAGTATGAGCAGTATATGTGATATGAGATGAAGTTGGCTTCGGGCCATGATATTGGCACTTAGTGTGCGAATTTTCCAAGTATCCGATAGTATTCTGAATGGTTCAACGGGTAAATGAAAGATGTGGATGTGTATGAGATTGATAAGAGATGGTACAGGCATGTACATGAACCGTATAAGCTTAAATCGAAGAAGTTGTGAAGTTCATATATACGATTATGATTGAAAATGTGAAAGGTTTGCTAGTTAAATGAATTACATGTTGATATGTTCAAATTGATGATTTGTATATTCATGTAAGATTGAGTTTATTTCATACGAGCTTACTAACCTATTTAGCTTACTTTGTTTATTTTTCCATGTTTTATAGTGACTTCAAAGATAGCTCAGACTCAGGGATCGTCAGAGAAATCGTCACACTATCCAACTATCAAATTTTGTACTTTTGGTATTGTGTTTTGGTCATATGGCATGTATAGGGACTTTTGTTATTTTGGTTATGTGTTAGTAGTGAATTTAGCCATTTAAGTTGGCTTGTGAATTGTTACTTTTTTTTTTTTGTATATATAGCCATGAGATTTGGCTTAATTTGGTTGTTTTGGATGTATGTGTATATATGTAAGAATGACCAATGATGTGGTTCATAATTGCTTGCAAATGGTTTGTGCTAGTTTAGCATTTAAGGTAACTATTGGTTGGCAATGGCTATTGTATGTTTGAGATCTTAGGTAAGGTAAAATGTTTGGTTGAGGTAATGCATATAAGTGTTTCTGAGATAAATGTGTATAGATAATGGGAGTATTGAATGTGCATGAATTATGTTTGAATTGGTTGAATTGAAATGCCTATTGATGCTATGTATTGGTGCCTTTGAGTTGATGTAGGTGAGCATAAGTTTGGGTGGCAAAATGGCTTGGTAAATAGCCTATTTTTGTCCACATAGGCAGCGACACAGGCGTGTGTCTCAGCCGCGTGTGACACATAGTTATGTTACACGATCGTGTGTCCTCTGGTGTTGAAATTAAAATCAAGTCAGTATGCTCCACATGGCCTAGCACACGGCTTTGCACACGAGCGTGTATGGCTATTTTTAGGGCACACGGGCGTGTGAATTGGTCGTGTGATCCAAGTCAAAGAGTTACACGGGGTCGGACAGGGGCTGGGACACGGTCATGTGCTCCCATTTCGAATGTCCACACTGCTTGTGACACGGGCATGTCTGTTGGTCGTGTGAGACACACAGTTGAGCCACACGAGCGTGTGTCTCTTATTTTTGAGAAAATTTTCTAAGTTTCCAAAGTTATCGGTTTAGTCCCGAACCACTCCCAATGCATGTTTAGAGCCTCATAGGCTCGTATTAGGGACGTGATTGTGAATGGAATGTATATGATTTTGATTAATTGTATGTGAAATGTATATTTAAAATGTGGTATAAGTTCGGTAATACTCCGTGATAAACCATAAAAGTAACACATTTTAATCCTATGTTAGCTTATTTTTGGATATTTATTATGCAAATTTGTGATTTCGATGCTCCTAATCCTTTAAATTTATGTTTCTATATTTAGGAGAGCATAGAAAAGCGAAAGGAGCAGAAAACGGGCCAAAATCGGACAAAACGGGCTGTCTTAAGGATCCATAAGGCCAAGCCAGTACCACACGGGCTGGGCACATACCCGTGTGAACCACACGGCCTGTGCACACGGCCTGGGCATTCTCACACGGGCTGATCACACGCCTGTGTCCCTGTTGCACCCTGTTTCGTTTTCACGCAGAAAAAGCCAATTTTTAGTGTTTCTGATCATTCTAAAGTCTATAAATACACACCAGAAAAAGACTTAAGAGAGCACGCATAGTAGAACGAAGAAATTACTTGATGGAAGCCATCGGAATCATCTCGGAAGCAAATCCACTCCAAGATTGAAGATCTCCATTAATTTTCCTAAGAAGTTTTTGGGTTCTTTATGTCTTGTTGTTTTCTTTATTCTGAGATGTTTTCCTTTTACGTTATGAACTAAACTCCCTAAATACCTAGGGATGATGAAACCTGTGATGAATCTTATTATTTAATTATCTGAATTACATGATAAATACTTGTTCTTGTTCTTGTTCTTGTTCTTAATTATGTGTTCTTAACCCTTGCTTTAATATTTTCAGAATATTAATGCAAGTTTAATGTGCTTATTCAGTGGAGCAAAAGTCCCTATTTAAGAGAAGATCTAGCATAATTAAGCAGAGTTGATTGCAACCCTAGAAATAGGATGACATAAATCTGCCGGATTAGAGTCAAATCTAATAAAGGAATCTATAGATCGAGTTAATGCGACAATTGGGGTTTTAATTAGAAAGAAATTTTAATTAATCAACCTAGAGTCAGTTGTTCTTAGTCTCGAAAGAGATATTAACATAATTTAGGGATTTCTACGAATCAAGGCAAGTGAATAAATCATTTAATTTAGAGTCAGGATAATAAGTTAAGTCTAGGTGAATTCTTCCTTGGGTATTGTCTTTATTCATTGGTTTATTCGATTACTTTCTTCACTCTCTGTCGCGTTCATAGTAAATTAGTTAGTTAAATTTTAGATTAAAACAAATCTCATTAATTATTAGGCTAAATAATAGAAAGACAGTTATTACTAGTACTTTTAGTCCTTGTGGATACGATATTCCGGACTCACCATAGCTTTACTACTGTTCAATAGGTGCGCTCGCCTTTGTCGAATTTTTAGTTAGTTTTGAGACCATCACTCCGTAACCCTATTCCGACGTTGAATACGGGTGAGGGGTGTTACATATATAAATAACACTTAGTTTTGGTAGTGTAAATATGAACTATAAATGTATATTAGAAGTGTTATAAAGCAAGTGTATGAATACAAATTAAAAAGATGATTATGTGATTAAATGTACCATCTCTTTCTCATATCTGTTATCGAATCGGGTGGGGGTGTTACATGCGTTAAATTTATTCAAGGGTACGAGGTGCTTGTAACAACCTATTTTCAGTGAAATCGAAATAGTGGTTTTAGGGACAACAAATCTGAAGTCGAAAAAATTTATTATTATTATATGGTCTACGGTATAATAAAAATATCGTAAAAAAATTTCGTTAAGAAATTTTACCGTTTACATGTCAAATTTGATGAAAAGGACTAAATTGCATTAAGTGCAAAAGTTGAGTTCTAATTGCTATTAGTATTAAATAGCTATAGAAGTTGAAATTAGAGGTACTTATATAGTAAATAGACCATTAAAATGCTTAGTGGATAAGCATGAATAGTCATCATTAGAAATTTTATAAAACATTAAGGTTAATTTTGGAAATTATCAATTAAAGTTATATTAAATAAAACAAAAAATCTATTATCATCATCTACTAGCAAATAAAAAAAGAAGAAGAATAAAACCTAGCCATGGAAGTTGGAGATCTTAGCAAACTTGTTTTGCTCAATTTGGTATGTATCATTGTCCCATTTTTGATGATTTCTATGTTTCCAATGTCATAGTAGCTTAATCTAGCTATCTCGAGGATTAATTTGCAAAACCGTTAAAGTATTAGGGTTTTTTCATTGATGAGTATGCTTGAATTTTGAATTTTTATGATAGAAAATGAAAGGTTGTCGTTAGATAAACAACTTTTGTAAAGAGAATTTTGATGAAATTATCAACTAGGGATTAAATTGAGAAGATGATAAATTTATGGTAAAAAATTGAAATTGTGAATTATGTGGGCTGCTATTAATATGTACAAAAACTAGCCTTGAGTAAGGATTAAATTGCATGAAAGTCATTTTCCGAGCCTAGGGACTAAATTGCAATGAATTAAAAGTATAGGGGCAAAATAGTAATTTTTCCAAAAAATGTGTTGGACTAAATTGAATATGAATTATATTGAATTGAGTTAAATTCATTCGTATAGATCTGGTTAGACCTACTACAGAGTTAGATCGAGGCAAAGGAAAAATATCGGATTAGTCACATTCATATCTACGTACAATTGTCGAGGTAAGTTCGTGTAATTAAATTATACATTTATATGTGTTAAATTGAATTATTGTTTGTGAATTGTATAATTGCCATAAATAAATATCGGTTGTATATTTGACAATTACCGAGTCCCCTTTGAACCTTATGAAATTCGTAGGTTACAAATAACATGTCATTAGGGTTACTGATTTGGTTGGGGTCATGCATGTGTTACGGACACACCACAGCTCTTATAAGCTTCAAAGTACTCACCTAGCATGAGCTTCCTCTTATTAGCTCGGAAGAGCTTACTGTTTACAGCTCGTATGAGCATACATGAATATGGATTAGCATATTTCAGTTCAGTACACCTCGTGTGTACTACTCGTGTATCCAACGATATTCTAAATGGTACAACGGGTACAGTTCTGTTACGAGATTATATGAATTCTATATGAATTCGATATGAACTATTACCGGTATGTACATGAAATACATAAACTATGATTATTTAATGAATTCAACCATGTGTGTTGGATTTTATATGTGATTTTCATGGCTAATATGTTGGTGATCATGTGTTTAGGCTTTTGGCCAAATTGTTTGAGATATGCTTTGTTTACTTACCTATTTTATGGATATATGGTAAGTTAAATTATGTGTTATACGAACTGTAACACCTCTATACCATGTTCGACTCAAGGAACTTGATATAGGAATATTACATTTGGTGCCAAAGTAATTATTGGCTACTTACTATTATATTTGAACATAAAACGGATAAATAATAAATTTAAATGATTTAAATTTAAATCCATTACTTAAAATTTAAGTAAAAGATATTTATTAATAAAATAATTATAATATAAGATTTTATAGGATAAATAAATTAAATGATGACAAGTGCATGGTGATGATAATTTACAAATGTAAAATAAATATGTGCACAATTGTAATATATGTATTTATTATTAAATAGATATTTATTATAATTATTATTATAGCTTTATATTAAATTATTAAATTATTAAATTATGATTGTTATTATTAAAATAAATTAGAATGAAGACAACTGTATAATTATTAATGGTACATGTGTAACATATATGTTTATACATTTGTAAATTATTTATGTATTTTCTTATATAATAAGAAAAATATATTTATTAATTAGTATTATTATTATTATAACATTATTATAATAAAATAAAGAAAAAAAGAAATAGAATATAAAAGGAATGAAAGAAAACAAAACAAAAAAAAAGAG
Source organism: Gossypium australe (assembly GCA_005393395.2). Classification (NCBI taxonomy): domain Eukaryota; kingdom Viridiplantae; phylum Streptophyta; class Magnoliopsida; order Malvales; family Malvaceae; genus Gossypium; species Gossypium australe. Next base: position 29,684,547 of record CM016626.1, read on the forward strand.
AGAAAGAAACAGAGAGTGAACGAAAATAGCAGAAAGAAAAGGGGAAAGAAAAGGAAAAAGAGAAACTAAGATTTGAGAGCTTAAAGCTTTCAAAGGTAAGTCAATTAAGCCCTTTTCTCTTAAATTTGATGTTTTAGAAGCTTTAGAATAAAGTTTTGTTGAAATTAAGTTGAGGTTTTGGAAGTTCTTAGGTATTTGAACATAGTTCATGTTGAACAAAATGATGAATTAGGGGTTTAATTGAATGAATTTCAATTTAGATTTGATAAAGGGATTTAATTGAAAAGTAAGCCATAAGTTTTGCATAGTACGAACTAAATTGAAAGAATTTCTAAATTAGGGATTTATGATGAAATTTTGATAGATGTGCATAAGTTTGGTTGAAATTTGAATGGAAATAAAGTATGAATTGAGTTAGAAAAGTAAGTGAATTTAGTTGGGGTCAAATTGAAAATAAGGTAGAAATTGAATAGAAATTCAATTATTTAATATAAATTAGTGTTGTATTAATAGTATAAATTATTTTAATTTATGTAGCTAGAAAAGAACCCGAGGCATCGGCATCGAAAGGAGAAGAAAAGGTTATCGAGGAGTAATCGAGCAAATCACGGTTTGTATTACTATAATTCAAATCTATTTATTATTAATTGTTATATTTTAATTAAAATGCATGGTAGATAAATTTAGGAAAGTAATTGAAATAATGATATTTGATAAATCGTAAAAGTAACATATTTTAAGCCCACAGTTAGCATGCTTTTGGATTATTTAAGCCTTGAATTATGTAATTTGGTGCTCTTAATCCTTTGTTTTCATGTTTTATACTCAAAAGAGCACCGAATGACGAAAAGAACGGAAAACGGGCCCAAAACGGAGTAAATGGGTTATATCACGAAATCCACACGGCCTGGGCCCAAGACCACACGGCCGTGCCTCATAAATAGTCTCGAACACGGCTTGGCCATGATTCACACGGGCGTGTGCCATGGGCGTGTCCCTGCCGTGGGAAAGAAGAATTTCACTTGGAATAGAATACTTGGAGGCAAAGAAACACATTCCAAAGCCTATTCAAACACCCTAGTAGGAATTCTACTTGAATTAGGATACTTAGGGGCCAAGTAAGGCATCTCAAAGTCTATATAAACACCCAACGGGACAACTTGAAGAGGAGTTCGGCAGAAGGGGGAACCCAAGGCTTTAGTCAAGGGCGTCTAGCTAGACCAAAGAAGGCAGGTTTGTGGGGATTTACTCGAAGATAGTCAGTTGATCCATCTCAAGAAGCCGGAATCATACTCAAGACGGAGAATCTCTCCTTCAATTCCTTCAGGGGGTTTTAGGGATTTCTTATGTTTTATTTTATCTTTTCTTTTGAGATGTTTTCTTTTATTGTTATGAACTAAACCTTAAGATACCTGAAGGGGATGAAACCTAAGATGAATCTTGTTATCTTATGCTGAACTATATGATAAATATTTGACTTATTCTTAATTATGTGTTCTTAATTCTTGTGTTGATATTTCCGGGATATTAATTCAAGTATGATGTGCTTAGGTGGAGGAGCAAAAGTCCCTACCTAAGAGTAGATCAAGCATAATTAAGCGGAGTTGATCGCACGCCTAGAGATAGGGTGACGAGATTTTGCCGGATTAGGGTAAAACCTAATATGGGAGTCCATAGATCGAGTTAATGCAATTCTAGGGGTTTTAATTAGAAAGAGATTTCAATTAATCAACCTAGGGTTAGACGTTAGTCGCCTTAAGAGAGGGATTAATATAACTTAGGGAATCTTACGGATCAAGTCAAATGAATAAATCGTCTGGTTCAGAGTTAGATAACAAGTGAAGTCTAGGTGGATTCTTCCTTGGGTGTCGTCTTAATCTTCCTCAAAATATTTTTCCCAAATTCATTCTTCTTTGTCTTAGAGTCTTTAGTTTAGTATTTAATTAATTTTAGATTACACAAATCCTTTAATTCTTAGGCTAAATAATAAAGAAAGAGTTAGTATTAGTACTTCTGGTTCCTTTGGGTTCGACATTCCGGTCTTGCCTTAACTATACTACTGTTCGATAGGTACGCTTGCCTCAAATCGTTGTCATAGTTAGTTTCCAGGTTTGATCATTCTTTTTTATAAATTTTAAGATTTTGACATTGCGAAAAACAACGATCAAGTTTTTGGCGCCATTGCCGGGGAACTGAAATATTAAGAACGCTTAATTTTTATTACTTTAGCCATATTTATTTTTTGCAATTAAATTTTTTTTTTGTTTTTTTTTTTTAAATTTTCTTCTTTCACTCCTTTCAGGTACCTCTAGTTTATGACTAGAAAGAACCCGACAGGACCCCTACTTTACTATAGTGATATTGAAGGTATCGTCCGCAGAATCGCAGAGAAATAAGGCGAAGCTTAAACTACATAGAAGAAGAGCAAGAAGTCGAAATTAATACTACAGAAGAGGTGGCAGAGAATAATCCGCCACCTCCAGAGATGGCCGAACATCATGCTCCACGTACTATGTATGATTATGCTAAACCTAGTTTAATAGGAATTGAGTCTAGTATTGTTAGGCCTTACTATTGCTGCAAATAATTTTGAACTGAAACCTAACACTATACATATGATGTCGAAACCATTTTTATTCAAGTTTTGAAAAAACGGGGATCGATTTTAAAAAATATAGAAATGGAGTCGCCACCGATCTTTTATTCGAGGTGTGATTGGATCCCCTTGAGATGAATTATTTTAATAAAATATTTTGATTTATTAAAAAAATAATTTCGGTCTGCGAAATCTAAGAAAACGGGTTCAGGAGCGGGTTATGTACGAGGAAGGATTAGCACCCTCACAACGCCCAAAATTGGTACCAAATTGATTAATTAATGTCCTAGCGTCGAGAATTTGAAAGATTTTAAAATTACGACCTTCTTTGACTCATTTGAAGATATTCGAGTTTGAATATTAAGATTCTCTAGTTCCGAAGGAGTAAACTATCACATCCAGCACGTTAGGATGCAACAATTTAAGTCTTCGAATTATAGATCATCCCAAAAATCCTCAAAACTCATGCATTGAAATTTTGAAAGGGTATTCCATTATTTGGAGTTAAACAAAAAAATCGAAACCCAGCACGTTAGGGCACGATTTCTCAAATTTCCAAACACGAAATATTGCCTTGTTTTTAATTTGAGAAAATGTGGATGAAATTTCAAAAGGATATTCGGTTATTCCGTCAAACGAAAAACCGAAACCCAGCACGTTAGGGCACAATCTCTCGGATTTCCCAAACAGAAACATTGCCTCGTTTTAAAGTTGAGAAAACATGAATGAAATTTTAAAAGGATATTTGGTTATTTGGTCAAATGAAAAACGGAAATCCAGCGCGTTAGGGCACGATCTCTCGGATTTCCCAAACACAAAACATTGCCTCATTTTAAACTTTCAGTAAAATGATTTTAAAATCTAAATGGTGTTAAAATAAAATGCGATAGCATATTAATATGCAACGCGGAGCAATTATTTACTAGCGAAATACAACACAATTAAATCGCAAATAGCAAATAAATATAAAATGAGAATTAAAACATTCATAATAGCAATAATCAATTATTGAATCAATGGCAAGGAAAATAAATTAAAAAATAAAACACATACAAGTGTAACATATTGGAAATAAACACATCTAATTTTAAACATGTTTCAATACAATAAAATTTTTAAGGATTAATGAAAAATATAAAAATATACATGTGTTAAAAAATATATATGAAATAATAATGAATTAACAAATGTTTTAAGAATATCCTACTAATTTTGAATCAAAAAGTGCATTTATAAAAATAACTAAATGAGTCGATAAAAAGAATAATAATAAAGAAAACTACAAATATATTAAATATGAAAGTGTAAGTTTAGAAGAAAAATGACATGTTTAATCAAAACACATTCAAAATCCAATGTCTAATTTTAAAAAATTTATAAAGTCAGTAAGTTAGAAAAAGAACCAAAATAAAAGACACCCTAATTTACGAGGACTAAAAGCGCGAATATTCCAGTTTTATTAAACATAGCGTTTAAAAGCGGACGAGATTGAAACGTCATACAAAATTTGAGTGCGAAATTAAGAAAATAAAAATATATATATATGTGACTTAATTAAAAGGCCACGAAACAAGGAATGATTTAAACGCAAATATCCCTATCCGGACTGAAACGCACGGATCTAAGCCTAAATCGGGTCGAGTCATGGGGGCGATGATCGATACGGTGTCGTTTCTAAAAGGGGTTAATACCAGATTTAAAATGCATTAACCCCTTTGTTTTAGCCCGAACCATAGCCCCCTGGTTTTCGTACTCCGCCACACAGAAGAAAGAGGCAATCCAGCCACTGCAGCGCCATTGTAATCGGCGATCAATGGCCAATTTAGTCTCGACTGACTGTCCTTTTTTAGACTAAACTCGAATATTAGTCTCGACGATCACCTTCGTTCTGATTTCGATGAAGAATGCCGACCGTCGGTTTGACTATCAAAGGTAAGTTCCTATTTTTATTTTATATTAGCGTATATAAAAAAGAAAGAAAAAGAAAATGCTCGAAAAGGATTCAGCAAAGAACAATAAAAGAAAGTATACAATCGAAAAAAAGAAACCTTTTCTTTTGAAATTTGTTTCTGGTTTCTCTGTTGCTGTATTCAGTGTGTGTAATCTCTTTACAATGTTTTTTTCGACTTTTTATAGTCGAATGTTAAATAAAATAAAGAATAATAAAAAAAAACAGTTTGTCCTTTTTTTCTGCGTTTTTCCTTGCTGTTGTTTCTCTGCTATTGGTTTGCAGGTACGAAAGGCGGACGTAGCGTACGGAGGCGCGTGGGGCATGCAAAGACACGAGCTGATGAAGACTCGCGTGTGGCGTGCACGTGGTGATGCACGTGGAGGCACGCGTGCGGCGCTGGAAGCCTCTAGAATTCTCTAGGGTTCTATCCTGCTGAAATTATTTGGGCCATTCGAGTCGTTTTCTAGATTGGGCTTGGTTGTAAGAGGGTTAGGCATTTAAAAAAAACGGGTAGTGGTTTATTTAGTATCTGGGCCAATTGGGCCTACTGTTGGGTTGTGAATAGGTTGGGATTTAGTTTATTTATTTGGGTCCTAGTTTGGGCCCCCTTGTAAATGGACTATGGATTGATATTTATTTTGTTATTCTGCTTCATTTTTATTTGGGTTTGGGCCCCGGGCTAAATTTGGCTAATACGGATGATACAACAGTTTGTTTAGTTTGATGGTTTGCAGGATGAGGATCCTAACACACACTTAGCAAATTTTCTAGAATTCTGTGATACCTTCAAGATAAATGGAGTTTCTGATGATGCCATCCGTCTTCGGTTATTTCCCTTTTCTCTGAGAAATAAAGCCAACCAATGGTTACATTCTCTTCCACGAGGGTCGACCACTACATGGGACCAAATGATCAAAAAAATTTTATTAAAATATTTCCCACCGGCCAAAACGGCCAAATTAAGGAATGATATCTCTTCTTTTGTGCAGATGGATTTAGAAACACTTTATGATGCATGGGAGAGATACAAAGATTTGTTAAGGATGTGCCCACACCACGGATTACCTTTGCGGCTACAGGTCCAAACTTTTTACAATGGTGTGAACCCTTCAACACGGCAACTAATCGATTCATCCGCCGGTGGAACCCTGAACAACAAGACTCCTGAAATGGCTTACGAGTTTATAGAGGTGATGTCATTGAATAACTATCAGTGGCAAGTTACAAGGACAAGGCCAGCCAAAGCAGCCAGAGTTTTCAACATCGACGCAATGACTGCGCTATCAAATCAGGTAGAGTTGTTACATAAAAAATTTGATGGTTTATATGGTTCTTCACAGGCACATCCAGTTATGCAGTGCAACGCAAATGAAGGAGTAGCGAATCCTGAGTACCCACCCCACGGACAGGGCATGGAAAGCGAACAGATGAACTATATGGGTAACAATTTCCGATCTAACAATAACCCTTATGGTAATACTTGTAATCCAGATTGGAAGAACCACCCCAATTTTTCATGGGGCGGTCAAAGAAATCAAAGGCAACAACCACCCCAAAACTTCCAACAACAGCCCTACCCACAGGAAAAGAAGCCGAACCTTGAAGAGATGCTGACAAACTTCATAGCAGCCTCAGAAATACGGTCTCAAAATATAGAAATACGTTTCCAAAAGATAAAAGCAAAACTTGAGGCATTGACACAAGAGTTCAAGGATCAAATCGGGCAACTTGCTAAGCAGATCTCTGAGAGACCACAAGAAAGACTACCGAGCAACACCAAAACTAACCCAATAGAGCAAATTCAAGCCATAATAGCTCAAGATAGTGAAGGGTTAGACGAGCTTAATTCAAAGAAAAAGAATGCGGTAGAAGAAAACATGGTTGAGGTCAATAACAAGCCGAAACAGGTAATCAAAGAGTACAAACCTCGCATACCATATCCTGAGGCAATAACGAAAGATGACACAGAGGAACAGTTCGGTAAGTTTCTTAAACTTTTAAAGAAATTACATATTAACTTATAGTTTCTTGAAGCTCTTTCGCAGATGCCAGATTCTAAGAAATTTTTAAAGAAGTTATTGACAAATAAGCGGAAGATAGACGAGGAATCACATATGGAACTGAACGCATTGTGCTCAGAAATGTTGCAAAATAAACTACCATCGAAATTAAAAGATCCAGGGAGTTTTACAATTCCATGCTTAATTGGTAGTTTTTCTATTGATAATGCTTTAGCTAATTTAGGGGCAAGCATAAATGTCATGCCTTATAAATTGTTTAAACAACTAGGTCTAGGGAAACCCAAACAAACTAGGATGAGCACTCAATTAGCGGATAAAACGGTTAGATTTCCTAGGGGTATAATCGAAGATGTACTCGTAAGAATTGATAAATTCGTATTCCCAGTAGACTTTGCCGTTTTAGATATAGATGAGGACAACACGATCCCCCTAATTTTAGGAAGACCATTCTTAGCAACTGCTAGAACTAAAATTGATGTTGATGCAAGCGAACTCATACTTTGTGTAGGTGAGGAGACAGTCACTCTTCAAGCCCTCGGTTTAGCTAGAACATCGAATAACCAAGGTGAGAAAGTAAATTCTATTGATAACCATTCGGTTAACCCTTCTTTTCAGGAAGCACCACAACAGAACACAACTGAATCCGATCTTAGGCCCTATGCCAACAAAAAAATAACTCATGAGGAACAAAGGATTCAGATCGATGAACTAGAAGAGGGGAAAACGCATCTTAAAGAAGAACTAGGGATACACGAGGAAGAACCAATACCACCCTACGAGACAAAGAAGTTTAAAATTGGAGATCAGGTATTGCTAGATAAAGTAGATCCACGAGTATCCCCTCCTGATCCTAACACCAGCAAGGAAATCCCTTTCAAGGTAATCGATGTTTTCCCATACAGAACGGTCGAGGTAAGTAACCCTGTGTTTGGTACTTAGAAAATAAATGCCACCCGTCTTAAACTCTATCATGATAATGAAACTGCTAACACGAAAAAGGACTTTCAACTCCTCAAACCGCCATGAATATGCAAATGAGAGGAGAGTCTAGCTTAAGACTATAAACGAGCGCTTCTCGGGAGGCAACCCGAATACTAACCCTATTAACCTTTCCATTCTATTTTATCTTATTTTATTTTATTCTTTCCATATAGCACTTAACTATAAACTAACCAAATATGCAGATTTCCAGGCCACACGGCCTTGCACAAGGCCGTGGCTGTGGCCGTGTGGACCTCCCGAATCTCTGTACTGACATGGCAGAAACGGTACGAGTCGGAACAAATAAAATCTTCGAGTCACAGACTCCAACCACCATACCACGGGCACCGACAAAACCCCACGGCCGTGCGACGCGGCCGTGGACAACACTGTTAGACCACATACAGGCGTGGGACCCTAACCACGGGCGTGGGAGAAACGAACGAAGCATAAACACGGCTGTGCGACACGGCCGTGTGACTCAACACGCTCAAGGTACACGGGCGTGGGGATGTGTCAGACTTGAAACTTTATTTAAACCATCACCCCCTACACTCCCCACTTACTCCCAAACCTCTTTTCACTCATACCTCTTTTGTTTCACCCTTTCATCTTCCTTCAATCTTATTTTTCCAACCCTTGACATCCACCATATCCATGTCGAAGAAGCGAAAGGAGCCAAGCACGGTATTTCCGAGGGAGACCGATCTACATAAGTTCATGCCAGCCGCTTCATCTACTCGACAAGCCAAGGATATTTGAGACCATTTGATAAACCGTTAAAGTAGCATATTTTAATCCCACATTTAGTATGCTTTTGGATGATTTAAGCCTCGATTCATAAAAAATGTGCTCTTAATCCTTTCTTTTCATGTCTTATACCCACGAAAGCACCCGAGGATGAAAAGAGCATAAAACGGGCCCAAAACAGAGTAATTGGGCCACATCACGAAACCGACATGGCCTGGCCCAAAGATCACACGACCGTGCCTTATCAAGCATCAAGAACACAGTTTTACCCCCGAGTCACACTACCGTGCCTCATTAAAGAAGTCCGAACACGGTCCAAAGACTAGTCACACGGGCGTGTGACATGGCCGTGTCCCTGTTGTGGCAAAGAGCAATTTCATTCGGATTTGGATACTTTGGGGCGAAGAAACACATTCCAAGAGCCTATATAAACCCCCTAAGTACCACTTTAGAGGGGGCGGTGAAGCTAGGCTAAAGAGCCAAGCAAAAAGGTCAGAGTTGTGGGAATCGCTAGAAGTTAGCCAGTTGATCCATCCCAAGAAGCTGAAATTCTACTCAAGACAGCGGATTTCTCCTTCAATTCCTTCAGGGAGTTTTAGGGATTTCTTATATTTTGTTTTATCTTTTCTCTTGAGATGTTTTATTTATTTGTTATGAACTAAACCCTTCAGATGCATGAAGGGGATAAAACCTAGATGAATCTTGTTATTGATTTTTGAATTATATGATAAATGCTTAGTTTGTTCTTAATTATGTGTGCTTAATTCAAATTTGATGTGCTTAGGTGGAGGAGGAATAGACCCTGCCTAAGAGTAGATCTAGCGTAATTAAGCGGAGTTGATCGCACGCCTAGAGATAAGGTGACGAGATTTTGCCGGATTAGGGTGAAACCTAATATGGGAATCCATATATCGATTTTCTACTATTCTAGGGGGTTATTATTCGAGAAAGAGATTTCCATTAATTAACCTACGGTTAGACGTTATTCGCCTCGAAAGAGGGTTTAATATACGTTAGGGAGTCCTACGGATCAAACTAAGTGAATAAATCGTATGGTTCAGTGTTAGATAACAAGTGAAGTCTAGGTGGATTCTTCCTGAGGGTATCATCGTGATCAACTGAGTTTTTCTTCAAATTATTTCCCAATTTGTTCTTTTTGTCTTTATGTCTTCAGCTTAGTAGTCGTTAATTTAGATTAAGGAAACTCCACTTTATTTCAGGCTAAATAATAAAAAGAAAGTTAGTATTAGTACTTTTAGTTCCTTTGGGTTCGACAATCCGGTCTTGCCTAAGCTATACTATTGTTCGATAGGTACACTTGCCTTTAATCGTTGTCAGAGTTAGTTTCCAGGTTCAATCTCATTCATTATAAATTTAAAACTCTGATTTCAGCGATCAAGTTTTTGGCGCCGTTGCCGGGGAACTAAAATATTAAGAAAGCTCTATTTTTATTACTTTAGCCATTATTTTTATTTTTTCGCAATTTACTTTTATTTTTATTTTTTATTTTTAGGTTAAATTTTGATTTCACTAAATTTTCTTTCTTCTTCTAGCAGGTACCTCTAGTTTATGACTAGAAGGAACCCGAGAGGGCATTTGGTATACAATAGTGAAATTGAAGCTACCGTTCGTAGGACTTAGAGAGAAATCAAGTGAGCCCTAAATTACACAGAGGAAGATCAAGAAGGCAGATCTAATCCTACTGAAGGGATGGACGAGAATAACCCACAACCACATGATGTGGGGGAAAACAATGCTCCACGTACTATGTTTGATTATGCTAAACCGCATTTAACAGTAGCAGAATCGAGTATTATTAGGCCTGCTATAGCTGCTAATAATTTTGAATTAAAGCCTAACATAATACAAATGATTCAACATTTTGTTCAATTTGATTGTTTGCAGGACGAAGATCCAAACACTCATATAGCTAACTTTTTAGAGTTCTGCGATACCTTCAAAATAAATGTGTTTCTGATGATGTCATACGTCTTCGGTTATTCGCTTGATCATTAAGGAATAAAGCCAAACTGTGGTTAAACTTGTTACCACGAGGATCAATCACTACATGGGAACAAATGACCAAAAAATTTTATTGAAATATTTCCCACTGACCAAAACGGCCAAATTACGGAATGATATCTCATCTTTTGTGCAGATGGATTTAGAGAAATTATACGATGCATGGGAGAGATACAAGGATCTCTTGAGAAGGTGTCCGCACCACGGTTTACCCTTATGGCTACAAGTCCAAACCTTCTATAACTGTGTAAACCCCTCAATGAGACAACTAATCGATTCAGCCGCCGGTGGAACCCATAACAATAGAACTTCTAAAACAGCCTACGAGTTCATTGAAGAGATGTCACTGAATAACTATCAGTGGCAAGTAACAAGGACAAAATTGACAAAATCAGCCGGAGTTTACAACCTCGATGCAGTGACCACACTATCAACACAGATAGAGATGATAAATAAAGAGCTTGATAGTTTGTGTTCTTCGCAGGTGCACCCAGTCATGCAGTGCGACGCAAGTGGAACTGTGGCGAATCCTGAGTACCCACCCTACCAACCGGGAGCAGAAAGCGAACAGATGAACTGTATAGGTAATAATTTCAGATCCAATAATAATCCTTATAGTAATACTTACAATCCAGGTTGGAGGAACCACCCAAATTTTTCGTGGGGAGGTCAAGGAAATCAAAGGAAACAACCTCCTCAAAACTTCCAAAATCAGCTCTATCTGTAAGAGAAGAAGCCAAACCTCAAAGAGATGCTAACAAAATTTATAGCAAACACGGAAAACCGTTTCCAATAAAATGAGAAAACACTTAAAGAATGACAAGCGTCGATGGAAAAACTTTCTAATTTAGTCAAAGAAGTCACTAATGCAATCAGTCAACTTACAAAGTTAATGGCAGAACGACCGCAAGGACGTCTACCAAGTAACACCGAGATTAACCCAAAGGATCAAATTCAAGTCATCACAGCTCATGATAGCAAAGGATTAGACGAACCAAACAAAGAGATAAACGAAGATAAAATAGAAGTAGCACAAGAAGAGTCGAAACCGGCAATCAAAGAGTACCAACCTCGTATACCTTATCTCGAAGCAATGAAAAGAGACAATTCAGAAGAACAGTTCAGTAAGTTTCTTAAACTTTTAAAGAAATTACATATTAATTTACCTCTTCTGAAGCTCTTTTTCAGATGCCAGACTCGAGGAAATTTTTAAGATAGCTCTTGACAAACAAACACAAATTAGACTAAGAGCACCATGTGGAATTAAACGCAGCATGCTCAATAATGTTACAGAATAAACTACCGCGAAAGTTAAAAGATCCAGGGAGTTTTACAATTCCATGTGTAATTGGTAGTTTAACTATTGATAATGCGTTAGCTGATTTAGGGGCAAGTATAAATGTCATGCCTTATACATTGTTCAAACGACTAGGTCTAGGGAAGCCCAAACAAACTAGGATGATTATTCAATTAGCTGATAAAACTGTTAGAATTCCTAGGGGCATTATTGAAGATGTTCTTGTCAAAATCGATAAATTCGTTTTCCCAGTAGATTTTTTTGTCTTAGACATGGATGAGGATAATTCAATCCCCTTAATTTTAGGAAGACCATTCCTAGCAACTACCAGGACTAAAATTGATGTTGGTACAAGAGAACTCATTCTTTGTGTAGGTGACGAATCAATCAGTCTTCAAGCTCTTGACTCGGCCAGGACAACAGTCGATGAAGGTAAGAAAGTCACTTCAACTGATAATCAAATTGTTCAACTTTCATCGCAGGAAACACCACAAGAACACAACCCTGAGCCGAATCATAAACCCCAAGCTAACAAAGAAGAATTATATAAGGAACGAAGCCTAGGTGTTGACAAACTAGAAAAGCAGAAGACACACGTCAAAGAAGAACAGGAACCACACGAAGTAACACCAGAAGAACCACCAGAAGAACTCGTAGGGATATCAAATCACTTCAAAATAGGAGACCAGGTACTGTTAGACAAAGCAAATCCGCGCATCGCCACAACAGACCTGGAAGCAAAGGGAGAAATTTCTCTTAAGGTACACAATATCTTCCCCCACAGAACAGTCGAGGTAAGCAATCCAACATTCGGTACTTTTAAAGTAAACGCTTCTCGACTTAAACTTTATCAAGAAAATAGGACTGTAAGTACAAAAGAAGATATTCAAACCTTTAAACCTCCCTGATTTTTTTTACGAGAAAAGTCTAGCTTAAGACTATAAACGAGCGCTTCTCGGGAGGCAACCCGAGCATTAACACTATTTACTTTCAAATTTATTTTCAATTTTAAACTAACAAAAAATGGCAGAATTCCAGACCACACGGTCTTACACACGGCCGTGTCTGTGATCGTGTGGACGACCAGCATCCCCGTACTGACATAGCAAAGGCCGTGCGAATGAAATACCAACTAATCTCGACATCACAAATCCAACCACTACAACACGGGCACCGAAAAAGTGGCATGGCAGTGCCCCACGACCGTGTGAAGCTACTGACTTCCCAAGCACAGATAGGACATGCCCGTGCCTCCCAACCGTGTCAACATACTGATTTCTCGAACACGGGCATGGTGAAACAACACGCATGGACACACAGCCGTGCGAGGCGGCCGTGCGATTCGATACGCCCTCAGACCACGGGCGTGGGGACGTGCCAGACTTGAGCCTCTATTTAAACCCCACAGCCCTTCCCTTTCTCCCCATCTTCTTTCTCCCTTCTTTTTTTTTTCAAAATTTCCTATCTTAGAAAAGGTATCCAGACTCTTGAGTTACACTAAAATCATGCCGAAGAAGTGTAAGACGGTAAGCATAGTCTCCACAAAGGAGACCCTACACATAAGTTCATGCCGGCCGCTTCATCCAAAGACCAAGCCAAGGGTTTTTGAGACCATTTAGTTTTTCTTTTTATTTTCCCTTTTACTTTAATTTCCTTCCCTTTGACAATCTTATGCTTAGTTTAGTTTAACTTATTTTAATTTCTTAGTATCAGGTTCACCAGGCTGCTAGGGAATCACGCCACTTCCGCCACCGCCAGCACTTCCGCAGCCCTAGAAGTCACACCCACCTTGCGAACCATCCATCAATAAGGATTCTTCGGTCCATCCACCTTTTCTTTTAATTTTATTTTCCTTCTTAGTCTCATTTCCTTTTTCTTTCTTATTTTAAATTATATATTTAGGTTATTTTAAATGTGTCTTAATAATCCCTGGCTAATCCTCTACGAGCTCCCCAATTTCTTCATCTAGCATAAGTTTGTCATCCAGACCGACCTCTTCAAACATACACACCACGACCTCTACCATCCTCCAGGGACACCATCCAAAATTCAGGGAGTATTCTTTTCCCTTCTCTTTTGATTTATCCCATAAATGTTATATCTATCTTTGTACATTGAGGGCAATGTACATTTTAAGTGTGGGGGAGTGAATATTTATCTAAAGAAGGGCCTAACTTTCTGCATTATTCTCAAATCCAGCCTAATTTTTTCATTATTCTCAAATCCCTGAATTTAGTCTTGTTTTTAAGTAAATTTTTCATATTACTAATGAGGATGAAATTTCTGATGGTTTATGATTTTTATTGATATGTTTTAGATTAAGTCATAGTTAATTGTGCATTAATAATTAAATTTGAAGAATATTAGAGAATCAAGCATGATAAGTCTATTTTTCAAAATAAATTTTTTTACTAGGTTGTTAACCTAAATTTGAATATTGCTTTGAAATTTGAAATTTACAAGGTTGATGTCAAAACACCTTTAATTTTTGTGAGATTTTGAGCCCTATAGAGCATATATTCTTTTTCATGCTCACTTTATTGATTATGAGTGTGTCAACTTTGAACTGTTATCCTAGAACTTGCCTCGATTATACATGTTGAAACCACACCGATGATTTGATATACTGAAATGATAAAGGCACCTAGGATTTAACCCACTCACTCCACTAAATAACCTACCTTAACAACTAACCCCTAGTGAACCCCGTTGATCCTAACAACCCTTTTTATTGACTTACCAGCTAATGTTAACCAAAACCCCTTTGTATTTGTTATCACCATTCCTTTTTACTACCCCTATATCGAGATTTGATTTGATGTGTTGTCTAGCTGTTTCATTCATTATTATGTAATATTAATAGTTTGTTCTTAAAAAAAATCGAAGTATTTTCATTATTAGTTCTATAATTAAATGAGCTTACATGTTAAAATTCCACATCTTAAGGGAAAAGCTCGTATTATTAGGATTCAACTGATGTAATCTTTTAGGATTAGTTCAATTTTTTTTTGTTAGGCAATTCGTCAAGTCAGTCTCGATTTTAACCTTCTAACTTAGCCTTCATCTACACCTTTAACCCTAGCCCCGTTACAACCCTGTTAAAGACCTTTTGATTTGTGTATCATCTCATATTACAGTGGTGGAGATTTGATTTTCAGGCAAGCCTATGGGATTAACTATTCAAGTTCGACTTCTGAGAGCTTAATTTTGAACCTTAAACACCTCGAGTGATTTGAGTGAATCTTTAGTGAGGATATTAATCCTTGTTGATTTTGAATTAAAGGTAATTATTTAGATAAGGGGAGACACCTACATTTTTTTGTGCTACAAATGTATGACTTTGATTGTTTGAATCTTTAGGACTCTTCGAGTTAGATCATCCATGTATAAATTATCTATGAATTATGATGAGACATTGTTGATAGGAATTATGAATCATGGAAAGTTTGTCTTAATTGTAAGTTGAGAATTTTGCTTGAGGAAAAGCAAAAGCTTAAGTGTGGGGGTATTTGATAAACCGTAATAGTAACATATTTTAATCCCACATTTAGTATGCTTTGGGATGATTTCAGCCTCGATTCATATAAAAATGTGCTCTTAATCCTTTCTTTTCATGTCTTATACCCAGGAAAGCACCCGAGGATGAAAAGAGCATAAAACGGGCCCAAAACAGAGTAATTGGGCCATATCACGAAATTGACATGGCCTGGCCCAAAGATCACACGGCCGTGCCTTATCAAGAATCTCGAACACGACTTTACCCCCAAGTCACACTGCCGTGCCTCATTAAAGAAGTCCGAACACGGTCCAAAGACTAGTCACACGGGCGTGTGACATGGCCGTGTCCCTGTCGTGGCAAAGAGCAATTTCATTCGGATTTGGATACTTTAAGGCGAAGAAACACATTCAAAGAGCCTATATAAACCCCCTAAGTACCACTTTAGAGGGGGCGGTGAAGCTAGGCTAAAGAGCCAAGCCGAAAAGGTCAGAGTTGTGGGAATCACTAGAAGTTAGCCAGTTGATCCATCTCAAGAAGCCGAAATTCTACTCAAAACGGCGGATTTCTCCTTCAATTCCTTCAGGGAGTTTTAGGGATTTCTTATGTTTTGTTTTATCTTTTCTCTTGAGATGTTTTATTTATTTTTTATGAACTAAACCCTTCAGATACCTGAAGGGGATGAAACCTAGATGAATCTTGTTATTGATTTCTGAATTATATGATAAATATTTAGTTTGTTCTTAATTATGTGTGCTTAATTCAAATTTGATGTGCTTAGGTGGAGGAGGAATAGACCCTGCCTAAGAGTAGATCTAGCGTAATTAAGCGGAGTTGATCGCACGCCTAGAGATAGGGTGACGAGATTTTGCCGGATTAGGGTGAAACCTAATATGGGAATCCATAGATCAATTTACTGCTATTCTAGGGGGTTATTATTCGAGAAAGAGATTTCTATTAATTAACCTAGGGTTAGAAGTTATTCGCCTCGATAGAGGGTTTAATATACGTTAAGGAGTCCTACGGATCGAACTAAGTGAATAAATCGTATGGTTCAGTGTTAGATAACAAGTGAAGTCTAGGTGGATTCTTCCTGAGGGTATCATCGTGATCAACTGAGTTTTTCTTCAAGTTATTTCCCAATTCGTTCTTTTTGTTTTTGTGTCTTTAGCTTAGTAGTCGTTAATTTAGATTAAGGAAACTTCACTTTATTTCAGGCTAAATAAATAAAAAGAAAGTTAGTATTAGTACTTTTAGTTCCTTTGGGTTCAACAATCCTGTCCTGCCTAAGCTATACTACTATTCGATAGGTGCACTTGCCTTTAATCGTTGTCAGAGTTAGTTTCCAAGTTCGATCTCATTCATTATAAATTTAAAACTCTGATTTCAGTAATCACCATTTAATTCTTCTTTTTCTTTACTCTTCTCCTTTATTTTCCTTCTCTTTGACTATCTTATGCTTAATTTAGTTTATTTTATTTTATTTTCTTAGTGTCAGGTTCTAAAGGTTACTAGGGAATCACGCCACTTACGCCACCGCCAGCACCTCCGCAGCCTTAGAAGTCACACCCACCTCGCGAACCATCCAACAATAAGGACTCTTCGGTCCGTTCATCTTTCATTTTAATTTTATTTACATTTCTATTTTCTTTCTCTTTATCTTTCTTGCCTTTAATTATATATTTAGTTTATTTTAAATGTGTCTTAATAATTCCTGACTAATTCTCTACGAGCTCCCCAATTTCTTCATCTAGCGCAGAGCTCGGTAGCAGCCACCACCCCTATCGACTTCCAACTCTAGGAAACCATCCAAATTCAGGAAGT
This sequence comes from Gossypium australe, assembly GCA_005393395.2. Lineage (NCBI taxonomy): Eukaryota > Viridiplantae > Streptophyta > Magnoliopsida > Malvales > Malvaceae > Gossypium > Gossypium australe. The sequence goes on from CM016626.1 coordinate 29,701,485, forward strand.
CTTACCTCTCCCTCTCTCTGAAATTGTATATCTATCTTTGTACATTGAGGGCAATGTACATCTTAAGTGTGGGGGGGTGAATATTTATTTCGAGAAAGTGCCTAACTTTCTTCATTATTCTCAAATCCCTGAATGATATCTTGTCTTGAAGTAAGTTTTTCATATTATGATTAGAATGAAATTTCCTTTGATTTATGATTTTTATTGATATGTTTTAGATTAAGTCATTGATAATTGTGCATTGATGATTAAATTTGAAGAATACTAGAGAATCAAGCATGATAAGTCTATTTTTCAAAAATTAAAAAGTTTGTTAGGTTGCCTACCTGAATCTAATTATTACCTTAAAGTTTGAAACTTACAAGGTTGACATTAAAAACCCATAATTTCTGTGAGCTTTTGAGCATTTTAGAGCATACATTCTTTTTCGTGCTCACTTTATTGATTATGAGTGTGTCAACATTGATTTGTTATTCTTGAACTTACATCGATTATACATGTCAAGACCACACCTTTGATTTGATATACAGAGATGATAAAGGCACCTAGGTTTTAACCCACTTACTCTACTACAAGCCTACCTTCACAATTAACCCCTAGTGAACCCCGTTTAATCCTAACAACCCTTTTTATTGACTCACCCACTAATATTAACCCAAAACCCTTTGTATTTGTTATCACCATTCCTTGACTACCCTTTCTGTCGAGATTTGATTTGATCGGTTGCCTAATTTTTTTATTTCAGTAGCTGAATTTATCTTTTATTATGTATTTGACTTGTTCTTAAAAAAAACGAAGTATATTCATTATTAGTTTTATGATTAGGTGAGCTTATACATTAAATTCCAATTATTGAAGAAGCTCGTATTAGAGTATTATCACTAGTAGTATTATTAGTTTCCAATTGATGTAATTACTTATATTCAGTTCGTTGTTTCTAGTTAGGTGATTTGTTAGGTCAATCTCGATTCTAACCCGTTAATTCAACCTTTATCCACACCTTTAACCCAAGCCCCGTGACAACCCTGTTAAAGACCTTTTGATTTGCATATCATCTCATATTATAGTGGTGGAGATTTGATTTTCATGCAAGCCTATGGGATTAACTCTTCATGTTTTACTTTTGAGTTCTTAATTCTGAATCTTAAACACTTCGAGTGGTTTGAGTGAATCTTTAGTGAGGATGTCAGCTCTTGTCGATTTCGAATCAGAGGTAATTATTTAGGTAAGGGGAAACACCTAACGTTTTCAGGACTATAAATATATGACTTTGATTGCTTGAATCTTTAAGACCCTTTGAGTTGAATTATCAATGTATGAATTATCTTTGAATTATGACGAAACATTATTAACGAATATTATGAATCTAGGAAGTTCGTTTTAATTATGAGTTGAGAATTTTGCTTGAGGACAATCAAAAGCTTAAGTGTGGGGGTATTTGATAAACCGTAAAAGTAACATATTTTAAGCCCACAGTTAGCATGCTTTTGGATGATTTAAGCCTTGAATTATGTAATTTGGTGCTCTTAATCATTTGTTTTCATGTTTTATAATCAGAAGAGCACCGGATGACGAAAAGAACGAAAAACAGGCCCAAAACGGAGTAAATGAGCCATATCATGAAATTCACACGGCCTGGGCCCAAGACACATGGCCGTGCCTCATAAACAGTCTCGAACACGGCCTGGCCACGATTCACACGGGCGTGTGCCATGGGCGTATCCCTGCCGTGGGAAAGAAGAATTTCACTCGGAATATGATACTTGGAGGCAAAGAAACACATTCCAAAGCCTATTCAAACACCCTAGTAGGAATTCTACTTGAATTAGGATACTTAAGGGCCAAGTAAGGCATCTCAAAGTCTATATAAACACCCAAGGGGACAACTTGAAGAGGAGTTCGGCAGAAGGGGGAACCCAAGGCTTTAGTCAGGGGGCCTCCAGCTAGACCAAAGAAGGTAGATTTGTGGGGATTTACTCGAAGATAGTCAGTTGATCCATCTCAAGAAGCCGGAATCATACTCAAGACGGAGGATCTCTCCTTCAATTCCTTCAGGGGGTTTTAGGGATTTCTTATGTTTTGTTTTATCTTTTCTTTTGAGATGTTTTCTTTTATTGTTATGAACTAAACCCTTAGATACCTGAGGGGGATGAAACCTAAGATGAATCTTGTTATCGTATGCTGGACTATATGATAAATATTTGACTTGTATTTAATTATGTGTTCTTAATTCTTGTGTTGATATTTCCGGGATATTAATTCAAGTATGATGTGCTTAGGTGGAGGAGCAAAAGTCCCTGCCTAAGAGTAGATCTAGCATAATTAAGCGGAGTTGATCGCACGCCTAGAGATAGGGTGACGAGATTTTGTCGGATTAGGGTAAAACCTAATATGGGAGTCCATAGATCGAGTTAATGCAATTCTAGGGGTTTTAATTAGAAAGAGACGTTAGTCGCCTCGAGAGAGGGATTAATATAACTTAGGGAATCTTACGGATCAAGTCAAATGAATAAATCGTCTGGTTCAGAGTTAGATAACAAGTGAAGTCTAGGTGGATTCTTCATTGGGTGTCATCATAATCAATTGGTTTTTCCTCAAAGTATGTTTCCCAAATTCATTCTTCTTTGTCTTAGAGTCTTTAGTTTAGTAGTTAGTTAATTTTAGATTAAACAAATCCTTTAATTCTTAGGCTAAATAATAAAAAAAGAGTTAGTATTAGTACTTTTGGTTCCTCTGGGTTCGACATTCCGATCTAGCCTTAACTATACTACTGTTCGATAAGTACGCTTGCCTCACATCGTAGTCATAGTTAGTTTCTAGGTTTGATCATTCTTTTTATAAATTTTAAGACTTTGACATTGCGAAAAACAATGGTGAATATTGATTTGAATGAAATTGATTTAAAAGTGTTTATGGCTATTGAAATTGAATGTGAACAAATTGAAAATTGTACTGAAAAGTGAATTAAATACCCTATTAACTAGTCGGGCTAGTCGGATATAGTTGACATGCCATAGGATATGGAAGAGTACGGATTTTTGCCGGCTTACTAATCAGGCACTTATGTGCCGACTACTGTTACTGTTACTGCTATCGTTACTCATTACTGTTTAGGTACTGTGTATCGTTAAGGTACAATGTGCCGTACTAATGTATTTGGCTTGGAATCCGTGTATCCGTCAAAGTCTGGGTTTGTTAATACGGTGAATAACTAAAATGAGAAAATTAAATAAATTTGATTGATTATACTATTAAAAATATGAGAAAGTGAAATTATGAATTGAAATGTGAATTGAAATTAAGATATCGAAATAAGAAGTGAAAATAGAATGAATTCGAAATAATGAAATAGCATATGAGCTAATTGAATATAATCTTATAAATTAATTATAAGTATTTTTATTGAAAAATGTTGGTTTAAATAATTATTGAAAGTAAAATAGTGGTAAGGTAAATTGTGTATATTTATTGTTTTTATTTTAAGTTTTGAATTATAGTAATACCACTGGGTGTATACTCAGCGTACGGTTTATTTCCGTGCGCATATTAGGTATAGAAATTTTTGAGAGTCAAATTTGAGATTGCAAGCTTTTATCTCATCACATCTTCAAGCAACAACAGGGTATGTTTTAGAAATTTTAAATAGAATGGCTATTTGAATAGAATGGCATGTACTTAGGGAAAATTAAGTATGTCCCAAGTAGTAGTAATGAATTTAAATTTAAATCATTCAAATTTATTATTTATCCATTTTATGTTCGAATATAATAATAATTAGCCAAGAATTGCTTTGGCACCAAACGTAATATTCCTATATCAAGTTCCTTGAGTCGAACATGGTATAGGGGTGTTACATTTAGTGGTATCAGAGCTTAAGTTTTTTGATTTCTGGGAAAAGAACGAGTCTAGAAGTACATGCCATATAGGATATATCGATGTGATGAGATGTGATATCAATATTAGAAGCATCGATAAGCTTGAAAATATGAATTTTTATTGATAAGGAAATGAATTTGAATTAGTTAGTAATGACTCAAGAAGGAAATAGATAAATACTGAAATTTGATAAAAACTTATTTTCTGTCGTAGATATTGGAAGAAATGTCAATAAATTTGATATTGCCTGATGAGATAACAACTTCAGCACAGAGGGAGAAAGTTGATAAGATGATGAGAGAAGTACAAGATTATAGAATGAAACCAGAAGAAGATATAGTTCATCACCTTATTACTGTAAATTAAAAGATGCAAGAAGTGATATGGAAGGGCCACGAACTGATTAGAAAGAATAAAGTGCAATATTTGACCCTTAGAGGAACATTAATAGAACGGGAGCATCAAATCATTTTGGACCAACTTTGGAAGACATTAGTACCACGAACCTATTGGAATCTAGTTATAAACTACATGAAGTTTATAATCTCTGAAGGAGTAAGAAAGATAGCGAGACAAAGTGTAGGCTCACGAAAGTTGACTAGGAAGCAAAATGTCTTTAATATGTCATGGATGGAAAAATTAGTTGTTAGAAAATTACTAAGTGAATTTATAGGTTCAATACCTGTTATAAATATGGAAGAGGAAGAAGATCCTGAGGAATTTCCAAATTGGATAGTAGAAGATGAATTTGAAGAGAATTTCGAACTTAATATAGAGTATTTTCTGGGAGAAGATACAAAATCAGAAATGGAAGAAGATGCAAAAATGGATTTAAGTGGTTAAAAGTAAAAGTTAGAGATTAGTGAATAAATATGTATATATATAGTTGTACATGTATAGAATGAGAATTGTAAAAAAAAAAAAAAAAAAAAAAAAAAAAAACTAGAGCTTTTGGATGAAAAGTTTGGTATATAAATATAAGGTTAGTCTTTTGAAAATGAAAGAGACAATAGAAATATGAGAAGCGGAATAGAATAGTAATAATTTTCTAATTACGAAGATCAGAAAATGAATAATAATAAATAAATAAAATAAAAATAGTGTAAGTACTTCAGAGAACATAAAAAGGTAGAAAAATGATTTTAAGATTTAGTAAATAAAGAGTGATTTAGAGTGTGAAAAGAAGAAGAAGAAGGAATATGCAAAGTTGTAAATTGTGTAATAAAAGAGGCAAACTTTGGAAAGACTATTGGCAGCGGCCGGGCTAATAGATTTCTAAGATGTTTGGATTAAGAGTAATAACTCTGATCCATAACTGGAATAATCATTGTTTGCCTCAAAAAGAGAAAGAAATGAAATGGAATGAAAAAAATATTGTGTTATTGATTATTACCCTGGTAACTAATGTTATAGCTGATGCATTAAGTACGAAAGCAGCAATTAAATTACGAACAATGTTTACTCAACTTAGTATCAATGATAAAATTGTGAAGTAGACAAGTTAAGAAACAAACGAGTTCCTTTAGTGAAAGTATTATGCAAAAGTCATAATGTGGAAGAAGCAACTTGGGAACAGGAAGAAACTATAATATCTCAGTACCCCCATCTCTTTTTAGGTAAATTTCAAGGACGAAATTTATTAAGGGGGGAGAAATGTAATGACCCAAATTTCACGGGCACCGGAAAAGCGAGTTATAGGGTCTCCGTCTTAGTAAATCGAGTTCGTAAATATTTATTAGGAATATTTGTGAGGCTAGTTGTGTTTAATTAGGATTTAATTAAGTGAATTTAGCTTAATTAAGAGAAATTAGGAAAAAGGGCTAAATTGAATAAGGGATAAAAGTTTAATTATAGATAAATAGAAATAAGGGAGGACCAAAATGGCAAATAAGCCATTCTTAATGATTGTGGCGGCAAACATATGAAAAATCTAAGATTTTTCTTAGATATTTACTTAATTAATTAATTAGTTAATTAGTTAATTTTATTATTATTTTATTAAATTATAAATTATATTAAATATTATTATATTATAAAATAAATGGAAATATGACAAATGTAGGGTGATAAATGGTACATGTGTAATAATGTGTATATACACACTTGTATAATAATTATTTAAATATAATTTATAATTCAGTAAAATAATAATAAAATTAACTAATTAATTAATTAAGTAAATATCTAAGAAAAATCTTAGATTTTTCATATGTTTGCCGCCACAATCATTAAGAATGGCTTATTTTCCATTTTGGTCCTCCCTTATTTCTATTAATTTATAATTAAACTTTTATCCCTTATTCAATTTAGCCATTTTTCCTAATTTCTCTTAATCAAGCTAAATTCACTTAATTAAAGCCTAATTAAACACACAACTAGCCTCACAAATATTTTTTATAAATATTTACGAACTCGGTTCACTAAGATGGAGACCCTATAACTCGCTTTTTCGGTGCCCGTGAAATTTGGGTCATTACACAAACTTACTAAGCTTAAATGCTTACTCTGTGTTATTTTCCGTGTCTTATAGTAATTCAGAAGCTCGTTCGGGTTGGAAGCTGGTCGGAGTTATTTCACACTATCCATCAGCTCTTTTGGTACTTTTAGTAAATTAATCCCGGTTATAATGGCATGTATAGGTTAATTTGGCCAATGTTGGCATATAATTTTTTTGTTGAGACTAGCCACTTGAATGGCTTGTGTTTGGTATATTTTGATGTGTATATAAGTGGCCTTATCATATTTGAAGTGTGTTTGATATGGTAGAATGAAAGAAAGTAAAATGTGGTTTGAATATGCATATATGAATTTGGCCATTTAGGTAAATTTGGATATTTGGTTGACATGTTTTTAAGTTGTCAATTGAAGTGCTTAAGGGCATATTGGTTGTATGTTGTGATAATACATGCTCAAAACTTGATTTTAGTTGGTTTTGAATACCTTGTTGTGGCTTGTTGATGTGCAAAAATGTTGAGTTAGGTTGATGTCAAATTGGGTGAGAAATGTGGCTTGGAAAATTACCTATTTTTGTCCACACGAGCAGAGACACGGGCGTGTGTCTCAGTCGTGTGTGACACACGGCTATGTTGCACGGCCGGGTGTCCCCTGTATCTTTTAATTTGCGCAAGTCAGTATGCTCACACAGCTTAACACAGGGCATGTGGCTTGGCCGTGTGACCTAAGTCAGTATACTCACACGGTCTAGTACACGGGCATGTGGCTTGGCCGTGTGACCCAAGTCAGTATACTCACACAGGCACGGACACAGGCTGGGACACGGTCGTATGGCCCTACTTCGAATGTCCAGACGGCTTAAGGACACGGGCGTGTCTCCTGACTGTGTGAGTCACAATGCCTGGCCACACGGCCGTGTGTCCCTTGCAATGTTGAAAAATTTCAATATTTTTTGAAAAATTCTTTGAGTACCCGATCTAGTCCCGACTTGTTTCCAACTTGCATTTTGGGCCTCAATGGCTCTTATAAAGGACGATATTTATGATTTCAATACATTTCTGATATGAATTTTATATTATAAGAAATGTCTGATTAATTGATTTGTAAACTCTGGTAATGCTCCGTAACCTTATTTCGGCGACGGATTCAGGTTAGAGGTGTTACAGTGCTACCTCTTCAACAATAAAAATTGTAGCTCGTGGAACAACAATAATCCTTTCCATGTAATTAAGATGAAATGTTTTTTTTTTTTTATCTTCAATGTGATCACCATGAGTTGCAACCTCAGGTTTTACACAAGCATCAATAAATCATTTATCATCATTGCTTAAATATGACTTTTTTTTTGTTGGAAAATCAGTTAAGAAATAGTGAACGTTGCACAATAAATATTTAATTTTTTTCTTAAAACCGAGCCTTATCGTATTTATAGTAATAAATCTTAAATTGAATTATTACTTGTGTTTTGAGTGAGACGGTTTAAGTCGTTTCCTAGCTTTCTACCAAATAACTTTCTCTACTATCATTGAATCCTAACTTGCTTTGAGTGTGAACTCAAATTACATGAATTGAATGCACAAAATGAAAACTTTAATTAACTTTCTTTATAGGAACCATAATTTTTTTGATTTTTTTTGTAAAAAATAGGATTTATTCTAAAAATAAATTGCCACTATTTTTTTTTTGATAGAGTAACAATGCTTATTGATGTGTTAATTAGGTCATTCCATAGTTCTTATTTGTAGAACACATGTCACACCCCAAGTTTTAGAATCCACATCTTGACTAGTTGACGTGGTGGCGTAATCTTGTAAGTTAGTCCATCTAATCAACAATATTAGACCTAATCTGGGGTGGAATTGTTCAGCAAATTATTTCACTAAGATCCGCCATCTAGTGGGCTTTCACGTCTTTAGTTTTGACGAACTTTTGCATTGGCGAGTTCTCCCGTCCGTAAACACACCAGTGGTGAGTTCTTTTTACAATTAAGATACTTATTCAATAGTTTAACTGGGGTAGGTAGGACATGTATCAGTTACGCGTCAAACTCTTAGTAAAGAACGTGCTATTTTGCATGACATCTATGGAGCCTTGTTTATGGTGTTTGATTGGTGGAATTGTGTCTGATTAGTGGAACTGCGTGTGATTAGTGGAATTGTGTATGCATGAATAGTGATTAGATAACCTGTTATAGTGAGATTGCGGGCTAAGTCCTTTATTAATAGGATGACGCTTAATGGAGAAGGACTTTATTTTTCGTTTCTCTTTTCATCCCTGTTCTTTAAAATAGAAACCTAGTGTGTTATTGCTTTGTGAAGAAGGTACCAACCTTCAGCTTGTTTAGTAACAGACTTTCTCAAGCTAATTACTAGCAAATTCTTGAGTCCTTCTTTAGTTTAATACCAGAGAATGATAGGGTTGTAGGAACTGTTTGTCTAGGTTTCTACTGGAAGTCGGAGGGAAGGAAACTTATTTCGGGTTAATATTTGCATGTTTCCAATTCCTTTTTTTAATTAAAAGTTCAATTGTTTCTGTGCTTAATGAATATTTCATTTTATTTAGCTAAAGAAATGAGAAAGCCCTAGTATAAAAGCGAAAGAACCTGTAAGATAGAGAAAGCTCATCTTGGTCATCTCTGGTGAGTTCCACTCGTGATTCTATTAAATCTCATCTAATTTTCTGATAGTGTTGTTTTTCCAAGTATGTTACTAAAAATCAACAGTGCATGTCTGTGAGAACGAACTAAAATGATAAAGACAGTTTATGCATGAATGGTTGTGAATGGATATTTTTCTTTGGCGCACAAGCTCCGTATCCGAAATGGTGGAAATTGTTGAGATGTGATGGCAGATATGTATGGAGATTATGATATAAAATGAGATTTACCTCCAGTAAAGCATGTAAATGCAAACCACAAATGGTGAATATCTTGACTTTGCGGAGGAACACGTAAGTCTTCAAATTAATGAGGAGGATTTGCGGAGGTTCAGATAGATATATGAAATATTGGCTCATTGGAGCAATACTGTGAATAAGAAATTGTGGCTCTTTGGAGTGTTATGTGGATCAGAAGTTAACGCAAGGAAAGGGTCCATGAATAGTCCATGCAAGTGTTATGTAAGTTGCTGCATGTGAATGGGTATCCGCACTTGTGCTTAACAGTGAATAGTGAATAGTATCCGCTTGTGAACTAACTTGATTGTAGTATGAAATTGTTTGTGTTTTGTGATTTGGCATGACTAATATTTGCATGCAACAGATGACTGCATTTAGAGGCGGATAGTATCCGCCAATGAACCTTAAATTGTTTAGTGTTAAGAATTCACTGGCAGATCTTATACATCTACATTGGTGTATCCGTGTGTAAACTGTTGGTTTTATTTAGTGTGGTACAAGTTTAGCTAAATTCTATTTCTTGAAAACCTTGTCTGAAGGTTTATTATTTTATCCTTGTGTAAGCGGTTGGTTTATTATTTATCTTTTCATTTACAACATATCATTATTCACAAATTCTTGGAATTAATTAATTTATTATGAGTGAAAAATTACAATCATCTAAACTGATATTATCCGTGTGTAAGATGGTGGTCATCATCTAATATTAGTATACCTCCAAATTTTAACACTAATGGAAGGACATTTTATAGATGTGAAGACCATTATTATCTGCTATTTATTAATAACCTATCAGAGTAATTTGATGATTGAAGTCATTCATGCTATACTACCAATTTTACTTTACTCATCTTGTGTTATATCTTATCGTGTCGATCCTCATGAAGTAAAAGGTGAAAATCATACACACTGTCCATTTATCATTTTTGTATATTAAGAATATAACCTAGAAGGATCCTCTTATCAAATTGATTCACTTCATTCAAAGAATAATTCATCAATCTGGGTTTTGTCTCAAATTCGCATTTACGTCACCTTTTTAGCAAGCAGCTTTTTTTGTTGCTATTGTTGACGACGAGTTTCACCACTTTTTTCTTGACTTGATGCTCAATTAATATAAATATGTCATCATCTTTCATTTATAAAGAGGTTAATAATAGTATATAAATTTAATTATTGGTGTCCAAGAAAAAGTGCAAAAGGCGATTAATTTGAGCAGAAGGAAAGAGTGGCATCCAGCTCAACACCTGACGCAATAAGAGAATTCCTAGGATCTCCGGCTCCTACCCCAAAATCTCCAACCCGTCTCCATCTTGTTTGCACTTACTGATTCTCTGGGACCCACCTCTTGTCGGTGACACCCCAAGCCATTACAAAAATGTTTGCCCATGCCCCTTGACTATGTGGAGCTCTCACCCTGTTCCATCTCACAACACCACACCTTTGCTTTCTTACTTGTTATGCTCTTAAGACAAAACAGGATTCCGGGGCGTAATGTTGATGTCCCCAGGTGGTGCTCGTCACCGTCACACCTAGCTGGATCTTTACACATGTCCCAATCTGGGTGGACCATTTCCAGAGTCTTCCAATTCGAGAATGCCCCCCCGATTATCTCTTATTTCCTACCATTCCCAAATTACACTACTTCAACTCTATTCTGCTCATACGTTACAATATAGTTATTCCATTAACCTTGTTTATCTATTTCTTCATTAACTATTCTTAACTTTATGACAAAAAGATGATGTCTTAACATTTATGTTATACATGGTGATTATAAATTAAAATTAAACTTTAAAATATTTATAATTTTAGATGAATTCTGTTATTCTTGAATGTTGATACCTCAATTTCTTTTGATTCTTCAATATATATAAAAATCTATGGTCCAATTTCATCCCTTGGCATATTTTTTGTGATTCCACTTTATTTTATGTTTAATAGCTAAAAGGTATATAGAAAACGAAAACCAAAGGTGAGGCAACGGAGATTTTTATAGGTACTACGTGACATAGAGCTGATTGCATCTATTTTTATCTTATTTCAATCTTACATTTAAATTCAAATACATTTTATGATTGATTTTATTACTACCATGATGACTTTTGGAGCCACGGAAGACGATAGAAGCTTCAAGTTTGTTTTGTAGATAAAAGATTTGTTAGAATGTTTTACATATAAAAGATTTTATGAAAAATATTTTTTGCATTTTTCTGTGTTTGTTTCATAGAAAATAGTTTGGTCAACAGAAAATGACTTACAGGGTAAGGTATAAACTCTTTTTCCTGTAAAATGACTTACCATTTTGAAAACCGTAAGTCATTTTCCGAAAAAGAGCTCATCTATCGATAATTTTATTTTTATATAAAAATTAACTTAAATCAAGCTTAATATTATTATATTGATAATAAATTTTATTTTTATTTTTAAAATATTAAAATAATATTTTCAATATTATTAAACATAAATATTTAATTATTTATATTTAGTCATATAATAATTATTAATATAATAAATATAATTTATTATTTTAATAAATTATTTAATATTTCAATTTTATTTTAATAATAAATTTTAAAAATTAATAATTTTAAATAATATTATTCACATATTATTAAAAATATTCAATATTAATATTTTAATAATAAATATTTATTACAATTATAAATATATTAATAATAAACGATTTGTAGTATAAAGGTTAAAATATGTCATAAGTCTATGTACACTTCAAAGATTTGTAATTTAGTCTTTATACTTTTATTTTCAAGAATTTAGTCCCTTTACTTTTCAAATTTAAAAATCAAGTCCAATTGTTGATATCGTTAATTTTTTTGTCAATTTTGTTGGTGTCACATTTTTAATTAAAAAATACTCACTTAGTAGTCATGTAATTAAAAGATGATCTTGTAATGAATCTGAATTTAACATAATATTTTTAATATATGCAAAAACAATGTAAAATATAAAATTATAGATAAAAATAAATTCAATTAAACAATAAAAAAATAAGAAAATTTGAAATGTATGTTTGTTTAATTGAAAATAACTTTTATGAAATATTTGTAAGAAATCTATCAAACAACAGAAAATATTTTACACAGATTCCTCCAAACACGAGAAAATATTAACTTTCCATAAAAGTAAATCATTTTCCAAAAATCATTTTCTGAAACTCATTTTCAGTTAAATAAACGGAGCCTAAATGGAAATGTGAATAAGGAGATGGAGACGATGGTTTTGGTGAATTTTGACAATATCCTGGGTTGATGATCGACGCCTACAAAGGACTGTGCTGGCAGAGGCTGGTTGAAATCTGGGTTTGATGATGATTTTCCGGGAAAACTATTGAATGGTTAAAGAAGGGGTTGGGAAGAGGGAGAGACGTGAGAAACTGTTGAATTATGAGTTTATCTAAGAGCTTTTTAGTTTTTTATAAAAAATAATATATTATATATGTTATTTAAAAAATTTTAATAGATTTAATTGCATCAAATATCCCAAACGATGACCATCCTTCTAAATTGATCTTCAAACTTTAAAACATTCTAATTATATCTCTAAACTATTGATGTTATGTCAATTAGGTCTTTTTATTATTGAAATTGTTACTATAAACATTAAATGATATGTAAAATTTTATGTGCCATGATTTAAAATGAAAATTTTAAAGAAAAATAAAATGTTGCCGTATAATTTTTTAAATTAAAAACTAAAAATAGATTAAAATTGAAAAAGAGAGAGAGAGAGAATGGTAGTTTTTGTATAAAAGCTTCAAAACCTATGGTAGTTTTTGTAAAAGCTTCAAAACCTCAAAATTAATATAATTGTAACATCTATTTTTACAATATTTATTTTAAGTTATGTTACATAAGATTTGGTATATAATTTGACAAATAAATTAATTATTTTAGTAATAGAAAAACTTTATCGATATAACATCGATAGTTTAAAGATGTAATTAAGATGTTTTAAAATTTGAGAACCAATTTAGGATAAAGATTTCTAATTTTTTATAATATATGCAATATTTGAAAAAGAGGCATATATTTCCAAAAGTTGAATTAAATGCCGCATTAAAAAATCAACTAAAGTTTGAAGAAGGAGAAATTTTTAGATATATGTATGTGTCTTGTCGATATTTTATACATTTTTTAAAGATTTTTTTATATTTTATACTTTTGTTGGTATTTTAAACATTTTGATAATTTAGATATATTGTTTTCCCAAAATTTTAGATATATTTTGAAATTTATTTTTTATAATTTTTAAAAATTTTATATATTTTAGAATTCTTTTAAACTTTTTAAAACTTGAGATAGTGTTTAATGTTGAATGTTTATTTCAAATATATATTAGGTTAAATTTGTTATTATGAAATTTTTAGTATTACCACATCATCAATCCCTCACAAAGTTAACAACAGTCAACGAAATTAAAAAATATATATAAATGCAATTAGATTCGTAAGTTTTTATAGTTTGAATAATAAAAAATTTTAAACATTATTAAACATGCTGCAATATAATTTACTACTTTTAATTTATTGTTTGACTTTTCTCCTCTCGTTTGTATTTTCTTTTTATTATAGTCATCAAAACATTGATCAACAAAACGTTTTCCAATAATAATAATAATAATAATAATAATAATAATAAAATAAATTAGATAATAGTTTTCTATTATTCTCATATCCGTCAAATTCTTCTTAAAAATACATATTTAAATATGAATGAAATAATACGATTAGAAGAATGTACGTCAACAGATAGGAGCAAAGCCAGAACAATTTTTAGGGGCCGAATGAAATTTTAATTTTTTTATAGTCTTATATCTTTATATTTTTTAAAGGATTAAATCGAATTTTTATAATTTTAGGGGGCCAAAGTGTAATTTTATCTTTACTAATTTAAAATTTTAAAAATTTTTAAAGGGACTAAATAATAATTTTTTTATTTTAGGGGAGGGGCCGGGGCCCTTGCTAGCCCCCCTAGCTTCGCCTCTGTTAACAGAGCTCGATTAGGGATACGTAACGAAAACAATATTTTTCAAATTGATACGAGTAGATTATGTGGAGTGAAAGGAGTAATTGTGTGGGGTTGCTTACGGGCTCAAAGGCTTTTAACAGCTTCATTGACGAATGTAAGGTGGTGGATTTACCGCTTTTGGGGAAGAAATTTACTTGGTTTGGACTAAAAAATAAGATGAGTTGGTTGGATCGTTTTCTTGTTGATGAATATTGGTTGGTGCTCTTCAATGATTTCATTCAACAAGGATATGGCAGATCAATTTCGGATCATATATCAATTTTGCTACATAATTCGTCGATTGATTGGGGTCCCCATCCTTTTAAGTTCCTTAACGCTTAGCTCGACAAAGAGGAATGTACTAACCTCATTAAGGACATCTGGGAGGGTTCAATGGTGAGAACATTAAGTTGGTTAGTAAGTTAAGAAGATTGAAGATGGCAATAAAGCAATGGGATGGGAAGTCTGGTGGAAACGTAGACATGAAAATAGATGAAATTGAAAGGAAAATTTCGGAATGGAATGATATTGGTAGTAGTAGGCATCTAAGTGAGGAAGAATTGAAGGAAGAGAGTCGACTGAATTTGGAATTATGGGACGCAGTGAGATTTCAGGAATCAGTATGATGTCAGAAATCTAGGCTATTGTGGTTAAAAGAAGGTGATGCCAACTCAGCTTTTTTTCATAAAGTAGTAAAAATCAGAGCAAAAAAAGGCGATTTATGGTCTTAGATTTGGGTCGGGTTGGTGCAATGACCCGAAGTTATTAAAGAAAAAAAGTCTATGAGCACTTTAGCAACCACTTCAGCTGTCCTGGAAGGAATTGGGGTATGGGGTTAGACCTGAACTTTAAAAAAATCTCTGAGGATGAAGGATTGCGACTTGGACAACCTTTCACAATGGAGGAGATCAAAACGATGGTTTGGAGCTGTGATGATTCCAAAGCACTAGGGCGAGATGGTTTTAATATGTGCTTCTTTAAAAAGAGTTGGCAGCTTATTAGAGGAGATTTACTAGCTATGATATGTCGGCCATGTGGCCAGGCCGTGTGAAATGCCCCAAACCGTGTGACTCTCGAAGTTGGGACACACGACCGTGTCCTAACTCGTGTCTCCGCTTGTGTAACTCACTAACTTGAGACACACGGCCGTGTCCCAGCCCATGTGGAAACTACACATATACTATTTTTCAACACGCCTAGGGCACACGCGTGTGTGTGACACACGCCGTGTGCACCTAAATATACCTTAAAACTCAAGTTTACCATTTCATGCTTACTTGGACACTAAGTAACTCAATTACTAACCATTCAACCTATTCAAAACTCAATTAAACATAATCAAAACATGCCAAAACAACTATCTTAAGTGCCTAACCAATGTACCCTCATTGGTACCACATTTTATATCATCAAATACACCAACAACACATCAACCATTTAAAGACTTTCATTCATACCAATTTTGCTATAATTGAACCAATATTTAGTTACTTAGGCTACCAAATTTTTAAGCTAATCACATACCAAAACTATAACTAGGTTAACATACCAACATAGCCTCAACCACAACCATGTATACAATCAACCATCATTTCACTAACAAACCAAAATGTCAACACATTATAAACAACATCAACAAAGGACTCTCTAAGTACATGCCATTAGAAAATGAAATATCACCACACATGAGCTCGGGATTGAGGTTGGATGCTGAACCAGCTATATTTTGAAAAGTACCTAATCTGCGCATGGAAAACAAAACCGCATGCTGAGTATAACTAATAATACTCTAGAATGACATATTTTTTATGTATTAATTACATTTTTTTTGGAGTATGATCCTACTAATTTGAGTTATTTATGTTTTTTTTTTATCTTGTAGGGACTAAATCGAAGGCAAAAGGAAATTTGGGGGCTAAAAGCATGAATTTAAAGATGAAATGGGCCAACATACGAAGTAGGAGAGAAGTGGTGCTAAAAATGCAAAGTATGGAAGACTTGGAGGGCAAAAGTGTAAAAGAAGAGATTTTATAGCACAAGACTCTATTTAATGTTTAATTATATTAAGGTTATTATTTAGATTTAATTTTAGCATTTATCTTTATTTATATTTAATTATCTTTATTTATTTGTATTCATCTTTTAGAATTTAATTAGGAATAGACTAGGTTTCTTAGTACTATAAATAGGGGATTGAGTGACACAAATTTTTCTCATCTTTTCTATAAACACTCCCTCTCCCAAAAAGTTTAGCCTTTTGTTCTTTCCACATTTTTTTGGCCCAAAAAGCATGAGCCACTAAATCTATCTAGCCGAAGGTTGTCAAAGTTCCCCAAAAAGGGTTCATGAGGCTTAGAATTTGTACTTAGCCTTCTCAACGAGTATTCATCGTTTCTCCGTATTACGGGGCTAATGCTTCCGTCCATGTCCCTTAAAAGGTGATCTTTTCAACGTATGCAAGGAACGGCTGCTTTGTATATTTTGGGAAGGTTGCACAGTTAGTCTGTTAGCTTACTGCGTCAGATATTGGCGATCCCAAGAGACAAAATGGCGTGGCATTCGCCATTGAGAAACGATGATCTAGCATAAGATGGTCCAACAAAAGCGATTGTTGGCTAAAGTCAGGTTCCTCTAAATCGTAAGTCTAAATTCTTGGAGCTGGTGGTCGTAGGGGCCCTCTTCCACTATAACTGGCTTATTGTGTTTTAGAAAGATTACTTAAAAGCCGAGTATTGAACCCAAGGCGGATTGAGACAACCGGAGGCTGGAATCTCTCTATAAGAAACTTTTTCTCAACTCTATTTGTCTCTACTATTTTAATTTTAATTTTCACACTTTCAGTTAAATCAAAACGTTTAATTCTATTTTTTTTCCAGGTACACAAGTTTTCTTGGGCACAATTCTGTCCAGATTTCGAGGAACAAGCAATTGTGCAAATCCGGTCCCTGAGGATTTTACCTTACTCCCCTTATACTATTATTTTTATTATTTTATAGGGATAAGATATTTTTGGTGCTCTCAACGACCGCATCAATAATTCAGTGGTATTTCTATAATACCAACAATTTAAACTTAATATGAGTAGTTAAAATGCAAGTAATGTTATAAACAGATAGATATATCAAATCGATAATACAAATTTACTCATTCTTCATTTACAGCTACTAGATTCCACATGTTCAAGTACATATCAATGGTATTTCATATATATATAGCATTTGGTAATTCAACTCATGCAATGGCATGATTCATCTTTTTTATCTGTACTTGATCTCATTTTATCATTTCATATTTCGTTTCTCATCTCATATTCATTTCTTAACTTTGTCATCTCAATATCAAACAAATAAAATTATTATTTAATTTTCCCTATTAACACGACAAAAACTTGGACGAATACATGGATCCAACCTAAACACCAGTTTGGCACCCAGTGCCTCATCGGATAAATCTGAAGTAATAATTGTGCCCAACGCTATTTAAGTTGACACCTAGTGTCTCATCGGTTAAACCGAAGCAAGTTGGCCCTAATCGACTCAAGGTCAACGAAATCCCTGAACTCTTCCAATTCTATGGCATGAAATCTATATCCGACTTAGCCCGGAACAATTAATAGGGTTTCATTTCACTTTTCAATACATCAATGTCACAATCTCATATATATATATATATATGTTATCACATATATTCAATTCAATATTCATATAATCAACATATTTCATAATATACAAAATCAATCCATTTCAATTCAATCCCAAAGTACCAAAGTCCTCACCTCAAATGTTTATCATATGCAAACAATTAAACATGCAACAATCTACTATTCAATTCGGATTATAGAAATACAAACCGTATATTCCGAGCTACTCGGCGTCGACCTTGTCTTTCCCTTTCTTACTCAAGGATTCTGAAATGGTGTTCGTTACGGAATAAAATAATTACAATAGATTAATAATACACAACTCAATTTTCATTAAATTTTAAAATTTACACCACATTTTACTTAATCATCAATTTAGTCCCTGAATTGAGACTCGTTTTAATTTTCATATTTAACTTTATATTTTTAGACTAATTTCACTTAAAGCTAAATTTAACTCCCTATTTTCCAATTCTACCCCTAAATTTCAATTTTTTCTCAATTTAGTCCATATTGCTCAAAATCAATAAATAATTTCACTATTTAGTCCTTTTTCACTTCTAACTTAAAAATCTATCAATTTAACCCTTAGTATTTAAACTATTCAACAATAACAACATCTAAAATCTTAAGCAATACTAAAAATTTCAACATGGGTCGGCTAGCCCTAGGTACTGGAATTCCAAAAACATAAAAATTATAAGAAAATGGACTAAATTAACTAACCTATTTAAGTTGGAAGGTTAGAAACCCCTAATGTCGTGCGTCCATTGCTATTTCTTTCTTTCTTTTCCTTGTTTTAATTTGCATGCATTCTCTCTTTCTATTTCCACTTACTTTCTTTTACTTTTGTTTTCATTTTATTTATTATTATATAATATACATACATTTTATACTATTTATTCATTATAACATATATATATTAAGTTAGCATATATATATCACTAAGTAAATGTATATTTACTGTTCTAGTCCCTTTAATTTATTTAAATATATAATTCAACTTTTAATACCTAGACGATTTGATCCCTACACCTTAACAACTTCTAATTTCATGAAAATTTACTATCCAAAATTTAATTCGCTACAAGACTAACTTCATAAATATTTAATAAAAATATTTACAAACTCGTTTTACAGGAACGGAGTCTCGAGCTTCACTTTCTGACACCCCTAACTATCAGGTCATTGCAAATACTTTGTGGAAAAAGGTGATAAAATCAAAGTATGGTTCGTCAAAGTAAAATTGGAGATTGAAGATGACCAAGAAGAAGGAAATGTTAGTAGCTTGGCCTAGTATTGTGGAAAATTCCAAAAGTGAGAAAGTGTTTATGGATTCGGCAGAATTCTTTTAGATGGGTGCTTGGAAATGGGAAATTGGTGTTATTTTGGGAGGATATGTGGTGCAGGAACTGATCACTAAAAGTGGAATTTCCAAGACTTTTCAGACTAGCAACGGTTAAGAATAGTTTGGTTTGTGAAGTGGCTACGAATAATAGCTTTGAAAAGGTACAGTAGGGTAAAGTTTTTTTGAGAAAGTTGTTAGATAGAGAGAGTTGCATGGTGGATAGATTGAAGTCATTGCTGGGGACTTTAGAATTGAACGCGGATGTGGAGGATCAGATATTGTGGATTCACGATAGTGGGGGGAGTTCTCAGTGAAGAAGTTGTCGTACTTGCTATCTGTTGATGGAATGGGTGCTATTGATTTTCTATTTGATAGAATTTGAAAATTGAAGGTTCCACCAAGAGTGCATAATTTTATGTGGGTATTGGCGATTAATTATGTTCCAACGAAAGATTTTTTGATTAGGCGGGAGATGCAGTTGGATCTGTTATCTAGTGGCTGTGCATGGTGTGATAGTGTTACATAAAATGTTATCATTTGTTTTTTTCTATGTCCTTTTATTAATAGTTTTTGGTCTCGTATTTTTAATTGGTGGAGTTTTGATTGGAAGAATGTGGCAAATTTTGATGAGTTCTTTACTCTGTGCTGGAACATGCCCCTGATAGGTCTGCAAAAAAGCTTATGGTTAGTGGCGATTGTGGCATCTTGTTGGACGTGTGGCTATCTCGGAATGGTAAAGTGTTTGAAAGGTTGGTTACAAATCTTCACACTTTATTCTTTCATTCTAAAATGAGAGCGTTAATGTGGGCAAAAGTTGTCCATAATGAATGTATCTTCTCGAAAAGTGATTGGTGCAGCTGGCCACTGAAATGTTTTGTAAGGACTCGGGACTTAGTTTGGGATCCTCCTCCCCTGGGTAGGATAAAATTCAATTTAGCAGGGGTTGTTATGAATATGATAGCGGCTTGTGGAGAAGTGTTGAAGGATGATAAGGGGGTGGTTTCGGCTTTATTTTCTGGTTGATGTGCAGCGGGGGCTTGGAAATGGCGGTTCTAATGGCAATTAAAGAGGCTGCAGAGATAGTTATAGAGTTGATTCGGAAGGAGCAGGTCCCTTTAATCATAGAATGTGATTCAATTACTGTTTCGGATTGGTTGAAAGATAGTCGTCTTTGGCAGTGGTCATTTAGGAATTTGTTCGCGAATATTGAAGGAAGTTTAAGGCGAATGGCTGAGGTTTGGATTGAAGTCACAAATGTAACATCCTAGATTAGGGGTTATGCAGTTAGTGCATAATCCATGTAAGATAAGGCTTAGTATGTAGTTGGGAGTGTTTTAAGGGTTTTGAGAATCCAACGATGTAGGAGGGAGTTTTGGAAAAATATTAGAATTTTAAGTCTAAAGGAGAAGCTAGGTGAAGGAGGCCTTAAGGAAAATTTTAGGCGCTTTTGGACATGAAAGAGGGCTTGGTAAAGTGGCTGCAAGGCGCCACTTAGGGCCTTGGTGAATGACGCCATGAGCAGGGGAGAAGGGCCTAGGTTCGAGTCTTGATGGCAGCAAAGTGTGCTTTTATTTTTTATTTTGACGTCAAGTGGGGGTTATTTAATTTATTTTAAATAAGTGAGGATTTATTTTATTTATTTTAAGTGGGTAGATAATTGGGGATTCTGTTTTATTTGTTTTAAATATTGAGATAGTGGATGAATGGGGGTTATTTAATTTATTTTGAATAAGTGGGGATTTATTTTATTTATTTTAAGTGGGTAGATAATTGGGGATTTTATTTTATTTGTTTTAAATATTGAGATAGTGGATGAATGGGGGTTACTTAATTTATTTGAATAAGTGGGGATTTATTTTATTTATTTTAAGTGGGTAGATAATTGGGGATTTTGTTTTATTTGTTTTAAATATTGAGATAGTGGATGAATGGGGGTTATTTAATTTATTTTGAATAAGTGGGGATTTATTTTATTTATTTTAAGTGGGTAGATAATTGGGGATTTTGTTTTATTTGTTTTAAATATTGAGATAGTGGATGAATGGGGGTTATTTAATTTATTTTGAATAAGTGGGGGTTTATTTTATTTGGTATAGATAGAAGATAATGGTGACTTTAGTTTATTTAATTTTAAGTGGGATGATAATGGATAATGTGATAGATTATTTTTTTAAATGTTGGGTTTATTTAATTTTATTTTGAAAGAGAGGTATGGAGAGAATATAGGGGTATAAATAGGAGGGATCATTGTTTTCGGTATTCTTTTCTTCCTATTACCAATCTTTCTTCCTCTAGACGTCATAGCCGAATGCCCCTAAGTTTCTCCCATTCTTCCTTTCTTTAACTCCATACCTACTCCTCTTGATAGCCGAATATGCAGTTACCCTTTTTAAAAGCTTAGCCGAACCTTGTGGAGAGCATTAAAGACGAAATTTTGATTACTTTGAACCTATTTGCTTCTTGGCCGAATCTACTTCTTTGTTTCAAGCTTCTTCCTTTTTATTGTTAGCCGAATCTTCAAGTGGTATTATTCTCCTACACCTGTCGCTATTTTGAGAAGCCGAAAGTGTCTTGAGTGGTAAGTATTTCTCCTTTAGAAGTCGGTTTTGGATTCTTTTCTTAAAAGGTGCCGAATCAAGGGATGGCCTTGGTTTCTAAGGGATGGCCGAATGTTCTTATTGCCATAATAAGTATTTCTTTTATGTAGCAACGTGAAGGAGCCTTAAGGGAGTCTCTTGGGTTCGATTCAGCAAGGTAAGCCTATATGTACTATTCGGCCATAAGCTTTATTGGTTATTAAGTTAGCCGATTCTAACATTTGCTAGATGGGGATTTCGACAACTTCAGGAACAAGCCGATATTTCGGGATCTAGTTAGCAAGGTAAGTGATCTAGGACTTTCGGTCAAAGGCTATATCTTGGGTTTAAATGTGACCGATTTTTATTATGGTTATTTAGGGGGCAAGTCGACAGAAGTAGGGCAAGTATTCGGGATTGAGTAGACTGTGCCAAAAAGGTGCGTAGTTATTGCACTGTCTCTTGAATGTTTAAATGTGTTATTATATGTATATGATGTGCATGGTAGCCGAATTAATGGCTAAAAGGGTGGATACCCATGGTGGGTAAGTGATTAAACAGGTCAGTACTTTATGACAATAAGTTTCCTATGGTATACGTATGAAATTGTGATAGCATGTGATGTATGCTTATTTTAATGATATTGTGGCATGACATATCTATGCATGGGATTTGGGATGAACAAAGAAGGAAAGGGTGTACATTATGTACGTGGTCTAATGATAGCCTTGTGCTACATTAGCGCTTGATGGTAGCTATGTGCTTCATCAAGGGAGGTGTTGGCTAGGTGCCCATCTCGGCGGTTGATAGCTGTGTGCATCATCGTAGACTGATAGATATGTGGGATCACTTATGTGATCGGTGGCTTTGCCACGGCCTTGAGCAGCAGGTTTGCCAAGGTAAGATATGTGGGATCACTTGGTTGATCGGTGGATTAGCCACGGCCTTGGGCAGCGGGTCTGCCAAGGTAGGTGTGATGGATGGACATTAGGTTGGGATGGGCTTCATAATTGCATAATTTTATATGTATGGACTGTGTGGATATGGGCCAAGCCCATATGTGGAGACATGTGAAATAGCTATGCACTGAGTCTGTTTGACTCACCCAATATTTACCAACATTGCAGGTGATGCATAAGCTTGGACCGGGTTGGAGTGGATACGAGGTGGCCCATGCAGAAGACATTTCATCTATTTTATTCAGTTTATTATTAAGTACTTTTGTTTAAATCATTTATTGTAATAAGGCCCATTTAAAGTATTTGGGAATTTTATTTATGTTAAGGTGGATTGACATTTACATTATTATTTGGGAATGTTTTTATGTTTTAATTTTAACACCTCACACCATAAGAATTTTATATTAAAGTTTTTAATTCGGAATATTTTATAACAACTTAATTTTAATGGGCTTTTAAATACACAATGTTTTTCTAAAGACAATAAATTTATATGTTTTTCCTTCAAGTCAAAAATATTTTTCAAACGTTTTCCGCAGTGGCATTTCAAATTCGGTCGTAGTGAATGGGCCGGGTTTGGGGTGTTACAACAAATCAAGATAAGAATGGAATAGCGGAAGCCTTGGCTAAAGCAGGTTTGTCGAGGAATACCTTGTTTATAGCATACTGGTAATATGCTTTGGGGTTTGCTATTTTTCTAGTTGTTTGTACCCTGTATTGGCATAGTTTGGTTGCTTTTGATTCCTTGTTCGAACTGGTATAGGTTGGGTGATCCCAATGCCTTTTTCTGTAATCAATTGGCTGAATAAAAAAAATACAGCAATCATAATGTCAGATTGTATGTATATGTATCCATTTTTTATTAAGTACTTAATGTCCCAAAGTATTTGGTTAACCTATCAAAATGTGGCACCACCACTTTCTTAAAAAGAAAAAAAAGATATAGTTGCTTTTATGAGAGAAATAAACCTTAGTGCTCAATATGTACCATTGATATAAAACTTGCTACATTACCAAAAACCGACATAATTATATTACAATTCCTTTCTTTTTATATATTCCGACCTTATTCATGGCTTCGACTCTTTTTTATTACTTTTTAAAATATACCATAAAATGCTGCTTCAGTAGATAAAACCCTAACCAATGTCTAAAAATGTTAGATCTTTTACCCTATCATCCGAAGAAACAAACGGAGCCAAATTTGCGTGTGTAAACACACCATTGATGTCGTTCAATGTCTCTCGAGACTTTAAAATGCTCAACAACTGGAGAATACTTTAATTGCCATAAATTGAAATTCAATGGTACAACCTTTTGCGTCCTGATTGCCCAAATTTGTACATGAAGATAATATAATAATGTTATCAATTCAACGTTAACGATCATGCATGAAAGAAAATGTAGAATGTACTAAGATACGGGATATTACCATGTGTCGAATCTTAATTACTCTAGTCCTTTCCTTTCGACACGTATTGACATTGATTTGATTCACGTAATCTCCAAATGACAAGGAAATCTGTCCTAAGTCCTACTGTGTTGTGAATCATTTAGGGCATGTGTCGCCTTCTTACAAGGTTCGAGTCACCTAGCCATGGTATTACTATTGCTGCACTTGAAAAGCACTGGACGATCTATTCTTTTTGAAGTTCAAAGAAACCATTGATTGGTGTCTGAATAAATTGTAATTGAGAGATTCGGTAACAGTCTTAGTCAAAAAAGTTAAATAAGATGGTGTGTGTCTAGAGATTCTCACTGCATTTAGTGAACAATGTGGACGACCAAAGTACAGATTTAGTTTTCAAAGCTATATGTAAATGTGTCTAGAGATCCTCACTGAATTGATAGTTCATTTTGTCTATACAACTCACTAATTCTTTTAATCCATGCATATTATTTAAATTTAAATATAATTTCATAAATCGGAGTTTCTTATCTAAAAAAATACCTTTGTCGTCCGGAGTTAAAACAAGCCTATCCACCTGTTCTGGTAGTAGCGGGATCCTCGAGACATGCTGCCATAAATCACCACGGGTGCTGCTCTCTCCTTCCAACAATGAGAAATTTTAAATTTTTGTATCCTTAAAAACTACCAACTCTCGCTACTAACTTTTTCCTATCAGAATTTAATCTCTAAAATTATATTATATAGATTTACAATCAAATGTACTTATATAAATAATGTTTCTCTCTTAAATAGATTAATTGCGTTTAATAATTAATACATCAACTTATATAAGTTTCGAAAAGTTGCTAATATAATAAAGATTAATTACAATCCCTTCTAAAATGCAGTTGAAATAACTAAATACAATATAATAATAACAATCAAGGTAGCATAGACTGTTGGCAATAAGATAATAAAGTTTCAATCAGATCCAACTTCCTCGATACAAGAGATTAGATAGACTTGTTCCGATCTGATTCGATTCTTCATATATATTTTTCTAATTAATATGATGATATTTACTGGTGAGCTAAATATCATTCACGATCTCAGTTTAACCTAAAAATATGATTCAATAAATTGATAATCTCCTAAATATATATGACAAGTTGCTGATTGTTGCAATAATGAAGGAAGTTGACAGTCCCTCGTATACATCTCAACAATTCTAAATATTTCAACAAAGTCTTTTATATATTGTTATAATATTGATATTACGATCAAAATAATTAAAATAATTTAATTATGTTTATCAATTTAAATAATATTTTTTCTTTAATTATATTAATTATTTTAAATATAACACACGTTGCGCTAAAAACTAATACTATAAAATCATATTGACATGGGACATAACAGACTTTTAATCTATACAATAATTTTTTGAAAAAAAAAAAAACCTAAAGAACTAATAATATTTTGAGTACATTTTGCTTTCAAAAATTCAAAATATTATAGGAAATGAGTGGCATTAGCTAATTTACATTATGCTTTTTCTCTCTCTAACTGTTATCGTTTGAGGTAATATATATGAAGGTATTTGAATTAAGTTAATATATTTGAAGGTACTTGAATTTGATAATTTATACTTACTTGATATTTAATATTTTTTTTAGATATTGATACCTAAATTTGGAAACTGTAAGTTAATTTAGTACATTTTTTAGGTATTTGACTAACACCATTAAAATATGTTGACATCACACTGACACCTAATAATATAGTGACACATTTTGACATGTGAAAAAAAATAGAAAAATATTTAAAATTATATAGGGAATAAACTTGGACAAATAGTTCTTCAATTCATTTGAACCTAGACAACAATATGTCCAAGTTCATTCTAGACATACTTTTTTAGTATTTTTATATGTTTTTTTTAACATATCATAGTTTTATATCAATATTTTGAAATTTAAAATATATAAAATCCAAAAAAATTATATACTTATAAATTTATAAAAATATTATAAATATTATTTGAAACTAAAACTAACATGGGCAACCATTATCCAGATACTTTTGAACCCAAATAATCATTTGTTTAGATTCATTCCAGACATGTTTTTGAGTAGTTTTATGTACTTCTATTTTTTCATAAAATATTAGATTTTTAGATTATTATTAGAAATTTAAAAATATATAAAATTTATATTTATAAAGTATATTATTTCACATCAGATTTTATAAACAAATATAAAAAATTAGATTTTATAAAATATATTTGTCAAATATATAAAATATAATTTATATAAAACATATAAAATCTAAAATATATAAAAAAATGTATATAACATTAGATTTTATTAAATTTTATGTATTTTAATTTAATAGTATAAAAATATGATAATTTATGAAAAATTAAAAATATATTTGTAATATTTTTATAAATTGATAAGTTTTTAATTTTTTTAGATTTTATATATTTTAAATATTAAAATAATAATATAAAAATATGATATATTATGAAAAACTTAAAAATATAAAAAAAGTATGTTTAAGTCGATTCCCTTTTTATAAAAACTATATATATATATATATATTATAAATTTTAAATAATTTATTTTTTTTATCACATATCAAAATGTAATGCTGTTAAGTGTCGTCATACTAATAATTGTCAACGTGACATCAACGTATTTAGTGATATTAGTCGGATACTTAAAAAAGTATCAAGTCAACTTACGATTTCTAAATTTAAATATAAATTAAATCCAAACAAAAATTGAGGTATAAATTATAAGGTTTCACAAAGATTTCATGCTTAAGTTTGGAAGGGCTTTCTTTGGGTACATATTATTTACAAGTTTGCAAATGAAGAAAAAAGTAATAAGTACTGCTATTAGATATATAATAGGTTAAGTTAAATTATTTAAAATTCAAATTAATTGCTTTTTGGCTTAATAACTTTAAGTTAAGTGAGTAACAAAAATTCCAATCCATAAAAAAGATGGCGCTTTGTTTATTTTTCCAGCTTTTTTTGCGCAATATGGCTTTATGTCATTTCTAAGTTGTAAGTGAAAATTGAGGAGATTTGTTTTATTGTTAAAGTTACATTATCTTTCAAAAAAGAAAATGGAAATTGAGTAACGAAATAAAATCTTCAACACTTAAATGGTGAATATTGGAATGTATATTCGACGGCGGAGTTAGAAATTTTTTTTGGGTTGAAATTAAATTGTGTATTTTATGATAGTAAAAATATAATTTTATAATTTTAATAATTTATATTTCTATAATTTTTAAAGGCTTAAATCAAACTCTTATCATTTTTAAGGGGACAAAATACAATTTTATTATTAATTTAAAATTTAAAAATTATAAAAAATTAAAATTAAAATTGTTCCATTCTAAGAAGGACCATAATCTCTATTAATTAAGCTCTGTAACTGTATATATCTCTATCTTTTTATCTCAATGCTTTTATTGGCAATGCCTATCTCTATTGCCATTGCTACACCAATAGTTGGCGCCTTTATCTCATATTTTGATTGTGATATTTATATTATAATACATAAATATATATTTAATTTTCAACTAAATAACTTTAGAGTTAAAATTAAATAATACAACATATGTAAAGAAGTTTAACACATGATACAAAATATAATATGAAAAAAAAAAGACACAAAAATTATGTATCAAAAGTTACATAAAATTAATTACAAAGCAACATATAAAAATTATAATAATTGATACACAAAAATATAAATAGAGGAGGAAGGTAATTTTCATTAAATTAATCACTATTACAAATTATACAAAATATAAGATAAAATAATACACAAAACTTGTTAATGTATACATAAAAAGGAATTATTAGTGCGAAATACATATATAAATTCATGATATCTTGAATAAAAAAATAATACAAACACAAACATATGTACTTGAAAAACTTAAGCAGCTTTACCAACATATTAACAGAATTAAGACTCGATCGATAAAATCACTTTAAAGTTTTATTGGGGTTTTTCTATTTTATTTAAAAAGAAAATCAAATATATCACTTGGCGGGAAGAGTGATGCGTGGCTATGGAATAGCAAAAAGGGAGGAAGAGAAACAGAATTGACTTTCAAATATTCAATAATTAATCAATTTAATGAAAACCCTAGATAAAATAGGCGTAATATCGTGTAAGTTGGTGCCCGAAATGGGTCCAAAACAATTCGCATGCGCTTGAAAACGGGTAATTGTAATTGAAGTCCTTCATAATTATTAACAACTTCATTTAAGTTTTCTCTAAAATTATTTTAATTTTCGCTATCAATTTCAAATTCTCGGCTTCATCATTACATAATACTTCCAAAAGCCTAGCTATAAGTATATATATGGACGTATATGTATTGCTTAGGGTAAATGACTAGCTAGCTAGCTAGCTACGTAGCTAAGGCACTTGGAACATGTTCCATGCGTTCAAACTATATAGACATATAAAATATTATTATCCAGTGTAGGTTGAAGGACACATCGAGCAATAGTATTTGCAAGTAAATCCTGATCATTTCCTAGTTGAATACATATAAAATGAATGAGCTGGCTCAGGAATACTGCTTCAAGCATGCATCAAGGATTCAAGATGGATGCATGGCTTCCCATCATGAGAAAAATCTTTCTCGGATTTTATTCCCTGTGCAAAGACTAAGTAACAAAATTCAAAATCATACATGCATTAGTGTCCTCTTGTCACATTGCAATATATCACTGCCTTGGCTGCATTCCATTAATACAGTCATTCATTTTTCACGTTTGTTTTAGTTAATGAACTCTAAAAGCCGTGGGTCTTGCATTCCATATAGTACCATGCATTCATCATATCAAACCGAATTTGTAGTAATTGTTTTAGGGTATAATTCTACTCATCATTTTGTCACGTAGAACATCCAAGTTGACATTTAAAACACATTTGGACTGCCACGTAGGACCCCGTTAGGGAAGTAATGGAGTTAACCGTAGAGTGACCACTTCGTAACAAAACGATAATGTAAGTGACTAAAATGTAAAATTTCAAACATAAATAACTAAAATGTAATTTGAAACAAACAAAAGTGACTACTTTTGTAGTTTATCCAATTAAAATATATTCATGATAATGCTCCTATTTCTCTAAGGCAGACTTATTTTTATGCAGATATATAATTTTATTCATGATATGTATTTTGGATAATGCCCATTATTGAAAGTAAGAGATTTAGGAATGGATGTATAAGCATGTTGATTTGGATTTTTGGTTTCTCTTGTTTTTTTTTTTTTTTTCGTATTAATGAAATGCTTTTTACCTTAAAAAAGATTAAGAGTATATTCACTTATCAATCGTGCAGTCCGTAAAGCAGTGCCTGCATTTTGTAAAACATAGCATTTCATGTTAGATTTTTAATTTTCAATAATCAAAAACAGTTATTTAGATGTAATGACCTTCTCAACTTTTAAATAAGAGGCATAAATACATTTTGCATGTTTGGACTCACATCTTTCTGTAATAATAACAATATTGATGTCAACCAAACTAAGATTTAACGAGGTGATTAAAAGAGTTTTTGGTGTATAAAAAATGGTTAAATCCATTCTTCAAACCATCGCTCAATTTTAAATTGGCCTATAAATTTCAACATATTTTAATTGAGTTTTTAAAGTATTAAATATTATATCAATCGAGTCCTTCCTCTAGTTTAACCGTCAATTTAGACATTAAACACCCATTTAGATCTTATGTGCGTCATGGAGTATGTTTAAAACATGTAATACAAATTGTAAACAAACACACGTATATATATTGCATTGACAACTTGGATTAAATGTGTAAACAAAAAATATTGTCAATAAGGATTCTTTCTTTCTTTCTTTTTTCTTATTACAATATATCCAAATTGGTTATGTAATAAATACACATATTTATAATTTAATCCACGTCTGATTTAATATTTA
This sequence comes from Gossypium australe, assembly GCA_005393395.2. Lineage (NCBI taxonomy): Eukaryota > Viridiplantae > Streptophyta > Magnoliopsida > Malvales > Malvaceae > Gossypium > Gossypium australe. The sequence continues at coordinate 29,731,636 of CM016626.1, forward strand.
ATGTCCAAACTAGTGGCAAAGTTAGTAGAAGACCTAATCAATATGTATATACTCAATTTAAATATTTTGAAATTTGAACACCAATTAAAAACCTAGACTATAATTTAGAGGTATATATAATACAATCAATAATAATAAAACAACCGTACGAGAAATATAAACCTACAAAGCATATAGGATATATATTATAGCAAGTGGGCAAAAGCTAAGCATGTCTGGATTAAGTTCATGTACGGAATTATTAAAGATGTGCAATGTATCAGTCGTAAAAGATTTTGGCTATAGATTTTCGCTACATTTTCAACTTGCTGGACCCTATTCACACACACGTATAGATAGAGTTGAAGAACATTCAATTTTGATTTTCATGAGAGGCACGACTTTCGGGAGCTGCTGTGACAACGCCAAAATAACGAATCAGCATCAAATTAATAGCCGTCAATAATGAATTTCTTCCTTCATCAACAACTTGCTCTATATATTGTATAAGCCAATTGTTAAGCTCGAGATCATCTTTATTTTTTTTTTTAAAAAAAAAAGGTTGAAAAATACCAATTTTAGTTTTATCAACAAGTTTCTTTTTAGTTAAATTAACAATAAAATGGTGTGGTTATTATTAGTTTGATTTGAATTTGGAAAATAAGCAGTCAACCTCAATGTGAAAAATAGCAATACGAATAGGAATAGGTGGAGGGCGGGATCCACGACCACATTGTGTGGTGGGGCAGCAATGCAGTTGCAATTCTGGGACTTACACTAACAACGCTGTACTCCAGATATTTTCTTCTCAACATGGCTGCTTGTTTGCTTGATGTGAGATTTCTCGCCTCGCCGCAATATTATATATAAACCCCAATTTATATTTTATTTTCATTCTTCTTATTTATGAAACACATGAACTTGAATTATTGATTTTTGTTAATTTATTGCATATAAATTGGTGCAATTTAATGATAAATTTTAGCATTGTTACCTAAGTGGGCTGGCTTCTTAATTCTTGCAAATTACAATGACCAAAGTTGATATAAAAAGTAGATGAGATAAAAAGAGAAAAGAAGAAGAAGATATAATGTATTAGCTGTTGGTCATAATTGATATGGAATGAGGGTTGCTTAATACATATATCCAATCATCATGGATTGGGGGGGACAGAGTGTGGGAAATATTGGTATGTAATAAAAGAGTAGTACCAGCTGGAGGTATCTCCGAAAGTACATGAATTATTGGGTGGGCTTTAGGATTATTTATAATTTGAGGGAAATAGATGAGGGGGATCTTGACAACTCTTACTTACAGCCAATCGATTACATGGTGCATAGGCATATAATTGAATTTGAATGTGGGCTCACTCTCATCATCCTCTCTTTTTTCTTTTTATAATTTTTGTTCTAAACGCTTTGATCAATATTTGATATGACACGCTCTTTTTTTTGGTTGAAGATTCAATGGCAGAGGCGAGTCCACATAAAATCAGAGTCTAAATCTATGATTTTATAGATCATATTGGTGTTTGTAATTGTCAAGGGTCGTTTTCGTGAGTTTTGGCCTGTCATCCATTACCCATTTTCCATAATCCCGCCTCCTTTCTCTTGTCTTCTTCACCACACCCTTTTTTATTAATGCTACAGAAAAACAAAGGGGAAGGGGATGGGGGGATTTGAAGGAAGGGGCAATGCGCATGTGTTGGTAGCTACAACAATGATTGATGATTGGCATTCACAAATGGTGCGGCCCAGACTTATGATCCCCCGTCCCACTCAAACTCGTGCCAATCCTTAAACTATAATAAGTGTACCCAAAACATCTGCCAGTTCAAAAGTTTAATCTAAAGTGAAATCCTTAATAAATAATAATAATAATAAAGTAGACACTGCTTTTCTTTATTATCGATTTCCAAACATTGATTTCTCCAAAGATAATTTTTACCAACCCTTGTTTTCACATCAACTATTATATTCAAAGTGACGTATTCAATCTTTTCTCTTTGTAATAGATGTGAAGGACAATCAATGAGAGACATGTCTTCTGTTTTGATTGTTGATATTACTACAACTAATCATAAATTTAGCTTTTTGAGGTTTAATTCCGTCTTTATTATTTTAATTCAATTTGTTTATTAACAGTTTAAAAGAGTCAAAAAAAATTTCTAACAATCACTAAAATATTAATTTTTAACGATATAAGCATAACTACCCGTATGACAGTTCGCATATACTATAAAATATACATCACGCTAGTTGTTATATTTAAAAAATAGTTCTATTTAAAAAAATAACAATTTAACTCTTTTTTAAAGGTTGGTGTTAAATTTAATTCATTCTAAAAAATTGAGTGTCAGCTTTAGTACCAAAAAAGAATAAGAACCAATTTAATGAGAAATATAAACGTTAAAAGGCTAAATTTGTTATTTTTTAAAAAAATTGGTTAAACAAATGAAAGGAAAGTAAAGATTATTATAATTACTTCTTTTTAAATTCTATTTTTTATATAAAATAATTTATGAAAAAAGATTAAGGGGATGGGAAAAATCATTTTACATAATTACCTTTTACTCTTTTCTTCAACATTCTCCTCATAAATAAAAAAATGGAGAAATTCAAAGGAAAGTAGTCTCCTTGGCTTAATAAAAAATATTGATCCAAACAAGAGAAATGTGCTTATTTTCCCTCACTTTCCTTTCTTTTAATCTAATCCAAATAATGGAGTAGTGTTGTAGATTTTCACAACATGTTATTTGGGTGGTATATAATACCCAAATTTAATATTATATATTTAAAGGATGGTATATAATACCCAAATTCTATCAAATAATCGTATAACAAACATAAATACTAAGAAAAAGGATATATTTATATGTGGTCCAACAAAAAAAAAAAAATTAAAGTTTTAAAGGCATATTGATGTTTGAGCCTTTTAAAATATTTATTCTGAAATTATAAATTTCGGTAACACTTTGTATCTAAACCTCATTCATTAGTATTAGTTTTATTTGTTAATCAAGTAGGTATATTTACGTTAACTGATCAATTATATTAAATAATTGTATGTATAATTCAATTAAGTTTTACTTTTTTGATGTCGAGACATTATTTCTTTGATGTTTATTCTGGCAACCTCACAATAAATTATTGTTTAACGCTGAATATTTAGGCCACAAAATTAATTAGAGCCTAGTTGAAGTTTGGGTTTAAGGAATTTTTAAAAAAATTAAATAGCACTACATTTTTGAACTCCTCCAATTTTGTGAAAGTCTGTTAACGGTGTAGGTAATCCACTCGTTATAGGTTTGGGCAGAATGTTTTGTCTTTATTAAATAAATTTTAAAAATACTTTTATTTAAATTTAACTGTAAAAATATATAAAATTATATATTTTAATTTTTAAATAATGAAATGAGCTATTTGAAATTATTGGATTAAACTGTGCTCCAATCTGAAAATTTTCTAAATCGTAAATTAACCTGTCTCAACTCATCAACATCTTTAATTTCAATCTCCTTTTATCGCTGTTCTTGACTTCACCCGTGTATTATAATCTCAAACTCAGATTTACTGACTGGCAATTCGATGGGCACGTAAACATAATAGGTGGGCAGAAACTGATGTGATGAAGGCCTATCACACCTGTGGGAACATTGTCACTTACCAAATGTTGAATCCTATAAAAAGATGTTCCTCAATAGCTTAGCGTAATCTTAATTCTTCCTATGGTGAAGCATCCTCAAATGCTTGATTTGTCACTTCATAAAATTAGAACAACACATCCCGGATTTCCTCTCAACATTTATTTCTACCTCCAAATGCAAAAGCCCAACAATATCCTAAGCTTTAAGAAGATTTAACTTTGTCTTGTATTCACCTATATTCAGTAGTCTTCGAAAATTAAGTTAAATAAAATCTTTAAACGAGATGCAAAGCTCTATCATTGTTGTTCTATAACTTAAGAGACATTGATGACTATGACACGATTATAACTTTTAAAAGGAACAAATATTACTTGTAATAATCATGGCAAGAAAACGCATTCCACCCATACAGACACACGAACGCATCCGCTTGTTAAATATGAATGAAAAGCTAAAAGTTACTGTCCCAGGATACGAACTTGAAAAGAGTTAATTTATAAGTAAATTGTAATACATAAGTTTTCAGTATAACGCAACCTCATTAGGCTTTTATACTTTCAGCTAAATAATATCTTCCCAATTAGATATTTGAAATTTATTGGGTTTATAACATCAGAACGATTGGGCCTGAGGCCCATACTTTAGCTATGGGTAGACAATAGGCATTGTGGCCTCTAGAGAATAAAAAATAGGCGTATATGCCGGGACCGATGAGTCGTTTTAACTTGCCAAATTTATGGTGAAATTTTAGAAAGCAAAGGAAACAAGAACCAATGTGCATTATAAGATTATTGGGTGCAACAACACAAATGCATGATCGATAATTCAATAGTTATCAATTGTAAACCGTAAAATATAGACATAGCTGAAATATGGTTGAATGACAATAACTTGATCTTTGTGAAAATTGGATGAGGGCAAACGAATACCTAATATGGTTAAGGCAAGTTTTAATGGCTGGGCAGTACAGAAAACACACTACCCAGCAGGCATTGTGAGTATCCTTATAATTCCAGCTGCTATCCTAAAGTGCACTTCAAACGCTGCTTCTGGAAAACAAATGTTTATGTCCTTTCTCCATAAGAGTTCTCAAGGACTGGAACCCCCGGCCCATAAACCAATCGGCAACGTTCGCTGAATGAGCTGATCATTCGGGACACCACTTCCTTAAAAAACATGGATGCCACCTGTTACACACACCAAAATATTAGGATGATCCAAGACTATTCAAGCTACCTCAGATAAAATTTTCCTTTTTTAAACCTATCTATTATAAAGCCATAAAATTAATAGTTAAAACTCTGTTGGTCCTTGGATATTTATATATTTGGCTATATGTATCCACAACCGAAAATATGCACTCTCAAGCAATAAAATGCTTTGAAACCCATCTAGTTGACAATATGGATGCAGTTATATTAAAAAAGAACAGAAGGGAAGAAGGTTCAGGTGGTTAACAAGAATCTAAAACAACTACTCAAGAGGCTGGCAACATTTCATCAAAGGAGAAAAGAAATAATAAGTCAAAAATCAAACAGCACAGTGATTGTTACACGCATACCACAAGAGGGAAAATCAAGTATTGGTAATGACCTATAAACGTCCTATGGCCTATTAGGACATTACCTGCCGATAGAGTGGTGACTGGAACTTAAAGTCCACAAGAAAGTAAAGGCTGCAAGTTCCTGGGACTGGTCCAGGATTGAATTCCCAAATGTTTATCAAATGATCGAAAAGGCTACTTTCTGATGCAGTTGACTGCAAAAACATTATACAGGGTCAGATCATCTATACAGAGATGAGCCAAGCAATATCCTTTTTATAATTTACAAGTACAAAATAGTAGCCCGCATATGCCATAGACAGGGACTAAGAAAAGACTCTTCGTATTATCCAGCAAACCCTAATTACAAGTAATCAATATGAAGTAGCATGCCATTGCAATCCTAAGGAGCAAAAGAGATCACATACATACTCCACGAGCATACAGGTTAAACAAATAAAAACCCATCATAAGATAACTTGAAATGGTACCCAAAACATTCAGGCAAACTTTCAAGTTTGAGATTGTTTTGACTGGAAATAAGATGATTTCTTTCTAAGTTGAGGCTACATGGCAATGGCTTCTAATTCCAATATTTTGGGAGAAGGGAGAGAGACAAAAACATGTGCTGCTGTCCAATGGCTTCATTCCAGTTTTGGTGAGGTTATGTTCAAAACATTAAGTATCATATCTCAATCATGCCCAGTTCACCCTAATCCAAAATTTGGCATCTGAATCCCCCTAAATGCATTGCATAGAGTTCACATAAGTTGCCTCAGAAACATTCTCAGACAGGCAACCAATCTACATCAAGAGCTACTCTATTCCGTAAATATATTGGACAATGAAGGCTTTAACAGTTTGCAAGTAGCATATCCAGAGAAAGACAATAGCATGCTCAATGTAAATGTTGTCACTCATCTTCAATTTCATGAAATGGCAAAGCATGCAAAAAGATTTACAGCTAAACAGCGTATTGAAATTCAACTCCATTCTCAAAGTATCTACCAGATAAAATGTGTTGTATTTAGTATATTGCAATATTTTCAATCATCAAATATCCAATATCTCAATACAATAGACATCGCTAAGTAGATATCATCAGCTTACAGAACACATAAAAGCCAAGCGAAGAGAAAGCAGCAGTTTTAAATATAAGGGTGAAATTCGCTGCTATTACCTTTACAAACTTTGGCCTGTTTAATTCTACATGAGAAACATAACTCTCAACCAGAAACTTAAAACCAATCTCTAATTCAGCATCAAACGATCCATCTGGATAGTGTTTAATTACGTCAGACCGCTGACACCAAGGAACAAATCCGTGATACAAATCAACAGCTGCGACCACATCAAATAATTGTTCTGGCGAATACCTAAATATCAACAAAATCATCTTAATCCAATAAGAAACCTTATGCTAATACTAACTTAAATCTCTTAACGGAAGTAAAACAAGTTTTATTCAAGAGAAGATTTTTTATAAAATTACCCCATGACGATCCTTTCCTCGTAAACTTTAGATAAAACGCCGCCTTCTTCGCCGTCACCACAGCCTAAAAATTGTCTCCTTTGGAGAGTATAATGATTGAAAAAATAGTTTAATGGAACAATGGAATCCACCTTGCGTGAACCAAGTACCGGGTGAACCGACGGCATTTGGATACCGGAAATACTAGTAACCCATCGGATTTGATCGAAGTTCCCGGTTCGCCCTCCGTTCTTTGCGTGCCTAACAAACTGGTTAATCACATTTCTACGGGATATTACCGACCCGACCGCCTTTGAGGTCGATAAAAATGGCGGCATTGAAGTTTCAGGAATTAGGCACGAATTGAAACTGTTAGGTATAAAAAGATTGGGGGTTAAAATCAATGATGAAGACTAATGTGAAGAAGGTAAGAGGAAATCTTTAAAAAAGGAAAAAAGGAAACCCTAAGTTGACAGGGAAAAAGGGAAAGAAAAGATACGTCTTTTAGAAGAACAAGGACAAGTTTACCATAGAAATTTCTTTGTTTGGGACATGGAGCGAGGGTTCCTGGATATTCCCGGTTTCAATTTCCAATTTAAGGGTTGGGTGATAAATTTCTAGATTAATATCATTTTTGGTTTCTCTCTGAAGGGGAAAAAAAAAGAACGAAAGAGAAAAACTAACATAAATTTTAATTTTCTCTAAATTTAAGAATTTGAGAATTTTCTCTAATTTTGATTTTGAAAATGATGCTGGCTATTAATTATTTCTAGAATTTTTATTTTTTTAGGAATTTCTAGAAATTTTTATTATAAATTACCTATGAAATGTGACGTAAATTATCAGGTCATGATATTTCAAAGAAAAGCAATTTAGACCAAAGAAATATAAAAAAATTAAAATGAAAATGATAAAATTAAAATAGTGAAAGTTAAATTATTAATATTATATCTTCGTTGTCTATAATTTTTATAGGCAAGGCGTGAAAGTTAGTTTTCTATAAACCCAAAAAAAATAAAAATAAAAAAGATTAGCCCTCAACCTCAATACCAAAGCCCATGGGCCATAAGGTCAATGGCAGCTGATCTACAATTAGCTTAACCAAACCATAAACTTGCCCTTCCTTCTTTTTTTGACAATGAATCTGTTCCATCTCCTCAACTTATAACAATATTCACACGCAACACACACTAAACGGTGTAAGTACGTACACGGAATCAAGAAATAATGATAAAACAATTTTGTTTAAGTGTAACAAATATATCACAATCAAATTATAAATGCAAATACGATAATCACAACAACTGAATAAATTATCCGAGTAATCGTAAAGTAGAATCAAATCATTACAATACAAACGGGTTAAAAATTGATACAATTTGAACTAAAATCAACAAACTAAACTAAAAAATTCAATATATAATAAAATTTAAAAACCTACGTATTTGTACTTTAAAAAAAATTCAAATCTTAAAGACAATTGTCGAAACCATGTTTTGGGAAACGGGAATCGAACTTGGGTTTTGAAAGTAAAAACGGGAGTCGCCACCGACCTTTTATTAGGTGTGACCGGGTCACCTATAAAATATTTTGGTCTACGAGTTTCGAGAAAATGGGCTCGGGAGTCGGTTACGTGCGAGGAAGGGTTGGCACCCTCATCACGCCCAAAATTGGTACCAAATCAATTAATTAGTATCTTGATGTCAAAAATTGAGAATTGAGAATGAGTTTAAAAATACAATCATGTGTTTTTAATATTGAACACTTGAATGAATTTGAATAATCATTTAAAAGTCGTCTTTGAAATAACCAAATGATACATCCAGTAAGTTAGGACATAGCACCCCAGATCATTATCATTGCCAAATCCTTATCTCAAGGTAACGAGATGTCACACCCAGTAAGTTAGGGCACAACGCCTTGTAGTCTCGAGAATAAGCTTTTATTTTAAATCATTTCGGAAATTCTTATCTTGAGGTAACGAGATATCACACCCAGTAAGTTAGGGCACAACACTCAGTTCCCTCGAGAATAAGCATTTTATCTTGAACTCATATTTTCAAAAAAATATCCCGTTATTTAGGCTAAACGAGAAAAATCGAAACCCAGTAAATTAGGGCACGATTTTCCCGAATTTCCAAAACGCAAACATCGCCTTAATTTTTGAAGATTTTTGTTTTAAAACGATAGCGAGTATACCATTTAAAAGCCATGTACGATTTATTTAGGTTAAAGCGACGATCAAGGCTAATAACTATGTTGGGATTTAATGCTCAATGCAAAGGCATAGTATAAAAATAGGGATGACCATAGAATAGTACCACACGAATAAAATGCTATACGAATAAATAACAATGGCACGAAAATGCAAAATAACAAACTGTGGTACATGCGAAGATGACAATTGTATAATGTGCACTATTTAAACATTAACATAGATAATCAAAGGCAAATAAACTAATCAACATATACGACAATTCGCAACGAGTATGAAACACGTTGAAATAAATTAATTATCAATCGTGATTTTTGAAATGACAATAAATTAGTTTAAGATAGATAATGTAGGAAAGATAGAAAAGATTTAAAAAAGGGGAAAGATATAAAACATTCGTAAAACAACCTTTAAAACAAAAGGAGAACTTGCAAAACATTTCACAGTAATTTTCAAATGAAATAATAAATAACGCAAAACAGTTTATTGTACGTAATATACATGGCTTAAAACAAACAATAGTCGAGGTTAATTTATATGTGCAATGGATTTTTTTCAGGTGAGTAACATATAATGCTAATAAGATAAATAATGTAACAAATTTATTATTAATACATGTAATCAATGCACTATTTATGGATTAAATTGAAAAAAGGTTAAAAATATGGGCCGAATTAAAAAATAAAATAAAGAAGGGAGCAGGGCCCTGAATAGAACACCCGCAGGCACCAAGGGACCAAGCGCGCAAATTTTCCCTTGAACATAAACGCGCGGATCCTGACTTATGGCCGGGTCGGGTTTTCGGGTTTAGATGAGACGGCGTCGTTTTGGCTATAAAAGCTTTAGCTCGAAACGGCGCCGTATTACCCCTGTATAAAAAACGGGAAATCAGAAAAAAGAAACATTTTTCACCCTTTCATTTTCAAAAAAAACGAAAACTCTCTCAAATCCCTATCCTTCTCACTCCCCGTCCGGCCTTCGGGCTTCTACATTGTAGCCGCCGTGTACGGTGGCGAGAGGGGGGTGAAAGGACCCCTTTTAAAACCCTTTTTCTTATTACAAGCCTCGACTTAATCAACAAAGTGCCCCAAAAGCTTCGAAATCTGAATAAGAAAGAAACCTTTTAGTTTCTTTTTCGACCTTTGAAAGGTATGAGCTTTTCCCCTTTTTCTTTTTGTTATTGCTGGTTCGTTTTTTGCTTTGTTTGTAAAAGTTTTTTTTTTTTGAGGAAAAGATAGACACAAAATGATATTAAAAAATGCAGAAAGTAAAATGAACAACGAAACTAAAACCTTTTCGAGTTCTATTCTCTTTTCGTATTTCTCCAGTGTTCGTAGTGACCAGAAAAGATTACAAAAAATTTACTTTCGTTTTTATAACGGATTTACATCCGTTTTTTTATCATTTTTTGTTGTTTTTGCTGTTTGTGCTATCTGTTCCTCTTGCAGGGCATGGGAGCGAGGCATGCGGACGATGGAGGCGAGGCGCCTGGGGAGCACCGATCGTCAGTGGGCGTGGGCGCAGAGAACGACGCGCGTGGGAATTGGAGTGACACGCGTGTAGGCATTGGAACGACGCGCGTGAGGGGGACGCGCGGCGGCGCTTGGAAAGGAGACCTAGGGTTTCCTGAAAACTTTTGGCTTGTGGGCTTATCGGGCCGCTTGGGATTGGGCTGGAATTTTAGGCTAGGGTTTGGTTGTATTTGGGTTTGGTCTCTGCGGGTTTGGGTTTGTAAAAGGGACACTTGGACTATTAAGGGTTATTATTGTTTTTTCTTTGGGCCGATTTTAATATTGGGCCGGGCGATTTATGGGTATTACAGCTGCCCCTCTTTGCTTGTTGTCGTGCAACGGGAACAGAGCAAAGACTTTAAAAGACCCAAAATTTGCCTGGTCTTGTCGAGCCTTGATTCCTTTGGGTACTCTTCTTTGTCAGGTAGCTTCAAGCTCCATTGCGACTTATTACTTCGCTCTATTCCACTGCTACTTCTGAGAGATAGGGCCTGTAGCCTCAGTCTGCTTTATTGTTTCGTCATTTTTGCAATCTTTGGCCTATTCCACTACTGGTCAAGGCGACATGATTATGGCTTAAATCACATTCCACTATTGTTTAGAGACACAACGTTCACCTTCAATCTCGTCTCACCACTGTTTATGGCGATAAAATCTATAATCTTCAACCTCTCCCACCGTTGGTTGGTGGTAATAGGACGATCTTCAACCTCTTTCACCGTTGGTTAGTGGCAATATAACAATCTTCAACCCATTCCACCGCTGTTTGGTGGCAATAGGATAATCTTCAACGCATTCCACCGCTGTTCGATGGCAATAGGATAATCTTCAACCCATTCCACTGATGTTCGATGGCAATAGGACAATCTTCAACCCATTCCACCGCTGTTCGATGGCAATATGATAATCTTCAACCCATTCCACCGCTGTTCGATGGCAATAGGATAATCTTTGCTAGTGTTGCTACATCGTCCTCTAGGGGACATATCCTGTAGACTTTTCAATTTGCTTCCTTCAACCTTCAGGAAGACTTCAATCTTCAATCTGCTCCACTATCGTCTCTATGGAACAAAATCTGAACTTGCTATACTGTTCTTTGAGGAACCTATCCTGCAGAATGTGTTTATGCTTAAATGAGGATGCTATGATCGGAATGACTCAAATGCCCCTAATTACATGCGCTATGGATGACATTTACTTAAATGCAGAATGTCATGAGACTGATGATTTTTCGCAATGATTTAAGATGCAATGGCCGTAATAAATCGAATGCTCCTAACTATTTGTATGAATGCAGAATGATTCCTTTGTGACGTATCACTCTGCCTTCTTCTTCGGCTGGTATCTTTGGGGGTTACCATTTCGGGTCTCAATTCCCCCCATGAACCTGGTTAGTTCTGAATATTGACCTCACTTCAGGTTCTTGTAGTAATTAGAAGTTTTCATAGTAATATGCGAAACTCTTTTAATTTGAATATTAATGGTCCATTAATCGTTATTTCACTGAAAAGTGCTTGAAAAATATCACCATAAGAGATATTGAGAGTAAGGTTCAAAATGAATAGATTGACCAAAAGATCAGATTTTGACAAGGTAAATTTTGCTAAAACATGTCATGAAGAAGATAAGAACAAGTGTCCAGATATCATAGCATGAGCTTTTCTGCACAAAACTTCTTGAGGATCCCTTTTGTACTTGATAGGTGTCTGGCAGAATAAGAAGATTTCATTGATGTGACGTCTCTCCTTCTTGTTAATTCGGGTTACAGCGAGACTACTACATGCTTCCCTTCCAATCATCAAATTTGAATTGCCCATTCTTGGGTTTTCAGTTCAAAACCCCTTTGGTCACAAAGCGCCCTTTGCGGGTTTTCACTTTGGCCTCTCCAGTTTTTTTTTTTTTAGGCGAAGTATTTCTTGACTGAATCTGAGTTCACAGGATTCGGTAAACTTTTTCCATCCATCTCTGTCAAGATTAGAGCTCCACCGGAGAAGGCATTCTTTACTACATAAGGTCCTTCCCAATTTGGCATTCATTTTCCTCTAAAGTCCTTCTGTATGGGAAGAATCTTTTTCAGGACAAGGTCCCTTTCATAGAATTCTCTAAGGCGAACTTTTTTGTTATAAGCCCGTATCATTCGCTTTTGGTACATTTGTCCATGACGAAGGGCTCTTAGCCTCTTTTCTTCAATTAGGTTCAGCTGATCATACCGGGATTGAGTTCATTCTGCTTCATCCAACTTTAATTCCGACAAGACCCGAAGGGAAGGGATTTCAACTTCGATTGGAAGTACTGCCTCCATTCCATAAACCAAAGAGAAAGGAGTTGCCCCGGTAGAGGTTCTGACCGATGTTCGATAAGCGTAAAGAGCGAATGGTAGCTTCTCGTGCCAGTCTCTGTAAGTCTCAGTCATCTTCCCCATGATTTTTTTGATATTCTTGTTAGCCGCCTCAACTGCACCATTCATTTTCGGACGATACGGTGACGAGTTGTGATGTTTGATCTTAAATTGGCTGCAGACCTCCGCTATTGTACTGTTGTTCAAGTTCAGTGTATTGTCAGATATGATCCTTTCAGGCATTCCATATTGGCAAATGATCTCTCTCTTTAAGAACTTGCTGACCGCTGATTTCGTGACATTTGCATACGAAGTGGCCTCTACCCATTTGGTGAAGTAGTTGATTACAACAAAGATACATCGATGCCCGTTCGAAGCTTTTGGTGAGATCGGCCCAATGACATCCATCCCCCATATAGCGAAAGTTCATGGAGAGGTCATGACATGGAGAGGTGAAGGAGGTACGTGAATTTTATCTCCATAAATTTGACATTTGTGGCATTTCTTGGCCTAGCTGATGCAATCTCCTTCCATAGTGGACCAATAATACCCGAACCTCATGATTTGTCTTGCCATTGTAAAACTATTAGCATGCGTCCCACAGAAACCTTCATGAACTTTTTCAAGGATTTTCTTGGCTTCAACCGCTTCCACGCATCTTAGAAGTACCTGATCCTTTCTTCTCTTGTATAGGATTTCTCCATCCAAGACATAATCGTTAGCCAGCCTTCTCAACGTCCTTCTATCATTCTCAGTTGCTTGGTCGGGGTATTCACGATTCTTTACGTATCGTAATATATCGTGATACCATGGGTGACTGTCTTTTTCTTCTTCTTCGTCGATGTTGCAGCAATGTGCCGGAGCCTCATAGATGCTCATTTGGATAGGCTTTACTTCTTCTTCTTTGTTCACTTTGATCATAGAAGCTAAGGTAGCTAAGGCGTCGGCCATCTGGTTCTCTTCTCGTGGGAGGTAACAGAAAGTGACGTTGTCAAACTCCTTGATTAATTCCAAAACTAGCATTCGATAACTGATTAACTTGGGATCTCTCGTTTCCCATTCACCTTTTAGTTGATAGATTACTAGCGCAGAATCGCCGTATACCTCCAATGTTTTAATTTTTCGTTCAATGGCTGCACGAATTCCCAGGATGCATGCTTCATATTCGGCCATGTTGTTCGTGAAATCAAAATCCAATTTACTAGTCAGAGGATAGTAATCTCCATTGGGGGACACTAGGACTGCCCCAATTCGATTCCCTACTACATTTGAAGCCCCGTCGAAGTTTAGTTTCCAAGGATGACCCTCCTTTTGGACCTCTTCTTCAGTGATTGCCACACACATTATGTCTTCATTTGGGAAATCGAAGTCCAACGGCTCGTAATCTTCTAACGCTCTGCTGGCTAGAAAGTCTGCTATTGCACTCCCTTTTATAGCCTTTTGATTGATGTAGACTATATCGAACTCAGAAAGTAGAATCTGCCACCGGGCCATTTTTTCATTCAGTGCTGTTGATTCCATCATGAACTTGAGAGGATCTAGCTTGGAGATAAGCCAAGTGGTATGATATAGCATGTACTGTCTCAGCCTCCGGGTCGTCTAAACCAGAGCGCAACACAACTTCTCAATTGGCGAATATCTCGTCTCGCATTCTGCAAACTTCTTGCTGAGATATTATATCGCTCTTTCCTTTCTTCCTGACTCATCATGTTGGCCTAGCACGCATCCCATAGAATTTTCAAATACTGACAAATACAATATCAGTGGCTTATTTGGGCAAGGTGGTGTCAGTACCGGGGCTTTAGACAAGTAATGCTTGACCTTATCAAAAGCTTTCTGGCACTCTTCGTTCTATACACCTGAGTTGTGTTTCCTAAGAAGACGAAATATAGGGTCACACTTCTCCGTTAGTTGCGCAATGAACCGGGCGATGTAGTTTAATCTTCCTAGGAACCCTCGAACTTCCTTTTGGGTACGTGGTGGAGACAACTCTTGGATAGCTTTCACCTTATCTGGATCAACCTCAATTCCCTTTTCACTGACTATAAATCCTAACAATTTTCCCGACCTAGCCCCGAAGGTACATTTTACGGGGTTGAGTTTAAGTTGGAATTTTCTCAACCTTAGGAATAGTTTCCTCAAGACTTGTACATGTTCTTCCTCATTCCTGGACTTTGCAATCATGTCGTCCACGTAAACTTCAATTTCCTTGTGCATCATGTCATGGAAAAGGGTCACCATGGCTCTTTGATACGTTGCCCCCGCGTTTTTTTGTCCAAACGGCATTACTTTATAACAAAATGTTCCCCACATGGTCACGAATGTGGTTTTCTCCATGAATAACCAGCTGTGTTATCCACTAAGGTATCAATGTGAGGCAGCGGAAAGTTATCTTTTGGGCTGGCTTTGTTCAAGTCCCTATAGTCCACGCACATTCGTACTTTTCCATCTTTCTTAGGGACAGGTACTATGTTTGCTACCCATTCTGAGTATTTAACCACTTGTAAGAAACCGGCATCAAACTGCTTCCTGACTTCTTCTTTTATCTTTAACAAAACATCGGGCCTCATTCTTCGAAGTTTTTGCTGAACGGGTCTACAGTCTTCCTTTATGGGGAGTCGGTGCACCACTATGTCCGTGTTTAACCCGAGCATGTCTTGATATGACCAAGCAAAGACGTCTCTGAATTCTTCAAGTAACTTGATGAGGTCTTGCTTCATTTTTGCGGCAATGCTAGCCCCGATTTTCAACTATTTTCCTTCTCCTAAGCTCACCATTTCCACTGATTCTTCGTGGGGTAGGATTTGTTTTTCACCTTGCTCTACCATCCTTAACAGATCAGGAGATATGTTACGATCTTGGTCATCTTCGAAATCCTGAGAATCTTCCATGCCCGTATCTTGTTCAAAAGGAAATTCTGAGTTAATAGCAGTGTCGCTCATGTCATTGATATCTAGGGACCTGTTAAAAAGGCAAAGAAAGGCGCAGAAACAAAAATCTAAGAATGAATATTTATGTGGGTGACTATGAATGGAGAGTAAAAGGATATTTGCTCAAAATATGCATTTTATTGAAATAAAGACGCTTGGACATATGCCTATTCAACAAAAAGTCTCTCATTGCTCCCAGGCTTAGAGCAACAAGCGTGTTTCGAACATTACTCTGAATTACTCCTAAAAGCTACAGGAATCTCTTCCATTGTCCAATTGTTCAAAACACTCCCAGGAGCATAAGGGCGAATCCCAGATAAATCTCTTTCTTCGTCCCTTTCCTCAGATACGGCGTTGATGCTCAAGTTTCCCAACATTTCTTCTGCTTCTTCTCTTGCTGCCATGCCTTGGTCAGGGTATAAGATTCCCCCCGAGACAAATGTTTTAGATAAAGAAGGAAAGGTCATTGGATCCCATTTGATTCTTCTTCACCTAGGCGCGTCCTTCTTCTCTCCCTTCTTTTCTCTTCTTCTCTCTTCCTTCGTTTCGCGTCTGGCTTGAACCCTAAGCCAAAACGGTCTCGTTTTTCTTTTTGCATCGACACTCTGGTCTCTCATTGCAAGTTTCTTCCGAGTCCTTTCCCGGGTAAGGCTCCCTTCCCGATTGTCATTTGGAGGCCCATCTTCGTAGATTTGGATATTTTGGGCAAGGGAATATTGTTGCCTTCGGCGACAAAGGTCGCGTTGACAAACTCGAGTGATTGAAAGGAACATTCTGTTGCTTCTTCGTCTGTTCCGATGTACAGAGCGTCACTAGTAACAGACGCTATGATATCCTCTTCTGCATCTATTGTCACTAGACGACCTTCCATAACTAACTTCAACTTTTGGTGCAAGGACGAGGGTACTGCCCCTGCTGAATGAATCCAAGGTCTCCCCAGCAAGCAATTATAGGACGGTCTGATATCCATTACTATGAAATCCACTTCATATGTGCCCGGGCCGATTAATAGAGGTACTTCAATCCTCCCCATCACCTTCCTTTCAGTTCCATCGAATGCTCTCACTACATTGTGGCAAGCCTTCATGTGGGTACTATCTATGGGTAATCGATTCAGCGTTGATAGCAGCAAGACATTGAGTGCCGATCCATTGTCGACCAGTACTTCTGGCAGTATGTACCCCTTGCAACGTGTAGTGATGTGGAGAGCTTTAATGGAGCCCATACCCCCTGGTGGGATTTCGTCATCATTAAAGAAAATGAAGTTATCAGCACTTATATTACTGACTAGACGGTCCAGCTTGTTGACAGAAATGTCGTTTGCGACATACATTTCATTTAGTGCCTTCATTAACGCGTTTCGATGAGTTTCCGAACTCATGAGCAAGGCCAGTATTGATATGCGATCCGGCTGTTTGTGTAATTGCTCTACAACACTGTACTCATTGTGTTTAAGGAATTTTAGGAACTCCTTAGCCTCGTTTTTCGACACTGGCTCATTGACAAATGTTCCAGGTTCGATTGTTCTTTCTTCCCTTTGCTCAATCGCCACCGCTTTTCCTTTGGCCGCTTCTGCTCTCGTGTTTGGGGTGTAACGCCTTCCACTACGTGTGAAGAAACCACCATCTCGGTCTTCCTCTGTAGCATTGACGAGATTCTCTTTTCCTTAGATTATTATTTTACAATCATAACTCCACGGAACCCTTTTATTGTCTCTGTAAGGAAGGGCTACAGGTCTTTGAATTATGACCTTTGGTATAATTGGTGTTCCGGCTCCACCCGCTCTTGGCCGTGGTATGATTACCGCGGGGTGATTGCCCCCATATACTTTCCTAGATGGTCCTTCCTCCGATGCATGAACCTCTCCTTCTTCTAGCCCTCCAATCTCTTCATAGAATTCCATCTCTTTATTATCCATGAGGTGTTGGACTATGGCCCTGAATTTGGGGCATTCTTAGATATCATGCCCCATTTCAGCATGAAACTCGCAGTACCCTCCAGCTCCTTTAAGCTCTTCTCTTGATTCTTGCATGATTAAGCCTCTGTTTATCATTTGCTTCCAGACCCATCTTAGTGGGGTTTTTATCTCCGCCACGTTTGTTTTTATTCTTTTTCCTATATCCTCACCCATCATATTTACCCCATTATTAGCGTGATTGGGTAGCGGGTGTTCTGCATCGTTAACCTTCACCACACCCATTTGAATGAGTTTTTCTACCAACCTCTTGAAGGCGAGACAATTTTCTATTGAATGTCCCACAATTCCCGCATGGTATTCGCATTGTGCATTTGCATCATACCATTTGGGGTATGGAGGCTGTAGGGACTGTAAGTAATGGGGGCAACAACATGTGTGTCGTATAATTTTTGGTATAGTTTCCCGTACGTCATGTAGATCGGAGTGAATTAGAGCTTCTCCATATTCGGCTTTGTATTGGATCCCTATCTGTGTGAGCTTGGATGATCGGTAATTACAGTACTGGATTGACTCAGAGTGGTTGGCTTATCCCGGGCGCTTACGTTATTCACGTCACTTTCTCTTTTCTTCGGAACCATCTTTCTGGGACCTTCCTCTGCTTCTATCTTGCCGCATCTAATTGCATGTTCTATCATTTCTCCGCACCTCACGACTTCTGAAAAATCCTTCGTAGAACTCCCCAGCATGTGACTGATGAAAGGAGCTTTCAAAGTGTGGATGAAGAGTGTGGACGCTTCTTTTTTCCAAAAGAGGCGGTTGAACCTGTGTGGCTAACTCTCTCCATCGTTGAGCATATTGCCTAAAGCTCTCGCTTGGCCTTTTCTCCATATTTTGGAGCGTGATTCTAGCAGGAGCTATGTCCGCTACGTGGCCATAATGTTTCATAAAGGCTTGGGCCAGGTCCTTCCATGTCTTGATTTGGGTACTGCTGAGCTGATCGTACCACTTGGCCGCAGATCCAACCAGACTTCCCTGAAAGTAGTGAATCAGCAATTTTTCATTGTCGGCGTGTCCCGCCATTCGTCAACTGAACATCTTCAGGTGTGCTTCAGGGCAGCTAGTCACGTTGTATTTTTCGAAATCTGGAGTTTTGAATTTTGGTGGAAGCACCAAGTTTGGGACCAGATGTAACACTCCTTACCCGAGACCGTTGCCGGAGTCGAGCACGAGGCATTACTAAACTTAACTACTAATTCGGCATAAAATTTAAAACTGTCCATCTGCATCATAGTCACTAAAATATTTATATCTGGAGCTACGGAACTCCAAATTAAGATCCGTAAATTTTCCCTGAAACTAGATTCATATATCTTTTTACTGTAATTTTTCCAGAATTTTTCATGTGGCCAATTGGTACAGTTTATTCATTAAAGTTTCCCCTGTTTCATCATTCAACTACTCTGACCTCTCTTCACTATAAATCAATTTTCTCTTTGTACAGAATTTATATGGCCTCCTTGTTTAGCTCATTTGAAACTAGACTCATTCAGAATTTCATACATATAAATTTTAATCCACAATTATTTTTGTGCAATTTCTAATGATTTTTCAAAGGCAGAACAGGGGATCACGAGTTCATTCAGAACTAGTT
This sequence comes from Gossypium australe, assembly GCA_005393395.2. Lineage (NCBI taxonomy): Eukaryota > Viridiplantae > Streptophyta > Magnoliopsida > Malvales > Malvaceae > Gossypium > Gossypium australe. The sequence continues at coordinate 29,750,838 of CM016626.1, forward strand.
TCACTAAAATTTAAAAATATCATTATTTCCATTTCTTTTGCTTACTATATTTCTTTTATATAAAAATAGACTCAAAGAGCTTTCAATTCATATCTCCTTCACTTTCTAATTCCATTTCTTCTATTTTTGGTGATTTTTCAAAATCACGTTACTGCTGTAAATCAAAAACTGTTTCATTACAAAATATTATTAACTAGTTTATAACATCTTTTCTCCATCTCATTTAAACTCTATACATGCCATATAAACCTTTAAAAATAAAACAAAAGCTACTGGAATTGATCTGGATAGTGAGTTTTGCTGTGATGATCCGATCTTCCACTTCTCTTTAATTCAATCTACATAAATATCAAACACACACAAGTAAGCTTAATGAAGCTTAGTAAGTTCATAGGTTTAAAAGTAGCTTACCACACATAATATGTCCAAAATAATAACAAAACATTTACTAAAGTTCCCTGCCATTCACAACCATTGTTAAAATCCTTCACATAGTTGAGCTCAACATTAACAACTACTCAATTTCTTCCATTTGATTCACACATTTTATATTACTTCTTATCAAATTAGGAAACGTCTTACGAATTTGAGTACGTCGTTGCTCAGTGCCACGTTTCACAACTCAGTATGGGTAATTCCATACCTACATTTCACAACTCAGTATGGTTTATACCATACCTACATTTCACAACTCAGTATGGTTAATACCATACCTACATTTCACAACTCGGTATGGATGATACCATACCTACATTTCACAACTCGGTATGGATGATACCATACCTACATTTCATAACTCAGTATGGATGATACCATACCTACATTTCATAACTCAGTATGGATGATACCATACCTACATTTCACATTTGCCATGGATTAACCATGATCTTATCCGTCAATTCATCACATGTCACGACACGAACGTACTCAATTCTGTGTTTTTCCTAATTTGAATTACCACCATTTATTCTTTCATTTATCATATTTTTCACAATCCCACAGCAAATTCATATTTAACAGCACATTATATCATTCAATCATTCACAAATAAACATATAAATTCAACCATATGAACTTACCCGGCTGATTTGTAGAAGATTTTGAAATTTAGGGACTACTCTGCAACTTTTTCTTTTCCTCTTTCTTCTTTGGTTTCTTGATCTATAATGTAAAATATTTTCACTCATCAGCATATATTTCATTTCTATTTCACTTCATAATTTATGCTCTTCAATTTTTGAAATTGCACTTTTACCCCAAAATTTATAGTTTTTACAATTTAGTCCCTGCTCAATTCAGCCATCAATTGAACTAATTTTTCTCAATCAACACTTTATTCTATCATTAAAAACTATTTCACAACCTTTTATATTCTGAATTTCAACACCAACCTCTAATTCACAGCTTTTTCACAATTAGGTCCTAAATATCATTTCCTATCAAAATCACTTAATAAAACCACCTTAATATGAAATTAGAATTTAAATTTCATAATAATTCATCATAAACTTCCATTTCTCAGCAAGGGTAACTTTTAATTTTACCCACCAAATCAAAAACTAATGAATTCTATAAGTGGATCTAGTTGTAAAAGTCATAAAAACATAAAAATTATCAAGAAAAAGCATGAATTAAACTCACAGGATGTAATAGTATGAAAACAAGTTTTCTCCAGAACTCCTCTGACGTTTTTGGCTGAGATAATTGTGAAGATTACTCTAGCTTATTATCAATCTTATCTTAATAACATATTAAAATTACAAAATTCCAATTTTGCCCTTATTATCCTTATCTTTGTGATGATTTTCTTCCACTTGCCGTCCAGCCTTTTCACATTTGGGTTAATTTCCCTATAAATCCTCTTTCTTTTAACACTTGAGCTATTTAATTCTTCTAGAAATTTTGCATTTGTTACAATTTAGTCCTTTTTATTAAATTGGCTACCCAAACATTTAAATTTCTCAACCAAACTTTAATACTAACTTAATAACACTCCATAAATATTTCTAAAAATATTTATGGCTCAATTTTCAAATTCGAGGTCTCGATACCTCGTTTTTGACCCATTTGACCTAATAAATTCTTTTAATTCACTAAATTCACCAATCCACAAATTCTTCTAAATTCTCACTTGACTCATAAATATTAAATTACTATCTTATTCAATCTTACTTGCCGAATTTAGTGATCTCATATCACCATTTCCGACACCACTGAAAATTAGGCCGTTACACCAGACTTAGCTCTTTGATATCAATTCCATAACGAATCTCAGCATTTTCTATCGCATTGACTTTCTCCTCCAACCATCTATAGCGATCTTCCATTTGCCTTGAGGATTCAGCTTTCGTTCCTTCTTTCTCCATCATATCGAAATCTGGCACAATCGGGTTGATAGGGTCATCTCCCGGGTTGGATCCTGAGCCCACTTGGAAATTCATAGGGGATCCTATATTAGCTTGTCCTTGTGGAGGCCTAATCGTGATGGATGGCCTCTGGGGATACTCTCCATGCGGTGAAGACGCATGCGGCAGGGTAGAACCTGAGGGAATACCTTCATTCTCCCCTCCAGTAATGATCATGGGGCCTTTTCCCTTTTGCACAAGTCCATTCAATAGTTGGGTCATTTGAGTTATTTGAGCTGTCATGTTTCTTTGGGACTCCATCATCTTATCCATCATATCTTGCTGGACTTTGACTAGCTGCTCTTGCACCTGTGCTTGCACTTAGTCCTGCACCTCTTTCTGGAATTGCTCTAACCTTTGATCCATTTTTTTCGTTTTAGCGCGAGTGCCGTACGGATGTTCGTCTTCCAAGTTCTCTTTTTCCCTCTTCTGTATATTCTCAGCTCATTAGGCTCTTTTCATGGTCTTAAATGCATATGATATGATGCGATGTGAGTGTATGAAATGCAATGCAAATGCATGAAACGAATGCACAAAAGAAAGAAATGTGTTGATTTTAATTCAGTTCCATTAGATCAACTTTGCTGGGAAACAAATTTCTTTACATAGAGCGGATGATTATACATACGACTTCGCCTTAACACCTAAATCTTTGACTTCCTTCAGAAGCCAAGCTAGATTTTGGCCTCGATCAGATCCTGACTCATACATTAGACTTAATACATCAGCCCGAGCCGCCAAGGTTTGCAAATGATCGGCTACCCCTCGGATTTGAGCCACAGCTTCGCCCATTATATAATCTCTATTCCTGACATGTTCTTCAGAATGACGGAACTGTTCTTTCCAGTGTTCATTAAGAAGTTCAGCTTGAAATTCACTGTTTTGTAACGCAGTTTTGAGCTCTTCTATCTCCTTTTTTAACTCCTCGACCTTGCTTTGGCTGGCTCTCAATTCACTTACAGAGTTGCGATTTCGATATAGATGTAGTGACCTTTCCAGTTCTGTCGCTCGGGCCCGTAACTCTTCTTTCTCACTTTGACTTTCCAACAGACTCTTTTTCAAAATGTCCTCGCGTACTCGAGCATCTCGGAATTTCTTTTCCCACTGGTCAGCCCTAGTCTTTTCTTCTCTAATTTCTTGCCGCCATTGCTCTGACGTCTTGCCCAAACCAGCTGTTTTGATTGACGTGCGTAGTTTCTTGTAATCTGTCTTTAAGCTATTCAGATATTCTTCAGTCCTGTTCTTTCCTTTCTTCATTTTCTCGACTTCTATCTTGTAGATGTCGACTTCTAGCCCTAACTGCATCTTCTAATCTTCTAGCTGCTCTATCTTCTTTCCCAATTCCCGATTCTTGTTCTCAAAATCTCGTCTGATGATTTCTAATTCAGATGGGGCAACTCATAAATGTTCTTCTAAAGGCAAAACGTCATTTTGGCTTGGCGCAGGGATGTTGTCGTTGTTCCTTTGACTTCACCACCAATCATATTCTGGGGTCGCCATTGGGTTTGCAGGAAATATCCTCATTTTGCGAGTTTGGTTCCAAGCGTTCGTTATTTCACGAACTCTCTTTTTGTAATTATCGTCCTTGTATGCAAATTCACATTGAGCTAATCCTTGTGTTGCCGGTATGAACTGCCTTGACCGATACTGCCTTAGTACGAGTAGTGGAGCGTATCCAATAGCTCCACATATCCCAAGTAGAGGAACCTAGTCAAAATCGCCACACCGGTACAAGATTTCATTCGGGATAAACCATGGAGCCCTCCATTCAACATCTTTGTCTCGTAGATTTTGAAGAATAACCATCCACTTCTCTTCCGAAATGTCGTCCCGCCTCGGTGTGGCTGCTATTTCCTTTAACGGGGAATAATTCTCAAAGAAAACTCGACAAGAGACTTTTTCTAATTTCCAAAAGTGACTATGGAACCAAGCCAATAAGAGCTGTGCGCAACCGATGAATATGCCTTCTCCCGTTCTCCGACATGCATTCAGGGATCTGAAAGTTTTTGCTAAGATTACTGGGACGGGCGTGACCCCTTTGTCTAATCGGTCAAACAAATCTGAGACTGCTTCATCTATGTGCCCTAAGGCTTTGGGAAAGATTACCAATCCATAGATACTAAGAGCGAAGATGTCGACCCTCTTCTTTATATTGAGATGTCCTGAGATCAACTCTTTCAAACTTTCCTAGGGAATGCACTTATTATCACCCTTCTGCTGACTTCGAGCTGCAACCCATTGTTCGTTCATCCCCGTGATATTCATCAATTTTCTTACGAAAATCAAGGCGCTGGTTCTGGAATAAACTCTATTTGGGTGAATCTTCGAGCAGCGAAGCAAGGCCGTGTATTCTTCTATGGTCGGCACCAAATCTATTTTTCCAAAAGTAAAACAACTATAAGCTGGGTTCCAAAATTGGGTGATAGCTCGAAACAAGTGTCTGTCTACTTTGATGTCGAGCAAGTAGGGCAAGTCACCGTAATTGTAGTAGAATAGTTGTTTAGTCTCGTCATCCCACCGATCCCAGATCACTTTCATCTCATGAAGGTCATTTTGGGCCACATTGATGCGAGTGAAATCCCGTAATTCTGAAACGTGTCCCTTGGCCAGACTATCGCCTTTCTCTTGCTGCACTGTCTCAGCCCATACTCGGACGGCCGCGTTGTCCTCCACTCTATCAAGAAACCCCTTTTCCATATTAAGCTTTTCTATTTGGTAACTGAATACGAATCAACACCTTTCATGATGAAATGCCATGCAGTAACAGCAAACACAACAAGTTAGTGCCATATTTATAAAATCGGAAACAAACAGAAAATAATCAAGCACCTTTCAGGCGACCATTAGGGTTTACGCGGCTCTACCTAAGGTGGGCTCCTAAGGTTCGCTATATGCAGCTCAGTTCTAAAGTAAGGGTACCTGAACCAGCGAATTCCTCAATCCTCACCCATTATAGGCTCGTATGGATCAAGTTCGGTTCAGGGGGATACATTTGCCTATGGCCGTGCGGAGGTGAAAACCTCACGAAGACATAAGTACGGATATATCCCGGAAGCAGTCCACTAGCCCATGCGGAGGCGAAAACCTCATGAAGGCATAGTTTCTCACTCCCACTTAAGAGGGGTAAAATTAACGAGCCGATGTGATGCAATATGCAGAAACATACCGAGAGATTTAAACCACAGAATAGGCGCATTATCAGGGAAACCATGAAAGCAAAGAATAACACACGACAAAATGAGTGAAATTTTAAACCATATTTTCAAATTTTGACAAAAAGACAAGAATTAATCGATTTTTGGCTCGACTCTCGTGAGCTCCCCAGTGGAGTCGCCAAGCTATCGAAACCATGTTTTGGGAAACGGGAATCGAACTTGGGTTTTGAAAGTAAAAACGGGAATCGCCACCGACCTTTTATTAGGTGTGATCGGGTCACCTATAAAATATTTTCGTCTACGAGTTTCGAGAAAATTGGCTCGGGAGTCGGTTACGTGCGAGGAAGGGTTGGCACCCTCGTCACGCCCAAAATTGGTACCAAATCGATTAATTAGTATCTTGATGTCAAAAATTGAGAATTGAGAATGAGTTTAAAAATACGATCATGTGTTTTTAATATTGAACACTTGAATGAATTTGAATAATCATCTAAAAATCGTCTTTGAAATAACCAAATGCTACATCCAGTAAGTTAGGACATAACACCCCAGATCATTATCATTGCCAAATCCTTATCTCAAGGTAACGAGATGTCACACCTAGTAAGTTAGGGCACAACGCCTTGTAGTCTCGAGAATAAGCTTTTATTTTAAATCATTTCGGAAATTCTTATCTTGAGGTAACGAGATATCACACCCAGTAAGGTAGGGCACAACACTCAGTTCCCTCGAGAATAAGCATTTTATCTTGAACTCATATTTTCAAAAAAATATCCCGTTATTTAGGCTAAACGAGAAAAATCGAAACCTAGTAAATTAGGGCACGATTTTCCTGAATTTCCAAAACGCAAACATCGCCTTAATTTTTGAAGATTTTCGTTTTAAAACGATAGCGAGTATACCATTTAAAAGCCATGTACGATTTATTTAGGTTAAAGCGACGATCAAGGCTAATAACTATGTTGGGATTTAATGCTCAATGCAAAGGCATAGTATAAAAATAGGGATGACCATAGAATAGTACCACACGAATAAAATGCTATACGAATAAATAACAATGGCACGAAAATGCAAAATAACAAACTGTGGTACATGCGAAGATGACAATTGTATAATGTGCACTATTTAAACATTAACATAGATAATCAAAGGCAAATAAACTAATCAACATATACGACAATTCGCAACGAGTATGAAACACATTGAAATAAATTAATTATCAATCGTGATTTTTGAAATGACAATAAATTAGTTTAAGATAGATAATGTAGGAAAGATAGAAAAGATTTAAAAAAAGGGGAAAGATATCAAACATTCGTAAAACAACCTTTAAAACAAAAGGAGAACTTGTAAAACATTTCACAGTAATTTTCAAATGAAATAATAAATAACGCAAAACAGTTTATTGTACGTAATATACATGGCTTAAAACAAACAATAGTCGAGGTTAATTTATATGTGCAATGGATTTTTTTCAGGTGAGTAACATATAATGCTAATAAGATAAATAATGTAACAAATTTATTATTAATACATGTAATCAATGCACTATTTATGGATTAAATTGAAAAAAGGTTAAAAATATGGGCCGAATTAAAAAATAAAATAAAGAAGGGAGCAGGGCCCTGAATAGAACACCCGCAGGCACCAAGGGACCAAGCGCGCAAATTTTCCCTTGAACATAAATGTGCGGATCCTGACTTATGGCCGGGTCGGGTTTTCGGGTTTAGATGAGACGGCGTCGTTTTGGCTATGAAAGCTTTAGCTCGAAACGGCGCCGTATTACCCCTGTATAAAAAACGGGAAATCAGAAAAAAAAACATTTTTCACCCTTTCATTTTCAAAAAAAACGAAAACTCTCTCAAATCCCTATCCTTCTCACTCCCCGTCCGGCCTTCGGGCTTCTACATCGTAGCCGCCGTGTACGGTGGCGAGAGGGGGGTGAAAGGACCCCTTTTAAAACCCTTTTTCTTATTACAAGCCTCGACTTAATCAACAAAGTGCCCCAAAAGCTTTGAAATCTGAATAAGAAAGAAACCTTTCGGTTTCTTTTTCGACCTTTGAAAGGTATGAGCTTTTCCCCTTTTTCTTTTTGTTATTGCTGGTTCGTTTTTTGCTTCGTTTGTAAAGGTTTTTTTTTTTTTAGGAAAAGATAGACGCAAAATGATATCAAAAAAAGCAGAAAGTAAAATGAACAACGAAACTAAAACCTTTTCGAGTTCTATTCTCTTTTCGTATTTCTCCAGTGTTCGTAGTGACCAGAAAAGATTACAAAAAATTTACTTCCGTTTTTATAACGGATTTACATCCATTTTTTTATCATTTTTTGTTGTTTTTGCTGTTTGTGCTATCTGTTCCTCTTGCAGGGCATGGGAGCGAGGCATGCGGACGATGGAGGCGAGGCGCCTGGGGAGCACCGATCGTCAGTGGGCGTGGGCGCAGAGAACGACGCGCGTGGTAATTGGAGCGACGCGCGTGTAGGCATTGGAACGACGCGCGTGAGGGGGACGCCCGGCGACGCTTGGAAAGGGGACCTAGGGTTTCCTGAAAACTTTTGGCTTGTGGGCTTATCGGGCCGCTAGGGATTGGGCTGGAATTTTAGGCTAGGGTTTGGTTGTATTTGGGTTTGGTCTCTGCGGGTTTGGGTTTGTAAAAGGGACACTTGGACTATTAAGGGTTATTATTGTTTTTCTTTGGGCCGGTTTTAATATTGGGCCGGGCGAATTATGGGTGTTACAGCAATATCATAAAGAAGAAGGATCATGACTCCCAAAAGATTAATTAACTTTTATCAATAGTGAAATAAATATAAAAGAGACCCTTTTTTTGAAAGTACAAAAGACACATTAATTTTAAAAAAATGTATAATTTGCAAACGATCCTGGTTCAAATTAGTTCTTATGTTATTGAAACAAAAATCGAACGAAACTAATTTTACACTATTTAATTTCTCGATCAAGAGTTTAGATGGGCGGTGTGTTTACCTGCGATTAGTGTAAAAACAGCAATGGCGATGAGATTAAATACTGTAGCGATATTGTAGCGTGAGATAAAAAAAAACTAAACGCACCGCACCACACCGCACTCAATCGCCCATCCAAACTTACCCTTAGTTAAAGAAATGATAAACCCCAAATCCAATCGTTATCATCATGGCTACGGTTTACGTCAATAGAGCGATTAAAGCTTATGAGTGCTAATGTAATCACTAACTACTAATGCAAAATAATTTGGTGACGAGAATAGACAGCATCACGACGCCAACTTATAACGTGTATGTTGGATGGAAGATCCGGAAGATATCACAAGAAAAATTTTCCATCAATCTTTTGGGATCAAAAGCCAGTTGTTGATTTCTCGGTTCATCCTTGCATCTTCTTATCGTATGGGTTTCTCATTTGTAGTGTCTTGGACTAAAGAGAAATTACTTGGGGTGACTTGGGAAATCCAATCAGTATGGAATGATATAATCATGCGAAGACACTTCCAATTTACAATAGCAATGATACTGAAGCCCTGAATTGGACATGTAGAGAAGCTAATAAACTACTTTCAACCTTGTTTAAGTTAGGATTGTAGGTATTTTTTCTTATTGTATTCCCTATATGTTTTCACTTTGTTCATAAAAAAGATTTTGTCTTCTTATATTAAATAAATAAACGAACCATGGATTTTAGTTTTAACATTTTAATTAAAATCATGTTTGATTTTTATATATAATTTTTTTTTATAGTTGTAGCAATACTAAAAAAACAAATAAGATCAAATTTTAACTATTAAAATAATATCATTTACAATTTAAAACAACTATATATGAAAACTGCAAAATAGGACACAGCAAACTATCTGCAACGCATTGCTCTACTTTACCCATTGTAGTTTCACTGAAAAATAGTATAAACCTTTTGTTACACTATGAAGATGATAACAAAGTATCCATTCTGAGTTCAAAAACTGCTATGGCAATAGTATGCACATATAGAAGGACAGGGTAGACCAAAATATTCTCAGATCATACCATCACTGCCCGTGTAAGTGTATAAAATTATATATCGCCAATGCTTCAAATTTGAACCCTATAACTCATCTTTCTGGCACTAAATACTAATGTCGGCCGCACCTGTTTATATTTGCAAGGAAAAAAACTGCCCTATATGAACTACTCCTATCTGTCTCTTTGTTAGTGTCATTCCTTTATACGTACGCAAATGCAAGTAACACAAGCATTAAGTATGAAGTCACAAAAGTTTTTAATATTTAAAGAGTATCCTTGGGTTTGCTCACTATATCAGGATGTAACTAAACAAAACATCTGCTATTTTCCAAATGAATATTCACTGGTGGAAGCTCTTTATCTAGCTGCCGTGCCAATACATGTTAAGCTAGGTACTTCTGCTAAAGCAGGCTTCACCTTAAGGATGAAACTAAAAAACAGAAAAATGAAAAAGTATTCAGAAACTTAGGACTAAAGAGGTGATCATTAATCAATGGCGATGCTAACAATTTGATCTCATCATTACATGAAGCAACAGTTACCAAAGATTTCAGCTTCTTGGAGCTACACTCTCATTGCTAGCCTTTTCACCTTTTTCCTCATCTACGAAGTTCTGATCAGACACCTCTGCAAACAAAAACTCCAGCCAAACTTCTGATAATCTTGAATAAAATGTTCATTTTGATACATATATATAGAAATGGTGATTATAATAGAGATGAAAAATATTAGTGAAAGCACTTCAATTGAAACGTTGACATATGGACCATTCAATTTTAAATCATCATGCACACGGACATCTGTTGTAGTACTGCCAAGTGAAATAATGTTATCTTCACAATCTCGGCCAACTATGGGTAATGAGATGCATGAAAGTTTTCATTTAAATTGTTTGTTTTTACCTCTGGTTGAAGCATTGCCTTGAAGTCTAGAGGAGGCTAAGACACATGACTTAGATCCAGATCTGAACTGCTGGATGCAAGGGCTTCCCACAAAAGAACGAGAGCCATTAGTTTTATTAGGTTGAAATCCAGGTCTTTCGAAATTGATCTTCTTCCAGCAACCACCTCGAAGAACTTTAAACTGCAGTATAGATGGGAAGAAAGCAGTATATAAGACTTTGCATAGGGAATTCAGAGGAACACCATCATATGAAGGAGTAGAGATCAGCCTTGAACCTGGCCAGAAGAGGTACAGTGTATTTGCCTTGATGATTTTGGTCTTTCCAATTTCTCCTTTTGTGAGTTCCAGCCAACAAGATTCACAGAATCATATAACTGGTTAATAAATGATGCTTCCATGGAATTAAGGTATAAACTGTGCTTTTCATCTGTCCAATCAGTAGAGGTAGACTCTGCCAGCACAGAACTCTGTTGTATTATCATCAACACACATCATCAGCAAGTTATTGCAAAAGGGAAGAAATTAAAACAGTACGTAATTCTTGCTGGCAACCAGAATAGAAAACAACAATCCAAAATTAAAGTAAATAAATACCAGACTATAAAACTAATGCTCAAAAGAAGAAAGGTTGTAAATGAAAATTTAAAAGAAGATGCATGCTTGAAAATAAACAAAAAAAAAATTAGCCTATAAAAGTGTTTTATTAGTATATTAGGTGGTTTTAAAGTGAAGCAAGGAACTTGAGCTGCAAACCCATATGAAAATTACACTTGTCAACTGAGAGGGAGACGCCTCTAGACTCCTCCGAGGCTCAATTCTGTTGATACCCTCCATGCAAAAAACACCTTAAGAAAAGATCCCTAGAGCGATGAAGACAAATATATTTGAAGGGAGGGGTAGAGATGATGGCAGGTGAGATGTACTGAAAAGGTGACCAGTCGAGGAATGAGGATTGACAAAAGAAAATTACACTTGTCATCACTTTTACACGTGTCATAGGACTTTCACATACCCACGTCCCTCCTTAAAACAAGGGCCAGATATTTGTTGGAGTGTTCAAAATATCTCCTCCCTCCCTCGCTCTCCTTCTCTCCTTTTCGCTTAGCTTCGGAGATAAGATTATGTAGGCAGTACTTTCTTTTTTTCCTTCAACTATTTTTATTTCTTATTTCTTATTTATATTTGGAGATATTAGCTTTAAATGCATACATTTAATTTGGTTTTTTACTTGATTATGGCTTTTATTATATGTTTATGTAAAAGATATTTTTATAATAAGACTCAAGTTTAGGGTAATCTTAGATCATTATAAAAGTTTGTTGTCGTCTAATCATAAGGTATAATTAATAATATCTTGACGTTTATAGGTACTAAGTTCAAATATTGAAGGTATTTTATTTATTCACCAGTCTTTGATATTAGGAAGTCCACAATCATGGGAGTATTCTATCTCTTTTTTCTCATTTTCTTTTCAAAATCCTCTTCAACCTTCCAAAAAGTAGTTTATTATTAGGGAAAATTATCGCATCAAGAACACATTGGCAACTATGTTGTCAATATGATCATTTTTTTTTTTATAGTTTTACATTGTAGTATAAATAAATAAATGATTGTCTAAGTCAAATGAGATGAACAACCATTTACCGAAATTCATTTAACATATATATATATATATTTTTCTTAAGATCATTGTATTAACACCAGTAATGATTAAACTAGTTAACTAACAGTTTTCGCTAATAAATTTTTGTCATTGAAGAATTTGCTGAAATTTTTAGTTGAAACTTGAAACATAAAGATGTTGATGTCCATTTAGGATTTCGTTAAAATTTTTCAAATTACATTATACTTATTCTTAAAATGTCATAAAATTTCAAATTAAATGTTAGTCCAATCATTAAAATATTTAATATTATTGTCACCGTTTATTCTAATTTCGACCAAGAAAAAAATCATATATAATTCAACCCTCGTGAACACCATAATAACAAGTAACCCTAAAAGAAAACTTATTCTCCATATATACATTTCAATAAATAATAATAGAAACAACAATCAAGTAAAAGAATCATTACTTTAAAAATAAAATCCAAAACAATGAATTTCGAATCCTCCAAAATTTCAGAGAACAAAATGGAATCAAACTAATATTTAATTTACAGACAAAAATAGACTGAACATAATTTTGGGTTTTACCCAACAATTTTAGAGAAAGAAAACAAAACTATAGGGGTCAAGATGACTTCCTTCCACTTGACCTTATGTCTTCCAAGAAGCACTTCTTTCACAAATTCGATCCCATATGATAGCTAGCAACCCTTTTGGGCTTTGGCGTAGTGAGTGTTCATCATGGGACGAAACAAAAAGATCAGACAGACAGACAGCGCTCTGTCTGATTCAAGTTTTCTGCTCGGCCTACGGTATCACCGTTTCTTTGAACATCAATCTGACCTGCTTCAATAGAAAGGGAACTAATTGATTATCAAGTGAAGCCTCCATTTTCCAGCTTTTGCAAATATACGAGTACTATAGTTGTATGTATCAGCTGCCTGAAAACTTGTTTGAGCACAAAGCAAATCCTCCACTAATGTATAGTAGTTTTGTACAAGGGGAATAAGGTGCCCAAGTTTTATCATACACATTCTCAAATTTGATTTTGTAATCTTAAAAGGATTAAGTCGATCTCTTAAGAATCTCAATTGTAGATAAACTTGAATCTCAGCCGTCGATGTAAAGTAAACTGTATCATTGAATTTATGGACATAATTTGAATATAATAAATACTTGATGTGCACTATTTTTCTATTTCATTCGTGACTTCTTACTTTTACTTTATTTTTTGTATTAAAAAATTTTCAAATTTTTTTTTTTTCCTAGAGTGACTTGTCTTCAGCTTTGTATTCCAGGGAAGGCCTCTGAAAGTTGAATTTCGTCAAAACCGAACGTGATCAGAGTGGTAGTAAGATTTCTATTCAAGTGTCTAGGGTTGTAAATGAACTGAACTTAAACGAACAAACCTCTGTTCATGTTCGTTTGTTTATTTTTAAGTTTGTTCGTGTTCAGTTTGTGTTCATTAAGAAGTTCAAAATTTTTTTCATGTTCGTTTATTTAAAATTATGTGTGTTCATGTTCGTTTGTTTAATGTTCACGAAGATGTTCATTTAACTTAATCGAACATATTCACAAACATTAAATAAACATGTTCATGAATATATAATGTTCAAACAATGTTAATAAATAATAAACAAACAAACAAACAATAAATACATACACACATATAAAATAGTCAAATATAAATATTAATAATTATATTATAAATGAAAAAAAATACAAACCAAGATAATTTTATTAATATATATTAATGGAATAATAAACAAGTTTTAAGATAATTTTATTAATATATACTAATGGAATTTTATAAGAAAATATCATTAATAAATAAACAAGTCAATAAAAGAGCTTTTAAATGAGTTTGTTCGTAAACACACCTCTGTTTGTATTCATTCATTTATTAAATGAACATAAAAATTTTGTTCATACTCGTTTATTTAATTTAATAAACGAACATAAATGAACTATTCACGAATAATTCGATCTATTCTTAAACAGTTGGATCTATTCATTTACACCTCTACAAGTGTCTAAGAATTTTGGGTGCGAGAGTCCAAACAGTAAGCTTTTAATGGGCTGAAATTTATTGATAAGTCTCTCTACCTGACCGACCCTTGTTGGGTTCAGTACAGTGTTCACCTAAATGCTACAAAATAGCCGAGCTGCCCAAAACAGTTCCTGGGCTATTCACAAAGCTACCAATGGGCTTAAACCCACTAACCTCAGACAAGGCCGATATTATCGCCACACTTGGTTCTTTAATCTCGACACCCCTCAAATCACAATCCGTCCGTTATCTGGTATGTAAGAAGAGGCGAGGAATAGATAGGCACGTGTGTTCCCTCTGGCTTTTTTGCTTTTTCATTTATTTTCCCTAATTTTAGCAGTAAATTTTCCTCACCATTCTCTATTAATTAATGAGTTATTTTTCTTTAATTTCCAGAAATCACTAATAATTATAGCTTACTTTCCACTCTTCGTCAGTCCTTTTGGTTCTGAGAAATCCGGGTAAGTTTCTTTCCTCTTTTTTTTTTTTTGGAATAGAATTTATTAATTAACTTTCCATTTAATCTCTGACATATCCAAGCTTTAATTATAAATTAAGCGACAATTTTTATTTATTTTTTGCCTGTGGGAATGAAGATCTGAGAATTTTGAAATTGCTGGTGTTTGAGTTGGTTGAATTTATTATCACGACGTTGACTTAAGTAATGAAGCTTACTTTCCTGATTTATTTTCCTTTTTGTGGCTGACGGAAACAGTCGAGACTTCAAATCATTTATGGCTTCTTAATTAGCATATTAGCTTCTTTTGCCTGCTGTGAGCTTTCCTTTACACTTATATTCCCAACTTTTAGCAATCGAATTCAAGGTTATAGATTTTATAGATGATAACTGGTCAGCTTATTCTAAGTATTATCATTATTATCACTCTTTGGATAAGAAGCAATCCTTTTATTTGAAAACACTGGTAAAGATCTTCAATCCTGATTAAATCAAGTTGTTTTATCTGCTTATAACAAAAGAAATAGGATCGAAAATGGTTACGCTTCTAATCTACGACTAGGAATAAGATTTAGGAATATGAAACTTATATTGTCAGTTCTTAGCTGATGAATGATCTAGGAAATGTTTGTTTGCTGATTAAATTGCTAGTTTATGTCATTGAGAGACCCTCTAATTTGTGGGGCTGAATTTGGGGTCCATTGTTAATGGGGCTCTGTTTTTGACGTTTTTAGAGGTTTGAGCTGAAAGCTGGCTTGTCTTTTTCCATTTAATTGATAATTGAATGGGGCTTTTGCATGAAATTAAATTTGATGAGATGTTCAACTTTTGCTCCGTTTTCTTTGACATTGTTGGTTCTTTCCTTGATGTGATTAGTTGTTGTTGAGGTATTTACTAATTGAATCTTTACTTAAACATCTGTGCCTGATAAAAGAGGACATCTATAAGGTGCATGTGCTAGCTTAAACATAGATAGAGGAAAACAAGTTTGAGATGATAAATTGTTCTAGCTTTCCAGGGTCCACTTGATTTTTAATGCTTTCTTACTCTTGCTCCTAATTTCTTTGGTCAAAACTTGTTAACATAATTTGAGGATCTACAATACATGAATGCAGTTGTAGACACTAATTCGTTTTGCTGAAATCTACTTTGCATGTTAAACATATAATTGCTGATTTTCAGATCTGCTTCTTTTTTTTTCTTGGAATTAGATGGATTACGCTGTGATATCTTGTGAGTTTCTTTTCCCTGTCCCTTAAACGGTTTTTGTTTTCTCGGTTTCAGACACCTTGTCATTTTCAAATATGGAGAATGTAAAAGCAGAAGAGATGCCTTGTTCAGAATCTGTTTCATCGCCTGTAGATATGGACCACATTTCTGGTGAAGGTCAAGCAATTTCGATTAGTAATGGAACAAAGCAACCTGAAATTCATTTGTTGGTAACAGACAGTTCTAAATCAGCCTCTTTACAAAATGCTTCTGGTGATCCAGTTAGAGGACAAGAAGCCAGTAGAACAGAAACTGCAGCTTCAACTTCGTCAGTTAAAATTGAACAAACTGAGACAGATCATCAGGGTAGACTGATGGAAGATATTAAGACTGGGGGAATACATGATGGTTCTGATGAACATCCCTCTCAAAATACTGGTTCCAATCCAAAGGCTGGAGATTCCAGAAATGACCATTTAGAACCAGCCAGAACTGCTGTTGGATCTATTCATGGTGTTTCTGATGGACAACAATCTCAAGAAACCAATTCTGTTGTCAATTCTTCTCTTGTTAATAATGACAATGGCGTGATTTTACCTTCTGTTTCTACCAATCAATCGCAAATTAGTGAGCTTACCTTGCCCCTTTCCGATATTGGTACCATTGCTGTTGGGTCCTCACAAGATACTTCTATTGGATCCTCTCTTGATAGTTCTCATGTTCTGCTTGATGGCGTTATTTCATCCTCTCCCAAGGTCAATGACTCTAAGACAGGAGATGCTAAAAATGAGGATAATGTATACCAAATCAATGATCTTACCCTGCCTCATCAAAAGATTATCAGTTCTGCTGAATCCCCAAAATCTATTGTCCCTTCACGTAAAAAGCAAATTGATTTAAATAGAGGTCTCATTGATACAGCTGCACCTTTTGAATCTGTTAAAGAAGCTGTTTCTAAGTTTGGAGGAATTGTTGATTGGAAAGCTCATAGAATGCAAACTTTGGAGGTATATTAGATATGTTAATATGGTCTTAAAATAATCTGCGTTGCTGCAATAAGTTTTTTCATGTCTAGTGAATGTTGTTTATCTTGAATTTTATTATGCCTTTATCAATTATTATTGATCATCATAAATTCGTCTTTTCTCTCTGCCTAATTTGTTCATGTCCACTAAAACTTTTAAAATTTATTTTTATGTAACAGAGACGCAAGTTTGTGGAACAAGAGTTTGTAAAAGTACAGGAAGAGATGCCTGAATATAAAAAACGGTCAGAGGATGCTGAAGAGGCAAAAATGAAAGTATTAAAGGAGCTCGATAGCACAAAGAGACTAATAGAAGAGCTCAAGCTAAACCTGGAGAGAGCACAAACTGAAGAAAATCAGGCAAAACAAGACTCTGAACTAGCCAAGCTTAGGGTGGAAGAGATGGAACAAGGGATTGCTGATGAGGCTAGTGTTGCAGCAAAGACACAGCTTGAGGTTGCTAAAGCCAGGCATGCAGCTGCAGTTTCGGAACTGAAATCCGTTAAAGAAGAGTTGGAAACATTAAAAAAGGAATATGCTTCTTTGATGAATGACAGAGATATCGCCATTAAGAAAGCTGAAGAGGCTGTTTCTGCTTCAAAGGAGGTTGAGAAGACAGTGGAAGAATTGACTATTGAGCTGATTGCCACAAAGGAGTCCTTAGAGTCCGCACATGCTGCCCATTTAGAAGCAGAAGAGAAAAGGATTGGAGCAGCGATGGCCCGAGACCAAGATACTCACCATTGGGAAAAGGAACTAAAACAGGTTGAAGAGGAGCTCCAAAGACTCAATCAGCAAATTCATTCAGCAAAGGATCTAAAATCAAAGCTAGACACTGCTTCAGCCCTGCTACTTGATTTAAAAGCTGAATTAGCTTCTTATATGGAATCTACACTTAAGGAGGAAACTGATGGACAGCACAATATTGAGTCACAGGCATCAGAGACAAGAACTCACACTGATACACAAGCTTCCGTTGCTTCATTAAAGAAGGAACTTGAAGATGTGAAGGTCAATATAGAAAAAGCAACTGCAGAAGTGGATTGTTTGAAGGTGGCTGCTATTTCATTAAAATCAGAGCTTGACAAGGAAAAATCTGATCTTGCCAACACTAAGCAGAGAGAAGGCATGGCTTCAATTGCAGTTGCTTCTTTGGAAGCTGAACTGGAGAAGACTCGATCAGAAATAGCAGTAGTCCAGATGAAGGAAAAAGAGGCCAGAGAAAAAATGGTGGAGCTGCCCAAACAACTGCAGCAGGCAGCACAAGTGGCTGATGAGGCCAAGTCACTTGCTGAAATGGCTCGTGAAGATCTGCGCAAAGCAAAAGAAGAAGCAGCGCAAGCAAAGGCTGGAGCAAGTACCATGGAGAGTCGATTACTTGCAGCTCAAAAAGAGATAGAGGCTGCCCGGGCTTCAGAGAAGTTAGCTTTAGCTGCAATCAAAGCGTTGCAAGAGAGCGAATTGGCTAAAAGCATCGATAATGTCGACTCACCAGCTGGTGTAACACTTTCCTTAGAGGAGTATTATGATCTTAGTAAACGTGCAAATGAGGCAGAGGAGCAGGCCAACATGAGGGTTGCAGCAGCTATTTCTCAAATTGAGGTAGCTAAGCAATCTGAGTCAAGAAGCTTGGGTAAGCTGGAAGAAGTGACCCGAGAGATGGCTGAAAGAAAGGAAGCACTAAAAATTGCTATGGAGAAGGCTGAGAAGGCCAAGGAAGGGAAGTTAGGTATTGAGCAGGAATTGAGAAGGTGGAGGGCTGAACATGAGCAGCGGCGTAAGGCTACTGAATTGAATCATGGAGAAAACCCTCCAAGGGCAAGCTCTGAGGGAAAGAAAGAAACAAAGAACTTTGAACCTGTACCTGCTGCTCCTAATCTGGCCGATACCCTAGCAAGCCCAAAGGCATATGATCACGGGAGCACCACAGAAACTGAATCACCCCCGGAACCGAAGGTTGTAAAGAAAAAGAAAAAGTCATTGTTCCCTAAGATTTTAATGTTTTTGTCCAGGAAGAAGTCAAGTTCATCCAAGTCCCACGTAAGCAGTCAATGAAGTGTTGTGGTATATTTGTTGTTGTGATTTTGCCTCCCTTTTTCTTGGGTTGTCACAGTGTCCATAAATGTTCAATAAGATTTGACAGATTTTTGCTCATTGAGTGTAAATTCTAGTGATTTATTTGATGTATGATAAAGTTGAGAACATATTTTTGCATACTGGAAGGGTTGTATGGCTCTGTATAGGCTTTGAGACGCTTGGACGTCAGCTCTTGTAAAAGTGATGTTTGTTATGAGGACAGATTTTGGTTTGTTATTCACATTATGCTTATTTTAAGAAATTCCTAACCTCGTTTGCATAAGCTAGTCACTCCTCCCCCGCAGGGAAGCTGCTAGCTTTTCATTAAGTTGTTCAATTTCATTCAAGGTCCTTGTAACATGGAGAACAATTTCCTTCGCAGAAAACTTGTAGTTTTAATACCCAAATTCTTGCTGTTCTTGTCGAAACTGTTGTTTATGTTTTTAGCAAGTATTTGATGAACTATAAACTGATAAATATTTTACTGATGGATAAGTTTTTAGATGTTTTTGCTTAGCAGAAAGAAAACATAACTTCAATAATAACTGTGGTGTGAAGGAAAAATAAAAACAAAAGGAAGATCAGAAAACTGGGGTGTAAATGGAAGGTGGATATTGCTTTACTTACTTCAAGATTGTAGAGTGTGGCGAAAGATACGAAAACACTGGTATAAACTTTCCAATTTTTTGTTTGCAGGTTACCTTTCCGGGAATAGACTTGTCTATGGACAGGGTCGGATTTCACTTGAAAAGTGAAAAAATTTAGATAAAAATATAGACCTGAAAAATGATTTGGATAAAAAATAAAGCACATTTAGAAAACGAGACGGGCTTCAAGTAGGGGTTTTTTTTTACATGACCCAGCCCGACCTGAATTTGCAAAAAAGACCCTACTATTTTGCTCTTGTTTTTCCACAATTTAGTTGTTATTTGTTTATTAAATTGCACCTATGTTAATGCTATTTAAGTAATATTTCTAGTGTTTCTAATAAATTATGTTTTTAAAATTATTTTATATAAAAAATAAAATAAAAAAATTTAATACAAACGAGCCAAGTCGAACCCAAGTTTTAACATTTTTGTTCGGGTCGAACTTGGACAAAAATTTAGACCCATTTTTTGGGCCGGGCTATACCTATCAATTGGGCCTAGAATTTTATTAGGGGCCGACCCGACCTATGCACAACTCTATTGTAATACCCCAAATTTCAGCAATGTCGGAAATAGTGGTTCGAGACCACCAAATCCAATAAATGAACTCGTAGATTATATTATTTAATATTTACAAGCTAAATGTAGCTTTTAAAAGATTTTTAAAATAGTAAATTGTGTTTTATAAAGATTTATTTGGTCAAGAAATTGAGAAAAAGAGGTATCAAGATCTCGGTGTTATAAATCGAGTCATAAATATTTTTATAAATATTTATGGAATGTCAATAAGGTAGTATTAAAATTTCGTTAGAAAATTTTGACGTTTGGGTGGTTAATTAAATAAAAAGGACTAAATTGAAAAATGTGTAAAAGTTGCTAGAAGGATTAAATAGCTTAATTGTCAAATGCGGAAGGACCTAAAGTGAAAATAAGTCCAAAGGAGATATTTTGGGCACTAGTAGCTGAGAAAAATTAGGAAATTGGTGAAATAAGGGCAAAATTAGAAAATTGCCAAAATTAGCTAAATAAAAAATGGAACCAAATTGGAATATCTAGAATTTTCTTCATTTCTCTTCTTTTTCATCAGCTGAAAAACAGCCATGGAAGAGGGTTCAAGCTAGTTTTCATATTCTAGCTTCATGTAAGGGTACGTTTGTTTGCCAGTAAAATGTTTTCCGAAAAATAATTTACTTTTCTGGAAAATGATTTCCTGAAAATATTTTTTGGTGTTTAGATAAATCTGTGTAAAATATTTTCTGTTGTTTGGCAGATTTTCTGAAAATATTTTCCGGAAAAGTTGGTTTTACATATATTAATAAATTTATTTACATACTAATAAATTTTTATATTTTAAATTATTTTTACATATATTGCAATGATTTATTTATAAATAAATAAATCAAATTAAATATATAATAATACTCAATTATTAAGCTACAATACTAACAATCATAAATTGAAAACAACCAAAGTGAAATAAATTATTTGTAATTGTGTTAAAAAAAATAAAAAACAAGGATTGAATAATTATAAATTAGCTTCCAACCCACAATTAATAATAGAAATTAATAATATTATCCAAATGCATAATTAGTACTACACCATATAATAGCAACAACATTGTCCAAGTACATAACTAATATTACACCACATAAAAGTATCAATATCTTCAACCTTGAGAAAATTTTTGAAGCCAAATTTTTTATGCTTCTTACTTTTAACTAAAAAAGCTTTGGCCTCGGATTCATGACTCACTAGATAATCAAACACAGAACACAAGAAGTCATCATCAAATCCTTATTCCTCCATCGACATCACTTGCTCGTAAAGCTGTGGTGTCTTATATATCCGTAGTAAATTGTTCCAAAACATTAGCAATTTTGCCAAGTTGTTCACCCACAAATTTAATTTGTTCATCAACGGCACTTTCTTGAATATTTTTTCTTTTACGTTTGGATGTGCCAGATGAAGATACATTTGTTCTTACCTCTTCAGCCTCTTCATTGTCGCAGTCTAGAGGCACTGAATCTTGGTTACCATCATCCAAATCTATGTCGGCAAATGTTCTGGCAAAACTCCCTGTTTTTGCCATATCTTTGCCAACAACCAAAGCCATTTCATCATAATGATCAATGCTTTTATTCAAAAATGGTTCATACTTCTCGTGTGCCTGTTGGATATTATATACAATTAGAATAACAAGTAAAAAACAATTGAAATATACTTAACATATATACATATATTACCATCACTGCTGCATCATATGTCGCTCTATCACGATCATTTTCATGTTATCATCCCATCCAAAACCACTTTCACCTCGAATTTTGCATATAATCTGCCACTGGTTTTTTACAGTCCTCAAATGATTTTCCACATGCTTCGCATCGCATTGGACTTGGAATCTTTTAGAAATAGCTTCGACAACTCGATTAATAGAAATTGCTTTGAAAGTATTAGAAGGCTTATTTCCTTTCTGGGCCTATTCTGCTAGAATTTCAAGAAAAACATATTCCATTGGTTTTGTCCACCTGAATTGCTTGGAGGTCCCTTCTTTGTTGCCCTTACCCATTCTACATTAATAATTGTCATTGCCAATCATTTCAATATCCAACAAGTTTAAAACATAATAAACTTAATATCTAACAAGCTTAAAATATAATCAATATCTAACAAATTCAAGACATAATAATTTCAAAATCCAACAAACTAAAATTTCGATATCATTCTCCAACCAACATTAACAAAAAAAAAAAAACAATGTTAATACTAAAACATACATAACATAGAAACAATAACCCTAAGCCCTAAACCTACCTAATATTTCTAGCCACATAATCAGTCCACATAGTTTGTACAATTTCGTCTCTCTTAGCAGACCATTCTCTTGCTTCTTCTCTTTCTTCTCGCTCCGTAAGAGTTGGTATTATCAAATCAGACTCAGACTTCTCGTATAATCCTTGATTAAGTAAATCATTAGGATCAACTCCCATTATATGATCATGAATGATACAACAAACCAAAACTATATCTACTTGAGTTTGAAAATTCCAAAATGGTTCAGCATCTAATACACGAAATCGTTTCTTCAAAATCCCAAAACACGTTCAATACTGATTCACAATGATGAATGTCGAAGATTAAAGAGTTCCTTTGCATTTTCAAGCCCTTGAGCACTAAACTCTTTTAAATGATATCGGACACCATGATATGGGGTAATATATCCATTTCGGATGTCATATCCAGCATCAGCAAGATAATATTTACCTACAATTTTACAAAACATAATTAATACTAATAAATTATGAGCTTACTAGAACTATTTGGTATTTAATGATAATCATTACCTTCCGGAATTCTTAATCCTCTTGGGCGTGAAAGTGCATCACTTAAAATACGAGAATCATGTGCACTACCTTCCCAACCAGCTAGAACATAGGAAAATTTCAAATCAAATGTAATGGCAGCCAATACATTTTGTGTCGTCCCCCCTTTACGGCTACGAAATCTTCCTTGAATGCTAAGTGGAACGAATGCACGAACATGAGCTCCATCTAATGCTCCAATACAATCTTTAAAATAAGGAAAAAACCTTGGATTGTTTCTGATTTCACTAGGAGTTGACTCATCAGGCGATCTAATAACTAGTTTATACAATTTCAAAATAGCTCTTAATACAACATTAAAGTAACGGTGAACTGTCTCAGTTAATCTATAATATCTAGATCCAATCACACGAAACCTTATATTATGACCAATTATATGTAAAAATATAACTACTTGCTCCCTAATATTCACAGATTTTGTTGATTGTAACAAATTATTCCTACTAAGAATATCACACAAATTAAAAAAGGCAATCGGTCTCATCCGTATCATATTAATACAATGTTGATCACCACTATATAAAATACTATTAATATAATTTTCTCTTTCATAATCTCGATTCACACGAGGGTGAGAAGCAATTTCCTTCCTAGTTTTTAATTTTTTAATCCAAAGAGCCCCAAAAGCTAAAACTGAAGCCATGACTCTGACAATTGCATTTTGATCTTGACTACGATCCATTTACACAAAATAATGCCACACAAATATCAAATATATGAATAAAGCTACCATGACTAAAGTTACCATGACTAAAGTGCACACATACATATATGAAAAAATTAGAAATTATTTATTAGGGCACTTTAAGTTGTTTGAATCCTACACAACTCGATTTCTCAGGGCTGTGTTGAAAAAGTAAATTCAAAAGGCAAGCTGACTCTTTTATTAGCTTAGACCAGAACAGCCTTTTGCTGGAAGTAACCAAGCAAACGCAGTTTGTCTAAAACTATGGTTTCAAACTACGAAAATTTTGATTTTCAGCTTTACATGCAATGTTTGTAGGACTGGTTTTGGCAACATAGTAGTTCTATTGGTAAGTTGTAGTTATGCTCTTGAAAATGTTTATGCATCTTTGAGTTTAAATAATTCAGAAGGTTCTTAGAACATGAAATTTATTTAATTTAAAAAATGGCAAGAATGGTCCATTCTTTTAAGGCCATGAAGAAAGAAAGCAACTTAGAAATAAACTGTTATGTCAAAGTTTAACACTCAGCAACCACAGTAAAATATCAACTTCTCTAACCAACTTTCAAGCAAGGCCTGGATGTGACACCAAGTTTGCTAACAAATAAAATTAATTTCCTGCAAATTTTACCTATTTGTCATAAGAATTTGGCTTTGTTTTCATTGATTTGGATGGGATATTTGTTTCTCAAATTTTCCATTTCTTGAACTCTCTGGAAATTCTATAAGTTTGAATGGTTTTACAATGAAAAAGGAAATAAGTTAATTTTAAATATCTTTGAGTGTTCATATTCCAATTTTATCATAGCTATTCATAATATATAAATTTTCGTTTACGTATTTTATGTTTTTCATCCATTATCTTCAATACTACTTTTATTCTACATTAATCATTATATTTATAATATCCACAAAAATTCTAATTAAACTTTAATTCTCAAATTTCAAATCTAACTCATAGTACATCCAAATTTAAATGTAATTAATTGATTAATAAAATATTTTGAGTTAAATTGATTATGAATTTAATATTTATAATCATTCATTTAAATGGTTTTTTTCTTTTAATAATTGAATAATGGGATAAGATTGCTTGAAAACAAACTTAAGACTCTCGTAACAACCTTCTTATCATTGAACAAGTTACCCGGACACTATTCTAACAGATTTTTATTGCCAAAACTATCAGGAAAAATCCAATATATATACATCCTACATGTATACGTATCCAACAAACACTCTCACATACGAGAAAATTAAGAAGCAAAGGATTAAAAATGTAGTGGTGAGCGTAACCCTCAACCATGTCTTGTTTTTATGATTAGGGCTTTAAACACCACCAATTTGAATTTAAGGAGCTGGTTCCTATCACAAAAGCATATCAAATAAAATGCTTTGTGCATATCATACAGCCAACTCCTATATGCCATTATGAAATCATTCCTAAATTGACAATCAATACATTGGGTGCAATTTGCCATCAAATTCTGATGACCATATAAGAATTAGATGAAGCTGCATCAGCAGAAAAGGACACCCCAACAAGCAAATTTGTGTAGAATTGTTGAGGCAGGTCTGTTAATATTATCAGAAAGAGCATAGGAATCTGCTCATCTAATACGTGCAATAAAGCTCAGCTTAAATAGCTTTCGAGACCTCCTTAACTCAGCCTTTTTATAGGCTTATTCTTAGGAAAGATCAAAGTTGGTTACCTACAATCCATATCCTATTTCTAAATTTACTTTCGTGATCTATTTTTTCTTAAACGTATAAATGAATAAAAAAGAAAATCACTAAATCCATCCTGTGTAACAGAGTAGACTTGGTCATGTGGTTCTGAAGCCATTTATCAGAGACAAGAACACCCACATGACTAGACATATCTACCAAATACTCCAACAGTGCTTCTCAAAATTACACCAACTGAATCCAGAACCCAATGACCAATGCAAGACTCAAATTAGACTTCAATCTACCCAAGGAGCTAAACCTTTACAAAAATCTTCCCTAAACCCAGAATATAAAAATCAGAAAAAAAAACCAAATCAACGAGTCAGCTAAAGATCCAGTGAACTTATAAACAACATAAATCCTTCACGAAAATATCCATATAAATTGCTTAGAACTTATATAAATCATGAAAATCCAATACCTTTATCATCTAACAGATGCAAATAGAAAATCCAAATCCAGAACTCAAGTTTTAGATCCAATGAACATAAATATTAACAAGAAGCCGTCATGAAAACATCCTACAGAATACTTTTACTTACAACAATCACCAAATATTCAAAAAATTGAAAACCCAAGAAGCTAGCACCAATAGAACTCCTTTTTCATTATTCAGTTCCAAGAAGGAACAAGCAAATTAGAAGGGAAAATAAGCACCAAGAAAACTCAAAAGAAAATGATAACCCAACAAAAGGAAACATAAAAAACAAAGCAAACCCAAAAATACTTACCTGTAAAAAGCTAGATTTTTCGGGTTTTCAATAAACGGATTCAATAATGGGTTTTCAATGATGTCACAATCCTTATTTGGGGTAGAATCTCTCACGCTCCCGAAGAGGAACAAGAAAATTTAGGGGAAAGAAAGAAAGGAATTTGGCTGAGAAAGAATGAAGGAAGGAGGAATGAAGGAAGGAAGGAAAAAGGGAAATCTGTCTGTAAAAGTTGTGGAAAAATTCTTACAGAAAATCAAACGGTAAGACAATTTCCCAAAATTGTGAGTCATTTTACCGTGTTTTGGAATTCATTTTCCAAATGGAAAATGTTTTCTAGCAAACAAACACTGGAAAACTAGAAAACAATTTCCGGAAAATCAAATACTGGCAAAAAACACACCCTAAGTTTAATTCTTGCTTTCTCCTTGAAATTTCTATGTTTTTGGACTTTTACAATTGAGTCCAACTTACTATGTCATTAGTTTTTGATTCTATGGCTAATTTTTAAAGTTTCTATGGATGAGTGCTGGAAGCATATGATGAATAAGTATAGGATTGAAGCTTTAATTTTGATATATGATGATTTTATCAAGTAAAATTGATGGAAATTAGTTTTAGGACCTAATTGTAAAAGAGTTTGGAATTAAGGTTTAATGCTAAAGTTATGATTTTCAAGGGTTATGGAGTAGTTTAAAATGATAGAATAAAGTATTAATTGAGAAAAATTAGCTCAATTGAGGGGTTAACTAAATAAGGACTGAATTGTATGAATTGTGAAATTTGGGGCAAAATGGAAATCAACACTTTGCACTAAAACAGTTTTGGACAGCAGCAGTAGTATAACTTTGAAAAATCACTAAAAATTTTAGAAATCGAATTAGAGGATTAATAAAATATGGAATTAAATCTTATTAAGTCTAGTTTCTTATAGAAGAAACGGTGTAAGTAATGAAATTGTAAATAATGAGATATAATAGGTTTTGTGAGACAATGTCAGAATGATTTCGGGTTCCCCTGTTCTGACATTGAAAAATCATAAAAAATTGGAGAAAAATAATTATGGGCTTAAATTTATATTTTTAAAATCCTAAATGAGTCTATTTTCAAGAGAAACAAACAAAAATATCATCCGAATCCCGTATGAGGAGATAATTAATTTTTAGTGAATAAGGGTCAGAACTGTCAGACAACAGAACAGGGGTGACTTTAAAGAATAAACTGTACTTATTGGCTAAACCAAAAATTCTGAAGATTTTTATGGTAAGAAGATATGTGAGTCTAGTTTTAGGGAAAATTAGCGGATCTTAATTTGGAGTTTTTTAGCTCAAGATAAAAATAATTTAGTGACTATGACACGGATGGACAGCTTGAATATTCACATAAATAAATAGTGAAAATTATAGATAATGTTATTTACAAGTGTGTTATTTATACTAAGGATGTGGATGGAGAGGAGGAGGAAGAAAAATATATGAATGACTTATGCATAAATTGATCACATGCTCTATTATAATCGATAAACGTTGAATTAGAAATGATATAATATTTTATTTCAAATATTTATTATGAAACTAAGATTATCGTTATGGTATAAAAATCAAATTGTAAGTTCGTGTAACTTGAATTATATTCTTAAATGCTTGAAATATATTGTTATTGATGTGAATATGATTTGGATGTTTATTGTATGATAATTGATGAAGTATTGATATTCTTGATGAAAATGGAAAATAAATCCTGGTTGAATGAAAGGAAAATTCGATGGATCTCTAAAAAGGAATTGACGGTAAAAAGGATGTAGCCCTGACGGGTGATCCTATCCCGATATAGCCCTCCCGAAGAATATGTGTGAAAAGGATCTAGCCCGGACGGGTGATCCTGATATAGCCCTCCTGAAGTATATGTGGAAAATGGATTTAGCCCGGACGGGTAATCCGAATTAGGGTCTAAATTTAGCTTGGACTGGTAATTCAGATCCAAGCTCATTAGAGTAATTGTCGTTGCAGGGGATTTAGCCTGGACTGGTAATCCCGCTATAAGAAATGAGGTTTGCGGGAGTGTGCTCTCTTACAGGGGATTTAGCCTAGACTGGTAATCCTACTGTAAGAAATGAGGTTCGTGGGAGTGTGCTCTCTTACAAGGGATTTAGCCTGGACTGGTAATCTCACTGTAAGGATGAGGTTCGCGGGAGTGTGCTCTCTGAAATGGAAATGTGCGCACATGAATATGAATTGACGGACCCGGATTTGTACACTAAAGTGTACCCCTGAAAATCCATCGAAATTTCGAGAAACTCAACGGGATAAATATGAAAAAAATAACAAGGGAATGGAAATCATGGTATTGATGAGCTCATCAATCATGATATATATTATGTGATATAAGGAAATACGACTTGATGAGACATGAACATAGAACTTGGTTGATGAATGAGTTCATTTGTGATTATATATTTGTACCCCATTAAGTGTATTATCCGTAAGAATTGGTATTCCAAATGAGTTAATAAGAAGAGTTCTAATATGAAATAATCTGAATTCTAAATGAAATATTATGAAAACGTATTTTAAATACATTGGTTGTCTTGTATATGTTATTTGAGTTCATAATGTGGAAAGTAAATGTATATGGAAATATGAGATGATGATACCTGTACATGAAATTTATTGGTGGATACGTACATCCAAATTTATATGATAGATTTTAGTGAACATTGAAATTGGGCTCAATAAGTGATTTGTCAATTTAAATTGTGATTGGCAGGAAGAGTTAGTGAACTGCATGTTTATGAATTGTTACACGTATTTGTCGAAATACGAGGAAATGATGGTAATTGATACATAGAAATATAAGACTGTGATATATATAAAAACATGACATATGTTTGATAAATGTGTTCATTCATAATTATAGAATTGTGCACCTCAAGTGTACTATATGTGTAAAGATAATGTTTCAAATAATTTGATAAGTAAAACTCCAATATTAAGTAGTTTGAAACCAAAACAAATTGTTATAAAAATGTACATAAAATACAGAGGTATGATTGTTATATTTTATATGAATACATACTGTGAAAAAGTATAAGTACAAGAGAAATTTAATGAGAATTGAGCCTATATACGTTTCTTGTTAATTATATGAAGTGTGCGACTAACAAATAGTATTAAGTAAAAGGCTCAGTTGAATATCTTAAATTGGTTTTTGTATGTACTAAATGTGTGTGAAGTAAGGATCAAATGAGTGAGAAATATGGCTTGGAAAATAGCCTAATTTGTGAAAATTAACTTTACCACACAGCTTAGTAACACGGGCGTGGGACCCTTGTAAATGAGATAAACTTAGGGATTTTGCGAAAAATTTCATACGATTTTGATTTAGTCCCGACCCGATCCTAATGCATGATTTGGACCTCGAGGGTCCGTTAAAGAAACTTTTATAATCAAATTCGTTATTTGAGTGATAAATGGTTTAAATTGTCTGTAAGTGTTCCGTACTCCTCTGTAATGCCTCGTACTTTATTCCGACAACGGATACGGGTAGGGGGTGTTACATCTATGAATATTATGACTTCCAAAATAAATCCTATATCATATATTATGTCTTTTATTTGTCATTCAATTTTAAACTTACCGTGAATCACTAGAGGGTTATTTATGTTAGAAATAGATTACAACTTTTAATCTTGGAGAAAACTCTGATGGTTTGTGTTGGTATAGATATATAGTGAACTTACTGATGGCAGTCTGACTGATTAGCATTCAAGGAACAAGGGATTTGCTTGAAAGATGATCTGAAGTTCATCCTCTAAATTCATAAATTTTGGAATTTATCTGCAGAAGATGAAGAAGCCTAATAGATATGGCTTTTTTAAAAATCAGTGAACCTCTCAAGATATGGCATATCTAGAAATTAGATGATCAGGAATATGACACGATTCAAACGAGGGGAAAACCATATAAAAATCATATATTCCCTGGCCACTCGCTGCATGATAAGGTTCTATGTCATGTCTTGGAGACACGGATTTTCCAATGGAGGAGTCTGGTTAAGTAGGATTTAATCAATAAAAACAGCACAAACTGTGGTCAGCAAGCTTGGGTGTGCTTCAAAGGGTGCACACCTGCCGGAGACATCATCCATTTCAACTAGCCAATACGTGTATACTTTGCAGCTCCTGACAAAAAGCTCCAAAGGTACATCATAAGTGTGGTCATGATTTATGGAAAACGGCAAGCTACGAATACTAAAGCACGATGTTTACTCCTATCTGAAAATAAGTTGCTGCTGAATGTAATGAAAAATTTGGAAAGCTACTTGTCTGCTAACGGAAACCTTTTAAATTTCAAATTTTTATAAAATACATTTTTATTATTATAAAATTTATAATTTAATCTCGATCCTTTAAAAAAAAAATTCTGATTTCACCTCATGAAAATGTATTACATTATTACTCAACTTAGAATCTTCGAAGTTAAAAGATTAATAACAATCTCCCAACATATACATCTTAAATTCTCTTTCATTCTACAAGATATCTACTATATAAATAATGCGCTAAATGATCCGTCAATCAAGTTTTTACCATATGTATTTAACATGAGGAGAGATTGCTTCAAAAAGCTTAAGATTGTAGTAAAAATCAGTAGTTTTCCATTAAGCTTTAATGTATTCTAAACTAATAACATGCGAATCAGAAATGAGAATGCCAAGGCTGTCAATCATAACACATTTGCCAAAATTCCATTCAGGCCAAGAAATTGGAGTTGTCTCAACATTGCCAGAAAAACCCATGACTTGAATTCAGGCCATCCATCTCCTCTCCTCTCTATTCAAGCATTTTCTCTATCTTTTTCTCTTTTTTAATAAATAAAATTGTCTTCTAATCTTCTTAAACCTGGGATATTTTTTTGCATTAGGAGAATTACGTGGCCGTACTTTTTTATTATTATTATTATCATCATCATCATCATCTTTTTAGCAAATATTCTATATTTTTTTATGATTATTTCAAAATTAAAATCCAAATCTATGAATCTCAAATTCCATTTTAACATCCAAATCTCAAAAAATTCAATATGATGGATTCTATAACAGCTAACATCTATAACATCATTTCATTACAACAACTACATTTGTTGTATAACTGATTTATCTTATTTTATTTTTAACCTTTATAAAAGTTTTTCATTTATACCAATTACTCTTATAAAATATGAAATACACTCTTTATTAAATTAGTTATCTATAAGGATATTTTGTCTAAAATTTTAATAAAATTAACTCAATTCTTAAGTGAAATAAAAATAATATATTTTAATTAATATATTATTTCAATAATGTTTAACTTTATATAAAACTATATTAATAATAATCTTTAATAAATGAATTTCTTTTTTTAAATTCTATTAAATATACCATCTAATTCTCACTAATTAATGTTATTAATATATTATGATTTTTTAATTTAAAAATTCTAAAAATATTCAAATATTGATATAAGTATGTTATTATTAGTGTATAACAACCACCTATCTATATCATCTAAAATTTGGATTGACAAATGATGCTGCTTATAAAAAAGTTCAATGTAGTATTTATTTTACAGACAAAAATGGATTCACATAATTTTGGGTTTTAAAGTAGCAGCTTATACACAACACTTTTTTTGGAGAAAGAAGACCAAAATATAGTGGTCAAGATGACTTCCTTCCACCTGACCTTAATAATGTCTTCCTTCCAAGAACCAGTTCATCACAAATTCAATCTCATATGATAGCTAGCAACCCTTTGGGCTTTGGCTTACTGAGTGTTGTTTTTCATGAGATGAAAACAAAAGGTATCAGACAGACAGACTATGTTCTGTCTGATTCAAGTTTCCTCCTGTTTCTGCATTTTGTTCACCCTCTGGTATCACTGTTTCTTGAAGATCAATCTGACCTGTTTCAATTGAAAGGAACTAATTGATTGTCAAATGAACCCTCTATTTGCAAAGATAAAACAGCTATGTCATCATATATGGAGATGATTTTTCCATAAACAATCAATTCATAATCTGATGTTTTGCTACACAAGAGGAAAGTGGAGAGGAATCCACACACGATCGTTCCAATTTGTCCTATGCTAAACAACTATTCTAGATATTATAGACACGACAGGTTTTAGGGCAAATGGAATTCAGATATTTTGCTTACTTAGAGAAAAGGGGAAAGAGAACAAAAACAATATAGTATATAGAACAAATCGGATCTCATGTGCATAGCAAGTATGTGTGTTCTAATGCTGGATAATGAGGCATATATACGTTTTGATCAACCAGCAACCAGCCAAACACGAATATAATAAATCGGGTATTCTCAGTATTCTCCAATGAGAAAATATCATACCTAGCAAGGAAATAAGAGATGGGGCTTTTGAAGGGCCGCTGGCTGTCCTGTCAGTACCTGTAATGCATACCTAAATTATTAAGTCTAATCCCAAATAGTAACATGTGTGGCAACTCACGAAGTCTGTCATAAAATTCTCTGTTGTACAGTTATCATATTCATAGCTGCTGTGCGAAAACTAGTCGCAAAAGCATTTCTGAACTGCTATCATGAAGAAGGAAAAAGAAAAAAAAAACCAGAATTGCACTCCCCGTCATCAAGTAGCTTTAGCGACACATCAACCTTATGAATCCCACGAAATAATGTTACTACATTGGAGTTACAAATCACTCCCAAATACGTGTAAAGAAGTATACCTGAACTTTCAAGTGATTTAGCGATATCTGATTTCTTAAAAGTAAATCCTATGAAATTGGTATCTTTTGATGTCAACATCTGCGCAATCAAATAAACAAAAACAGAGTAACAATTTTCAGAATCAATTTACTAAAATACAGTGGCGAATGCTTTCTAGAAAAAAAACAAAAAATTGAGCAAAGGTGTTTTACCTTCCTCCAAGGTCCCACTTGTGGTATTGCGGAGGGAGGGATATCAATCTACGAAAAAGCAAGAAATTGCAAAATTAGTTTTACTAAAAATGTATTAGAAGTAACTTTAAAGAAAGACAAAGGGAATTCCGAACTTATATTAAAAAACATAAGGACCAACAAGAAAAAGTAATCAAAATTGTTACACCACCTTTCGACCAAAATAAAAGGAGGCGGCCACCAGCCTACAAATTTCTAGACATATTAATATCCGCCATGTAAAACAGGCTTTACTGAGTTTAAATTACTCCAACTAAGAGTTGTAAATACTTTATTGCCCCATCAAAAGGGTATGAATCAGATACATCAACATTCAGAGTACTCACTTCAGGGAACTTCTCAAAATTTTGAGTGTCCAAGTCTCCAGTGACTGTTGGCTTATATGCAGCTTCAACTTCATAAAGTTTTTCCCATTGAACACCTTCGAACCATGGATGCATCTGATAAATATTCAACAAACGCTAACGATCTCAAACCAAGAAAATGAACAAATTGATCTAATACATTAAGTATTGCACAAACAGATAATGCTACTAGTTTGTCAATCTACATAATGGTGCAACTAGTTTACCAATCTACATAATTAAGATCTAGATGCAGCCTTTTGTCAGGAGAATCAGTGTGTACTTGTCGTTACTGCTAGAGTATTTTGCAATAAAACCAGGTATGAGAAACATATATGGAACTGTCTGAACTTCAATATATGACACTTATGCTAATGAACATTTATATGTCATTGAAAGTACTTACCTTCAGTTCTTCTACTCCTCTGGTGCCCAGGCGTGTTTCAACATCACAGAGCAGGTGACAAATTAAATCCTTAGCCTCGGCAGATATTTTTGGTTCCTCAGGGAATTTCAAACAGGTTCTCCAATTGATTATCTATGCAAAGAGAGAAAGATTAGTATCTAGTGGACAAAGGAGGGTAACAGAATAACTTAGAATGACAAACTTGGTGCCACCTTGCGGCATGTTATCCGAGGATCATCAGAACAAAATGGAGGATAGCCAATGAGCATCTCATACATGATTGCCCCTAGAGACCACCAATCACACTCCATACCATAACCCTTCTTTAAAAGAACTTCAGGAGCCATGTAATCAAGAGTTCCAACAGTTGAATAAGCCTGCAAAAGCCAGAAGTTAACTGTTACTGAATGAAAGTAACTTACCTGATTAACAAATGTAAAATCAGAAAAGTAAAAAGTTATTTGTATGTAAGTGCAGATAGATAAAAATAATACCAATGCACGGCGATTTCGTTTCCATCGTTGTAGCTGTTCTTTTGGCATCAACCAAGGGGCTCTTTCAGAGCGCGACTGGACCTCAGCTTCATTAGTAGATTCCATAGAAGTTAAATCTTCATCCTCCAACAATATTGTTGAATATTTTCCATCTAGAGGTTTACACAAGCCAAAATCTGAAAGCTTCAAATGGCCATTCCTATCTAGAATCAGGTTGTCCGGTTTAATGTCCCTACAAAACATCATAGAGGGTAAACATATTTAAAGACACCATTCAAGTTTCAAGCATTTTAAGAATCTAATTAACCCCTCTTTTTTCCTCCAGGCCAAGCAGAATGTATGAAAACCTTGTGGCTAGCCATGGCTATCCTCTCTCATTGATTAAAATGCACATACATTGAGGAAAATCCAGGTCCAGCCACTGAAACACTCCACCTAGTAATTTTGCAAACATGTTAGCAAAATGCAATACCTATGAATATAGTTGTGTTGGTGAATTGAATGAATAGCCAAAATGCTCTCTGCTACATAGAAACGCGCAACGTCTTCAGATAGAATATCTTCTCTCATCAATAGTGTCATGATGTCACCACCAGGCAAATACTCCATAATAAGGTATAAGAAATCAGAATCTTGAAAAGAATAGAACATCTTTACAATGCACCGGCTATCAACCTCAGCAAGTAAGTTTCTCTCGGAACGAACATGCTCAACCTTGAAGAAAAAATAAAGTGAAAAGTAAAGATAACACTTTAAACTAATCTGTGGGTTTGTGTCATGATCCCAATGAATGCGTGAGAAGGTTCCAAAAAGAACTTAACCAAAGCAAGTGAAATCAAGATGTTTTTAAGATGAAGCGAGTATTTGCTAACTGCCTATGCATGGGATTGGAATTCAATAATACCATAGTACCAAAACTAAAGGCGGATTTGAAAGAAAAACAAGGCAATAACCATGCAAAGATTCCTGCATTAAAGGCATCCCTAAAGAAGCTACTGGTCATGTTCAGGAATTCTAGCAATTTTTGCATTCATATGATTAAACTAGAAATTAAAACAAAAAAGAAATACAAAGCCTGTGATAAAAGAAATTGGCATAATCAATAAATGCAATACTATTTCGAAACTATCCATTCATTTTAATGGGTTACCTGTCCACGACTAAGCATTTCTGATTTCTTTAACTTCTTCATGGCAAAAATCTCTCCCGTACTTTTAGCACGACATAATCTAACCTACATTTGTTACATATATACGGTAGTAAGTGCAAAGCCATATGATTATATAGGTTACCAATTTATTGTTCTGCAGAATGGCAACAGATTAAAAATGCCACTGAAAATTTGAACCAAGGATAAAGAGCATTAATGTAACAAGCCTATGAAATATACCTCTCCAAATGCACCTTTTCCAATTACAGTTAATTGTTCGAAATCATCAATTCCGATTTTACGTCTTTGTAGCCTCATGTATTCAGTTTCTCTCCTTTCCAAATTTCTCATCATCTCTTCTTGTTCCTCACTTGAAATCTGAGCTTCCTCAGCTCTCCTTTGCAGTGCTCGCCGTCTTAAAAGAGCAACAGTTAATATCCAAATAAAGCTACCTTAATTTGAATTCTCAAAAACCTTACAGCAAATTCCATCTAAGCTAACCACATCCATTGATTAACATCAAATTTTCAATAATGACCTAAAACAAATGAATTCAACTACAATAATTTGCATTTGCAAACAATAGTAAGAATGAGAATAAAGAAGCACGTGGATATTATAAATGGAACAGAAGTACGGACCAGAATTTACCTTTCTTTACGTTCTTGCAATCCTTGCAAATAGTTTTTGTAATGATTCTCTATAAATTGTTTGGCGGCGGCAGCTTTTTGCCTGGTTACCGGAGAAGAAACGGAGACTTCTGGATCCAAATCTAAGCCTCGACCCGCTTTCAAATTCAAAGCTCCTAATCTCACCGTCCCATCTCCACCGTCCATTTTTCCTCAAAAAAGTTCTAATTGAAGGTTTTCTATTTTCACCAAATACCAACTTTCAACTTTAAATCAAAAAAATAAAGTAATAGTAACCGCTCCAAATACAACGGTAAAAAGCTGTTAAATGAAGCTTGTTTGGTGACACAGTATCGAGGAGAGATCTAGGAGGTCACTTGTTATTTGCTTGTGAAAATGACTCAAAGAAGAGCAAAAGGATTTACAAATTATTCTTTTAAAAAAATGAACCACCAAATGTTTAAGGCGTGAGCGTGTGCCTTGGCGCGCGCCAGATTTGTTTTACAGATATAAATTCACATACAGCTTTGCATTGCAAGGCTGTCTGTAACTGTTAAGACTGCTACTGCTATTGTTTCTATCTGTTCAGGCTTTTCGAAGGTTTAATTTTCCTTTTGAGGCTTTATATTTGGGAGTTGAGTGTAATCAACGCCATCGTTTTCCACCCGTAAACTGAATGCCTGCTAGGAAACCTCTTCCTTTTTTTTCTTTTAAGATTAGAGCAAAATATTGAAAAAGAAAAAGGTGCGCGCAATTTGGTGTAGATTTTATGAACTGGCGACTGTACAGTGTCGGCTGAGATCTAACGTACGTTTTATATGTGCGCGTGAACTGTACGCGTTCTGGTTTTAAAATAAACGGTGGAGAAAATTGAGGAATTATTATTACGGTGTGAGCGGTGGGTGTTTTCGTGGTGGGTGGGAACGTGAAAAATGAGTTTGGCGGAGAAATGAATTCGCGTGGAGTGGAGGAAAAAGGAGATTGATGTTGACGCGCGTGGGTTAGGCGAGCGGAAGAAGGGAATAAATTTGGTATGATCGATCCCAACTCGACATCCGACATGGTCCTGGAATGGTCTCTGACTCTGTCATGTTGTGTGCGTCAAAATGCTTCAATTTAACAGCAACATGCCACGTGGTTTTTCTGAAAAGGCCTAATTCTACGTTTAATCACGGTAATAAAAACTATGCTTCAATTCCTCTATTTCTAATCTATTTTCAATTTCAGTTACAAAAAAAGAAGGAATTTTGTAATTATGTTATCGCTCCATACTTTGTTTCTTAGAAAATAATTTTACTTAAAAAAAAAAAGTTGCAACTAACTACAGCTTAACCGGAACAAAATAGCAAGTATTTATTTACAAGTTTATTAACTCAATGTATCTTTTACCTTAATATTCGGAAAGATTCTCGTATGAAAAAAGAAAAATAAATGAAATTGATTGATATTAATTACTTTTATTCACAAAAAAGACATGGATATATATATATATATATGTACAGTAATGTTTCTGAAATTTCCAACTAGATGTTAATTACTTTTATTCTTGACTATTTGTTTGGCGGATGGGATTTCCCTGGAGGAACCGAAATTCGACAAATTGGGTACAATTTGTGAGAAATGTAAATGCACTTGTTCGGAGTCCATTTAGCTTGGCCCGTATGAAATGTTGGTGTCTTCTTGCCATGCGCACTGTAGCCACTAGGAAAGCAAAGGCCGAGATTCCACCTGATACAAAAAACAGGCCAGCGAATGGGCGAGGACCTAAGCTTGAGCTTGATCCGTCGCTCACGCCCGTAGATTGTGAACATGAGTTGTTAGAGATGAGCAAATATTCTTCCAATCGCGGCATTTCTCCATTTTCCATCACTTTTAGGATTGCCTCCGAAAACTCAAATGCCAAACGAGAACCTTTCGGGAACACCTAAAGCAGACAAAAATATATTTTACAAAAGATTCATCAATGGAAAATCGACAGTATATGGAAAGTGGTAGGAATTAATTACAAAGCCAAAACCACCAAGCTTGAAGGTAGGTCCTGTCATGGTGAACCCTTTACAGTACTTGGCAAGGAAGACTTTTGCATGAGGCACAACAAAAAAAGCAGCTTGAATATCTCCATTTCTAAAGGCATCCGGATAGTCATTAATGGAATCGATTTTCCTGATGTTCTTTGGCTTAAAACCCAACACATTGATCAAATACCCAACGATAAATGAATTCCCATTACATCCAACGCTTGCATTTGTTCTCAAAAGTGTGTCAATGTCTGAAACAGATGGTTGGAGGTGTGAGATTGTCAACATGGAGGTAAGACTTGCGGTGAAGCTTGCCGTTATGATTAGAATTGCAAACAACCATGGTGCCAGCACAAATCTAGATAAATTGCTCCTTAATGGTTCTCCTGCATGTGATCATATATCTCTGACTTCTCTAATGAAGCTAAATGGAACATATTTAGAACTTAAATGACTTTTAACTGAGCTTACTGTGTGCAAAGAATAAAACAGTGACAGAGAACCAAAGTACTGCCCCAAACCTCGTGAGATCAGGGTTCTCCGCATGTTCAATTAGCCAAATAACAAATCCTATGAAAGTATGCATTGCTATAGTTATCAGCCACATTCTCCTTGTAAATGTCTCCAAGAACACCCACCGTTCTTTTGACTTGTCTGGTTTTGCAGTCACTACCATAATAAGTCCAGATTCAAGGTATGGCTGTGAAAACTCTGCGTATTGATATCGATATGCCATTATTTCTGTATCTCCAACTGCTGCATCTAAGCCCTACCAAGTTTACATGAATCTATCAGTGTTCACCAAGCACAGTTGGAAGATTATAGATAGCTATAGCATGGTGAAAGGAAGAAACCTGACCTTGCTATAGACTTGTTCCACCATATCATCATATGAGCCATAAAACGGAACCAGCACGTAAGGTAATTGATAAGGAAGGCGTTTGACAACAGCTTCAAACACTTCAACTGAGAATCCTGTGACATATGAACCATTAATGCCTTTGTCGTAACTCACTTTAACGAACTGATTAAAAGCTCCCCTGGCAGGAACCCCAATTTTCAGTGGCTTGTCCTCGTCAAATCCAAAAGAAGTCCATCCCTTTGGAACAGTTTGTAAGCCGCCAGGCCAATGAATCGGGCCTAATTCTTTCATGGTCATGTTGCCAAACGCAGTGTTCTCTCCTTCATGTCTGTTGGAGTTTTCCGTGAACCCGAATTGTGGTGACCAAATTGCAACCTCTCTGTAGCTTTTACCTACCACATTAATGACCTGAAAGGTTGGAAGATGTTTCAATAATGTGGTATTTCTGAATCTTATTCTTCCGCTTAAACCTTCAAAGTTACTTGATAATATTTGTTTAAACAATTCTTTGGATGTGGCATTAGCTGGTGATTTGTCCATGGCTTCAGCAATTGTCCGAGCTGCATCATAAGCTCGCAGGGCATAAATACTTGGGTTCGAATACTCTTCTTCTTCAGCGTATCTTGTCCCGTAGTGCTTTCGGAATTTTGTTTTGAACCGTCTAAAAGACTTGCTAGAGTCGATGAAACTGGTTCTGAAACCGAGCACGCCTTGCATGTTATAAAGAGCTGAAGAATCAATAGAATCAAGAAGGCTGGCGATTTCATCACCGACAATCCATACATATCCTTTTTCCATCATACCCATTTGCTTAACCTTCTCGAAAAGCGAGATAGCGAACCGTATAGAGGACTGTACTAGAATGAAGACCCTGTTGCTATTGCTCCTCAGCTTCCTGAGCTCTTGTTCAATGGCACCATTATGTTCCGAGACAGATGATTGAGGAGGGAAAGATAAATGATGATCAATCTCTGAACCAACAACTCTAAGTGAGTCAGAAAGCAGAGTTATAACAGAATCAGTAATAAAATCATCGTTATCTTGGTAAATTACAGTCACTTTTCTCCATTGGAAGTAGTTTACGATGGCAGCAATGCATTGTATGTTGACCTTGATGTCATTAGCCATTTGGAGGAAGAAGGGCAACTGGTATGTTGGTAAGATGGATGGTGAAGAAGTTAGGGATATAATAGGCATATCCCTGGTGGCGTTTTCGATTTCAGATACTAGAGTTGCTTCTGGCGGTGTTATTGTTCCTATGATTGCTTCCACTTCTTCGCTACCAATGAGCTCCAACGCTGCAGTAGATGTAGTATTTAAATTGTGTTATAGCTATGGTCAAGAACACAGTAGTATCAAAGGACCAAATTACATAATTGTTTACATGGTATGAGACAACTGGATAACATGTAATTGTCCTAACTTAGCGCAACAACCCCTGATGATAATCAAAAGTCACCAAACCCAAATCCATCCAAACACCAAGGTTTTGAAACACGAGTTAAAATATCGTTACAACAATTGAATTTTATTTAATTTATATTTAAATAATAAAAATAATTTAACTAATATTCTAAATAAGAGTTATTAATTATTTTTTATTTATTTGAATTTTTAAAATATTTATGAAAACACAAAAACGTTACTAAATAATAAATTAAAATCCATATAATTAAAAAAAACTCAAAACTTAAAATTAGTTTGAAAAAATCAAACACAATTCTAATAATCTAACCAGCAACATGTTGATCCTCACATACCCCAATAATAACATTGATAAGATAGGTAAGGTATATTTATCAGACTTATAAGTATGGTATTGGACCCATAGTTTTTGTTTTATCTTGCAAGCCCAAAATTCTCATAATCTGGCTAAACCAACCATCCTTGACGTAATTTTATGTGCTAAAGAGGAAGCAATGCAGTTTAGGATGTTAAAAAGATTTACCAGAAGAAGCTGCTCGAGCTGAGCTTCCTTGTGAATCTTTGAAGCGCAAAACCAGGTGGATTGAGCAAGTTAAATGATGAAAATCCTGGACGGCCATTTCCATTGCTATTCCCTGCTCCCTCCCGGTACGAGAGCAGTAGTCAATAACGCCACCTATCTTCCTGCTTCCGTCATGTTTCATTGCGCATTCCCCCTCATCTTTGCCATTTGATTCAGCGATTGTTCTCATTATTAATAGCAAAAGCAAGAGGAAATATGAGATTCGAGACATACTGTTCAAGTCTTCGCACACCTTTTCTTTCTGAAGGAGAAAGATAAAGGAACTCTGGGTTGTGGATATTAGTCTAGCGTATTCAACGCTAGAATTAGTATTACTCTTACGAAAATGACTTGAAATTGACGATATAATACAAGTAACCACACAGTTTTCTCTTCCTTTGACATTTCTGCATTACGCCAGGACATTTTGAATCCTTTGACAAAGCAAACATTCTTAATCAAATCCAAGTTGATACTGCTTTCATCATCCCATATAATTGCCAATTAACATATGGAACTCTTCGGGTCAACGGTAATACTTTATTTACTTGCCTGAAATCATTCATCAATTATATAAAATATTTATAAATAAAAATTTATCATTCAACAAATCCGAAATAAACAAGGAAAAAAATCATCTCATACATTAAACACTAATATTTTACACAACAAAATCATCCTGTACTAAACATATAAGATAACATGTTTACGAAGCTTTTAGGAATTAAACCTTTTTTTTTTCTATTTCGTTTGTTTTGTTATATAAATTATTTACTTCTTTTAGTATTTATTATTTTTTTATTTTAATTTTTAGTTTAAAATTACTAAATTTTAAAGGTTAAAGTTTTTATTATTTATTACTATAAACAGTTAAAAAATTAATAATTTTTTTAACTATTCATACAATGAGACTAGAATTCAGTCGGATGAGTTAATACAATCAAGTCGAAATTTTCACCAATGTAAAATTAGGTGGAATGGTGCACATTGGTCAATGCAACTAAAATCAGCGTAAAACTGACTACATTGATATATATTCAACAATTAAAATATCATCGCCATTAATTTTCTAGTTTTAACTTTTAATTACTTTTTTTATCAAATTCAACCATTTTTCCATAAACAAAACATATAAAATTGAAAACTACTTCCCTCAAAACTTTTAAAATTTTATTATTTCCATTTTTTTTACTAATAATATTTTTAAATATTATATAAAATTAAATTGTGGCACATTCAATTCAATCATAATACCTTGATTTTTAAATATAATTTTTTAGTTATTTCTTAACTAAATTGGAAACCTATTGTTAAGTAACACAAATGCAGAAATAATGAATTTCAAAGAAATATATTTATAATGAAGTAATGTTGAAAATTATTTAACAACAATAAGGAGAATGAGCGTGTCTAAACGTGTTATCCCTCCAATTTAAGTGGGTGTTTAGTATTTTCCCGAATTATGATTTGAATGAAATGTAATAGATGAGAATATTTGAAAAGTATTAACTAAAAGTTTGGAGAAGTTACATTAACACATTTGATATATTCAACACTTTTCTAAGAATGTAATGTTACTTTATAAAATTACATTTATTAAATAAAAGATAATATTCATGTATTTTAATATTTTCAGTAATCTTTTTTCTTAACAAATATTTGAATTAAATATTTAATTAATAATATTTTTCAATAATATTTTATTAACCAATATTGAATTAATCCACCATGTATGTTTTTTATTAAATTATGTTATTAGTCTCTATATTTTACGAAAGTTGTAGATTTAGCCCATGTACTTTTTCAAATTTCAAAATTTCAATCCTCGTTAAACGATAACTATTAAATTCATTAAGTTTTGTTATTTCCAAAATCTAATGTGAAAAACATATTACCATATGTGTAATGTCATGCCAACTTGTTATTTCCACTATTAGTCATTAAAAATCTCATTAACGTATTAATAATTGTTATTTGCATTAAGACTGAAATTTTAAAATTCGAAAAGTATCGAGATTTAAAATAATCCAATTGAAGAATATGGATTAAATCTACAACTATATGCATAATACAATACTAGTAATTGCACAGAACCAAATGAACTTAACTACTGCTGATTGGGGTAGGATTAAAATTTTAAAAATTCGAAAAGTACAAAGGTTAAAATTGATTAAATTAAAATATAGGGACTAAATCCATAATCTCTACAAATTATAGGGACTAATAATATTATTTAACCATTATTTTCTCACATTTTGGTTGAGTCTATTACATAAATACATTCAAAAAAAACAAATTGCATATTAACTCAAAATTATGAATACGTACAATTTGAAAAAAAAATCATAACATTGTAGTATAAATTCAAATATATTTATATATTGCACATATGAATTAAAATTGTATTAATACTAGATTTTGATATCAATAAAATATATATTTTAAAAATATTTACCACACAAAAAAATATAAATATTTACTTAATGACACTATATGTGTATAACTTGTTTAAAAGAGAAAACAAAAAAAAAATATACAGAGTAGAATTTACAAATTGAGAAATTAAAAAAAAGAGGGATTTACTTTGAAGCTATAGATACTAGAGAATGAGAGAATGATAATATGTAAATTTTTATGACTTTTTGTGTTTAATTCAGTTAATTTTTAAATTTATCCCTGTTGAATTAGTGTATTTATATTTTAATCTTGCCAGGGATGTAATTGGGACGTTAAGAGTTAAAAAAAAAACAAAAAAGGACCAAATTAAAACACAATCAATTAAATGAGGCCGAATCAGAAATGTGAAAAAAAAGCCAAGGATTCATCAGATTCTTTTAACTTTGTAAAAGCCAAAAATAGAAAAAATCTTATTTAATTTTAATTATATGTTGAAGTGGTTAAAGCCAAAATTAGTAAATACCGTATGTGTATATATATATATAATGTACTTAGGAAAGACACCTTTAATTTTACATTTTGATTTCAATTTGGAATTGAATAGAATTATTTTCTTTTCTCAAATTTGGTGGGTAACATTCTGTTACTTCATTTCCAATTCTTTGTTCTTTAAAAATTTGTCTAAATGCCTTTCAAGTCCTTTTCTTTTCCAATTTCCACCATCTTTCATACAAATCCAATCATAACCAACCAAAGCATGGTTAAATCCATGCTTCACTAAATTCCATCTTAGCTTTAGGCCGGTGTTCTTTCCAGTCGGGAATCTTGAGATACATATCCACACTAAAAATTCTTCCAATCGGTATTCATATTTTTTCTAAGTATCGGGATTGACAACACATCCCTTAAAGTTAACTTGATTTCAAGTCAAAAAGTGCACGTTGGGTTGGAGTCGTGTTTGCTGACAGTTGGAGAAATGAGTCAGCCGTGTTGTATTCGGATCTTCGAGAACAAATCAAGGAAGAAGTGATCGAGTTTAAACGACCCACGTGGTCGAGGTCGTTAATTCGAGTTGAGTTCTTCAGAGTGCAGGGCTGTTGGAATCTTGAATCGGGAACACGTGTATCTCAGCTAGATAATCAGTAAGGGTTGGTTTGCAAGTCGTACCGAGACCAGCTACGAGAGGAAGAATAGATGGTTAGGACGTTCTTAACTGCTATAACCAGCTTATAATTTGGATGAGAAAATTAATTTTCAAGGACCG
The DNA here is from genome assembly GCA_005393395.2 of Gossypium australe. NCBI lineage: Eukaryota > Viridiplantae > Streptophyta > Magnoliopsida > Malvales > Malvaceae > Gossypium > Gossypium australe. The sequence goes on from CM016626.1 coordinate 29,795,408, forward strand.
ATACAAAAATTCGAAATCCACCAAGTCTAGGGCTAAGGCTTATCATCATTGATTACAAAATCCGAATTTAATTTCTAATTTATTTGATTATTTATTTATGTTGTTTCAATTATTTAGTTTCTAAACATTTCAAAATTTCCCTAATTTATTTGTTTATTCTTCAGCAAGTCTGGTTGGAGTCGTGGGCTCGACCGTACTACCACTCTTTACTACTATTTAGAGTTATTTTTATTGTAAGAATTATTTTTAGTGGTTTCGATGCCCATCTAAGAACAATTAAGAACTGTGTTTTTTTGTCCTCTTTTTTACTATGAATAAGTACATACCCTAATACAAATGAATAAAAATTATTTTTATGTGAATCACTTCCTATTATTTATCAACCCAAGGCCCAGTATTTGGCCCAAATAAATAAACAAAACAAGAAAGAAGAGCAAAATAAGCAAAAAAACAAAAGGCGGGCAACCTGTACCAAGAATCGTTCTCTCACCATCTATGTTGTCAGCTGAGATTTGCCGTTGCCAAAACACTTCATATTTTTCATATGCGTTTTTATGTGACAACCATATAGTGTATTGGAGAATGAAATTTGACTGATAAAATTTTGTTGAAAGGTAGAGGGATGAAAGTTTCAGATTAGTGCCCCCTCTGCCTTTCCTCAATTCATCAGGAAACTATAGAGCACTTATTTTGGGAACGTCAAATCTCTAACTAATGGTGGTCAGCAGCAGTGTTTGCTAACTCCCCTATAATTTACCAACTAGATTGGGCAGTTGGAAAAACTGGGATTTAACCTCCAATACTTGGTTCCATAGTCCAAAAATTCCTTGGACTATGATCGTTTCTTGTATGACGTGGGAAATTTGGCTCCGATGAAATGCTTTGGCTGTTGGGGGCAATCCACAATTAATGCGATTACTCGAGCTGTTGAAGGACCTGGAGAGTTCTTTGCCCTCTCACCATAACACCTCTACCATCCTTTGTCCCGGTGGCTTGGAAGACCCCCTTAAGAGGATGGTACAAACTTAATAAAGATGGCTCCCACCTAGGACAATGGAGCAACCAAAGTCGTGGGCCTACAGGGATGGTCTCTTGATGACTAGAGACTTGAACATTAGCAACTTATACATAAAAGTAGATGCAACTGCTATCATACATTTCTATGTCTAATGAAGAGAATACTTTTAATTATATCTCGTCCTGACTGTTATGACTTCTAATACCCTTGAGTATGTTTTTAAGGGAACGCTGCCGATACTCCAGCACGACCTCCCTTAATGTATTTTAGTTTTTTTTTTTTTTTTAAAAAAAAAACCTTTGTGTTTGACCAACAGCAGGTTAGAATGTAGAAAAGTTGATGAATTTATGCTTAGTTTTAGATAGAGATTTATTATGGGAATTTCTAGTCTGTTATCATGACATTTTATACTGTTAAATGTATGGAGGATCCTCCATGACTTTTGATACGAGTGTTTCGGAATTCTCTTGGGATTGATTTTGTGTGGGATTAGTTTTCTTATGTTTAGACATGTGGAAGTTTGCAATACGGATTGCTTTCATCACCTCTCTGTAGCAGGTGGGACAACCCATTAGATATTGAGTAAATTCCTCATGTATATATGTATTTGTTAAGTTCTTTTGTGGTATAAAATTATAAAGCCCAGTAGTAAATGAACCCCCCCCCCCAAAAAAAAAAAAAAACGCAGGTAGTATAATTAAGTGCCTGATGTAGTTTCTGCAAAAGCATATTCCTAACATATTAAACCATCTCTGCTAAATGGCTTTGACACACCCTTAATTCATGATACATCACTGGATTTCACCATTTGCTCTGCTGCTGCTCTGTCCCTCTCAACACATAAACGCGGCCATGTGCACACACTCATGCTGCTTTGACTGCACCTTGTCTTTCTTAAAAACGGAGGATATGTCAGTCAGCCTTTGCACTTAATAAACTGGCAGAGATAGTGAATTGCATATCTGTCCCATTTACTTCTTCACTATCATCATTTTAGCTCTTCCTGATTGTTTTACCATTAGGTGCTGGCATACCAAGCTTTCACCTCAGCTAATCGCTAATCATTGCCAATTAACATATGCACCTCTCATATTCATGAAACTTTCCACTTACAGGTGAAAAGTAGAGAAAGGGTTGGTCGTTTCTAATTCCGATAATGAAACAATATTTTAATGAATTGGGTAGTTCACTTTAAAGTATGGAACAAGACATCCAAGTATTCATTACCAATACAAAACCATATCTTATGTTATAAAATTCTGCTTTTCTCCTCTTTCTTTGCCTTCAATTTAGGTATATATATATATATATATATATATATATATATAATAAAGAGTTTTTTGTCTTTTGCTAACATGGTATCACTCTACAATCAAACATCCTTAGTCATGTTACAGAGATAGCTGAATTAGAAAGGTATTTATTTCTTGACTAAAAATTAGGTGAATTCTTGTTTGTAGTTTCTGTTATAGGTAAATTGTTGCCACATCTTATCTCATCAATCATCATGCTTTTGCCTTTGATTTGAACTAATCAAATACAAAAATGGGATCTTCCATTGGCCACACACGAACTCAGAAGACAAGGTGCTATTTCTTAGGTAAATAACCTGTCTTTTGGTAGCTTAGTTTTATATGTTTCGTCTTTTTGGTGGCTTACTTCATACTCAATTATATGTAGAAATATGAATCTCGTCCAAGCTAAGAGCTAACAATATTTGACATCACACTTCCTTTTTTTTCTATTTTGTAAAAAAAAAAAAAGAAAAAAAAGTATGAAGAAAATTATAAAGAAGTAATATTTTTTAAATATATTAAACAATAAACAATATGTTATCCAAAAACCAAAATCAATGCTTTATAACGAAAATTTAATTTAATTAATGATTTTTAACTCATAAAATTCAACGCTTTATCACGTGTATGAAGAAGCCAGCCCGAATCTCATGTAATAAAGGACAAAAAAAACAAAAAGGGGATAAACATCACGCAATCATGGTGATTAGACGAAAATACCGCCGGAATCCAATTCAACGCCTGCCCATTACTCTTATTTAGCCATTTATCTCTTGTCGGCGCTATCCAACTAACAATAAAACCAAACCAAAAGAGTTCAATCACTGTACACAACGTGGACGGTCCAGATCGTCCCACCTTTCGACTTATGATTGGTCAGAGCTTACATCACAATCCTCCTACCCCTACTCTATTGGTCCACGTCTCCCTAATCCAGCTTCCCCACAAAAATTATTTAAAACAGTCCTGCAAGAAAAAAACCTATATGTTTAATGTCTTAAAAGGGAAAATGAAAAAGACAAATCAACACTTGGCGCTTCCACGACGCCCCAAACGCCGTCCAAAGAAGCAACCAGAAGCACAAATTATATTAAACCTAAAAAACAAGGTGAAATATATTACCTTTTTTAATTTCTCTCTCTAACTTTAGCACTGTGTTTCTTTGTCTCTCTAGCTAGCTAGAGCCTATCCTTCTCTTTGCCTTGTTCCACTTTTTTATTTCATTTAGAAAAATGGGTTTTCTTTTGAATAATTAATCGACTCATATGTAGTACCTGATTTTTTAATTTTTTGGGGGTGTGATTGTGTGTTCTGATCTTTCAATTATTTGGCTTGTTAAATTTCTTGAGCACATTGGAATGTTAGGTGTTACTAGCAATTGCAGAACAAAAAAAGAAAGAGTTGGTCTTTACATCCCCTTTTGTGTCTATGTTTTTTATTGTTTTTCTTAGTTAAAGAATTCCTGTATAGATCTTGATTTTTGGGTTTTTCCTTTCTCTTTCAACGTGTACTTCCCAAATATAGAAATATGTAAATCTTTCAAACTGCATGGGATTTATTTTATCTGTTTTATTTTCATTGAAGTAGTAGTTAAGGACTTTTATATAGCATCGTTTTTAGGATCATTTCTTTGACACTGTTTTATACAGATTTTAATGGGGACTAACATGAACTTTGGAAGTAACCCACCGCCGTCAGGTGATGGCGGCGGGAACAAACCGCCGGCCAATAACCTGTTAACTAGACAGCCGTCAATCTATTCTCTAACCTTTGATGAGTTTCAAAGCACTATGGGTGGAATAGGCAAAGACTTTGGGTCAATGAACATGGATGAATTGTTGAGGAACATTTGGAGTGCTGAAGAAATTCAAACAATGGCGTCTTCCGGTGGTGTCCTAGAGGGAAATGGAGGGTTACAAAGGCAAGGCTCTTTGACTCTGCCAAGAACACTTAGCCAGAAAACAGTTGATGAAGTCTGGAAAGATATTTCAAAGGAGTATTCATTGGGGAAAGACGGTATTGGAGGTGGAGGAGGTACTAATAATATGCCACAAAGGCAGCAAACTTTAGGAGAGATGACTTTAGAGGAGTTTTTGGTGAGGGCTGGTGTGGTAAGAGAGGATACCCAATTGGCTGGGAAGGTTAATAATGGGGGGTTCTTTGGTGGGAATAATACTGGTTTTGAAATTGGGTTTCAACAAGGTGGTAAAGGTCCAAATTTGATGGGAACTAGGATTCCTGATGGTGGTAACCAAATTGGTATTCAGGCTTCCAATTTGCATCCTAACGTTAATGGAGTTAGATCAAACCAGCACCAGTTGGCTCAGCAGCACCAACACCAACAACCAATCTTTCCTAAGCAAACAGGGGTGGGATATGGAGCTCAGATACCTTTACAAAGTGGTGGTCAGTTGGGGAGTCCTGGAATTCGGAGTGGAATGCATGGGATTGGGGATCAGGGAATAAGTAATGGTCTGATTCAGGCAGGTGCACTGCAAGGTGGAGGGATGGGGATGGTTGGTTTAGGAGGGGCGGTAGGTGTTGCGACCGGATCACCTGCTAACCAGGTTTCGTCAGATGGGATTGGGAAGAGCAGTGGAGATACTTCATCAGTTTCCCCAGTTCCTTATGTGTTTAATGGAAGCATGAGGGGTAGGAAATACAGTGCGGTGGAAAAGGTTGCTGAGAGGAGGCAAAGGAGAATGATAAAGAACAGAGAATCAGCTGCAAGATCACGAGCTCGCAAGCAGGTGAATCTATTCTCTAGGTTACTCAAATTCGTTTAGCTACTCAATGAAACTTCTGTTAGAAATTTTATGCTTTTCGAGTCGATTAAAACGTAACCCACATTAAATTTCCAAAGTTGAGAAATCAGAATTACTATCCCACCCAGTTTCCTCTTGTTGTGGCTTAATGAGTTTTATCAGTCATTGACCTTCTGCTCTTATTATCTGTGACTTGGTGCGTACCGAAACTTCATGGAATATTTATGCTGCAGTATGGTAATTTTGATAGCCATCTGACATGACATGGAAGTTTTACTAGCTAAATGGAGCAATTGTTTAACAACATGGGAGGTTTGAAGCTGTGTATCGTATAAGAACCCAAAAAAAAACCCTTCAATTGAGGTTGACATTCTTGACCTTATTGATTTTGGTATAACTATTATCAAGCAAAACGGTTGTATTCCATGGTGGCTTTTAACCAGTGAAATTATTGTTGTATATGCAATGAAGTTTCTTTATTTTTTTATTTTTTTTTTTTGTGGGTGGGGGGGCCGGGGGGGTTCTCTGCTAGGCTTATACAATGGAATTGGAAGCAGAAGTTGCAAAGCTAAAAGAGGAGAATCAAGAATTGCGGAAGAAACATGTATTTTACTTTTCTTTCTTTCAATGCACCCCCTTATCATTTGCACACAATAGTACTTTTACATTCTCCTATCGTCTGTACTTTGGCTGTTTGCAGGCAGAAATCATGGAAATGCAGAAAAATCAGGTGATGAAGTTGTCTTTGGCACCTCTGTTTTTATTTATATACTAGCAACTTAAGTTATACCCTCCTCAAACACCATGAAGCATTGTTATTTGCATAATCTTACACCATGTACTCTACTTCACTACTTGGTTTACTTTTGAAAGCATTCTTAAGTGCACAATCCACGTGAGCTGTAAAATTTTCTTTTGCCCTATTAAATATTATGACCGACGTTACTAGAAAATTTGCAATGTTCTATATTCTAAAATCATGCTTAAATTCTTCGACTGCCATAGGTCATTGAGATGGTGGATATGCAACAAGGAGCTAAGAAGCGATGCCTACGAAGAACCCAGACCGGTCCTTGGTGAAAGTAAATCATGTTTACGAAGAAGCCTGTGATTCGTGGTTAAAACTTAAAATTATGCGTGGCAGGTGGTCGTACATATTTAAGTGGCAAGGATGGTTGTTCCATCTTTAGGTTTGGAGTGATGAATTAGTGCTATAGCCTGTTGTGTAGAATAAGGATCTTCCAATATTTGCAATAATTTTTTTCCTGCTTCCACAAGGATGATGGTTCATTTAGCTACACCATATCTGTAAATTTCCGAATATCCCCAACATCAATTGAACTAATTTGAGTTTAATTCATGAAAAAGCATGGCCCATTTAGTTAATGCGTTGCCCAGTACGTGTTCACCAGAGGATAATGATATGAATTTTTTCATCTTGGCCGGTTGGATCGTGCTGTGCTTAGGCTTTTATTCTCTTTTACTAAACCATCGTCTCTCGGCAGAAATAACCAATGAAAATACCCAATCTCTGTTCTTTGGGCCGTTGATGGCTCAACGAAGAGAAATACATGCAATACCGATCGGGGTAGGGGTGTAATTCAGCATTCAGCTTAGAAAACATGCCTGTTCATAATTTTATCCATATGCCCTAAATTCAAAAACCTTGCGGTTTTTGAGCACCAGACATACCTTACGTTTCAAGATTATGAAAAAACAAATTGATGATAATCACGGTGACCTCAGCCCCCAAGGCCACATCTGACATTAATACGGCTTGCTAATCAAAGGCTGAGCCCCTTACTTTTTTAGTTTAGCAAAGTCAAGGGAATCAGATCCACGTTGCCATAGCAACCTTATCTTCACTAGTAGATTCACTGTTCTAGTTGCACAAAAGGTTCAACCTGGTCCCCTTTTTGGGTTTAAAGATCCATCTCCAAGTTACTTTCTCTGTGACCGTACAGCAAGATAGCATCATTACATCCACATCATGATATACTTTAATTCTAAAAAGGATAGCCAGTAGTGCATTCCATGTCCTTCCAGGATATCATTTTCCGACGATCCCTTCCCCTGAATGATCTGGCAAGAAGCCTACCACTAACAGGTTTACACAATCCAACATCAATCACGGAACTACTCTTCCTCTTCTCGGAAGATGGAGTCGCCTCATCCATGTAATAGTCAAACAACATAGCAAGACAGTAGACTTGATGTGATAATGTATAGTTTTCATCATCTGGGGGTACCATCTTTAACATATGAAGATTTACCTACAACGATGCAACCAGAGAATGAGAATTTGTTGCACATGCTTAGGGAAGATAGTAGTAGGCTCTCAGGCAATGCAGTTTAAAGTTGTTAGGAGAATTAAGAAATTGGTAAAACTTTTTATCATTTCCGAACTTCATGATTCACCATAAGAAGCATGAGCTTGTAATTATGCTTACATGTAATGTCATTCCATGTCTACTCCTAGAGAATACTCTAATGAATCACAATGCATTATCATGAGAAATAGCTACTTCAGAAATTCTGGTTGCTTACCTCAGCTTCCATAGCACGAACTTCATTCTGCCACCCGGAATAGTCATTCTCGGAAGAACTTTCTCCAGAAGAGTAAAGATTCACAGTAAACAAAGGAGGCCTGAGAGGGTACTCCATGCTGATCTTAATCTGCAACAGTTTAATTTGATGTCAGATTTCCATCTTTAATGAACATGATAAAACAAAGCGAAGTAATTATTGACACCTTGGCTTCTAGTTTCATATTGTGTCCAGCTGTGTCCATTTTCCTCGTTAAAAGAAAAACAAATTCCTTGATACCACAGTCAACCCATGATTTTTCAGCTATTTCACAGCACTGAGTAGAAGAAGAGTTTTCAGTCTCTGTCTCTAGGGGTTCATCCACTTCACTATCAGTCTCTAGCATGAAGACAGAGTCATCGTCATGTTTTTTGAAACTAGGTAATTTTCCCCTACTGCCTGGGGACAAAATGCTCTTCGAAATCAAGGCCAACTGCTTGGAATGGTTAAGACTAGATCCCTTTAGTGGAGTAAGTTTAGCATCATTTGTGACGGATGGAACTGAAAGCAAAGATGGAAGCTCCCCATCTTCCCTAAAACCCTCCAGCTCTTCCTTCGAGATACCAGATCTTCCATCCATATCAACATCCATGGGCTCTTGAACTGGTTCTGAGTCAATAACAGCTTGAGATGAAGCCTCGTTGACTTTGGATCCTACAGATGACCAACTATGCAAACTGCACAAGGGAGTATGCAAGGCCCATGGAACACTTTTACAATTCAGAGCAGGCCATTTAAGCTTCGAAAGTGAATCAAGCTGTTCCCTGTAATTCAATGAAAGAATTCCAAATTTTCAACAAAAACCTACCATACTGAAGACAAAACAAGCTAAGAGAGTTCCAACATAGAATAAAACAAATTCCAACACGCAAGATGCAGCAAACAAGCAAGTTCCATTTAAGGCAGAGAAAAAGAAATTTGTACCAAAACCACAAATTTGGGACTTTATATCATAAAGATGCCAACAAAGACCCTAGCACAGGAAATTATATTTTATAACCAAAATATTCAGATTTGACCACATTGTGGAATTCACTCCTATTTGCTTTTTAATTGTTTTCTTCAAGATCCAAACTCCAAACATACAGGACAGTGACTCACGCAAGAGCCAGCTCAGCTTTTATCCGTGAGCGGATTCTTTGCACAACTGTCTGCACTCTGTTCTGCTGGCGATACAATGCAAGACCAGAGATAACAGCTTCGCTTTTGGTTTCATTGTTTGAAGCTTCCTGGCTATTAAACAATGGTGAAACCTCAGGTAAGAAATCAATTCCTGCCAAATGCTGGGCCCACTTGTATGGACGTGAAGTTCTCTTTTCATCAAATGTAGCCCCATCACCAATGAAGAGCTTGGCTGACTGCAATATCATTCAGAACAGTCAGTATTACATGAAAAGAAAAGCTTAAAAATGTTAGTGAAGGTAACAGTGAAAGCAGGGAACATAATAGCCATCAGACACAAACCTGGTGAGGCAGATCCAGTCCGGTGTCATCAGGAAATAAATTACAGAGGATATTATACTCAGGTCCTTCAGATGATCCTTCAATCCCAACGCAAACAACATTCAACTTTAACAGGTACTCAAACTTCAAAGTAATAAGTTTTGTGGATCCAGGATCAGATGCCTCATCATCATTTATGTGTAGGATAATTTTCAGAGGATGAACTTGATAGACTCCCGCCTGATCAATAGCCTCCTTGCTGGGAACCCTCTTTGGTCGTTTTCTCCTCCTCTGTCCATCATCTTCCTCATCTGGTATATCATCCTCCATCCTTGAGCTCTCTATACTATTAGATACGCCTGGTAATTAACAATATCAGTACTTGATTAAAAAAAATTGAAGTCATTTGCTAGCCCAGAACATGTTAGAGACAGAGTTAAGAAGATAAACTGAAGTAAAATATGTATCAGAAACATCATAAATAAAATTCTTTGCAGGAATAGACAGGATTAGTTACACTCGCCCTCCTAGGAGTTTAACCTAGCCTAACAAAGTTAATTTCGTTAACAACCCTTATTTTTCAACTTGAATGATCACGCCCATTTGTAATAACCTACTTGTCCATTTCCTTGGAGTACAGAAATAACTTTAAAGTAACATCTGAAGAGCTATCAACTATGGTCACTATGCGTACAGACAGAAGGAAGATTAGCATTACTCACCATTGTCTTTATTTGCTTGCTGACGGGCAAAAGCCTGAGCATCCTTCAGACTTCCTATGATCTCCAGATCAATATCTTCACCAAATGCTTCCTTCTGGGCCATGAACTGTGAGTAAATCACATAGAGTGGAGGTGGAAGAAGTTCGGCTGAATTATGTTGCTTCAGTTTCTTTGTATGCAAAACACCCAATTGATTCTGAACAGGCAACGATGCTTTCTTAAGGGACTTGAGGTGTGATGGCAGACTCGACAGAAACTTCTTCCGATTGGCTATCGTCTCCAGAAGACTTTTCTTCTGTTGTTCCAACTTTTCTAAAAGTTTGCATAGCTCTTTCCTCTGAGAAAGATAATATCCAAACATTGGCTTAGCAAAGCAGTTTTACCCTAATTCCTTTAAACACGTTATATGCTTTACTAAACACAGTTTTCATAACATCAAAAAAATAGATAAAGAAAATAGTATATTTATCAATTAAGCTTCGATTTAGTTAGCAAATACCTGGAATAATTCATAATTAAGTCTCTTAAGCATCAAATTGTGCGAGCTATCATCAGACAAATTTGAACCCTTAATTTCTTCAGGCGCATCGCGAAAAAACTCCTCCTCGGGTACAAGTTCGATATCAGGATACTTAGATTTGAAATCTTTGCAAGTTTTTATAGCTTTCAAATAGTGACTCTTCTCGTACATTAAATTGTGAAGCTGCAGCGTCGTGAAATCAACCGGCGCCTTTGCGCGTTCCGTCTCCGCTTTCACTTTGTCTTCCTCCAACAATATGCTACGATTCGCCTGAAAAATAAAGAAAATCAAAACACGAGATTTCCATTTCAATTATTTTTCCTTCTCTAATGGATAAATAGAAATGCGAGGGATAGAGAGGAAGAGACGAAGATAACCTGGCGGAGATTGACGAAGTGAAGGAACATTTGGGTGACCTGTTCTCTGAGCTCGGATTTTGTCTTTTTTTCCTTTTTGACAGAGAGGATTTTGGCGACGACCGCTTCGACCGAGGCTTTGGTTTCTTTAAGCGTGTCGTAAGGAGATTTCTGAGGCTTGCGCGGCGGAGCTGGTGACTCTGATCTCTCGTCCACCACCATTCCCTCCTCTATCTCTCCGTCCTCCATCTTCTTGCTTCCCCTCAGCAGCACTCTGCTTCAGTTTTTGGCTACAACAACAAATCCCAAGCAAAAAATCAGCTCCAACTTCGATTTGATTAAAACGGCGATCCCCTTAGTTGATTCGGCCTTTCTTTGCCTTAGGGTTTGGGTATGTTAAAACTGGGAGCTCGTAGCCCAACTTTCGAGCCCAACATTCTAAATAGATAAAAATGAAATTTCATTTAAATGTTTCAAACTACAAATCATAACAAAGCTTTTAATAAATTGATCAGCGCATGCATATACTCCAATGTCTCTTGCAGCCAGATCGGTGGTTTTGTTGTTGTTTCCGCCAACACGGGAGAAGGAAATATCCCTGCCTAAATCACACGAAAACCTAATATCCTCAACCACTGCAAGTATTTCCTAGGGACAAGTGCTGTGCCGTCCTTTATTAAGTTGGAATGTGTCCTGAACTTGTTGAAGGTCTGGCGATCAAGCCTGAAACTCCACCCAAAATATGGGAGTATGTGGGATAAAACTCAAATGATAATGCCTGAAAAATGTTTTTCCACCAAGCGAAGCTTGTTTGGTAATTGAGATTTGAGCAATTGATTCTATTAGTTGTTGTTTATCTAAAAGTGTTTAATAAAATTTAGTTGATAGTTGAAAGTTAAAAGTTAATATATGTAAAATGACAAGTAAGGACATGACACATTTTATTATTAGGTATTTATTTTTTTATAATACTTTAATTTTTATTTGATGCAATTATTGAAATAGAATACTATTATCAATTAATTAAAATATTCATTATGAAAATTAATTAGTGAATATTTTTAAAATTTTAAATAAACAAATTTCTTATGTTCCTTATTTGCAAATATTAATCTTGTGGAAATTGATAAATATTAATAGTGTATCAATATAATTGTAAACAATTATGTCATGTTCTTAGTATATAAATTAGTGATAATTATGTCTCCGAATAAATTTATCAAGTAACATATTTCAATTAATATAAAGTTACATATAAAGTCATTTTACACAAGTAAATTTAAAATAAATTAAGAGTACATAAACATTCAATAACATTTGAGAGCATGCGGCAAATGGAGTAATTTTTTAATAAGTATGGTCAAATATGTCATTTCACATATGTCATTTTCAATTAGCTATGGAAAAAGTTGTTCATCTCTGCGTTTTTTATTTTTTAGGTTTTAGCTCAAAAATTCTTACAAACCTTCATTCACTAAACACTACAATTAGAGGGTTTGACTACTCAATCCTCCAATTGTGCCTAAATCAATTAAAAAAAAACGAGAACATTATTTACCAAACAGTACTCCCAAAATTTAAGACTTTTTTTATTATTTGAGTCAAGTTCTGAGTAAGAAATTTTTAACCTAAGCTAAATACTGCCCAATTATATTAATATATATTTTTAAAAATAATAATTATATTTCTTAAATACATGGAAACATGTATGGATTGGTAATTGACATGAAGGAAGTAATTGATATATGTGAATATATTATTAAATAATATAAATGATTAATGATATTTAGTTAAATGAATTGTGATTTGAATAAGGGAAGCATATGATTTAATAAGATAAATTCATTAGCTTTATAAAAAGATAAATTAATTAATAGGAATAAGTGCATGACTAAATTATTACATCACATTAAAAGGTATAAAAAAAATTGGGGTTTTAGTGGAAGAGGAATTTTTTTTATAAAAATATTTATTTTTCCTTTAATTTTTTAGGATTAATTTATCAATTATATAAATTAAAATGTTTCTTTTAAGTATTTTCTTTCCCGTTTTCATCTCTTCTACTAAACGTAAATTATTTTTTTCATGTTTTCTACCCTTCTACTAAATATAAATATTTTTTTCTTCTTTTTATTAACTTGAGTAGAAACCAAGAACTTTATCACAAACCTAAAACTTCAACAATAACAAAAAATTTCAACAAATTAGATTTTAGTAGGGGATAAAGTATATATACTGGGTGGTGTCGCCTGACAGTATCGGGGGACCAACAGTTCTATCTGACACATCGACGGTACCACTAATAAATTATTTTTTTTGTTTCTCTTTTTTTCCCTAGCAACCATTTAAACAAATTGTAGTTCCACTTAACACACCGGCGACACCATTAATTTTTTTTCTTTACAACTTTTTTTTTCTAACACAATTTCTTTTCTCACACTGGTGTCACCTGACAGACCGGCAACACCATTTAAAAAAATATTTTTTTTCTTCACAATATTTTTTAAACATTTTTTTTGAAACTGGCACCACCTGACAAACAGGTGGCACCATTAAGAAAAAAAATACTTTTTTGGCTTTTTTCTCATTGTTTATACTCGTATTTTCACTGGTATTTAGATACATATATGTGGGTGCCTCCTAACATAATGACGACGCCAATCGAAGATTGTAACAAATAACTCATTTCCATAAATAATTTGTCTTCAACTCATTATCGTAATTAGTTAATTTTTTGATATTATTTTTATAAAAACAACTTTTTTTCTAGAAGATTAGAGTTTATTATTATTATTATTATCCTTTTTCTATAATAATTCTTCATTGGCCAAGTAAATACCCAATGAAGCAAAAGGTAGACGAAGATGAAGCCACGTGGGAAAAGACAAAAGAAAAAGGTTTTATTTTTTTTTAAAAGAATATATAACATATGGCAGCACTACATTGGTCTATATTATGACTCGCGTCGTTCGATTATTGTAACATTTTTGTGATTGTTTGTTCAGGTACCAAATATTTATTGTCCATAGGTACCGAATTAAAAACAAAAACATGTTTAAGTAAGATATTAATGAATGAAGTATACTACATATCAACCCAAATAAATCTCATTTAACAGTAGTTTATAAGGATCAAACTTGTGAAGCAATCGGATAGTAACAATAAATTTTATAGGAGTGGATAATAAATGAAAAAAGAAGGCTAAATTATTGAGATTTCAGTTGGTGGTTACTTCGTGCTTCATATGCAGGTTTACTATTAATGAGTAACGATAGATGCAAGTTAAGGTGCAGGGAAGATTCATGATTTGTGCTAAATAAGTAAAAGTAATAAATATTTAATGTTTAAAGAGATGGGTGAATATGGATGCAACAACTGGATAACCTAGTAATAAACAATATTAACAAACAGTTGCCAACAACGTGAGAGCATGTGCTTGGTAGGAAGATATTACAGTTATGAGTAGGAATATAAAAATGGTCCCTTTGGAGGTTGGTTTCCAATAGAAAACAGAGATGATGCATGGCCTGGTTTTTCAACTTTTTTCGTGTTATGAAAAGAAGACAAATACCATCTTAAAAGGCAAATCAGATTGGGGTCAATGACTCGAGATACCACGCAAGATGAACCTGAAGAAAAATATCCATTCAAATTATTGCTATCTGTGAAGTGTACCACAAAATAATTAATTCGGGCAAAGCGACACCTGAACCTCAACCTCCTCCTCCCATCCATTCTACTCCAAAAAGGGGGTTGGGTCCATTCCTGCTTCAACCAAACACACCTAGCTAACCTCACTCACCAACAATGATAGCAACAACAATGCCGATCGACCAGCATAAATCAATTTATTAAAAGATTAAATATCAAAATATTTGTACTGAAAGCTTTTAAATCAGATTATTAATTTTTGAATGATTAAAATGTATTTTTTTTAAGAGTCAAAATAATAATAATTTTGCCATTATTCAAAAACATGGCTGCTCCTAGCAAAGTATATTATCAAATTTACCAATTTCATCTCATGATATGTGCATATATGTATATAAGTAGCTAAGTATAAATATCGAGTACATATCCTTTATGATTTATTAATTAATCGTTTTATCTTTGATTATAAGTTTTTCCCCATTTTAATAATTTCAGTAAACATTAATTAAAAATTCAGCAGAATATGAGAAAAAGGAAGTGAGGGCTGCGAACTGCTGGCTAATTGCTTTTAGTTTTTTTTCTTTAAATATGTACTTTATATCATTGAAGGTCACATGCTAAGAAACCGGAAGCTAAGCTTCGTTGTAGGCCCCGAAGGCTGTGAGAGATGAAGAAAGCTGTTAAAATTAAATATCCATGCAAGTTGTAAGCTGAGTAATACTAGTCGGATGAACGAAGATGACAGCTCCACATAGTGAGGCAGTTTTTTGCCCACTCAGGATGCAAGCAATACTATGCAAGATTAAACCCTTAAAATTTTATTATTTTATCAAAAGACCCCTGCATATTAACCCAAGTCAAATGATAACAGATAATTAATTCGGTGGAACTATGCTTTTTGTCTGACTTTGTTACTTGTATTTGCAACCAACCAATTTAAAGCAGTCAATAACACACATGATTTCTTATTATTATGATATAGTAAAAGAGCTAATTGCGGTGAGTTTCGTTTATTATATAGTTAGAATGATTATTGACGGAACTTTAGAAACAATTTTTTTATTTATAGCTATGTGGGGTTTTATTTGGATAAGTAGTTATCATGATTCATGAGCAAGACAAGCCATCAAAATAAAGTTGGAATTGGCCCTAGATTACAATTCCATTTATGACTTGAATACATATAAAGTTAAACCTAAAAATTCCATTTCTAATTATATTTAAAATGTTACGTTATCGTCTTATTATGAAGCGATTACTCTACTGTTACTTCCTTAACGGCAGTCCTACGTGATAGTTCAAATGGGTTTTAAATATTAACTTGGATGTCTAATTGTTGAGATGGAAATAGATTTTTAATTAAATAAATTTAATTTGGACTGCTATGTAGGACATCCAAGTTGACATTTAAAACTCTTTTGGACTGTCACGTTGAACCGCCGCTAGGGAAGTAATGGAGCTTAACAGGAGAGTGACCACTTCATAACAAAACAATAACTTAAGTGACTAAAACATAACATTTCAAATATAAATGACTAAAATATAATCTGAGACAAATAAAAGTAACTATTTTTATAATTTATCCTCTTGAATGGAGGGGTCAATTCCAACTTTATTTTGATGGCTTGTCTTGCTCATTCCCTGTTTCCATTATGATTTCTAATTTGTTGATCAACATAATTATTTCTACTTACATTTTTTATTTGTCATTAATTTCTGAAATTATATATTTGATAAAATTTACAATTAACCAAATCATCTTTAATAAACATAAATAGAATCGATGAACAATACAACCAATAACTCGTAAATTAATTCAGGAGTTTTATTTTTTTAATATATATTTTCTTTTATTTCGAAAAATCCAAATTGAATTATATAATTCAATGAATGTTAAAACGTAAGCTCCTTTTGATGGGTTTCCTTTTTATAACACAAGAATTCCAACTTACCAATTGTTAGTTTTGACCATCCTATTTTTCTCAAAATAAAAAATAATCATAAAATTATTTTTTATATAATACTTTCTCTATTATTCTATTAGTTAATAATAATAATTAATTATTCTTTCAAAAATTTTTACATAAAAATTCAAATTTGATTGTTTGTAATTATTTATTTTAAATATTGTTATTAAGCCAAGTGTCACTCAACTACCACTTAGCGATAATTTAAATATATTAATTAAATATTAAATTTATACTATTATTTAAGGTGTTAATTGAACTGTTTCATAAGTCAATAAGGCACCAATTTAATTAAAGAAATTACGGAAATTTTCTTTCGTAATTAGAATAAGTTGTATTATTTAATAGTACTTTAATCTTTTTATTTTAACGAAAACCAATAGAAATAGACATATAGTGGTATTTGAACTCGTGCCAATTGAATTGATAAAATTGTAAATATCTTAAATTTACCACTCGACCAAAGCTAAGAATGACAATAGGGCAGGGCAAGACGAGACGAGTTTTTGCCCGCCCCAAACCCAACCTGAAACTTGACCAATCCACCCTGGCCCCAACTCTTAAGAAAAAAATCCGTCTCGAATCCAAAATTTAATAGGAGACCAAATAAGATTGCAATTTTAATTGTTTTATTTCTTATATTGAAGCAAATAATATTGTTTTTTTAGTGGTAGTAAACAACAATAAGCGAAAACAATAAAATCAAACAATTTTATTAAGGAAATCAGTATCAGACGATAAGATCTCTTGAAGCAAATAATAATATTATTTTTAGTTTATACTTAATACTTAATATTTAATCTTTATTTATTTATATATTTATTTATTGAAAGCAAAAATTATATATATATCAATGGTATTTTTGTAAATATCTTGGGACAAGACAGAATGGATGTACCTTAAACTTGATCTTAACTTGACTATTTTATTTCTTTTGTAATCTAATTTTTTAAAAGATTCCAATCCTAACAGATCGGGTTGGGTCACAACCTGTCATATTTAGGTTTTTTTGTCATCTCAAACCAAAGCTTCATTTTGATATGTTATATACATTTTTATTTTAATATGCACAATTTATTATCTCTATTAGTTGTATATATTAACAATGTTGTGAATTGAGTTGGTGTCGCAAGTCAACTCGACACTTGATGACAATACCATTATAAACAATTGTAAACTTGTAGTGTATTTAGTATTGTTAATATGATGCATTTACGTGTTCAAATTTTATTTTACTCACAATTTAATATATTATTTTATTTTAATATTATATATATTTCATGTGTTATTATGACTAATTAGTTTCAAACTATTTTTTTTGTATGTTAATTTTAACCGAACATATGTGTTCTAAATCCGTAATGTGTGATAGGATTTCTAATACTAAATAAAAGACTTTAAATTCTACAATCATTCTATACTCGATGTAAATTGCAAGTGTGAACTTGAATTTGGTTCATATTAATTTTTGTACGTTTCGGAGTTTGAAATTTTAGTCTTGACTCAAAAAGTTAAGGTTAAATTTGTTATGTCAAATTTTTTTATTAGTCTCGTATTATATATAAGTTGTAAATTTAGTCCATTTTCTCTAAATGAATAAATTTTATCCTTAAACTTTTTGAAATTTGAAATTTCAATTATAGATCAAACTGTAACAATTAAATCTCTTAACTAAAATTATTGTATTATGTGAAAAAAAAAGAAAGACATTGCATCACATATATATATATATATATATATATATGGTAATATATTCCTAACATAAAATATTAGAAATAATCTCATTTAAATAAAAAAAATCAAATTAAAATATGAAAATTAAATTCGTAATTTAACGTAGTATTAGACTAATAATAGAATTTGATTTTAAATAAAAGTATTTATTTTTTTATAATTTTTATACCTTTTTACAATAAATTTAATGCTTTTTATTTTAAAATTAACTTTCAATTTTTGAATTTAAAAAAAAATTAATTAAATGTTGGCCTGTCATCCATGTAGTAACTCATATATATGTATCATGGGTTGTGAATCGAATAATTAAATGATTAAATAGAGCTCATTTGACCCACTTGAACAGATGATTTGATTTAATCCGTGGAACACATGGAGAAGTCTATTTACTTGAAGTATTCGAGGCCTAGTGAAATACTCCAGTAAAACTAGAATTAACATAGTGAATATTTGTATTCTTAAAGGATCATGTAAAGTGTTTAAATCCCTCAAGATTCTCAAATTTGTAGATTTGTTTAATCTCGATTGTCGATATGATTTAAATTGTACCGTTTGATTTAGGGGAGCTCCCTTTGTAATCACTTAGTTGTAATCATTCAAAGTAATAGAAACATTTTGAGAGCATTTACTCAAACAATTTCTTGTGATTTTTTTATTAACTTTTTTCTTGTTCGCTTAAAAATTTATTTCCACTTTATTTCAATGCCTTAGAAAAATTCAATTGTGAATCTTTATTTTTCAAGAGTTAAACTAATTTAAATGGTTTTGAAATTAAATTTCTATTTAAAGCCGCACTGTTTGTGATACTTAAGTTTTAGTCTCGTGATATATGTTGTATGGTAAAATTAAAAATATTTATTTTAAATTGATTTGAAAGAAAAATAAATTTAAAGGTTTAAAAAACGAAAAGTTAAATGAAAGTCGGAGGGACAATCATTATGGTGTGGTAAATTTGTTTGATCAATTTTCCCAATTCTCCTTTAACTGTTGCCGTTTTCTCCTTCTAGACATCATCATTTAATTCCGATAATTTGTCCTGCACGAAAAGAATAATTCTTAATAAAACCAAGCATCTACTTATATAAAAAAAAAAAAGAAATTTGTCCTAGAACGTGACAACCCCGCAATTTCTCTAACAAATGTATACCTTAAAGTCCTTATTACCCCTCTTTGATTACATCTGAATTATCATATATGCAAGGGCTGTCAAGTCAATTTAAAGCCGGTCAAAATCCCAGTTCTAAGACCATCAAACCCCGCAAATCGAAGGCATCAAACCCACTAATTAAGAAAGAAAAAAAAAAAAAACCCACTAATAAAAAAGGGTTTTAAAAAGGCCTTCGTCTTTAGCTCGAACCCGCCATATCTGACAACAGAATACAAAAAAAAAAAAAAAAAAAGGAGGGGGAATAAACAAAAGAAAATGGCCGGCCGACATTTGTAGAAGTAGAAGAACTAAAGGAGTGAAGCTTTGAAGAAAAATGGCGGAGCTAGGGCTTCAAGATCGAAACACAGTGAGATCAGGCTACAGAGCTGGAGCTGCGAGCCCTGACTCCGTTATATTTACTTTGGAATCGAACTTCAGCCTCTTCTCGTCGGCTTCCGCTAGTGTTGATCGTTGCTCTTTTGCTTCCGATGCTCATGACCGCGATTCCATCGCTTCCGAACTCTCTTTAGTAACTTCTCTAATCTTTCAACATTTTATTATCTCAATTTGTGAGTGCAGTAAGCAGAGCAAGCTGTAACTGCGTACATTATGATCGACCACTTTTTATAAACTTGCATGTTTTTTTTTTCCTAACCTGATTTAAGTTTTCTTTTTCAATTTTTTGAAAAGAGGAAAACAGAAGGAAAACAAAAATTGAAATTGAAATGTCAATGTCTTTTGCAGCATATGGCAGGACAAGAAAGTGGAGATCAGAATGAGAGTTCGAGTGGACCAGATCCAGATCCAGATCCAAACAAAGCTATAACAGTCCCCAAGCACATTCGTCTCTCCAGAAAAGGAGAAAAAGTGAAAGGTACTCGAGATTTCTTTCATAAGTAGCTTCTTTTGAAAAAAAGTTAAAAATTTGAAATTGCACCGGAAAAGAAAACGAATAAGCCCAAATTTTTTTAAAAATTCACTCACTGTCCTTGTCCTTTTGTCTGCCTCCCCCTCGCCTCTCCCTTTTTCCCTTTCGCGACAATACGCAGTAAAAACAGAAGAAAGCGGTCCAGCTCATACAGAGGACGAAACTCAACTCAGAGATTCAGCAAGAAACTCGTTTTCCCTAGCTCTTAAAGGTATCCTTTAGTTACTTTTTAAAGTTGTATTTTTTAGCTTACTATATTTCAAAAAGTAATAATTACGAGTTCTGTACATAGAGTGTCAGGACAGGAAGACGAGATCTGACGCTTTGTTGAAGAATCCTGATAGGCGAAGACCAGCTTCATTAGATCTAAATAATATCTCTGGTTTGTCTCCACGGTTGGGGACTGTGAAGAAAAGCTCTGTTGTGACACGGAAATTGGGTGCATTTCCTAGTCCCGGGACACCCAATTATCATCATCATTCGAGTGTTGGGATGCAGAAGGGTTGGAGTTCAGAGCGTGTGCCGTTGCACAGCAATGGTGGAAGGAGGCAGGGGAATGCTTCTGGGTTGTTGGCTTTTAACAATGGAAGGACTTTGCCTTCAAAATGGGAAGATGCTGAGAGGTGGATTTTTAGTCCTGTTTCTGGGGATGCTGGTTCAAAGCAATCTATTGTGCATCCGCAGAGAAGACCAAAATCAAAGAGTGGTCCCCTTGGTCCTCCTGGGATTGCTTACTATTCGTTGTACTCTCCTGCGTTGCAAATGTTTGATGGAGGGCATATGGGGAATTTCATGGCTGGTTCTCCTTTTTCAGCTGGTGTAATTGCAGCTGATGGTTTGACTGTTCATTCTCGTAGCCATGATGGAGGATTTGCTGTTCAGACTGAGCCTTGCATGGGCCGTTCTGTTAGCGTACATGGATGCTCTGAGGCAGCGAATCCACCATCGTCTCAAGGTACATTTCCATCTCTATTGTGCAAAATTCCTGGTTTAGTTGATAATATGAGCGTTGGCCTACTCCAGTTATCTCGATATTATGAGTGCCTTTTTAATTTTATGAGATCCGTCACGGAAATTTCTTTCTTCATGTTTATTGTCTTGTCATCCAAATTGATAATATTAATATTAAGACTTTATATTTGATGCGTGGTCATAAACTGAAACTTGTCATTTAATAAAATTTAAAGACATTGTGTTAAATCCTAAATTTTTATCTTGAGTTATTACCAAGTGCATACCTCTCGATATGGGAACTGTTTAAACGTTAAAGAACGTAAAAGTCAAGGCTGGTGGACGTGAACAGAGTTGGCCTTTATTTCTCTACATACGCTTAGATTTATGAAACTGATGCTTCTTTTTCTTAATATGATCCATGAAATATCAAAATGAACATTCACTAAATCTAACCTTGATGTAATATCAAGAGATAGGTTGTCATCATTATGGTAATTACTAAGACTATTGTACTCTATCTATAAGTCATCTTTCCAATTGTTTTCTCACCAAAGATGCAG
Organism: Gossypium australe; assembly: GCA_005393395.2. Classification (NCBI taxonomy): domain Eukaryota; kingdom Viridiplantae; phylum Streptophyta; class Magnoliopsida; order Malvales; family Malvaceae; genus Gossypium; species Gossypium australe. The sequence continues at coordinate 29,817,054 of CM016626.1, forward strand.
AAGAAAACCTTGATGTAGTCAAGGATGCAGCCACTGATATTTCTCAAACAGTTTCAAGAAGAGACATGGCGACCCAAATGAGCCCACAGAGTAGCACCTACTCGTCTCCCAAAGGAAGGCCTTCTTTCTCTCCCTCTTCCCCTTCAGCTCTACCTATCATGGAACTGCAGAGCATCCATGGCTCTAAATCAGTACTGAGAGATGTGCCAGTAGATGAAAGAGTGACCCTGACTAGGTGGTCGAAGAAGCATAGAGCTCGAAACACTGGGAAGAGCTCAGAAATTGTTGATGATTGGAGAAAGAAAGTTGTAGATACTTGTACATCAACATGGGATGTTACAGAGACAGGAAAGAGCATTTCCAAGTATGTCTACTTCACTACTACATTGCCTCTATTTACTTTTTTAAAGTACAGATCAACAACTTTGGGAGTGACAATATGCCTTAAGGACTGGAGTAAACATCCTGTGGGTTCATTTCTATAATCAAGCACTCAAAGATACCTTCAGTAGCATGCTAAAAGTTTCCAATCAGACATTTTGTTCTCTGTTCACTCACAATCACATTCTTCCTTGAGTAACAGCTCTAAATAATTGCAGTATAATGATTAATTTAGGAGATATTATGAGCCTCCTGTCAGATTGTGTTGGATTTGCCTTTTGTCTTTTCTGTAGATCTTGCCTAAGAAACTGCATCCAACTTATCACTTTAAACAAGCAAATGGTAGTCTACTTAGATGAAAGGTTTTTCTGAAGTCTTTCATGTCATCTTCAGATATCAGAAACTGATCAATATGAGAGGACATTGGAAGAAATTGAAAATCCTATACAACAAGCATGGTGGATATTCAATATCAATTCGTTTCCTCTTTTGCAGGATGAAAAGAGAAGAAGCCAAAATCACTGCCTGGGAAAATCTGCAGAAGGCTAAAGCCGAGGCAGCCATAAGGAAACTAGAGGTTTCTTTTCTCCTGAGTACTATTAACAACTGTAGTAATCTATTTAAGTCAATGATCAACCTTGATACAGAAAAAATAAAAATCCTCTTGCAGTATGATTTAAATATTTCTTTCCGTTTCTTATCTGTCTAGCTTGCTCATTTAGGTATTAAAGCAATCATGTAACATCTTGATGAACTGGAACTGAGTAGATAGTGTCACTTGTTCCTTTACCGGCACAACTTTTGGTTTTGCTCTTAAATAGAATATACATGACAAAAACATAGACAAAGTGACAAACATTACCACTAAATATGATAATTTGTGGTGAAAATGCAACAGCTCTAGCATGACCAAAAACCTTATTTCTTCATCATTACTGACACAATGATATATTTCAGATGAAGCTGGAAAAGAAGAGATCGTCGTCAATGGATAAGATAATGAATAAACTAAGATCAGCTCAGAAGAGAGCCCAAGATATGAGAAGTTCTATGCTGGCCAACCAGGCCCATCAGGTTACAAAGACCTCGCATATGGCTATATCTTTCAGAAGAACCCGCCAGATGAGTTCATTGAGTGGTTGCTTCACCTGCCAAGCTTTCTAATGCATTTGCTTATCTATCTGTTACTGGTTGAATCAGGCCTTAAATGCAGGGTAATTTCTGCTTGGAATAGTGATTACTGATTTGTTTTCTTCTTCTTTTTTCATTTGTTTCTTTCTCCCTTTTCGTGTTTGTGTGTGCACGTGTTAAGTATAAACATTTATTCACCCAAAGTTTAGACAGTGATAACATATCAAATATCATTACTAAAACAACTGAAATGTCATGAATTAACCGTATGTATGTATTGGATTGATGAGTTCATTGATGCGGAGAGTACTCCAAATTCTATAACAAGTCCCAGCTGCAGATCTTGGTAAACATATTAGCTATTCGTGTTGTTTAAACGGGCAGCTTAGCACTTCATGTAAATAGACTGCTTCAAGTTTTGATTATATGGCATCTTGTTCAATAACAAGACACAAGATTACTTGGTTGTTTTACATTTAATTTTTAGTGAACGTAGAAAATGGAAGTGTGTCCACTTAGCAATCAAAAGTTTTACTTATTATATCGGTAGTAGAGTTTTATACTTATATTGTTTCATCTTATCTCTTACCAGTTTGAAGAACAGAGACCACTGGAGACGATGAATATTGCACAGGAAGCAAATTGTTACGCTGACACGAAAATGGTGTCGCCATAGTTTTGATTGAATGAAGCACTGCTACCTCTATAAAAATTCCTACGAGTGCAAGACCCCAATTGCCATGTCCCGAGACTTCCCACGGTTTCCTGAATGTTTTGAGTAATAAAATCCTGTATGCATGTATGTATGTAAATCGACCTTTCAAGTTTACATATTTTTTCTGTGACAGCTTGCCATGGAAATGGAAATATCATTCATATCTTTTAAGTTTTACCCTATTATCTCAAGAAATAGTACCGACGATAGATCAGATAGATGCAAAAGCATTGCAACTTTGTCATTAGAATATCTATCGCTGAGCAGAGATGGATTCTTTTGAGAGAAATTTTCAAATAACTGTTCGTCTAGAGTTAATGGATCTCACAATAGATTGATATCGTCTCTCAACTCAATGGAGAATCTGAGTGCTTGACCTTACTTGAAGAGGCAGCGGTTCATCTCACTGGATTGGATCTTACTAGGTGATTATGTGTCACATATGGCACATATGGACTATCTTGACGAAGCATTCTCGTTTTGATAAACCTGTCATCTCTTCTGATAGCATTAGGCAATCAATTTTTTTACAAAGTCGGAAAACAAAAACCTCGAAAGAGAACAATACTAACCCGTTGAAAGTTTCATCCCAAGAGATCCCCCCAACGTCTCTGCATAGAGTGTTGGTGAAACAAATCCAGTTAATCAGATATGCCAATGACGAGGTATATGTCGCTGAATCATCTTTGCCTTTAAGTTCGAGTTTATGTATTGGGTCTTGAAGTTGAAGATCCGAGGGCGAGGATCCCATATGGGTAGGTTGGTATAATCTTGTGCAGTAATGAACTGGTCAACTTAAACCTAGCTTTCCTGATTTTGGGCCAGAGGCCTAGTTCACATAATGGAAGTTTGGAGACCAACAAAATATAAAATCATAAATGGGCCTGGAATTTGTTTATCAGTTACATTTTGTCAGGAAAAAAAGGGATAACAGCAAGTTTTACCCCTATAATTTAGCGAAATTGACACTGTGGTACCTACACATTTTACTGTTGTGACACGTTGGCCAATCACCACCAACATCTTTCACATTTCAACCTCGACATTTACCATCACAATCGAGTCACCATCTTATCTTCTACTTTCGTCCCCTCCCATCGACACCATAACCAAACCCAACCATGACCTACACCCACAAACAGTTGCAACAAACAACACCAGAAAAAAAAATGTTATTCTTTTTATACTTTTACAAGTAAATCAGATAATATACAAAACAATTATATTTTTAATGAGGTGATATCTGACTAATCTGTCAAAGATAAACACTTTCTTCTAATTTCTCATAATCATAATTATTAAATATTAAAAAAAACTAAAATGTAAAGGGGAAAAATAGTCCTTTCATCCAAGTTAAATACAATGGATGGTATCCACCGAAAAGGATGTATAATCTTTGGACCACCGATATTTGTTATTGTAGAGTCCATAAATAACAAGACCAAGGTGATCCAGTATAGTTGGCACACGTTCTCTTTTTGGGGTTCGGTCCTAGAATTTTTACAGTTACAAACCCTCAGCACCTTTCGATCGACATATCTCTCTCAAAGCATTTTGCTTTCACATTTCTGGAAAACAACAGAATGGGGACAAACTTTTCCAAGATCCTGCAAGAAATACATCCCACCCCTCAAAAAAGGACAAATTGGAAAAAAGAACATTGTCCCAAGAGATTATATTTGTGTCCTTATCCCAGAGGGACCCCATTTTTCCTCACTAAAATCTAATCCGACCAACCAACCAACATATTTTAATGTTTTGTTTTCTGTAACACAACCGTCGATTTTCTCTTTTCAGTTGGTGCGTTTTTCACTTTGCCATCACGAAAGAAATTCATTTATATCTTCCTTGGGCTCATTTTCTTTATTTTTGGGTGTCATTTTCTCTCAAAGATTATAGATAACTATGTTCACGTTTTCCTGTCTGGTGTAAGAATTAAGACAACGACGAAACTAGTAATTTTGCATCAAGTTTAGCAACATTAGTTTTGGTCATAACCAGAAAGTCCATGATAAAATGTCTGTACTTGGAGGGCCATATTCCATAGATAAGCAGCCAATTACAATTTTTCAAACGTTTTTGAGCCTCCAGAGATCAAACTCAAACCTAATGCGGTAGGAATCTCTTGTCACTGTACCCCCCCCCCAAAAAATGGGGTTTTTCCGGAGCTTTTTACTCTCTGTCACATACAATATGCCCATTTCCAACACATAATCATTCATAATATTTGCCTCCCTAAGTTATGTGCAGCTCAAATGCTAGCCCAACTTCCAATGTCATAGGCATTGTAGCATGGTCAAATCTAGTCTTTAAAAACCTTGTGATATATCCTGAACTCAATTTGAACTATTATACTATATTCATTCAAGTTAAATTCACTTGGTACGTATAATTATTTTAAGATGTTTCAACATCTTTAAAATTCGAATATCAATACTTCCAACTTTTCTCACTTAAATATATAAATGTTTTATAATAATTTACTTCAACTTAAAATTTCAAAATTACCTATTTCTACAGTCTTGAATTCATCAGTGGTGTTTCAGAATATTAAAAGCATGTCTTGAAAAATAAATTGGATTGGGGGTTATGCCTGAAATAGAGAGGACAAGGGGGGCTCCCCTTTGCCGAAACCCAGTAATCCCACTATGTGCTAATGTTGGAGTTATTGTGGGATATCTCACATGGGTTTTCTGATCATATCTTTCATCATTTCCTATTATTATTTGTCTGCCCTCCCTTGCTTTTAAATATTTATCTCCTTGCTTCAACTGTGGATTTTGGGTAAGCAGGAATATTGTTATTATTTTCACATGGATTTTGGGGATGACATGCATTTCCTCCATTTAAAAAAAAAAAATTATTTTTACAACATTTACTCCGCACTCAGATTATTTAAAAATAGCATATGAAAATTTAGATGGTTTAAGATCCACAATTGATTTGTGAATGCATAAATAACATAAAAAGAAAAATATTGAGCCAAAAGAGATCAATCAACAATTTCAATATATTAGGCATCTACATTCTTATGTGTTATTTATGTTTGAATATCTATCAAATAAATAAAATTGTCAACATCAAAACCATTTTTTGTTTAGAAAACAGGCCGACTTTAAAAAGAAAAATGGAGTCGCCACCAATCTTTTTTGAAGTGCGATTGGGTCACTTTAGAAATTTTGGTCTACGAACTTTAAGAAAACAGGTTCGGGAGTCGACTACGCACGAGGAAGGATTAGCACCCTCGTGACGCCTAAAATTGGTACCTTATTGATTGATTAATGTCCTAATATCGAAAATTGGAAGAGACTTTAAAATACAAATCCTTTGGAAAATGTTTGGGTAATTCGAATTGGATATCGAAATTCTCTTGTTCCGAAAGGATGAAATATCACATCCAGTACGTTAGGATATGATGTTTCAAACCTTTGACACCAAGATCATTTCATGATTTCCAAAATTCATGCATTGTCGTTTTAAAAAGGGTATTCCATTATTTGGCCTAACGAAAGAACCGAAACCCAGCACATTAGGGCACGATCCCTCAAATTTCCAAACATGAAATATTGCCTTATTTTTAAAGTTGAGAAAACACGATCAAAATTTTAAAAAGATATTTAGTCCTTTGGACGAGCGGAAAATTGTAACCCAGCACGTTAGGGCACGATTCCTTGAATTTCCAAACATGAAACATTGCCTTATTTAAGAAAACATTTTTATGAGTTTGAAAAAAATGTGGTAAAAGAAAAATAAGATAAACGATAGTATTAATAATAAAGAAAATGATAAATAATAACAAAAGTAATAGGAATGATAACAAAATAGCCATAATAATATAAGAAACAATAATAATACTAATAATAGTAATAAAAAATAATAATGAAAATGGCAATAACAACGTTGATAATAAAAATAAGAATAATAATATGTATAATAAAATAGTGATAGTAATAAAATAACAGTGGTAAAAAAAGATTAGTAATAGAATAATATAATAAGAAATATAAGAAATAATAATGGTAGATGTAATAATAATATATACAGAGTTAATTTCAAATAAAATAGATAATAAAAAAATATTAATAGAAATATTAAAAAGATAGTTGTAAAAATAGTAATGATAAAAATAATGTTAATAATAAAATAATAAGTATAATAATAAAAAAGGGTAATAATAATGTATATAAATAACATTAATAAAAAAGGTAACAATAATAATAACATATAATAGTAAGGACAATATTGAAAAACATGTACAGATATAAAATAAAAATAATAATAACGAGAATAATACAATAAGTGAATAAAATATTAAAAAAAACTAAAAGTAATTTAGAGTTGTAAAAGGCTTGGGATTTAATTATAATCAAAACAAAACACGGGGTGCAAATTATAAAATGCAAAGAAATAACAAATCATGAGCTGGGATCAAAATAAACGTGCGTGTAAAGGGGAAGGACTGATAAGGTAAATATCCCAAGCCCTCAAAATGCAGCGTTTCAACGCGGATCATATTGAGTCTACACGCAAAATCCAGGGGCAATTTTTAGAACAAATTAAATTCAAACTGGGTCAAATCGAAAGTCGGCGCTAAAGGGAAGGACTAGCCGCATAAATTTCCCCTTTAAAGCATGGATTCCAATCCTCCCAAATGACACCATTTAATTCCCGTTTAAAAAACCTAAAAAAAAGTTGAATGGCATTCTGCCATTTTTTTAAAAGAAACCCTAGCCCTTTTATCTATTTTTCCTTTGCACATTCATTCTGCCGAAAACCAAAAAACCCCAAAATGGAACCCCCTCTTTTCTTTGTTAGGGTGATCCCCTCCTTACAGCAAGTCCCCACGTGCGCACCGACAGCGGCGGCCGGAGAAATCGCGGTAAGGTCTTTTCAATCTCTTTTTTTTTTTTAAAAAAACTTTCTTTATTTTTTGAAAGTTAGTGAAATTAATCTGTGAAAATGAAAAAGGTTTTTGATACACTCTTCTTCTATTTTCGCATGTAATAGCAAAGCAAAGGGAAAAGCAAAAACGAGACTCGAAAATTGGAAGGCCAAAACATCGTAATCACCTTGTTTTTTAACCGATCTTCTCTTTCAATCTATGCACAAGCCCTTTTTCTATTCACTGTTTTTGTATTTGTAGAAATTGCGTGTATATTTCTGTGAAAAAACCTCCCCTTTACAGCTTTCTATTTCGACCTTTTATAGCCTAAAAAAAATCCCCAACAAAATAGAGTAAAATCGAATCCCGAATCCCCTGCTATGTTTGTTGCTTCATGTTTTGTAGGTACGGCGACGTGGGCACGACACGGTGTTGGAGGCGCGCACGATGCAGAGGGGCTGCTTGGAGGCGTTGGCTGCTAGGGTTTCTAAAACCCTGATTTCCGTTTAGGTTGTATTGGGTTTGGGCTGACATTTGGGCCAATCTTGTAACATGGATTGTTTTTTATTTTTTTTGGACTTGCTTACAGACTTTATTCAATGTGTTTTGTTTTATTTTTTGCTTACTTTGGGCCCGGGCAAATTCTGCCCATTACAACTGCCCCTCTTTGCTCGTTGTCGTGTAACGGGAACGAAGCAAAGACTTTAACAAGGCGAATTTTGCCTGGTCTAGCCGAATCTTTGTTTTTTGTAGCTTCATTCCATCCATTGCATCATCAGGGGTATAGGAACTTTGTTTCAATTTGCTCCACTACTTCTTAGAGAGATAAAATCTACAATTTTCAGCCTGTTACCCTACTGCTTAGGGGATTAAGGCTCACCATCTTCGATCTGCTCCACTCCTGCTCAGTGGAGATAAGATCTGCTCTCTTTAACCTCCTCCACTCCTGCTTAGTGGAGACAAGGCTATAATCTTCAGTCTGCTCCATTGTCGATACATGGAGATAAGACTTGCCGTCCTCGATCTGCTCCACTCCTACTAAGTGGAGATAAGATCTGTTATCTTTAGCCTGCTCCACTCTTGCTCAGAGAGATGAGGCTAGTGACTTAAATCTGCTCCATTGCCGATACATGGAGATAAGATTCGCCATTTCCGATCTGCCCCACTCCTGCTCAGTGGGGATAAGATCTGCACTTTTCAGCCTACTCCATTGCCGATACATGGAGATAAGACTTATAATTTCTGATCTGCTCCACTCCTGTTCAGTGGAGATAAGATCTGCTAATTTCAGCCTGTTACCCTACTGTTTAGGGGGTTAAGGCTTACTGTCTTCGATCTGCTCTACTCCTGCTCAGTAGAGATAAGATCTGCTAACTTCTGTAACTCCAATCAATTTTGCTACATTGTCCTCTAGGGAACCTACCTATAGAATTGATTTCATGGGGTCTATGCTTATGCCAAATGATTAGGATGTCATGATTGAAAAATGCTCCTAACCAATGTATTATGAATGAATGCAAAGTGAGAATGATTCGATTTTTTTAACATTTGTGCTATCATCGCTCGCCATTTGTTAAGGTGATACCCTTGACGTATGTCTTCTTGTTCATCTGGTATTTCCAACAGAGAATCTGAAGATGTAGTTATTGCTTAGACCCTATATTTCTTGAGCGTTCCCAACCCTTTAAGCCTGGTGAGTTCTAGATAACTATCATGTTTCAGATTCTTGCATGATTTAGATACTTTCAGAGTAATACGCAAAACTTCTTTTGTGAAAGCATTGTTAGTTCAGTAATCATTACTTCAATATGAAATGCTTGGGAAAAGATTATAGAGATGAATAACACTGAAAACTTATTCGGGACAAAACCCGTGAAGAATGGATTGAGGAAAGGAAACAAATTTTACTAAGGTACAAAATGAGTAAGAGTAGAATTGGTGCCTCAGATATCACAGCCTGAGCTTCTCTGTACGTAATTCCTGAAGACCTTTCTGAGTTCAACATGTGTCTAGGAGATCTATGGTACTTTACCAATGCCCCGAAGATGTAGCATATCTCCTCATTGTTAATTCAGGTATAGGATTGTTAGCGCATGCCCTATTTCCCCCAAACATTTGAATCACCTTTTACGGGTTTTCAATTCAAAGCTCTTTTGGTCTCAAAGTGCCCTTTGCGGGTTTTCACCTTGGCCTCTCCAATTTTTTTGTTTTTTTGGAGCTCAAGACTCCCTTTTGCGGGTTTTCGCCTTGGCCCTTTTTCCTTCTTAAGCGAAATACTTCTTGACTGAGTCTGCATTAATTGGATTTGGCAGACTTTTGCAGTCCATCTCAGCTAGTATCAATACTCCCCCAGAAAAGACCTTCTTTACAGCATAAGGTCCCTCGTAATTAGGCATCCACTTTCCTCTGAAGTCTTTTTGCATAGGGAGGATCTGCTTCAATACCAAGTCTCTCTCATGGAATATTCTGGGGTGAACCTTCTTGTTGCAAACCCGCATCATCCGCTTCTGGTACATTTAACCATGACGGATTGCTCTTAGTCTTTTTTCCTCAATTAGATTCAGCTGATCATATCGAGATTGAACCCATTCCGCTTTATCCAACTTCAGCTCTGACAAAATTCGGAGAGAAGGAATTTCGACTTCAATGGGCAAAACTGCCTCCATCACATAAACCAATGAGAAATGTGTTGCCCCGGTGGAGGTTCTAACCGATGTTCGATAGGCATAGAGGGCAAGCGGTAACTTTTCATGCCAATCCTTGTAGGTCTCAGTCATTTTCCCCACAATTTTCTTAATATTTTTATTAGCTGCCTCAACGGCGCCATTCATTTTCGGACGATATGGCGATGAGTTATGGTGCTTAATGTTGAACTGACTGTAGACCTCCGCTATCACGCTATTGTTCAAGTTCAACGCGTTGTCAGATACGATCCTTTCTGGCATACCGTAGCGACATATGATCTCCCTCTTAAGAAATTTGCTAACTACCGTCTTCGTGACATTGGCATACGAAGCTGCCTCTACCCATTTGGTGAAGTAATTGATGACTACGAAAATGAATTGGTGTTCATTAGAAGCCTTCGGTGAGATTGGCCCAATGACGTCCATGCTCCACATGGAGAAAGGCCACGGAGAAGTCATAACATGAAGAGGTAAATGAGGCACATGGATCCTGTCTCCATAAATCTGGCACTTGTGGCACTTCTTGGCGTAACGGATGCAATCCCCTTCCATTGTGGACCAGTAATACCCGAATCTCATTATCTGTCTGGCCATTGTAAATCCATTGGCATGCGTTCCGCAAACACCTTCATTGACTTCTTCCAGGATTTTTTTAGCCTCAACAGCATCGACGCATCTTAACAGGACTTGATCCTTCCTCTTTTTATATAAGATCTCTCCGTCTAGGACATAGTCATTGGCCAGTCTTCTCAATGTTCTCCTATCATTTTCTGTTGCATGATCCAGGTATTCACAACTCTTCACATATCGCAGAACGTCATGATACCAAGGATGATCATCTCTCTCCTCTTCGTCGATTGTAGCAGTGGGCCAGAGTCTCACAGATACTAATTTGGATGGGCTTCATACATTCTTGCTCATTTACTCTGATCATAAAAGCTAATGTGGCCAAGGCGTCATCCATCTGGTTTTCATCACGCGGGAGGTAAAAGAATGTAATGTCATCAAACTCCTCAATTAGCTCCAACACTAACTTCCGGTAACTGATCAATTTGGAATCTCTTGTTTCCTATTCTCCTTTGAGCTGATATATTACCAACACAGAATCTCCATATACCTCTAATATCTTGACTTTGCGGTCTATGGCTGCTCGAATACCCATGATACATGCTTTGTATTCTGCCATATTGTTCGTGCAGTCAAAATTCAACTTGCAAGTGAATGAATAATGGTCTCCATTTGGGGATATCAGGACTGCCCCAACTCCATTACCAACGGCATTTGATGCTCCGTCGAAGTTCAACTTCCAAGGACGATCTTCTAGGGCATCTTCTTCAATTGTCGCTACAAACATCAGATCTTCATTGGGAAAATCAAAGTTCAAGGGCTCGTAATCATCTAGCGCTCTGCTGGCTAGAAAATCTGCTATTGCACTCCCCTTCACAGCCTTCTGGTTCACATAGACTATGTCGAATTCGGAGAGCAAAATCTGCTATTGGGCCATTCTTCTATTCAGGGCGGTTGACTCCATCATGTACTTAAGAGGGTCTAGTTTCGAGATTAACCAAGTTGTATGGTACAACATGTACTGCCTCAACCTCCGAGTTGTCCATACCAAAGCACAACATAATTTCTCAATTGGCGAGTATCTCATTTCACACTCAGTAAATTTCTTGCTGAGGTAGTATATCGTCTTTTCCTTCTTCCCTGTCTCATCGTGTTGGCCGATCACACATTCCATTGAATCAATGGTCTATCAGGATTGGGTGGCATTAGCACTGGAGTATTAGACAAGTATTGTTTAATCTTGACAAAGGCCTTCTGGCATTTGTCGTCCCAAATGCCTAGGTTCTGTTTCTTAAGAAGACGAAATATGGTGTCACATTTCTCAGTTAATTGTGAAATGAACCGGGCAATATAATTTAGTCTTCTTAGAAAACCTCGAACTTCCTTTTGAGTGCGCGGCGGAGGCAATTCCTGTACGACCTTGAATTTATTCGGGTCGACCTCAATTCCTCTTTCACTGACTATGAAACCAAGTAGTTTTCCTGACCTAGTCCCGAAAGTACACTTGGTTGGATTGAACTTCAGCTGAAATTTCCTCAACCTCAAGAATAGCTTCCTCAGAACCTGTACATGCTCATTTTCTGTTCTAGACTTCGCAATCATGTCGTCAACGTAGACCTCGATCTCCTTATGTATCATGTTGTGAAACAAGGTTACTATGGCTCTTTGGTATGTTGCTCCCACGTTCTTTAACCCAAACGACATTACCTTGTAACAGAAAGTCCCCCACAAAGTTATGAATATGGTCTTTTTCATGTCTTCAGGATGCATCTTTATCTGATTTTATCCAGAGAAACCATCCATGAAGGAGAATAACGAATACCCTGCCGTGTTATCCACCAAAGTGTCGATGTGAGGCAGCGGGAAGTTATCTTTTGGACTAGCCTTGTTTAAGTCTCTGTAATCGACATATATTCATACTTTTTCGTCTTTCTTTGGAACAGGGATGACATTGGCTACCCATTCTGAGTAATTTACCACTTGTAGAAACCCAGCATCAAATGGCTTCTTGATCTCTTCCCTTATCTTTACTGCGACATCGGGTCTTATCCTTCGAAGCTTTTGTTGAGCCGGCTTGCATTCTTCTCTTATAGGGATACGGTGTACCGCAATGTCAGCGCTCAACCCTGGCATGTCTTGATATGACCACGCGAAGACATCTTTAAACTCTAGCAGAAGTTTAATGAGATCCTGCCTTGCTTCCTTATTTATGCAAGTGCCGATTTTCACCTCTTTTCCATCCTCTAGAATCACATTCTCAATTGTCTCTTTGTGAGGTATGATTAGCTTCTCTTTCCGCTCTACCATCCTTAACAAATCCAGGGATGAACTACAGTCTCCGTCATCTGTAAAGTCCTGAGGTCCCTCTAGGCACATGTCTTGTTCATTAGGGAATTCTGAGTCCATAGCAGCATTGCTCATGACATTGATTTCTGGGGACCAATGGCAGGTTTGAAAGAATACCCAATGAATCTAAGAATAACTTATTTATGTTACGATTATGAATGGAATGAATGGGAAAAAGAATACGAGAATAATTACACGTCATGAAACGAAAAATGCATTTTTATTGAAAGTAACGATGTTTGAACATGAGCCTATTTCACAAAAGATCCTTATTGCTTCTAGGCTTAAAAATAACAAGTGTGTTTTGAACATTACTCTGTGTTAGTTCTAAAAACAACAGGAATTTCTTCCGCAATCCAGTTATTCAGAACACTTCCAGGCTCGTAGGGACGAATGTCCGCTAAATTTCCTTCCTTCGGACCCTCTTCAAACACGGCGTTAATGCTTAAAGCTCTCATCATATCTTCAGCCGTTTCTTTATTCATATTTTCCGGTCCTGAATAGATGATTCCTCCTGACACGAATGTATTAGATATATAGGGAAAAGTCATTGACCCCCGTTTGACCTCAGCACTATTCAATCGTGCCATTTGTCTTTCATGTTTCCTTTCCAGTTCCTCATTTCTCTGATTGGCATTTGGCCTATGCCCCAGACCAAAACGATCGCGCTTGTCAACCAACCCCGGTACTTCGACCTGCCCGTGGAGGTATTTTTCGAGTTCCCTCCTAGGCAATGCTCCATTTTCTACCATCAGTCGTAGGCTCATCCACGTAGCTTCAGATATTTTTGGCACAGGGACCTTGCCACAGTATCATTTTCAATGTATGACGCATCATTAGTAACGAATGCGATGATATCCTCCACCGCGTTTATGGTTATCAGCCGACCCTCTGTTACCAACTTTAGCTTTTGGTGTAATAATGATGGTATGGCTCCCGCTGAATGAATCCAGGGCCTCCCTAATAAACAATTATAAGAGGGCTTGATGTCCATCATGAGGCAGTCTACCTCGTACGTATTTGGCCCAATTAGGAGGGGTATTTCAATCCTCCCCATCACTTTCCTTTCGGTGCCATCGAATGCTCTCACTATATTTTGGCATGTTTTCATATGAGAGCTGTCTACCGGCAACCTGTTCAATGTAGATAGGGGCAAGACATTCAGTACAGATCCATTGTCAATTAATACCCCCGGTAGTGTATACCATTTGCATCGGGTAGTGATGTATAAAGCCTTGGTGGATCTCATGCCTCCTGGCGAAATTTCATCGTCACTGAAAGAGATGAAATTGTCTGCGCTTATGTTACTAACGAGACGGTCTAGCTTGTTCACCGAAATATCACCGGTGACATAGGTCTCATTCAATACCTTTATCAACGCTTTTTGATCCATCTCCGATTTCAAAAGTAAGGCTAGTACCGATATACGTGTCGGCTGTTTATTTAATTGTTCCATCACACTGTACTCACTGTGCTTCAGGAACTTCAGAAACTCCTTAGCTTCATTCTCTGTTACTGGTTCATTGACCAATGGCTCTGTCCTCTCGTCTCCCTGTCTGATCACAGAGAATTTTTTTTCAATGTGTTCAGCTTCTGGGTTGGGCGTGATGACCGAACTCTCCTTTCCCGGGCATGTCACACTGCAACTGTAATTCCAGGGCACCCTTTTGCTATCCCTATAAGGAAAAGCCACGGGTTTCTGAATTACCACTCTCGACGCCACGAGCAAATCTCGAGATGCAAGGAACTACTGTGAGTTCCACAACAAGGAAGACCATGAGATCTAACAATGCAGTGAATTCAGGGCCCTAGTCCAGGAGTTAATGGAAAACAAGGAACTGGAGTTCTTTAACTCTACAGAGGGAGATGATGTATGCACCACCAAAGGAGAGTCAGCAGGGAAGATCTTTGAGGTCAATCACCCAGTAGTGATCATCACAAGGCCGAGAATTGATGAAGCAGGAGCAAGAGTGGCGCCGAGAGTGGTAATTCAGAAACCCGTGGCTTTTCCTTATAGGGATAGCAAAAGGGTGCCTTGGAATTACTGTTGCAGTGTGACATGCCCGGGGAAGGAGAGTTCGGCCAGCACGCCCAACCTAAAAGCCGAACACATTGAAAAGAAATTCTCTGTGATCAGACAAGGAGACGAGAGGACAGAGCCACTAGTCAATGAACCAGTAACAGAGAGTGAAGCCAAGGAGTTTCTGAAGTTCCTGAAGTACAGTGTGGTGGAACAATTACACAAACAGTCGGCACATATATCGGTACTGGCCTTACTTTTGAACTCGGAGATGGATCGAAACGCGTTGATAAATGTATTAAATGAGACCTATGTCACCGGTGATATTTCAGTGAACAAGCTAGACCGTCTCGTTAGTAACATAAGCGCAGACAATTTCATCTCTTTCAGTGACGATGAAATTTCGCCAGGAGGCATGGGATCCACCAAGGCTTTACACATCACTACCCGATGCAAAGGGTATACACTACCGGGGGTATCAATTGACAACGGATCGGCACTGAATGTATTGCCCCTA
Organism: Gossypium australe; assembly: GCA_005393395.2. Taxonomy (NCBI): domain Eukaryota; kingdom Viridiplantae; phylum Streptophyta; class Magnoliopsida; order Malvales; family Malvaceae; genus Gossypium; species Gossypium australe. The sequence continues at coordinate 29,832,297 of CM016626.1, forward strand.
TCTACATTGAACAGGTTGCCGGTAGACAGCTCTCATATGAAAACATGCCAAAATATAGTGAGAGCATTTGATGGCACCGAAAGGAAAGTGATGGGGAGGATTGAAATACCCCTCCTAATTGGGCCAAATACGTACGAGGTATTGAAAAACATGTACAGATATAAAAAATAAAAAATAATAATAACGAGAATAATACAATAAGTGAATAAAATATTAAAAAATAAAAAAAACTAAAAGTAATTTAGAGTTGTAAAAGGCTTGGGATTTAATTATAATCAAAACAAAACACAGGGTGCAAATTATAAAATGCAAAGAAATACCAAATCATGAGCTGGGATCAAAATAAACGCGCGTGTAAAGGGGAAGGACTGATAGGGTAAATATCCCAAGCCCTCAAAACGCAGCGTTTCAACGCGGATCATATTAAGTCTACACGCAAAATCCAGGGGCAATTTTTAAAACAAGTTAAATTCAAACTGGGTCAAATCGAAAGTCGGCGCTAAAGGGAAGGACTAGCCTCATAAATTTCCCCTTTAAAACATGGATTCCAATCCTCCCAAACGACACCATTTAATTCCCGTTTAAAAAACCAAAAAAAAAGTTGAATGGCATTCTGCCATTTTTTTAAAAAAAACCTAGCCCTTTTATCAATTTTTCCTTTGCACATTTATTCTGCCGAAAACCAAAAAACCCCAAAATGGAACCCCCTATTTTCTCTGTTAGGGTGATCCCCTCCTTGCAGCAAGTCCCCACGCGCGCACCGATAGCGGCGGCCGGAGAAATCGCGATAAGGTCTTTTCAATCTCTTTTTTTTTTTAAATTTCTTTGTTTTTGGAAAGTTAGTGAAATTAATCTGTGAAAACGAAAAAGGTTTTTGATACACTCTTCTTCTATTTTCGCATGTAATAGCAAAGCAAAGGGAAAAGCAAAAACGAGACTCGAAAATCGGAAGGCCAAAACACGGTAATCACCTTGTTTTTTAACCAATTTTCTCTTTCAATCTATGCACAAGCCCCTTTTCTATTATTTGTTTTTGTATTTGTAGAAATTGCGTGTATATTTCTGTGAAAAAACCTCCCCTTTATAGCTTTCTATTTCTGCCTTTTATAGCCTAAAAAAAATCCCCAACAAAATAGAGTCAAATCGAATCTCGAATCCTTTGCTGTGTTTGTTGCTTCCTGTTTTGTAGGTACGGCGACATGGGCATGACTCGGTGTTGGAGGCGCGCACGATGCGGATGGGCTGCTTGGAGGCGTTGGCTGCTAGGGTTTCTGAAACCCTGATTTCCGTTTAGGTTGTATTGGGTTTGGGCTGACATTTGGGCCAATCTTGTAACATGGACTGTTTTTGATTTTTTTTTTTTGGACTTGCTTACAGACTTTATTCATTGTGTTTTGTTTTATTTTTTGCTTACTTTGGGCCCGGGCAAATTCTGCCCATTACAAAATATATTAACAAAAAGAATTCCGTGTGTCGGTTTGATGGTCAATGTGTTCACCGCCCCAAATGCGATCTGGGTTTGAGTTGCACTAATCGCATTGCTATTAGGGCTTTGCCCTCCTCTTATAATTCATCAAAAATAATAATTTAAAAGATATTAAAAAAAATTCAATCAATCAGAACATCATCAAAGGGGATACGGGTCAGGAACCCATGGCCATCGTGCTTACTACCAAGGTTTGAAAATCTCCTCTAAACTTAATGAATTCATACTTCAAAGCTCAATCATGTATATATTCTTGTAATTTATCATGCCTACTACCAAGGCTAGAAAATTTCCTCTGGATTAATACTTCAAAGTTCAATAATGTTTTTATTCTTGAACCCTCTACAAGAAAGATAAATAAAATGCAAAAGAGATATAAGCTCTAACTTTTGGTGAAAAAAATGAATTAAGCTTCTTTACAAAAATTTGTTCAATTAAGTTCTCATATTCTGTTTTTGACCATTATATCACTAACGTGGCTATTAACGACGCTGATGTGGTGGTCCAGTCAGCTACCACGTCAACAAAATAAAAATAAAAAACTATTTATGTTTGGAATGAACCTGAATAATTGTCCATGTTAGAATTCAATTCATTTTAGATTGACTTTATAAAAATAGTTTATAAATTTGTAAAACATTATTAAAATCTATAAAGAAAATTAAATAAAATTAATTTTTTTTTTAAAAAGTTTAAGTCCAAGATGAATTGGGAGATACAAATTTCAATTTCAAACTAAATCTGGACAACTGTATGTCGAAATTTATTCTTGATAATTTTTTTAAATTATATAAAATTTAAAAATATTTTAAAAAATTATTTAAAAAAATATTTTTATAAATATGAGATGTGTGTCAATGTTTTAATTCTAATAATACTTTTAGGCTATATAAAAAATAAAAAATAATTTAGAAAATAAATAAATAAAATTTTATTAATCAAACTAAAATAGTGTGAACATATACCAATTAAAAAAATGTGTATAATCTATTTTGTTACATATGTAATCTAAAAGGTGTATAAATTATTTTATTATATGTGTAGCTTAAAAGGTCAAATAATTGAGATGTATTCACATTTTTTTTAAAAACTTTACAAGTATGATTAATAAAATTAATATATTTATGAATTATTTTTTTATATGGGTTAATATTTGGTACTCTAATAGTATATTTTTTATTTCACAAACAACATTAAAAAATTGCTATGTGTCTTTTTTTTAAAATATTTATTTATTTTTAATATTATACTATATCCCAACAGGACACTTATCGACCCCATAATCTTATTTGTATAGTATAAAAACTCCATTGACAGTATACCAAATATTATTCATTTTTATATAGCATAAACAATAATAATAATATTGACATAATTAATAATCGGATAATAAATTAATTTTAATTGATTTATCAAACGATTTATTCATGAAAAGAAATGAGAAAAATGATTATATTTGTGGGGAAAGAATTGAACTGTGATTCCACGTCATTCCTATCCCTTCTCTTCTCAACAAGAGAATGACAAATCAGATTTTTTTGAATTTTATCAGGAGGAAAAATCTGATTTGTCATTCTCTCATTGAGAAGGGATAAGGATGACGTGAAATCACAATTTCATAGAATTCTTTCTCATATTTGTGTGCAATTCTTTTAATAAACAAGTGAAGATGATATTCATGTTTATTGTTTAAAGATACAGACTTATTTAGTGTCTTAATCAAATTTGTTGATTAGGAAGAAAAGGATTTGTGAGTGTAGATATGGGTCAGTGGTCCAAAATTTCAAATAATACATGAAGATGAAGCCCAATCCACGACAAAATTAACATCCATCCTTTTTGTTTGATGCTTACCAATGGCTCACATCCAGAAAATGACATTTTAGTTCCTTTGAACCTTTCCCACTTCTTCAATTGGAAAACCTCTTTTTTATTCACTTGAAAATGATATGTCTGTACCCACAAAATAGAAATGAGTTTTGTTTTTCTAATTTTACTGTAAATTGTCACAATCTAAAACTTTCCATTCCTCATCATATTTATAAATAATTTTAAAATAACAATTTATGCACCTGCTAATTCTCTGGAAAGAATTTTTTTTTGTTTTTTTTATGTTAAGAATATTAATTAGAAAAAAAATTAAAAATACCCATAAATAGATTATTGTTGGTGTGTGGAGATAAAATAAATTCATGAGAAATTAATAAAATCTTCAAGGCATGTATCAATGCCATTTTCTTTAAAGTTTTATTCGTCTTCACTTATCTTATGGTGTGCAAATGAGTTACTGACAAATGAGCTTTGAGGATACAATGAAGACCAATGTCTGTTTATGTTTTAAACTAACGGAAACAGTCCACTGAGCACTGATGGAAGGATAGCAAAGATATCAAATTCTATAAACAATTTCTGCAATAATTCTTTATAGAACAATCTATGAATATAAAAGATGGTGCGAGTAATAGAAAGAAACTTTGTTTCTATATTTTTATTCACTCATATTTATAGTAAGTCTCATATCTCTTTATAGGGACATAACCATCTAAATGGATAGTCATATCTTTAGCAATAAACATAATTATTCAATAGATATTTAATTGAATAATTATGATTATTTGTTAACAATCAAGTGACATAATTTTTGAATTTAAAAGACAAAATGCATCACTATAAATAGTGACAACTTTTGGTTAATAACCAAGTGACATAACTTTTCGTTATTTATAACTTTTCATTTGCAACTATTGAAATACCTTTGAAAAAGTTTCAACAATCTCCCCCATTTTTGAAATATTCTAAATTTTGATAATCTTATAAATCAATTGCATAAATAAATGTGTCTTACAATTACAATTGAACCTTCACTTAGTGAAAACATTTTAAAATTAATCGATGGTAGACTATCCTTTGAACCAACTATTCCATTTGATTAATCAAATCATCTCACACAATGATTTAACCACCAGTCAATGCACAGTATCCAGGGACACTATTATGGCCACGTATCTGTAATATCTTTTCATAAGTGCTGTTATAGTCAAGCCTTTGAGCTCCTAGAAGCGATCACACTTTCACTCACATAGGTAGATCCCATCGAGAGTGTTTCCGTAATTATAATAGTCTAACATATTTATGTTATGAATCTATTAAAAGTATAATACTCATCATTCCCCTTATCATTACGTGTATCTAACACTTTTTTACCTTGAGATGATATATTATATATTATTTTATAATATTGATCATGTACTTTGTCTCATTTAACTCAAAACTTGACTTTATTGTAACAACCTATATTTCAATGGTGCTGAAAATGGTGGTTTCGAAACTCATTTTCTGATGATCGAGCCCGTAAATATTATTATTTAATATTAACGAGTATATTATAGTATTATATTGAATTGATACTTAACTAAAGTATAAGGATTAAATTGTACAAATGATAAAAGTTAATCAATATAGATTTTTAATTGCTAAAAGAGCTAAATAATATTATAATAAGGGTCAAAGTGGGAATTAGACCATATTTACTAATAGTTGACGGTTGGTGCTTAGATTTGGGTGATTTACATGTTGAAATTTTAATTAAAATAATATTAAATGTTAAAATGATAATAATAAACAAAAGAAAAAGTCCACCATCTTTATCATCATCATCTTTCTTTCACCAACATCCACCCAATTTTCACCATTGAAGAAGAAATAAAAGCTCCAAATACTTCAAATATTCGGACATTGCATGCAAATCCAAATCGAGTCCTTTTTTTTTTTATGGATTTTATGTTTTTATCATCATTGAAATTTGGTTTAGTTAATCGTGTGTTAATTTTTAAAAGGAGCGTTATAAAAGTTGAATGTCAAAGTCCTCTGTATTGACAGGAAATTTTCAGTTTCTGAAGTAAGCAATCGTGAAAGAAAGTAGGTATGAGACGCTGAAAACTAACGTAGTATTACGTTGAAAACAGGGTTGTATAAATTTCGATTGAAGTGTGAAAACAAAACGGGTGCTGTCGGCACGTAACGCATGATATTTTGACGTATAATAACCATTTCCAACAAACAAACAGAGAGAAGATAATTAAAATAATGTAGGAGATATTAGGAATAATATTTCACCTGCATCATGTATTTGATTGTAGAAGTGAGTTGCTTTCGGATTGAAAAGTGAGGGAGGTGTGTTGACGAAGGTGGCGTGGAATTAATGGAGTATCATCACGTGAACAGCTGTTGAAGGAAAACGACGTTATCGAATTGCCACATTGCTATTCTACAATTCCCTCCACCGCTTTGTCAGTCTTCACGTGAATTTCCCCCATGCATCTCTCTCCCTCTGTGAAAATGACATGGAAAATCATCAAAACACAAGACTCAAATCACCTTAATTCGCACCCAATATGGTTCCACCTTTGATGGGTTAATATTAATTTCAACATGCATTAATTACTGTTTAACTACTACTTGGATTCGGTAGTTTTAGACCCCCCTTTGTTTGCTGGAGAGAATCGATGGTCATGATAAAACAGCTCGCCATTTGGCCACATCATCTTTTCTACAAATTTATATTATAAGACAGAGACAGAGACAGAGACAGAGACACAGAGATGATCTTGAATGGAAAAATATGGAGTACTATTGATCTAATATGAAGTTTTGATTAAATCTTTGAACATTTGGGAAATATCTATTCAGGGATTTGAACCTGAAATATATATAGCAATACAATTACATGGCTAAAACATGAAGACACTACTAACAGTCATCCATGATCATGATTATCAATTCGTTTTGCTTTTTGTTTTTTATTTTATACATTTGCTAGCCAAAAAAGGAAAAAAAAAAAAAAGAAAGAAAGAAAAGGTTTATGCTAAAGATACTTGTTTTTATTAAGCTAACTTAGCCAAGCATCTCCAAATTCCTGAAGGTTTTGAGTAGGTTGATATGGTTTTCCCATTGGATGAAAACTCCCATTAGACATTGGAACAGGGAACCCTAACCCAGCTGGCCTGCTAGTGGCAACTCTCTCCAGTGACTGCACCTGAGTCTTCAAAAACTTGACATAGTGAATTGCCTCATCTAACATGGATGCAGTGTCCATTTTGGTTCCTCCGGGGACAAGCCTTTGGAGTATCCTAATTCTCTCACTTATCCTCTCCCTCCGGTGCCGTGCCGCCACACTTTGAGGGTCCTTTGATATCTTCACGTTTCTTCTCTTTGGTGGCTTCACTGACTCAGGGTCTATATGAATCGGTTGCATAGCGGCTATTCGGAAGATCATCTCCCTCATTGCGGCCATTGAATTCATCTTTTGGGAAGAGGTGGAAGAAGCGTTTGAACCGGATGATAATAATAATAATTCCCCTGCACTTGCACTGTCTGGGGTAAACGAGAGACTTGGTTCTTGAACCGGGGTTGAACCATTGAATGAAATAGTGGTCGTTGGCAGGTTTGTAAATGGTCCGGGTGAACCAACCTGTGGGTTTTCAACAAAATGCGGCATGCTATTGCCATTGATGCTATAATTGCTAGTATTGGAACTATTGGTAGCGTGATCAGCAAGCTCAGCGTGAGGAAATTCAACAACGTCGTTGTAGTCCCCGTAGAATTCAGGGAGCTTTCCCATCTGCATCTGCATCTGCATCATCATCATCATCGTCTTCATTTCATCTCCTGTTGCAGACTTTAACTGGTCAATTTCCATGGGACTGGGAGAATGTCTGATAAACAGAGTGATGGGGAAGATAAAAAGAGAAGTGTATAAGAGTAGGAGTTGTATCAGAATTTGCAGTGAGGGGATAAGAAAATAGGAGCTAGCTCTACAGCTTATTATTACAAAGGCAGGGAGAGAAGAAAGGAAAAGGAAAATAAAATAAAATAGTAATATATTTGTAACAGGCCATATCAACCTATAGTGGGAATAGATGACTATATATAGCATAAGTGGTTGAATATTATAATATAATATTTAAAATATTTCCCCAAAATTGGTATTTTCTTTCTTTTCTTTTTAAAAGAATTTTCACAAGGTTGTTAAGGTTTTGTTTGTGTTCTTTTAATTTTGGAACAATAGGATTGCATATGCTTTAAAGAGTTGGAGGAGATGGACAAATATTTCTATTTATGAGGATAGCAACATACAATACATCATTGAAGCATTCTTTAATTGACATATTTTATTTGTTGTCATTTTCATGGAGATGGGTATGGATTCAATATGGTGAGTAATATTTGCTTTATTTGTTTTAAAGAAAGAATGAAGCATTGTGAGTTTAAAGAAATAGGGGGAATCTGAAGTAGTGGACTTTGTAAAGGAAAGAATTTTAAAGGACTCCTTTTTAGTAAACATGGCCCCCGATAAATACATCAATGTAAATCTATAATGTCATCCAATGAAATGTGTATTTTTATGTTGTAATAATGGGACAGCTGTAACGTGAAATAGAATTATATATCCTGAGGCAGAGGGGATATAAAAGACAGGTGAGGGTGACAGTGTAAGGTAAAACCCATTTTCACTCTCCCCCCCTTCCGCCCCTCCGTTTCGAAAAGGCCACTGTTTCATAGGTTTCCTTTCTCACGTCAACTTGCTTCATTTCTAACGAATTTTTAACCCTCTTCTCTTCTTTTTTTTCACAAAAATTACATCACATAACCCACTTTCCCAAATTGAGATACTTCAAAAATTTGTAATCCTTGACTATCTAAATGAGTCAATTTAATCGGCCTATCAACTTCTTGATTCTCTTTTTTAGGGATATAGTGATTCTCCAACATTGAAATAGAGAAAACCGCTGAAGAAGCAGAGTTAGATCCACTTGTGTGTTCCCTGTAACTACTTCAAGACTATTTCCCATCTTAATTTAGTACTTCTGAACATGGAAACACAACTTAACATGCCATGTTGATTAAACTAATACACATTAATTAATAATATCATTGAAAAAAATAATCATCAATGACACGATTAAAATTTCTTTGCACACCATAAAATTAATATAATTATCCTCTTATCATGTATTTGAGTGCGTTGAAGTACATTATCTTCCTATTTATGAGTTAGGAAGGGCTATACTTTGGTTTTGTTTAGTATTGCTTCTCAAAAATGCTTTTCAACTCTAAAGTAAAAACAAATTTTTTAACTTTTACTTTTGGCAAAAGTGCTTTTAGGAATAAATGACAATTTTAACCCTTATAATGTATTTTATGCAATATTTATATGGTACATGTAATTATTTTCTTATTAAAATTTATTTTATATATAATATTATATATTTAAATTTTTATTGATCATATATTATTATTTAAAATATAATTTATATATTCGAATTAAATTTTATGAATAATTAATATTAATTGTTTAAAAAATTTAAATTTTATATATTAAAATATTAATAACAAATTATAATAAATTATTTTTTATATTCTTACTAAGATATCATACTATTAACTAATTTGAACATTATTTAAATGCATATTTATTACTTTATAACATAATGTCTAAAATGGACATTTTATTTATCGAAAATATTTTTTGACAGCAATACTAAACATTTAAATCTTAAACTAAACTTTTCAAAATCACTTTTTCCCCACACTTTTTAAAAGTACTTCTCAAACTGGCCCTTCTAGACGTTAAGTCAAAAATAACAAATATAATTAAAAACTATAATAAAACTATTCAAGAAAAAACCTTAAATTTAAGAGAAAAATAAAATTCAGATTTTTTCAAATTATAAAACACATTATTTTTCATAGGTTCACCGTTGATGGGACTTAAAACCGAGAATTGCCTTTAAAAAACCAAACTCTCTACTTTTTAGGGCAAGAGATATTTTTTTGTTTAGAACAATAAAAAGAATATTTGTCGCAAAAGGTGTACTTAAAAGGTACACAAAAAATACCATGATTGTTTCTAAACAGCTTAGAGTTGGCTGATTTTCTTCGGTTTCGTACAGGTACAGCTTTCTCTGTACAGACTTATTAGACCAAGTTGATCACTTTTTTTAATCCTCAAAAAGGAGAAAAAAAATAAAACCAAGTCCAAAATCTCCTTTCAAACCCAGAGTTGGAATCCATGGAGATACAACCATGCCAAAAATGCAGACAAGAAAAAAGAGAAATTAAGTTTATCTCTTCGAATTTTAATATTTCAGGGTTTCTATTTTGCTTACAGGCTACGGATTACTGTAAATTTCATTTTACTGGTAATTTAGTTTTGAGATACTGATCATCCTTAGGCTGCTGCTCCTGCTGGCACACGATGATATGATGTAGACGTCCATAAAGGAAAGCTCTATTGAGTGAATTAATAAAGGTTTAATCCTCCAACCAACGACAAAGCTTTGATTTCTGCCATTTTTGTAAGAGACAGACAGTGACTCAATTGCCTTACCGGCTTGGTTATGAGAAATGGGTTTGAGAGCTATCCATGCACGTAAAGTACAAATATACGCTAAATATTTGAAGCCAAGCATGGATATTTTCACTAATGTTCTGGGATTATATCTTATCTTCTGTCGTATTAAATTGATGTAATTCCACATTGACAATTAGTTGGTTGTTTTCATGCAGAAGCCAAAAAGCCTACCTAAAACATCGCATAGCTAATGAAGTTGTGTATGATAAGAGTAGTTATAAAGACCACAGTCGTTGCTGCAAAAGGTGAGGGGTGATGAAAACTTGAAAAATGGAAAAAGAAATAACCCGGAATTCAGTTAATATGACCACTTCTATTATATGATATTAAAATATTTGGGCTTCTTTTTGTAAAGAAGAAGGGAAGGGAAAAGTGAAAAAGAGATTGGAGTTTTGCCTATTATTCTTCAGTCTTCTGCGACAACACCAGTAATCTAAACACACATTAGATCGCCCTGATTCCAAAGCAAAACTGCTTGAGATTGACTAATATATTAACCACAAGTTGAGAAATTAAAAGCGCCCATATTTCTCTGTGTGAATTAACTTTATTGTGATAATGATAATAAATGGAAGTGTTTGTTGATATATGTGAAATTGATTTTATAATAGAGAAAGACATGAACAAAGCGACATGTTCTGTGCAAGAAGAGGTTGGATTGGATAAAAAGAATCCAGAGAAGCAAGATATTGCTGTTGGGTTGGTTTCTTTTACTTTGCATTATCACAGTTGCACCACCACCTTATCTTGTATTCCCCACATCCCATTTTATAATGCTTTTTTTTCTTTCTATCTTTATATGATATAATATGAATCCAACATAGCAAACAAAGCCACCATTACTATAGTCATTATTCTTGCTTCTTCCTACTTCCTTCACCCTCTCTCCCTCATCGGGAACTGCAGGGTTAGCAGGCTCTGTGATGTCAAGCAAAGGGAAAAATATATATGTATATATAAAATATTACTTTATTCAATAAAGAAAATGGTCCCACTTCTACCATTCCTCTCTTTCTCTGCATGATTTTCCACATTTTCGATTTGGGATCGTTTTCAAGTTGCCCAATTGAACAAAACAGACAGTGAGCATCTTAGGGAGTGTTTTATTTTTCTCCAACTTGCTTTTCCAGCCTCCCATTTTTCATGAATTGTTGTAAGAGCAAAAGAAAGAGCGGTGAAAGTGGTTCTCTTTGGAAGGAATAAAATAGCCTAGGTTTTGTAGATGAAGGAGAAGCAGGGAGAGCAGATTCCCATTTTACTTATGGGGTTCATTTTCTTATTTTCTAAGTGCTAAATAATATTTCATGATATATACCACTATTAAAATAAAACAGAAAAATTGTACACAACTTATAAATTAATATTTATTATAATTATTATATTTCCTAAGTTTAAATTTAAAGTTTATATTGAATTTTGGGTTTCAATTTTAAAATTTCTATTTAAATAAAATTATTAGTATTTATTTATAAATCTTCTATTATTTTTTATTTTACTAGTAATAGGTGTATTTATATTTACTATTTATTAAATGTTAGTGTCACTCTCAACCATCGGGTTAAGAATAATGTCCTTTCATAATTGAATTAAGTGTGAGTCATCGACTCGGTTAAAAAATTATTAAAATCTCCTTCCATATTTAAATTAGGTTATACTATTGGAGGATATTTTAATCTTTTTTCTTTAAAAAACAAATAAAGTAACTCAATTAAAGTTTTATTTTAATATTTTTATACATTTCAATTTTTATTATACACACTTTATTACTTCCACTAACTAGTTTCAAATAATACATTTTATTATTTATTGCATATTATTTGTGGTTTTAGATTTCTAATTATTCATTATTATACTAAACTTATGTAGTAATAATATAAAAGATATTCACCTCTATTTTAAAAGGTTTGTAAGAATTATTTGGAGGTTGAAACGAAAACTAATGTGAACTTAAATATAAAAGTTTTACCAGACAATTTTCAGATCTTTGGATAACTAAAATTGGAGTTTACGTGGCTTCCTCCTATCTTGCATGTCATTCACGGTTTCCTCAAAACAAAAATTGATGAGGCGTGAAATGACATCCAGAACATATATTTATTTTTGGTGATTTTGAAAGTTTAAATTTCATACTTTCTTTTATTAGATATCTCAAATGAAAACATTTTTCTTTTTAAAATTTTACATGAAAACAAACCATTCCAACTATTAATTGATACGTTAATTATAAAATTTAATCGATAATTTATAATTATGGATTTTAAAATTGAATCGGTAGTCGATCTGATTAGGTCACCAGTCTGATTCAATTAAATATATTGTTAAAAAATTCATAAAACTTTTAAAAAAAATTATAAACCGGGTTCAATCGATTTTTATTCTACTTCAATTGATTCAGAGTAATTCGCGGTCCAACCGATTCAACTCATTTATCTGTAATGATATATCGATCAATTCCCAATCTAACTAGTACAATCCAATTGCAACAACCATGCATATAAGTATTAATATACAGGATCAATTGCATGTTAAAATTACAAATAAAAACACATATGATTATAATTACGCTATCGAGGTAATATATCCCAACCATCAAGACTTGTTTGAAATAATGATTAAAATTTCGTTGTAATTCATTGATAACACAATTCAAACCCTAACTTCTAGGTAATATAATAAAATTGAAATGCGTTAAGAGTCTAGAAGCCTCAAAACATTATTGAGAAGTAGTTGATAGACCCTTCCATTATTATTATTATTATTATTATTATCATTATTATTATTATTATCATTAAGAAGAAACCAATGAAATTATTAGTATAATATTGGTTTCTTTGCTGGACCCATGAAAATGCTGGGTTTGATTCCCGCAGGCCTACCACTTGAATCTGATACAGTGGAATGGGAATAGGAAAACATACAATTCCATGATTTCTTTTCTGAAACATATTTAATATTCCATGAATTAATAATTCTTAATCCTTGAGAAATCCAACTTCATCTTTTATATGGTATACTTGGGATTTCCTTTCTTCAGATAAGATACACATCTGATGAAATGTATTAAAATATTTCTTTGATAGCATTCATTGTTTGAATATAATAAATTTCAACAATTTGTCTCTTGGACACGTTTATAATGTCTTACAGAGCTTGAATATGAAATTATTGAGAAAAAAATAATAAAAAAACATTACGTCCAAAACAGAGACCAGGACATACTGATTAATACATCTCTTGTTTACTTGGAGAATGTCTATGGTGCATGCCTACATGGTTATATTTTAAGACCATGGAAATGGAGGTAGATAGATCACCAACTTTGCAGACACACTAGCATTCCATGTGGTCACAGATTTCTAACTTTGTTGCTAGCTGAATGTGATTGCATAGTAGAAACATTACTCATCAAACTGAACATTTTGCACACCTGTCCTGAATCTGCATAATCTTTCTAGAATATGTTTCATTATTATGAGGAAAATTTGCATATTTTTGTAGTGGAGGTGGTAATTCTCGACTTCTTGAGGAGCTTGCCCATTTGGTCCTGCTGCCTGACCAAGAGGGAAGATTGGTCACAGGGCCTGAATATGATTGAACATAAGTTAAATGGTTTGCAGGTGCAAAATAAAGAACATGTGCAAATCTATAGTAGGAAAAAGGAAAAGGAAAAGCACACCAACTAGATGAACAAAATCTTAGCTTTGGCAAAGGAAAAATACTAATTTCCTTCTTATGCTACATTCTTTGGTTTGTTTATCATGAGCACGAAACTATTCTGGAAGCACTCCTTTAAAGTGTTGGAGATTAATTCTTTTAGCATGATAAACTAAGAGAGTTCTTATTAAGATGGAAACTTAATATGGAGTTCTTGGTAGTTTTGAAAATCTTAGTCAAGTGCCAAATTCAAGGGACTCATGACTAGTAATCCTTCAGAAACAAGGGATTATATCATAACTAGACTGATTAGTGGTCCAGTTTTTCATTTTTCTTCATGGCTCTCTCGTTGAATGTTCCAGGGCTCTGTTCAATAGACTGTGTTTTAGATTCCCCTACTTTAAGACAGTAGCAATAATATTTTTAACCATTTTATGCATGCAGCATGGACTAAATGTACAGCACAGAATGTGAAGAAACAAAATCTATGCTTTTTCAAATGAGATCCGTTTTAAAGAAGATGCAAAGCATGCAATCTAATCAAGCCTCTTGAAGAAAACAAGTAAAATCTCTTGTTGTTTGGATGAAACCTTTGGCATGTCTAAACATGTGAAAGATGTTTTGGGTTTTCACATCCCAAACTCGAACCATGCAAGTAGCAGCTTTACTGTTCTAAAGTTTTAATGGGGAAGCACAATATTTATTATAAACTACGAATATTATTAATCCATCTATGAGTAAAATTATGACGTATCATCAACTTCATGTTGGTGTGTGACAACCACAGCACCTTTTTAAGGACTAAAATTAAAAAGATATACCACACCAACCATCATAGACTAACAATGCCAGAATTACTTAATTCAGTAAAGATAGGAAAAACAAAAACAAATAACAAAATAACTCCTGTGATCAGGTAGTGAACCGATGATGTGCAGCCCATAACTGTTGCTAGGTGAACTTTCAGCATTAAGGGCAGCAATATAGATTTTACCATCTTGAAAGCCAGCGTACAAGACATGTTCACCAGGGTCTAAAGCAATTGCATCAATGATGGAAGGAAACATAATGTTTCTTAATAATCTTCCCCTGGACAAGCTTCCCATATCAGCAATGTACAATATATCAAGAAACCTTTATAAAGCAACTAGGAGAACAAAAGGATAGCACCATATATTAGCAAAAAAGGCATCAGAATCACATCAAGTAATTACAAGTAGTCAAAAGATCTACTATGCAATAAGGTTCTATCACCAGCATGATAGATTTGTCATAAACACACACCAAAAAAATGGTGATCTATTCTCTTCTGAGAGAGCATTAGTTGCTCAAGCAACCCTCGTCTTTACAACTATATGACTAATCTTCAATTTATGAGTAAGAAAATGCTTTGGCAGATGCCTCAACATCAATCTCACAATCAGAAAAATATCACCTTGATACCAGAACATTTTTTAGCTTTAATATTACCCGCTCAAAAACAGAAACCGAAAAGGACTATAAATAGGTTCAGTTATGGTGCCAATAACTTGCCACCTAAAGATTCCATCTTGATTCTAATGCATAGTCCAGAAGGAAGCTCTAGTTACCAATCTTCCAAGACATTACATGCATTATTTGGGCTTTCAACTAAAAGCAGAACAAACCTTACATGTGTGATCCTCAGAAGCCGACACTATAATTGCATTGCTTCTACCTTAACCCATAACGATATAAGTTACAAGCAGGGTGTGTTCTGCAAAACAATGCTCTGTACAGATGCCCTGCCTGCAGCCTTCTAACATCATCAAATACCCTAACATAACAAGCTAATAACCAAAATAATCAAATTAACAAGCGCAATCCTAACAGAACATGGAGCATGCATGAAAAGCGACCAAACTCTAACGCATCCATCCTCTGATCCAGAAATGAGGAGTGAATCATCCTCGGAGAAAACCAAGCATGTAACTGCCTCATAATGAGCGTGCCTTTTCTTTGATAGCTTACCCGTTACAACCTAAATTGTCAAAAGAAAGTAAAACCTAAAAACCTTAGCTTTAGCTAACAAATCAATGGCAAATAAATAAAGCAATTGAATCTCACCTCCCAAAGGTAAATATCACCGGATGAACCTCCAGCAACGATGTATCTACCTTCGCTATTAGCAGCGAGCGGTTTAACAGCTTCCGCGGGAAAGCTTTTAACTTTTGCCTGAGGCTGTGGGGAAGAGAAAGAGTTCAGGCGAAGAGTGGAAGAGCTAGTATGGTTTTTAGAGTAAACCTTGGACTAAGACTAGTAAAGGAGGTGGCGGAGGGGTGACAAAGTTGAGAGCAGGCAAGGAAACGGCAACCTACGGAGTCGAGGCCGTGGGGAGCAGAGGAGAAAGCCTTGTAACGGAGTTGCTCGGGACCCAGTTAGTCGGTCCCGGCAATCAATGCCGATGTCAATTGATGATGGCGCTATTACTACATTCATTGTTGTTTGGACAAATTTGTTACAATTTTTTATTTTGTTCGAGAACTGGGTTTTATTCAACAGTACAGACCGGGGGGTTTTGTTGGGGTTTAAGTACTACAGTACAGAGGTGAATGCTGGACCCTAAACGAGGCCGTTTCTATATTTATTGGTCATCCTGGGCTGAGCCTTAAATGGGCCTCAAAGCGGAGTCTTCTCCGAGACTGAGAGAACCCTAAACCCCAAACTAAACCAATAAAATAAAACCTAATGCCTAACCTAACCAAAATCAAGTAGTATCTATAATATATAAAAACAAATATTAGAAGTCTGTTCTTCCTAAAGGATAAAGTAAATGCTAAAATGAATGCAGGTCTACAACCAAAAGGGACAAAATTGGGGATATTTCACCCAACAAATCTATCTATATATTCTAAAATTTATATGAGTGCTTAGCCATGTGCATTGCCGCACTCTATGTATTTATATATTTACAGTTCTAATCCAAAGCAGATCACCACATCTGTTTTTTTAAAACTCACATTCTAGTTGAATATATCAGACGAAAACTTATTATTTATGGGTAAGATAGAAAGCCAATGGAGTGATGCCCCCGAAAGCCTTTAAAACTTATGTTGTAGTCCCATACTGTAAGAAAACAACAAATATTCAATGCATTATTGAAAATGATGCTTCAAATTCATCACCAATCCAAATGTACTTTGCTCAACAAATTGGATGAAGGAGAAAAAGCAGCTAAGATCGAGATTAAACAAATGGACACATGCATCTTTGCAGCCTTTTACACATTTCTTTATTTCCTCTCTATACATACACTTTTTCTTAATGTAGATGTTATTTAATAGTCTTCTCTTTTTCTAAATTGTCAATAAAGTGTTGGACCAAAAGGAATGCAAAAACAAAGTGGATTTCCAAAGTTCAAACAAGAAGAGGAGTAGGAAATAAAAGAGAAAAGAAACTTATGTCTTTTTTTGTTTTTTTAATTTCACATTTCTCTCTTCCTTTTTCTTTTTCTAAACTTTCTGGGGAAAAAAAACAAAATAGAAGAAAATTTTCTTGGTAATATGTTAAATTGCAAAATATTAAATAAAAAAAATCAATGAATATGTTAATAGTAGTACCTTTTTTCTAGTATATTAATTTCTCCCATGCCATCCTTCTGCATCACACGTACACTTCATTACTAGGTCACGTGCAATACTACAACATCAACTTGAGAAAAAGGGTAAGAGGCTGGCATAGACATATATAGTGTCAAACTAGCTTATTAGGGTTTAGGGTGTTTCTTTTTTAGAATTTTATTTTTGGTATGATATGGAAAAGAAAGCATGTGCACGACAAAGATACTGTAAGAATTACATATCGATGCATTTATGTCTCTAGGTAGAACTTAAATAGATGTTTCTTAACTTACTTTCATCACTGTCTCACATAGTTTTCTCTGTCTTGGGTAATTAATAACAGCATGAAAAAATATACAGAAAGAAAGAAGCAGATTCAAGAAAAATAGAAAGCAAAGAGCCTGTTGAAATGCCTAGTCAAACTTTATCTGAAACTTTATTTGTATTGGGATTTTAGACAAAGAGACAACAAGTAAAAGACGTAAAAGAGAAAATGGGGTGTTTTTTCTTGGGAAGAAGGAGGGTTGCATTGTTTAGCTGTCAGTCAAGCGTTCTATCTTAAGGTTTTTGGTGTGGAAGAAGAGGAAAGAGAGATTGGAATTAGTAAGAAGAAAAGAGGGATCCGTAGATGGATTTTGAAGACGTTGATCAGATACTTAAAGTAGGAAAAGGCAAAGGTTTTCTGCTCCTCAGAATAAGTATAGAAGCCTTGATTGCAACATTTCAAACAACATTTTTAGTTATTTTCTCTTATATTTCGCTTTCATCGAATTACTCACTCTTTTGGAATTTGTTTTTTTTTTACTCTCTATCTGATTCTCAAATTTAAAACTCGGTATTTGGGGTTTTTCCTTTTTTGCTCGACTGACAGTTGAGAGGAACAAGAAATGATAATGGAGCTGATTATGATTATAAGCTTCATCAAACGATATGATAACCTTCTTTTTTGACAATAATCATAACCGTAATCATAATTACACTGATGATGATGAGAAACCAAATGTGAACTGCTGGTTATTTACCCCTCATTTTTAAAGTAAATCTTTTTGAATGGGATTTTTTTTAATTTCGGAAGAGGGTATCAATTAAAAGCATGGGTTGTACGTATCATTCATTAATGGAGTAAGCAGAGAAAGCCCTTGAGAAGCTGTCAATGGGTCAGCTATAGCCAGAGACTTTCTCAGGCTCACTTGAAACTGAGGACACTGTCTCTCTGATATTTCTCTCCTGCATTAATGCAAGCATATATGTAACTGGAACATACAGTACAGATATCAGAATCGTGAAGAAAGGGAGCAAGAAAGGGCATGAGCAATAAATTGCACCAATGGAAAACTGAAGAAACATCAAAGAAAAGATTGGTGTTGAAATTTTGAAATTGATTTTCATCTTCACTCTAACCCAAAACCCACCTGCATTCATGTGGCTAGCTAGGTAGGGGAAAGAAAATAGTACCGGCACTAAAAATTATATACAGTCACAAACACTCACACACGCACAATTTCCTCCAACAATATCATCATCAGATTCTAAGAGATAAACAAAAAGAAAAAAAAAAGATGGAAAAGGAAGCTAGAATATTCTTTGAATGGATATTTGAAACTAACATGTAGGAGGCATAAGGTTCAGCCGTAAATCATCTTTTTCCAAGACCAAACGTGCTTTGTTAGTCTCCATGTTAGTTGCACCATACTCGGGGTGCAACCTCTTCTTTGATTGTAAGGGTACACCAAAGAGCTTTGTTTTGCAACTATTGCTGCATGGTTCTTCAAGAATCGTCAAGGAGCTTTGGGATGTAGCCGTTGGAGAGTTCAAAACTTGCACTCGGGGCTTCTGACTATTTGGATAGTGCCCAAGAAGCTGGTTGGAAGGCTTTTGCAATAATGAACTATTGGTGGTGGTGGTATTAACAACAGGAGCAGCAGCAACGGATGAAGGAGGGCCATAAAGAAGCAAAGAAGGGGAGTATGAATTGCTTGGAGTGACAGGCTTAACATGGTTTTGAACAAAATAGATAATATCATTGTAAAGCTTTTTCATATGGGCAAGTTCAGACATCAGCAAGTTGTTGCTTTTTCTCAGCCTCTCATTGTCTTCTGATAAAGCTGTGACCGAGCTATTATAGCCTCCACCCCCGCCGCCACCAGCAACTGAGACTCCAGTGCCTCCTCTTGGAGAAGAAAGTGCCGGTGAGTCACACCAGTTGGCTTGTTCGTCTGAGTCTGCTGGAGAAATGCTGACTCGGCTTGGAAACGAAAAGAAACTCGGGGCATTAACCAAAGGAGAATGTGGGTGGTGATGGTGATGATGATGGTTTATCCCCACTTGTGGTTGCGCAGTTTTCCTTCTGTGGATCTCACAAAGCAAGTGTTTTTCTCCTTTCTTGAAGAACTCATTGGCAAACTCCCATCTGTCTGGCACAATCTTCCTAAAACCCTAGTTCCATTAACAAAAGAAAAACGCAGAACAAACCCAGATCAGTAAAATAACCCCCAAAAAGAAAAGAATTTACAAGAAAAAAGAGAAAGGGATAAAGACTGGGTATTTTTATTATTATACATAAGTATTGAGCTGTCTGACAAAGCTGGAGAAGTTGTTGTGCTTGAAGTAATTAGGGAGAAGATCACGAGCAAACTCAGGAGGTCTCCAAACAACGAAAGTAGTGTCATCTTCACCCCATGAAACGATGTGGTCAGTGGCGGGATCATCGACTAGTTGGTAGGTTTTAGTGAGGAATGGAGCTGGCACTGATTTGTGGGAGTCTAGTGATAGTAATATCCCTTCACAGTTATCAAGCATCAGAGCCATTGAAAGATGAAAGCAGGAATGGAATGAAAGAGAGGGAAGAGAATGGAGAGAGAGATGGTTGAGGGAGATACAAGGGGTTTAGAGCAGACGATCAGGTCAGGACAGATAGTTTGATGGGTAGATCCTTGGGTGGGATAAAAATGTTGGGAAAAAAAGGGTTGGGGGTGTTACTGTAAAGAAGCGGTTGTTTTTTTTTTTGGCTTTATTAATGCTTCTTTTTTTTTTTTCGGTTGGCAAGTTTTTACGTGTTATTTTTTTGTGGGTAGGAGGATTGGTATATATTTGTTGCTCTCCTCGGTTATGTAGTGTGCGAGAATATGTGTCTATCTGTCTGTATAGGACTGTTAAATAAGGGCCTTCCAAGACAAACCCGTGACTCATTCTCTCTCTTTTCTGACAATTGATCCCTCCTCGCGCACCCACTTAAAATCAGGCACAGGGGCATGGATGGTTGCAGTGTGTCTCTGGGAATTGACAATGTAACCCCCCCTCCTTCCCTGTTTTTTTTCCTCCCTTGTCACGTTCTATATTTTAATGTTGCTTATCTTAATATAGTCAACAGTTCCTTAATGCAGAAACTTGAACGAGAAGGGTAACCATTGTTCATATTTGATCTTAAAAAAGTCTTTTGCATTTTTGAGTATGTTCGTGCTACTCATAATTAGAAACTATGGGTATTGGGTAATATGGTCAGAGTGGGCGACTTGTTCTTTTGATGCATGAAACAAAAAAAAAAAAAAAAAGGAGAGGTGGTTTCACTTCATGTCAAAACTATAGGGTCCTCTTTGCCATTTTGTAGCTTTACGTTTGTTGTTTAATATCAAGAAAGCAAAGCAAAGCAAAGCAAACCCAGCCCAGGACACCCTCCTATTTGGAATCCCATGATTTTCATACACCAAAATACGACTTTGTAATAGATATATGGTAAACCATATACATCCAACGACGTGGTCACCACATTTGTTGTTCTTTTTGATAATACTCATTTTGTTTTTTGTTATTTGCTTTCGTAATATTCCGAACTTCAATGACGAAAAATAGACATGCCCAGTGGATGTAGCCGCTAGCTACCACCTTTACTGACTAATTAACTTACAATTGTAAAAACCCATATAGCTCTATGTGTTGTAGACCTTTCTCTTTGAGCCTCACAACTATGTATCAGCTTCTTTCTTTGCTCAGGTGATTGAATTATTGGCTCTAAAAGTTTCCATGGATAACTGAAAACATCACACCTTTTCCCTTTCTTTCTTGTAATCTTTCAAGAAATATTTGTTTTATTTATGTCTCTTCTCTCTCCGAGGGGCCAGGGATAATTTTCTTAAATTTGCGAGTAAAAAATGACGTTCGAAAACAGCAAGCTGAGACAAACATTCAGTCTTGGAATATTTATGGATTCTCTAATAAAATATACTATATAGAAAAGCAATACCAATAATAACATAAAAGAAAAGGGGTCGTCTAGGATTTTACTCCAACAAGTGTCAAAATTAAAACGAGATTGCATGAAAACCATATAAGCAATGAGTGGACAGTGAGGGATCCTATAAAAGCGAGGAATGGATTCATGTTGTGATGAGTGAAGGGTGAAGAAAAAGTAAGGAACATTAGGGACACCATTGGCAAAGGTGAGGTCCAAAGTGAGAAATAAAATGAAAATGATTACTAATTATTTCACATAGATCCTTATGTGATTTTATTTTTGATAATGCCAATGTTTCTCATTATTGGAAAAACAAAGTTAAAAATCTGATTCCACCTTCGAACCAAAAAAAAAAAAAACATTTACTTTGTGGCAGGAGAGGGTACTTTCCATTCTCAATAAAGGAGTTTTTTCTCCCAAAGTTAATCACCCTATAATTAACTTTTCAATATTTTTATTTATTTATCTATAATATATATATTTTATTTTTAAATTAACAAGAATATCTTTTATTTTTTATTATATTATTAAGTTAGCTTTCAAAATAATTATAATTTAATTTAGAATTATAATATTAAAAATGTTGTGCTAATTTAAGATAAAAATTATAATATAGAAAAACTAATCGATGAAAAAATTCGGTATTAATTTTATTTTTTAAAATTGTGTTTATTGGTGTAAAATATATAAAATTATTACTTGAATAGAACTCTAAGTATCTTAATTATCACTTAATTAATATTAGTTATATACCAATTAAAATTTAAGTTTAGCTTGATAAATAGTATTTGGTAATCTAGCATATTCAATCAAGTAGCATATAAAAAAATTACTTGTAAAAAATATGGAGATTTTTAGCATTTATAAGTTAGAATTATAAAAAAGAATGAAGAATTAAAGTCATGATTCATCGAAGAGACAATATCGAATCATATTCGAACAACAATGACATCAGAGAGTGACTGAAGATTATATTAATTGATGATGAGGTAATATGATACTATGATATTATTTTTTTTTAAAAATTCTATAAGTTTATATTATGCGAAGCAAGCACTCTCAAAACCATTTCTTTTTTATTATATTATTTGTTTAGTAAAAGTGGAAAATGTTTTGCGGATTTCTTTTTAAAAAGTCAAAGTTCAACCATTGTTTTTTAATCATTATTATCAAATATTTTTAGTGATTTAGTTTAAATATATTTCCTATTTATCATAAACTATTAATAATTGCTACAAGTTAATTTGCCTATTTTTTAAATTTGTTTTCAAATTATCATTATAGTTTACTTTTTTTATATATTTCCAAATTTATATGTTATTTAAAAACTAATAGAAATTTTTATTATCAATAATAGGTAACAATAATAAAAAATAAATTGTTTAAAAATTAATTAAAAAATAAACACGTAAAATTACATGCAACAAATCTAACATTAAAAACTAGTCTGAATAAAAAGGTTAGTAACTAGAATTTTATAAGTTATTGACAGACATTTAAGATTTTTATAAACAATCCATTAGTTTTACTAGTATATTTAGACACCACAACATAATTGGATGAAAGTGTAATAAAATTAAAATATTTTATTATTAGTGTATAAAAATAACTAAGCTAATATATTATAAAAGCACTTAAACTAGACATGCTTAAGGGTTGAGCTATTCAACTAAGCTCGAAGGCACGTCTGAAATATGAAAGGATTTGAGCAAAATATTAAGCTCAGAAAATGGGTTTTAAAAAAAAATTTAAAATATGAGTCAGGTCAAGCTTGAACATTTAATACTCAAGCCCGACTCGACTCGTTTTATAGTTTTATTATATATTATTTATGTATTTTGTATATGTAATTTATAATACAAAAGAAATTAAGTCTGTAGTTATATGTAATACTATAATGTAAATATTAAAAAAATGTTAAGTTACCTATATAAAAAATTATAATAATTGAAAAAATATAATTATTAAATTCTACATTAAAAATAATGTAATATATTTTGAAA
The DNA here is from genome assembly GCA_005393395.2 of Gossypium australe. NCBI lineage: Eukaryota > Viridiplantae > Streptophyta > Magnoliopsida > Malvales > Malvaceae > Gossypium > Gossypium australe. Next base: position 29,855,662 of record CM016626.1, read on the forward strand.
TTTGATTACTGTTTTTGAGATCACGATACCAAGCCTTAGATATCCCGATACTCACATGATATATTTTGAAGTTTGGCTACTGTCTTCTAGATTGTGATACCAAGCCTTTGATATCGCGACACCCACCTAACATATTTTGAAAACTTTTAATTTAGTCCTGATTTGACCTCGGGATGGTACTGAATTTTCGTAAGCTCGATTTAGACCTGGAAATGATTGTTATCATATTTTGAGTTTTATTAACACTTAATTACATGTATAAATGTTTGTATGTTGATTGAATGACTGTAGGTGCTTCGGCAACAAATGTGGCCTGTAGGTGCTTCGGCAACAAATGTGGCAACCTGTAGCTTGGACCCAATGACTGGGTCTAGCATGGGTATTACACTCTATCGCCTTAAAATGAAATTTTTTTTATTTAAGCCCCTTTATAATTTATAAAATTTTAAATTAGTAAATGTAAAATTACATGTTTTCTCTTAAAATGATAAAACTTGATTTAATCATTTAAAATTTATAAAGATATAAACTATTAAAATGATAAAATTATATTTTTATTATTATAAAAATATATAATCTAATTTGGTCAAATTTTTTTTTCTTGGATGCATACAATAGCTTCCACAACAAATGTCGTAGGTACGTTCATATTCATATGGGTACATGTGGGCATGATCAAACTTTCTTAATTTCTTACAACTACTCCAGACCTTGAAATTTCCTGCTCCCTTCTAATCGTAGTGTCAAAGTTAACTTTGATCGGAGCTTCCTTTGGTGGTACCCACCTAACGTCTGGGCGAAGAACTAAAGATTCCTGAAATCGTGCAATTAGGCTAAACTCCAATAAAGGTATGTAACTCTCTATTCTTCCTCTAATGAATATGCTTATTACGAGCATGCCACGATGCATACAATAAAAATAAATATAATATATAATATTTTTGAAATGTGATAAGTTTTGTAAAAATAAATATACTATATGTTAATAGACTAAATCAATACATAGCATAATAAGAAATTTAAATATATAGGGGTCGGAGAGATCCACTTATACAGTATAAAATTAAAGTAATTTTACATATTTTTATAATTATTTATATAATTAATATTTTAATTATCTAATCGTGATATATCATGGTCTATTTACATAGATTATGCATGCCAAATTTGATGTAAATTTAAAATTTCTAACTATTTTTTATATAAAAAATTTCAAGCGTTAAATATATATTAACGTATAGAATATTTTAGATCAATATGATAAAAATATTAGATCGCTTCGAAAATTTACATGCACGAAAGATACAATTATATTAATAAATTTAACAATTGAATCGTTAAAATATTAATCATATAAATAATTACAAAAAATATTAACTAAATCCCTCTTCATATATACGTAATGTCGAGATTTATACTTATCTTTAATCAGTGTATTAATGGTGGAATAGATTTATTATTTGGAAATAATTATAGAATAACAATAAAAAAAATGTGTTAGAAATTGTTTTATAATTAATTAAAATTGAAAGGAAAAAAGCGGGCTAAAAAGATTAATTGTCGCTCACATCATATCTTTTTTCTTTCTAAAATATACAACTATTTCTAATTTCACTTTAAAGACCATAATTAGTCGGTGCAAAGTAAATAGCCGTGCTAAAGACTAGATTTTGATCCCTCTTTTTTGGGGGGACTGTTTGTTAGCTCCTTTGTTTCCCAATGCATTATCATAACAAGAAAATAAAGATAAAGATTTTCCTAAAATGTGAGCTTCTAAGAAAACAGATCACGGTTTCACGCTAACCCTTCTATTTCCTCTTCTTTCAATTCTTCACACCCTCGCCAAACCCCTTTTCTTTATTTATTTTTATAAGTATGTATACAAGCAATTTATCTCACCCACTTACTTATGATGTCATCCTCAATTACATCAATAATTTAGTTATAAATATACATCTTCTTTTAAACTATAATTGGTATTATTATACATCTTTTATATTTTCATATTATATTTAAATAAAACAATTAAAAATATAAATTCATTATTGAATAATATTTAAAAATATTTACTACAACATCAAATTTATGAGATTAATTACCGAAATATATATAAAAAAAAAACCTATAGTGCCATAGACAGTCGCATACTAAACAAGGACGTATCCCAAATCTTGTCCTCATTTTCCCACCGGTCATTGTAGAATCAAAATTAAGAAACATAACAAAGTTGCATGCTTATTAGTGATGCAACACGATATTTGAAAGAACTGAATAATGCATAACGTGACTGCTTGTCACATCTAAGGCCACCGGTACCCTTTTCCTTCTACCCAAAACCAAAATATCTTACCCTTTGTAAACATAAGTTTCAATTCCAAATAAGACAAAAAAAATTGGAATAGATGGATTTAATCGAAACGTTTCGACTTCATCTTGAATAGGTTTGGAGAGGTATTATGTTTTGAATTTGATTAATTCTTTTGCATGGGTTTGGAGAAATGTTTTGTTAAGAATTTCATCAAATTTAAAATGTCAAGTATCTTTAAAACTTGAATTTATTTTTACATTTCTATTAATGTACCTAGAATAAACTCTTGCATTGACAGAGGCGAGAACGAGGGGGCAGCAGGGGCCTTAGCCCCCAAAATGAGAATTTTTCAAGTCCCTTCATAAATAGAGAAATTATAAATTAATATATAGTGAAATCGCATTTTGGCCCCTTAAAATAAAAAAATTTCAACTCAATCCTCTTATAAATAAAGAAATTATAAATTAATTTATAATAAAATTACACTTTAACTCCCTTGAAAATAAAAAAAAGATGATGCTTAATGTAACACCCCTTACCCGAGACCGTTGCCGGAGTCGAGCACGAGGCATTACTAAACTTAACTACTAATTCGGCATAAAATTTAAAACTGTCCATCTGCATCATAGTCACTAAAATATTTATATCTGGAGCTACGGAACTCCAAATTAAGATCCGTAAATTTTCCATGAAACTAGGTTCATATATCTTTTTACTGTAATTTTTCCAGAATTTTTCATGTGGCCAATTGGTACAGTTTATTCATTAAAGTTTCCCCTGTTTCACCATTCAACTACTCTGACCTTTCTTCACTATAAATCAATTTTCTCTTTGTACAGAATCTCCTTGTTTAGCTCATTTGAAACTAGACTCATTCAGCATTTCATACATATAAATTTTAATCCACAATTATTTTTGTGCAATTTCTAATGATTTTTCAAAGGCAGAACAGGGGATCACGAATTCATTCAGAACCAGTTTCACTAAAATTTAAATATCTCATTATTTCCATTTCTTTTGCTTACTCTATTTCTTTTATATGAAAATAGACTCAAAGAGCTTTCAATTCATATCTCCTTCACTTTCTAATTCCATTTCTTCTACTTTTGGTGATTTTTCAAAATCACGTTACTGCTGTAAATCAAAAACTGTTTCATTACAAAATATTATTAACTAGTTTATAACATCTTTTCTCCATCTCATTTAAACTCTATACATGCCATATAAATCTTTAAACATAAAACAAAAGCTACCGGAATTGATCTGGATAGTGAGCTTTACTGTGATGATCCGATCTACCACTTCTCTTTAATTCAATCTACATAAAAATATCAAACACACACAAGTAAGCTTAATAAAGCTTAGTAAGTTCATTAGTTTAAAAGTAACTTACCACACATAATATTTCCAAAACAATAATAAAACATTTACTAAAGTTCCCTGCCATTCACAACCATTGTTTAAGTACTTCACATAGTTGAGCTAAACTTTAATGATCATTCAATCTCTTTCATTTGATTCACACCTTTTATATCACTTATTATCAAATTAGGAAACGACTTACGAATTTGAGTACGTCGTTACTCAATGTCACGTTTCACAACTCAGTATGGATGATACCATACCTACATTTCATATCTCAATATGGATGATACCATACCTACATTTCATAACTTAGTATGGATGATACCATACCTACATTTCACATTTGCCATGGATTAACCATGGTCTTATCTGTCAATTCATCACGTGTCACGACACGAACGTACTCAATTCTGCGTTTTTCCTAACTTGAATTACCGCTATTTATTTTTTTCATTTATCATATTTTTCACAATCCCATAGCAAATTCATATTTAACAGCCCATTATATCATTCAATCTTAAACATATAAATTCAACCATATGAACTTACCCGGCAGGTTTGTAGAAGATATTGAAATTTGGGAACTACTCTGCAACTTTTTCTTTTCCTCTTTCTTCTTTGGGTTCTTGATCTATAATGTAAACATATTTCCACTCATTAGCATTTATTTCATTTCTATTTCACTTCATAATTTATGCTCTTCAATTTTTGAATTTGCACTTTTACCCCAAAATTTACAGTTTTTACAATTTAGTCCCTGTTCAATTTAGCCATCAATTGAACTAATTTTTCTCAATCAACACTTTATTCTATCATTACAAACTATTTCACAACCTTTGATATTCTGAATTTCAACACCAACCTCTAATTCACAACTTTTTTCACAATTAGGTCCTAAATATCATTTCCTATCAAAATCACTTAATAAAACCACCTTAATATGAAATTAGAATTTAAATTTCATAATAATTCATCATAAACTTCCATTTCTCAGCAAGAGTAACTTTTAATTTTACCCACCAAATCAAAAACTAATGAATTCTATAAGTGGATCTAGTTGTAAAAGTCATAAAAACATAAAAATTATCAAGAAAAAGCATGAATTAAACTCACAGGATGTAATAGTATGAAAACAAGCTTTCTCCAAAACTCCTCTGACGTTTTTGGCTGAGATAATTGTGAAGATTACTCTAGATTATTATCAATCTTATCTTAATAACATATTAAAATTACAAAATTCCAATTTTGCCCTTATTATCCTTATCTTTGTGATGATTTTCTTCCACTTGCCGTCCAGCCTTTTCACATTTGGGTTAATTTCCCTATAAATCCTCTTTCTTTTAACACTTGAGCTATTTAATTCTTCTAGAAATTTTGCATTTGTTACAATTTAGTCCTTTTTATTAAATTGGCTACCCAAACATTTAAATTTCTCAACCAAACTTTAATACTAACTTAATAACACTCCATAAATATTTCTAAAAATATTTATGGCTCAATTTTCAAATTCGAGGTCTCGATACCTCGTTTTTGACCCATTTGACCTAATAAATTCTTTTAATTCACTAAATTCACCAATCCACAAATTCTTCTAAATTCTCACTTGACTCATAAATATTAAATTACTATCTTATTCAATCTTACTTGCCGAATTTAGTGATCTCATATCACCATTTCCGACACCACTGAAAATTAGGCCGTTACAACTCTCCCCCCTTAAAAATTTCGTCCTCGAAATTTGTTACCTGAAAATAGATTTGGATACTGTGATCTCATTGACTCCTCTGTTTCCCAAGTTGCCTCCTCCATACCATGTCGATGCCATAATACTTTAACCAATGGTATTTTCTTGTTCCGCAACTCTTTAACTTCACGAGCCAAAATCTTCATTGGTTCTTCTGAATAAGTCATATCTGGTTGAAGCTCAATTTCAGTATGAGGAATTACGTGTGAAGGATCTGACCTATACCGCCTTAACATAGACACATGAAACACATAGTGAATCTTTTCAAGTTCCGGAGGTAAAGCCAACCGATAAGCTACAGGACCAACCCTTTCCACAATTTTATATGGCCCTATAAATCTAGGACTCAATTTTCCTTTTCTGCCAAATCGTAACACCTTCTTCCACGGTGAAACTTTTAAAAATACTTGATCACCCACTGCATATTTTATGTCTCTTCGTTTCAAATCCGCATATGACTTCTGACGGTCTGAAGCAGCTTTTAGACTATCTCGAATAGCTCGGACTTTCTCTTCAGTTTCCCGAATCAAATCAACCCCAACTATTTTTGATTCACTCAATTCAGACCAACACAATGGAGTCTTGCATTTCCTACCATAAAGAGCTTCAAACGGTGCCATCTTTATACTAGACTGATAGCTATTATTGTAAGCAAACTCAGCCAAAGGTAAATACCTTTCCCAACTGTCACCAAACTCGAGTATGCAACATCTTAACATATCTTCTAGAATTTCAATCACTCGCTCTGACTGTCCATCTGTTTGAGGATGAAATGCTGTACTAAAATTTAATTTGGTACCTAAAGCTTCTTGTAGTTTATTCCAAAATCTCGAAGTAAACCTCGGATCTCGGTCTGAAATGATAGATACTGGAACTCCATGTAGTCTCACAATCTCTGACACATACAATTCTGCTAACTTCTCAAGTGAAAAATCTGTTCTGACTGGAATAAAGTGTGCTGACTTTGTCAATCTATCAACAATCACCCATATCGAATCTTTCTTTCTTGGAGTCATAGGCAATCCTGACACAAAATCCATTGTAACACGCTCCCACTTCCATTCGGGAATCATAATGGGTTGTAGTAAACCCGTTGGCACTTGATGCTCTGCTTTAACTTGCTGACAAATCAAACATTTTGCAACTAATTCTGAAATTTCTCTTTTCATACCAGGCCACCAATATATCTTTTTCAAATCGCCATACATTTTCGTACTGCCCGGATGAATAGAATACATACTATTATGTGCTTCAGAAAGAATATTATTCTTCAAATCAGAATTGTTTGGAACACAAATTCTGTTATGATAACGCAACATACCTTTATCATCAATGCTGAACTCTGAATCTAAATTATCTCGAACCATTTTTCGTTTAAATACCAATTTCGGGTCTTCATTCTGCAGTTTTTGAATTTGTTGAAGAAACATGGGTTTCACTTTCAACTCTGCTAATACAACACCTTCTTCATTAATAGCCAAATGAGCATTCATTAACCGAAGTGCAAACAATGATGACTTTCGACTAAGTGCATCAGCAACTACATTAGCTTTTCCTGGATGGTTGTCAATAACCAAATCATAATCTTTCAGCAACTCTAACCACCGTCTCTATCTTAAGTTCAGTTCCTTCTGAGTCATTAAGTATTTCAGACTTTTGTGATCCGTATAGATATAAACTTCTCACCATATAAGTAGTGTCTCTAAATTTTTAAAGCAAAAACAATTGCAGCTAATTCAAGATCATGTGTAGGGTAATTCTTTTCATGTGGTTTTAATTGCCGTGAAGCATAAGCCACCACCTTTCCTAACTGTATTAACACACAACCCAACCCATTCAAAGATGCATCACTATACACAACAAACGGTATACCTGATTCTGGTTGAGTCAAAACTGGAGCTTCTGTTAACATTTTCTTCAATTGGTCAAAGCTCTGTTGACATTTACCAGACCATACAAACTCAACATTTTTTTGTAACAAACGAGTCATTGGTGAAGCAATCATGGAAAAATTCTTTACAAAACGGCGATAATACCCTGCTAGTCCCAGAAAACTTCGTACTTCAGTTACATTCTTCGGTGTTTTCCAATTCACCACTGCTGAAACTTTACTTGGATCCACACGAATTCCTTCAGCAGATACAATGTGACCCAGAAATCCAACTTCATGAAGCCAAAACTCACATTTACTAAACTTTGCATATAACTACTTTTCTCTCAAAGTCTGTAATACAATTCTCAAGTGTTGTGCATGCTCGGATTCTGTCTTTGAATAGACCAATATGTCATCAATAAATACCACCACAAATCTATCCAAATAAGGCTGAAAAATCCGATTCATTAAATCCATAAATGCAGCAGGGGCATTTGTTAAACCAAAAGGCATTACCAGAAATTCGTAGTGACCATACCGAGTTCGAAAAGCAGTCTTTGGCACATCACACTCTTTAACCTTCAGTTGATAATACCCAGAACTAAGATCTATCTTTGAAAACACTGTAGCACCTTTCAATTGATCAAATAAATCATCGATACGAGGTAATGAATATTTATTTTTAATTGTTACCTTATTCAGCTGTCTGTAATCAATACACAATCTCAAGGAGCCATCTTTCTTTTTCACAAATAAAACAGGTGCGCCCCAAGATGATGTACTCGGTCTGATGAACCCCTTATCCAATAACTCTTGCAATTGTGTCTTCAACTCTTTTAACTCAGCTGGTGCCATTCTATATGGAGCTATTGATATCGGAGCTGTACCCGGAATTACATCAATTACGAATTCAACCTCACGATCTGGGGGTAAACCAGGTAATTCCTCAGGAAACACATCAGTAAACTCATTAACAACTGGCAATTGTTCCATCTTCAATTCAGAACCCCGAGTATCAAGAATATAAGCTAAAAATGCTTCATTACCCTTCCGAATCAATTTCTGGGCTGTAATGGCTGAAATAGTTCTGACATCATTCTTTTTATCTCCAAACTCAGCCGAAACTATTTTCCCTGTCTGACATTTTAAATCAACCCGTTTTTCTTTACAATTCACTATGGCATCGTGTTTAATCAACCAATCCATGCCAAGAATAACATCAAATTCTCGGAAAGGTAACAACATTAAATCAGCAGAGAATTCACAGCCTTGTATTTTCAGTGGACACTTCCGACATATTAAATTAACTAACACACTTTGCCCTAACGGATTAGTGACTTGCATATCAAAATCACTGGACTCAACAGTCATTTTCTTTTCTGACACTAATGCAGTGCAAATATATGAATGCGTAGATCCAGGATCAATTAAAGTATACATAGAATCATTAAAAAGATGGAAAATACCAGCTATCACATCTGGAGCAGAAGCTTCCTCTCTTGCCCGAGTAGCATATGTACGTGCAGGTGCCCTTGTTTCTGATCGGGCCACAGTATCTCTCATTCCTGAACGAGCAGTCTCAGCAACACTACTTTGACCCGAACGTCTACTTTTCTGAGGAGTATTTGTTTGCTTCTCGCCTTGTTCTTTACTTTCTTTTAATGGCTGAGGACAGTCCCGAATAAAATGATCAGTTCCACCACATCTATAACAAGCTCCGGTTCTTCCCCAACATTCACCAATATGAAATCTACCACAATTTTTGCATCTAGGTCTCGGAATATTTTGCACACTACCAGTACTAGCTGCTGGTTTATTAGTCACTCCGACCTCCCTTTGAGTTGTTTTACTTTTATTCGATCGTTCTAGAATTGTAACAGGCCGACTAGAATCATCTCTGAACTTTTTAGCCGGAAAAGTTGAAGTTGGTCTAGAGAAACTTCTTTTGTATACTTCTTTACCTTTTCTGTCTCTTTGCATTTTTCTGTTATACACTTCTTCCATCTTTTGAGCTCGATCAGATAGAACCACAAATTCTCGAATCTCTGTGCCTCCAATCATCATTCTGATTTCATCATTAAGCCCTTCTTCAAATCTAATGCACATTTCTTCCTCTGTCGGTACAACATCCCGAGCATATTTACTGAGATACACAAATTCTCTTTCATATTCGGCCACTGTTTTATTCCCTTGTCGAAGATCAAGAAATTCCCTCTTCTTCTTATCCAAATATCTCCTTCCCACATACTTCTTTTTAAACTCATTTTGGAAGAATTCCCAAGTAAGTTTATCCACAGGTACCACTGCCTCAATGGTTGCCCACCAATTATACGCTTCTTCTTTCAATAATGAAACTGCACACCTCAGATAGTCCTCCGAAGAGCAAATCATCTGTTTGAAAACTCTCTCCAAACTCTTTAGCCAATACTTTGCTTTAACTGGATCATCATCCGATCTTCCCCGAAATTCTTCAGCTCCGAACTTTCTGAGTTTCTCAATCGGTGTTCTTTTGATAGATTCATCTATTGAAGGAGGAGCAACTGGGGCTGTAACTGGTGGTACAGTAGGGGGAGGAGGAGGTTGTTGTGCCTGACTTCTTCCTTGTATTGTTTCACTAAACCACTGATTCATTACCCCGTAAATCAAATTTTTAAGTTCTTCCTCTCTCATCAAAGAAATCGAAACATTATTACTTGTTGCCTGCTCAGAAGTCTGTACTCTACTATTAACTTCCTCTTCATGATCAGCACCCTCGGGTCTATCAGACATCTTTACAATCTATAACAAAAATTAATAGTTAGATCGGATCATTCACATCCCACTATCACAGATTTATATGGCATGTATTTCCAAACATTTTATACATCAAATCCGTTCCGAGAATCGTCTAAACCAAAGCTCTGATACCAATAAATGTAACACCCCTTACCCGAGACCGTTGCCGGAGTCGAGCACGAGGCATTACTAAACTTAACTACTAATTCGGCATAAAATTTAAAACTGTCCATCTGCATCATAGTCACTAAAATATTTATATCTGGAGCTACGGAACTCTAAATTAAGATCCGTAAATTTTCCCTGAAACTAGGTTCATATATCTTTTTACTGTAATTTTTCCAGAATTTTTCATGTGGCCAATTGGTACAGTTTATTCATTAAAGTTTCCCCTATTTCACCATTCAACTACTCTGACCTTTCTTCACTATAAATCAATTTTCTCTTTGTACAGAATTTATATGGCCTCTTTGTTTAGCTCATTTGAAACTAGACTCATTCAGTATTTCATACATATAAATTTTAATCCACAATTATTTTTGTGCAATTTCTAATGATTTTTCAAAGGCAGAACAGGGGATCACAAATTCATTCAGATCCAGTTTCACTAAAATTTAAATATCTCATTATTTCCATTTCTTTTGCTTACTCTATTTCTTTTATATGAAAATAGACTCAAAGAGCTTTCAATTCATATCTCCTTCACTTTCTAATTCCATTTCTTCTATTTTTGGTGATTTTTCAAAATCACATTACTGCTGTAAATCAAAAACTGTTTCATTACAAAATATTATTAACTAGTTTATAACATCTTTTCTCCATCTCATTTAAACTCTATACATGCCATATAAATCTTTAAACATAAAACAAAAGCTACCGGAATTGATCTAGATAGTGAGCTTTGCTGTGATGATCCGATCTACCACTTCTCTTTAATTCAATCTACATAAAAATATCAAACACACACAAGTAAGCTTAATAAAGCTTAGTAAGTTCATTAGTTTAAAAGTAACTTACCACACATAATATTTCCAAAACAATAATAAAACATTTACTAAAGTTCCCTGCCATTCACAACCATTGTTTAAGTACTTCACATAGTTGAGCTAAACTTTAATGATCATTCAATCTCTTTCATTTGATTCACACCTTTTGTATCACTTATTATCAAATTAGGAAACGACTTACGAATTTGAGTACGTCGTTACTCAATGTCACGTTTCACAACTCAGTATGGTTAATACCATACCTACATTTCACAACTCGGTATGGATGATACCATACCTACATTTCATATCTCAGCATGGATGATACCATACCTACATTTCATAACTCAGTATGGATGATACCATACCTACATTTCATATCTCAGCATGGATGATACCATACCTACATTTCATAACTCAGTATGGATGATACCATACCTACGTTTCATAACTCAGTATGGATGATACCATACCTACATTTCACATTTGCCATGGATTAACCATGGTCTTATCCGTCAATTCATCACGTGTCACGACACGAACGTACTCAATTCTGCGTTTTTCCTAACTTGAATTACCGCCATTTATTTTTTTCATTTATCATATTTTTCACAATCCCACAGCAAATTCATATTTAACAGCCCATTATATCATTCAATCTTTCACCAATAAACATATAAATTCAACCATATGAACTTACCCGGCAGGTTTGTAGAAGATATTGAAATTTGGGAACTACTCTGCAACTTTTTCTTTTCCTCTTTCTTCTTTGGGTTCTTGATCTATAATGTAACATATTTCCACTCATTAGCATTTATTTCATTTCTATTTCACTTCATAATTTATGCTCTTCAATTTTTGAATTTGCACTTTTACCCCAAAATTTACAGTTTTTACAATTTAGTCCCTGCTCAATTTAGCCATCAATTGAACTAATTTTTCTCAACCAACACTTTATTCTATCATTACAAACTATTTCACAACCTTTGATATTCTGAATTTCAACACCAACCTCTAATTCACAACTTTTTTCACAATTAGGTCCTAAATATCATTTCCTATCAAAATCACTTAATAAAACCACCTTAATATGAAATTAGAATTTAAATTTCATAATAATTCATCATAAACTTCCATTTCTCAGCAAGAGTAACTTTTAATTTTACCCACCAAATCAAAAACTAATGAATTCTATAAGTGGATCTAGTTGTAAAAGTCATAAAAACATAAAAATTATCAAGAAAAAGCATGAATTAAACTCACAGGATGTAATAGTATGAAAACAAGCTTTCTCCAGAACTCCTCTGACATTTTTGGCTGAGATAATTGTGAAGATTACTCTAGATTATTATCAATCTTATCTTAATAACATATTAAAATTACAAAATTCCAATTTTGCCCTTATTATCCTTATCTTTGTGATGATTTTCTTCCACTTGCCGTCCAGCCTTTTCACATTTGGGTTAATTTCCCTATAAATCCTCTTTATTTTAACACTTGAGCTATTTAATTCTTCTAGAAATTTTGCATTTGTTACAATTTAGTCCTTTTTATTAAATTGGCTACCCAAACATTTAAATTTCTCAACCAAACTTTAATACTAACTTAATAACACTCCATAAATATTTCTAAAAATATTTATGGCTCAATTTTCAAATTCGAGGTCTCGATACCTCTTTTTTGACCCATTTGACCTAATAAATTCTTTTAATTCACTAAATTCACCAATCCACAAATTCTTCTAAATTCTCACTTGACTCATAAATATTAAATTACTATCTTATTCAATCTTACTTGCCAAATTTAGTGATCTCATATCACCATTTCCGACACCACTGAAAATTAGGCCGTTACACTTAATCTCTTCAAAAACAATGAAATTATAACTAAATACATAATAAACTTATATTTTAATTTATGAAAATTTATTTGTTTTGCCCCTGATTATAGGATTTGTCCAAATAATTAAATAGTTTTGCTATAGCCTTTTATTTAGCGGCACAAACTTCAAGATTTGAGAGGGTGTATTTGAATCGAGAATGCATGTCAGCAATCAAGATGAAACTCGAAATTATATGCTTTGCTTTCACCAACGACATTATATAGTTGCAGATTAAGTCACAATCCAGTTTCAATTATCTTGTATAAGTTGTGCAAAAGTGCATGTGTGGGGTCCAACTTATTTTTTAATATCCTAAAATAGTTTCCTCTTTATTAATGTTTCCTTAACTCTAAATTGCATCTTTCCCTAAACATTCAACACTCCTAACATATAATGTCGTTGAAGATATGGGAACTATAAACCGATATGCAGACATCCGATACTTGGTGTTGAACCCATCATATGTCATGGTAACATATCAGGATATTTCAAAATTTTTAAGGCATGCATTACATCTATGTCAATGTTGCACATATGATATAAAGGTTCATTTGTTATAAGAACGCGAGTAGATCCACTAGATTGAGGGGAGTTTTTAGCAATATTGGTTGAGATGTCTTGATCAAAATCGAAATCATCACCATCACTATAGCCTTCTTCTTCATCATCGATGTCATCAAGTACATCGTGATCATTAAATTCCGTGACATTTACATCGTTGTATGCTACATCATACGAGACATCCTCCATACTCGACTTGACAACATTTTTTTGAGTGCAATGTTTCCAATTGGAACTTTTGCTAGGGGAGAGGCTTGACCATTTTTTTTTGTTAATCCAACTTTGTAACACCTCACATTTGACCCGATTGCCAGATTAGAATGTGTGATGTCACATTACGTTGCTGAAGCAACTCAAGCTACTATAACACAAACACATTCAATTTAATCATCATTTAATTCATATGCATGTATTTATAAACCCTATGACTTCATTTCATCAATTTACGGGGCATAAGGGTTAATTTCAAAGCTAGGACTCAAATTCCAAATTCATGTTTAAAGGCAAGGATTTTTATGTCTTAAGACAGGTCATACATTATTATAGGATTAACTTTGAAATTTCCATGTCTCGAGACACTAGACATTGTGTCTTGAGGAAAGGTTCTTTGTAGCATCCCTACCCGATCCCGATACCTCATTTTTCGACACCACTGACTTTTGGTACGCACCATTTGTACATTGACTAACTGACCAGTTAATAAAATATATCAAATCATGATTCACTACTATATTATATTTAACTAAAAATATTAATTAAATATATCTACAGACTTTCTTGTCGTAATTATGGTCCTAAAACCACTGTTTCCAACACCACTGAAAAACGAGTTGTTACAACTCTCCTCCCTTAGGAAATTTCATCATCGAAATTTTTACCTATGAATAGATTCGGGTAATGTGATTTCATCGTTTTTTCGTTTTCCCACGTAGCTTCTTCAGTATCATGTCAGTGCCATAAAACTTTCACTAACGGTACTCATTAAATTTCGTAGTTCTTCTATTTACAGAGCTAAAGTTTGAATGGTTTTTCTAAATATAACAAGTTAGGCTGTATTTCTCTCTCGTCGGGAGTAATCACGTAAAAGGAATTTGATCTATACCTTCGTAGCATCGAAATGTGGGAAATATTATGAATGTTTTCGAGCTCCGAAGGTAATACTAGTTTGCAAAGCACATGACTAATTCTCTCAAGAATTTCATATGGAAAAAAAAATTCTCGAACTAAGTTTCCCTTTTCTACTGAACCGAAATACCTTCTTTCATGGGGAGACTTTCAGAAATACTTTATCACCAGTCTGAAACTCAATATCTTTTCTTTTCAGATCAGTATATAATTTTTGATAATATCAACCAAATGAGATTTAAACCAAACCACATATATAATTTTAAATGGTAAAATACCAACTTCAGCTCAAAATGCATTGTAATCACCAATCTTGCCCGGGCCTTTAACCAAAACCCAAGCCCGGGCCCTTAACCAAAACCCAAGCCCAGGCCCATTAGCCAAAACAAAATCAGATGAAAAAGAAAAAAACCAAATGGCCCAAATAAATAAATAATAAAAAGGTAGTCCAGATGTCCATTTACATTTCTGAAACCCAACATAAAATGAAAGAAAGTCCATTAAAAGTCCAATTACAGTCAAAATGTTTAAACAAGTACAGACCCAAACCAAATCAAAATAAGCCCAACTAGCCCAAATTAAATTAACCCAATTCCAGGCCCGATTACAACAGCCCACCACAGGTTAAAATTAACAGAAACCCTAGGTCCCCTTTTTCAGTGCCGCCGCGAGTGCTCCACACACTCGGCCCCCTCGCCCGCACGCTCCCACTAGCGACCTTCCCCGTGCGCCTCGGCCCCCTCGCCCGCACGCTCCCACTAGCGACCTTCCCCATGCGCCTCGGCCCCCTCGCCCGCACGCTCCTGCGCACCACGCCCCTGACGCTCGGAGGTTCCCCAGGCGCCTTGGCCCCGTCGTCCCCAAGCTTTGCCCATATCTTGCAACAGACAGAGAAGCAACAGAGAAAAAAAGGGGAGATCTGCAAATCGATTGTATAAAAAAACGGAGAGGAAACGTTTCGTATTCTCTCTGGACCCCCCGAATACATTACAAAAAAAATACAAGAATAACAAGAAAAGACTTCGTAAACTCGGTTCGAATCAAACCGAATCCCACCTTGTAACAAGAGTTCTTTTTTTGATTTTTCTTACAAACTAGAAGAAAGCAATCAGAAACCAAAGAATAAAAACGAAAGGTTGATTGTATTCTCCTTTGACTTTATTTACTGTCGTTTCATCTCATTTTTCATTTACTATTTCGAACCTTTGCAAACCCAAACGCAAATAATAGAGTAAAGGGGAGTAGGAGGGGAGATTACCGTCGAAGTCTGGCCCTCGATTGGGTTAGGCTAGGGTTGCGACTGAACTAGGCAGACAAGGCTTAGGAGAGGTGGGCGTCGCTATTCGCCGATTTCAATGGCGCGATAACGACGTCTCTGGAAAGCGACTGTGGCGGAGAGGAATAGAGGGGAGAGAACTCGGGATTTTTCTGAAAAATGGGTCGGCAATTTGAGCAAAAAAAAAAGAAAAAAGGGCTTTTAAATAAAATATGGAACGGTGCCGTTTGGGAGAAGGTAGGATCCGCGCGTCGACCCACTGGGTGACCCGGATCCGCGCCTTTCTTCAGAAAATGGATCATTTATGCGATCAGCCCTCATTGATTCCTACATGCCACATTTCGACCCCCTTTTAAATTTCATTTCGATTTTGGGCCCTCTGATTTCGCTCTAATTTCCGTCATAACCCTAGAATTTCACTTCGACTTCGACTTGATCCTTTCTCAGTGTTTTGCAATTATTAGTATTATTATTATTATTAGTATTGTCATTGTCGCTACTATCACTATATTTGTATTAGTATATTACATATATATATATTTTGTATTATTGTTTTTATTATATTTATTAAGTGTGTTATTATTAATTTTATTATTATTATTATTACCGTTTTCGTTACTTTCATTTAGGTAAAATTATTTTCATTAGATTTTTTATATATACACATTTTCAAACCATGTATTGTACAACCTTATATCATATTTTGCTTGTGACTAAGGTTTGTTCATGTTATGTGATATATTCAAGTTACAATGTTTTCGTACGTAACTTTATATACTTATTTAAAATTACTATATCATGTTTGTATTGGCTTTATCATATATGTGTCTTCTTATCCATATTTGAGCATGTCTTCAATAGGTTCATTTGTTCGTTAATTAATTTTATTTATTTATACTTCGCCATGCGTTTACGATTACTTTAGTACACGAGTTAGCCCTTAACATATTTCGCGATAGGGTCGTTTTGTTGCCTATCTTAATTGATGATACATCGTAATTGCTTTCAAATAATCTTGTTCAAAAGTTTTGCAAAAATAATCGTCATTCAAGATGAAAACCATCTTCGCAAAATCAACATGTTTTAAAACATCTTGAAAAAAGCAAGGCAATATTCGCGCGTTTAGAAGTACGAACGATCACATCCTAACGTGTTGGATGTCGCTCCTTCGTTCGACTAAACAACCAAATACCCTTTTTGCGCGTTTTGAAAATCAAAGATGATCTCGGTGTCAGAATATGAATGTGCTATATCCTAACGTGTTGGGTATGGTACTTTATTCCTTTGGAACGAGTTGATCTTGAAATTCAATCCCGACTTAATTAATTCCATCATTTTTCCACCCTAAGTATTTTCAAGTTTTCAGCATTGGGACATTAATCAATCAATTTGGTACCGATCTTGGGCGTCGCAAGGGTGCTAATCCTTCCTTGCACGTAATCGACTCCTGAATCCGTTTTTTTTCTCAAATCTCGTAGACCAAAATGCCGTTCTAGTAAACCAAAATGTTTTATTAAAACCAAGGTGACCCGATCACACCGAAATGATCGGTGGCGACTCCCCTTTTTAAGGTCGACTCCCGTTTTTGTCAAAAAAAATGGTTACGACAGCTTGGCGACTCCACTGGGGACATCGAGAGTCAGGCCGTAAATTGATTGATTTTTGTCCCTTTGATTGAAAATTTGGAAAATTATTTCGAAAAATCGTGTTTTTCTTTGATGCATTTGCTCATGCTATAATGTCGAGTCTCATGAAATATTTGGCATTACATTACATGACCGTCGGTCGCACCTTTACGTGGGAGTAAGAAACTAAGCCTTCGTGAGGTTTTCACCTCCGCATGGGCTAGTGGATTGTTCCCGGGAGACATCCGTACCTACGTGTTTCGTGAGGTTTTCACCTCCGCATGGCCGTAGGGAAATGTATCCCCCTGAACCGAACTCGGTCCGTATGAGCCTATAATGGGTGAGGGTCGAGGAATCTGCTGGTTCGGGTACCCCTCCGTAGAACCGAACCTCATATAGAAGCCCTAGAACCTACCCTAGATATGGTATCGAGATAGTTACCCGGATAAGTGTTTAATGATATTTTGCTTGTGTGACTATGCAACACTAACTAGCTTTGTTTGTTTGATTTGCATGTCATTTCATACAATAGAGGTGTCAATTTCTGCTCGGTTGCCGAAATAGAAAGTTTGCTATGGAGAACGACTTTCTTGATAAAGTAGAGGACAACGCAGCCGTGCGCACATGGTCAGAAAAGTTGCAATCCGGGGAGGGAGATAGCTTAGTCAAAAGTCATACGTCAGAACTATGGGACTTCACCCGTGTTAGCGTGACGCAAAATGAGCTTCGAGAGTTGCGGGATATCTGGACCCTTTGGGAAGAAGAAGCCAAACAGATGTTCTACCGCCGCTACGGTGATATATCTCACTTGTTGGATGTCAAAGTAGATAGACACTTGTTTCGGGCTATGGTCCAATTTTGGAATGCTGCCTACAGTTGTTTCACTTTTGGGGAGGTGGACTTGGTGCCAACAATAGAAGAGTACACTACTCTGCTTCGTATTCTTGATATGCAAGTCGATAAGGTCTATATTAGGCCTGCTTATGTCCCTCCTTTGGCAAAGAAGTTGATGAAGGTTACGGGAATGAGTGAGCAGTGGATCTCAGCCAAGATTCAACAGAAGGGTGAAGGAAGATGTTTTCCTTGGGTGGATTTAAGGGATCTGATTTCAACGCACCCTGACATGGGGAGAAAGGTTGATATTTTCGCCCTCGGCCTTTACGGTTTAGTCATATTCCCAAAAGCTCTGAGGCATATAGATGAGGCGGTGGTGGATCTGTTCGACCGATTGGGTAAGCAAGTCACACCTGTCCCAGCGATTCTCGCGGAAACTTTTAGATCGTTAAATGCTTGCAGAAGAGCGGGAGAGGGAAGGTTTATCGGATGCGCCCAACTTTTGATGATATGGTTTCACGGGCATTTTTGGAAGATAGACAAAGTCTCTTGTCGACCTTTTCATAGAGACTATTCACCAATAAAAGAGGAAGCTGCTACGTCAAGAAGAGAGGACATAACAGAAGAAGGATGGATGGCAATTTTTCAGAACCTTCAAGGAGAAGACGTTGAGTGGAGAGCTCCCTGGATGATGCCTGGAGAGATACTCTATAGATGCGGAGACTTCAATTGGGTACCTCTACCCGGAATTTGGGGAGTCATCGGGTATGCCCCATTGCTAGCGGCAAGACAGTACCAGTCTAGACAGTTCGTGCCGGCAACACATGGTTTAAACCAAAGTGAGTTCTCTTATACGGGAGAGGGATACAAGAAGAAGATCAAAGAAATGGCAAATGCTTGGAAACAAGCACGCCGAATGAAGAGGCTAGCTGCGGGCGAAACGGCAACTTCAGAATACAAAGCATGGCTAAGCAAGAGAATCAATGATAATACCCCGGGACCAAACTTAGATAATGCTCAGTCTTTGGAGGAACGGTTGCGAGTGATACTAACAGAATTAGAAATTATAAAGCAAGATTTCGTACAGCGAAGTTCCGAGCTTGAAAAGAGAATCGAGCAGTTGGAGGAGGAAAAGATGTTTTTGAAGTTAAATGTAGAGATACAGAAATCAGAGACGGAAAAGGTGCAGAAGGGGAAGAGCAAAGCCGAAGAAGAATTGGATAGCTTAAAGGGGGACTACAAGAAGATGCGCCTCTCGATGAGAACTGCCGGACTAGGAAAGACTTCGAGCCAATGGCGACAAGAGTTGCAAGAAGAAAGAGCTAAAGCCGGGAAATGGGAAAAGAAATTTCGAGAAATGAAGGTTCAAAATGAGATCCTTGAAAAGCAAATATCAGAAGGCCAGAATAGAAGAAACGAATTGAAGACAAGGGTGTCAGAGTTGGAAAAGTCCCTCGACCATTATCGAAACCGTAACTCAGCAAGAGAGTTAAAAGCAAGTCTGAGTAGAGTCGAAGAAATGAAAAAGAGGACTGAAGAGTTAGAAATGGAGCTACTGCACTGTCAAAATCATATTTGGCATTTAAAAGAGAACGAGGAACGAAGGAAAGCGGAGCTGTGCCATTCCCAGAGTCAAGTCAGGGATAGAGATTACCTCATAGGGGAGGCTATAATCCGAATACGAGAGATAGCCGAGTATTTACAAACTC
Organism: Gossypium australe; assembly: GCA_005393395.2. Lineage (NCBI taxonomy): Eukaryota > Viridiplantae > Streptophyta > Magnoliopsida > Malvales > Malvaceae > Gossypium > Gossypium australe. Next base: position 29,875,725 of record CM016626.1, read on the forward strand.
TAGCTATACAAGCCGACACATTGAGCATACAATTCGAGACACAGTCGGATCGTGGGCGAGAGTTAGCTTCCCTACTGACAAAGATTAAAGCCTTAGGTGTTAGAGCAAGGCCATTTCTGTAATCTATTTTATGTAAAGAGCTTGTTATCTAAGGAAGTTTTCTATGGGGAATTGAATCAGAGTTGACACCTTTTTGCACTCATACCATGCATTTGCATTGCATTACATACATTAGCATCATATCACTAAACTACTCGCTAAACTTAAAATCACATAATCCGCAGCTACGACATTACGAACCTGGAATCACATCATCCATATAGGACACGCTTAAGAACTAGAGCTATGGACGCCGAACTCAATGAGAGGATTGAAAGGATGGAAAGAACCCAGAAAGAGCTGCAAGAACAGTTAGCCAAGGCACAGCAAGAAGCGAGGGACCAGATGATGAGGTCTCGCGAGGAATCGCGAGAACATAAGGATCAAATGGATAGAATGTTGAAGATGTTGACGGCCATGTCCAACGGACAAGGACTTGCGCAAAGTCCTGACATTACGGAGCCCCATTCGAGGGATAATCAAGATCCGCTCTATCCCCCAGGATCCACGCCACCTCACACTCATGCAACGCAAAGGGGATATCCTCAAGGGAACCCAGTAGGCCTGGAGCAACGACCCATCCCACCTACCCATCTGGGGGAAGGTATATACGTATCAAACGCTGGGGATAATTCTGCTAACCCGTTGGTTTCGGATTTAGATGATCCGATGGAAATAGCTAGGTTAAAGAGGGATGGCCATGATGCCGAAGAAAAATATAAGAGTCTAGAAGAAAGACTCAAGGCCGTGGAAGGTACTGGAACCTTCTCTGCACTAAGTGCCAAAGAGCTTAGTTTGGTGCCTGATCTGGTTCTACCCCCAAAATTTAATGTACCGGATTTTGAAAAGTATGAGGGAACGAGATGTCCAAAGGCACATCTTATCATGTTTTGCCGAAAGATGGCCGGACACTTGAATGAGGACAAGCTATTAATACACTGTTTCCAGGATAGCTTGATCGGAACAGCCCTCCGATGGTACGATCAGCTTAGCACAGAGAAGATACGGTCATGGAAAGACCTGGCAACTGCATTCTGCGAACAATATAAGCATGTTACTGATGTGGCTCCCGACCGGATGACACTGCAAATGTTGGAAAAAAAGCCGACGGAGACCTTCAGACAATACGCTCAGAGATGGAGGGATCTCTAAAGTCTAGGTCGAGCCCCCTTTAACTAAAAGTGAGGTAACAGTCCTTTTCATCAATACTTTGAGGGCCCCGTTCTACGACAAACTGGTGGGAAGTGCCACGAAAGACTTCGCCGACCTCGTAACATCTGGCGAACTCATCGAAAACGGCATTAAATGTGGAAGAATGGAAGGCCCTGAGAGCTCTAAAAGACCAACACCTGCAAAGAAGAAAGACCCTGAAGCCCATATGGTGGGGACCGGGAGCCACTATGCTCCTAATCCATATCCGACTCGACCACGACCTCAGTTTCGCCCACCGCCAAGTTCATACTTTCCTCCACAAAGCCCTTACTATCAAGCCCCTCCTCCCTATCCCGTTTATGCCACCGACACTCAAAGACCATTCACTATAATCCCACCAAATACCATGTCTGCCCAAAATCAGCCAAAAAACGAACAAAGACCAGTAAGACCCAACCCCGATAGACCCCAGTTCACCCCCATTCCCGTGCCATACGGAGAATTGTGCCCGAAGCTACTGGAAAAGCAGTTAATCTCACCACATTACATGGCACCATTAAAGCCCCCATTCCCAAAGTGGTACGACCCCAACGCCAATTGCATGTATCATGGCGGGAATCAGGGGCATTCTACAGATAACTGTTTAGCCTTTAAGAGAAGAGTTCAAGGCCTCATCGACGCCGGGATCTTGCGATTTGACGGTACCAACAATATGGCGAGAAACCCGCTACCTAATCACGCTACAGGAAACGTAAATATGGTGACGCCAGAAGATAGGTGGCGAGTCAGAAGTTGTGTTTCTAGAATAAGGACACCTTTGGAGAAGGTCTGGGAAGTAATGGTTAAGAAAAGCATGCTCGACAGGAATGTCAAGGAGGAAAGCGTGAAGAGTCCAAGTTTCTGTGTCTTTCACGGCATGTCAGGACACCATATCCAATCTTGCGATGAGTTCAGAGAATTGCTTCAAAGCATGATGGACAATAAAAAGGTGGAAATCTTCAATAGGATGGAAGAAACCGGTGGAAGAGATATATGTGCATCTGAGGGCCAATCATCAGGCCCTCCTTACAGTGCCGATCGGCCTCTGATAATCTACTACGAGGCAAAGAAGGAAGAGAAGAAACCAAAAGTGATAATCCGAGTACCTTCCCCTTTCCCTTACACGGATAATAAAGCGGTGCCATGGAAGTATGGTGTCAACATCACCACACCTGAGGCTACAACTAGAAGCATCAGCGAGGTGGGGCATTTTACCCGCAGTGGGAGATGCTATTCCCCTGAGGTGGTTGAAATGAATAAGAAAACCATTGGAACAAGTCAGAAAGGGAAGGCACCGATACCCGAGGCTGAGGGTGAGGGTGAAATACAATCTGAACGAGGAGTAAAGGAACCAGTGACCGAGGATGAAGCACGGGAATTTTTAAAGTTCATTAAGCACAGCGAATACAGTGTTGTGGAACAACTGAATAAACAACCGGCAAAAATCTTAGTATTATCCTTGTTGTTGAACTCAGAGCCACATCGAAACGCATTGCTGACGGTGTTGAACCAAGCATATGTGCCAAGTAATGTACCCATTGAAAAACTCGATAGGTGGTTGAACAATTTAAACGCAGATAATTTCATTTCTTTCAGCGATGATGAAATACCACCTAATGGTAGGGGCTCTGTTAAAGCTTTGCACATCACAACTGAGTGCAAAGGATATATAATACCGCATGTGCTTATTGACAACGGGTCTGCGCTCAATGTCATGCCATTGGCTACATTATCAAGGACGCCCGTTGACATGTCTTATCTGAGGCCGTGCCATTCTGTGGTGAGGGCATTCGACGGAACACGGCGAGAGGTTATGGGAAAAATTGAGATCCCTCTGGAGGTAGGCCCGTGCACGTACAATGTGGAATTCCAAGTCATGGACATTGCTCCTTCATATAATTGCCTCTTAGGAAGGCCCTGGATCCACTCCGCAGGAGCGATCCCTTCATCTCTTCATCAGAAAATAAAGTTTATTATGGATAACCGCCTGGTCACGATCGCCGGTGAAGATGACATCGTCGCATCGCTATCTACTGACGCACCCTACATCGAGGCAAACAAAGATGTGCCAGAATGCTCCTTCCGTTCCTTCGAATTCATCAACGCTACATTTGTCGCCGAAGGAGATAGGACTCCCACACCCAAGCTGTCGAGAAACACCAAAATGGGGGTCAAGCTGACGGTAGGAAAAGGTGCCCGAGCAGGAAAGGGTTTAGGTAGATATCAACAAGGGATAGCTAGAGCGCTAAACCCTGTACACCACAAGGCTCCGTACGGCTTAGGATTCAAACCTGATGGATGGCAAAGAAGGAGACAACTACAGAAAGATCAAGGAAAAAGGATCGCAAGAGCCTCGGGTCGGGAGGTAGAATGGGAGCCCATGACATACCCACCCTTAACGAAAACTTTTACGTCCGCAGGGATGATGTACCCAGAGGGAGGTAGTTCACGAAACACGCTGCTATTAGTTGAGAGGGATCTCCAGAACTTCCACATAAACGTCATCGACAAAGTGGACGATGCGATGAAGGGCCTTTCAAAGATATGCCTCGGCCCTCCCAGATATGTGTTGAACAATTGGACCGCTGAGGATCTTCTTGTAGTTTCTAGGATCCCTCCAAAGTAATTCTCAATGACAACCTTCGTTATTCCTCTAAGTCGAAGGGGAATTTGTTATAAAAGTTTGTATCAACTGTCTAACTTTTAAATGAACAATCAATGAAGATGCATTTTGTCACTATCTCTCATTCCCATTAGCCTCATGTCTATTCCCTCTTCTCATGACCTGTCTTCATATATATATACATTCATGTCGTAGAAGCACATTTTTGTTTCCAATACCTCGATATTTCTCTATAGTTTCTTTTTACTTGTCAGGTGCTCAGATAATGACAGCGTGAACAATCCTGCTACTGATCCTAAAATCGACTTTGAGCAAGTGATTTGTTTAGGAGAATTCGAAGCCGACGAGGATGCCGAAGATTTTGTCTCGACCCTTGACTTACTAAAGATGATAGAACAGGAGGATAAACAGATACTCCCCCACCAAGAATCTATCGAGACGGTGAACCTGGGAAACGAAGAAAAGAGGCAAGAAGTGAAAATTGGGACCTCCATCTCAGAGTCCACCAAACACGACTTGGTCACCCTGCTTCAAGAATACAAAGACGTGTTTGCATGGTCATATCAGGACATGCCGGGTTTAAGCGAAGATGTAGTGGTCCACAGGCTCCCAGTGAAACCAGAATGCAAGCCAATCCAGCAGAAGCTAAGACGGATGAGACCCGAAATGCTCTTAAAGATAAAAGAAGAGGTCAAAAAACAGTTCGACGCTGATTTCTTACAAGTCTCCAAATACCCGGAATGGGTGGCTAATATAGTCCCAGTGCCAAAGAAAGACGGCAAGGTGCGAATGTGTGTGGACTATCGTGATCTGAATCGAGCAAGCCCCAAGGATAATTTTCCCTTGCCACACATCGATACATTGGTGGATAACACAGCGAAACATTCATTATTCTCTTTTATGGATGGGTTTTCGGGCTATAACCAAATAAAGATGGCCCCTGAGGACATGGAAAAAACTACATTCGTGACAATGTGGGGAACTTTCTGCTACAAAGTGATGCCATTCGGCTTAAAAAACGCTGGGGCAACATATCAAAGGGCAATGGTGATGCTGTTTCACGACATGATACACAAAGAGATAGAAGTTTATGTCGACGATATGATAGCCAAATCTCGGGGAGAAGGGAGCATGTTGGAAACCTCCGGAAATTGTTTGAAAGACTAGAAAGTTTCAACTGAAGCTTAATCCAGCTAAGTGTACATTTGGAGCAACCTCGGGAAAACTACTGGGCTTTATCGTTAACGAGAGAGGTATCGAGGTCGATCCCGACAAAATAAAGGCCATACAAGACTTACCATCTCCACGACACAAAAAGAAGTCAGAGGGTTTCTAGGAATTAAATTACATCGCCGTTATTGCTCACTTACCAACCAATGCGACCCAATTTTTCGACTATTGAGAAAACACAACCCGGGGAATGGAAAGGACTGCCAAGCGCCTTCGACAAAATAAAACATATTTGTCTAACCCCCCGGTGCTAGTACCGCCGACTCCAGGAGACCGTTAATACTGTACCTGACGGTGTTCGAAAACTCAATGGGTTGTGTACTGGGGCAACATGACGAGCGGGGAGAAGAGAAAGGGCGATCTATTACCTCAGTAAGAAGTTCACAGAGTATGAGCAAAATACCCATCAATCGAAAAATTCTGTTGTGCTCTGGTTTGGGCAGCTCGAAGGCTTAGACAATATATGTTGTATCATACGACATGGTTAATCTCTAAATTGGACCCAATAAAGTACATGATGGAATCACCTGCACTCTCAGGAAGAATGGCGCGATGGCAGATCCTGCTATCGGAATACGACATCATCTATGTAAGCCAAAAGTCGATAAAAGGGAGCGCAATAGCGACTTCCTAGCAGCCCGAACCACAGAAGAATACGAGCCATTAAGATTTGACTTCCCGGATGAAGATTTGATGTGCATCACAGAAAAAGAATGCGAATCGTTAAAAGAAGAGTCATGGAAAATGAGTTTTGACGGGGCATCAAATGCATTAGGGCATGGGATCGGAGCAGTCTTGGTGTCACCAGAAGGGAAGTCATTATCCATTCACTGCCCGTTAAACTTCTTCTGTACCAATAACATAGCGGAATACGAGGCTTGCATCATGGGGCTCCGCGCAGCTATTGAACGAGGCATCAAAATCCTAAAGGTATCAGGGGATTCAGCATTGGTGATTTACCAGATCCGTGGAGATTGGGAAGTGAGAGACTCAAAGCTGGTCAAATATCACGATCTTGTTATGGATTGGTCAAAGAATTCGAGGAAGTAACCTTTAATTACTTCCCACGAGAGGAAACCAATTGGCTGATGCCTGGCCACCTTAGCTTCTATGTTCAAAGCGAATCGAGAAGCGGAAGTAATGCCTCTCCAGATGAGCATATATGAGGCCCCGCGCATTGTTTTAGCGTTGAAAAAGAGGCGGATGGACGACCATGGTTCCATGATATCTTGGATATGTCAAACATCAAAGGTACCCGGAGCAAGCAAACGAGAACGACAAAAGAAAATCAGAAAAATGGCAGCAGGATTTGTTCTTGATGGGGACATCCTATACAAGAGAGGAAAAGATCAAGTGCTTCTAAGATGCGTGGATAATGTCGAAGCCAGAAAAATACTTGAAGAGGTGCATGAAGGAACTTGTGGAACACATGCCAACGGTTTCACCATGGCCAGGAAAATTATGAGACTCGGCTATTACTGGTTGACAATGGAAAGTGACTGTATCAGCTATGCACGAAGGTGTCACAAATGTCAAATTTATGGCGACAAAATTCATGCAGCACCTTCGCCCCTCCACGTGATGACCTCCCCGTGGCCCTTTTCCATGTGGGGCATGGATGTTATAGGTCCAATTTCCCCGAAGGCCTCTAACGGCCATCGATTCATCTTTTGGTCATAGATTACTTCACAAAATGGGTTGAGGCCACTTCGTTTGCAGTGTGACAAAAACCGCGGTTTGCAAATTCTTGAAAAAGGAGATTATATGTCGATACGGGCTGCCTGAGAAAATCATCTCGGATAACGCTTTGAATCTGAACAATAAGATGATGAAGGAAGTATGCGAACAATTTCAAATAAAGCATCACAATTCCTCACCCTATCGCCCAAAGATGAACGGAGCGGTAGAAGCAGCCAATAAAAATATTAAGAAAATTATTGGAAAGATGACCGAGACATATAAAGACTGGCATGAGAAGCTCCCATTTGCTCTATATGCATACCGTACATGTGTGCGGACCTCCACGGGGGCAACTCCTTTCTCTCTAGTATATGGAATGGAAGCTGTACTGCCCGTCGAGGTGGAAATCCCTTCTTTACGAATCTTAATGGAGTCAAAACTGGAAGAATCAGAATGGGTACAAGCTCGATATGACCAATTGAATCTGATTGAGGAGAAGCGCTTAAAGGCAATTTGTCACGGACAAATGTACCAGAAGAGAATGATCACGGCCCACGATAAGAAGGTACGACCAAGAGAGTTTCGCGAAGGAGAGCTCGTGTTGAGAAAGATTCTCCCAATACAAAAGGATTCTCGAGGAAAATGGGCACCGAATTAGGAAGGACCCTATGTCGTAAAGAAGGCCTTCTCAGGTGGAGCTTTGATTCTCACCGAGATGGATGGGAAAGAGGTACCGAATCCAGTAAACTCGGATGCCGTGAAGAAGTACTACGCCTAAAAAAAAAAATTAAAATTCAGGATGAAAACCCGAAAAGGGCGTCTTGATAAACAAATGGGGATGAAAACCTGAAAAGGCGTCCTAACGAAGGGGATGCACGCGTAAAAAGCAGGAACAGTTTGAGCGGGGAGTCAAGGGGCAAAATTTGAAGCGGACTCAGAAGCTCAGAGTCGTCTATGCAAGGAGCTTCGCTCAAAGAGATTCAGGATGAAGGAGCATGGAGAAGTTCATTCGTTGGATATCTAGAGCATTTGTGATAATTGAATCTGTTTTCCTTTGTATAATGTTCCCTTTATCGAATCATTTTTGTCAATTTCCTTGGCTTGTCATTTGAAATAAATACGAACTCAAAGCATTTCTTTCACACCTACTTGGTCATGATCATGCATCTCGTGGTAGGTTCATTTAAACGGTAAACAGTGAAATCGCATACTCTGAACAAAAGAAACGTTGAGCATTACCTGGACGAGAACCTGGTAAGTACAAGAACCTCAAAGCAAAGATAAAAGTTCAACCAGGGGACAAAATGGGTGATATATGAGAGGTACAGACTACTAGTAAAACTTGAGCACTAGTACAAAAAACTGAAAGGAAGTCAAGAATCGAAGCATTGGGTGCAAGTCATCATAACAAGAGATACACGACAAACAAACCGAGAACGCATGGCATAATCATTACAGGCATAAGAGCATTTAAGACTAAACATGTACATATCATGATAACATCACGCATAATACATACAGGTACACCATCAAAGCAAGAAGTTTAGACGATAACTGTAGCTTTGCCGAACCAAGGAGAAAGAAGACATCCACCAGATACGCTTTAAATTTCTGTTCAAAAAATCAACTCATAATGCGAGAAATGAGTTGGGCCTCGGGGCACGCCGAGGTATTTTCTGTCTTTAAATTCTGTTCAAAATCAACTCATAATGCGAGAAATAAGTTGGGCCTCGGGGCACGCCGAGGTATTTTCTGTCTTCAAATTCTGTTCAAAATCGACTCATAATGCGAGAGATGAGTTGGGCCTCGGGACACGCCGAGGTATTTAATTTCTATCTTTAATTTCTGTCTTTAAATTTCTGTTCAAAATCAACTCATAATACGAGAGATGAGTTGGGCCTCGGGACACGCCGAGGTATTTAATTTCTGTCTTTAATTTCTGTTTTTAAATTCCGTTCAAAAATCAACTCATAATGCGAGGGGTGAGTTGGGCCTCGGGACACGCCGAGGTATTTGATTTCCTTAATTTCTGTCTTTAAATTTCTGTTCAAAAATCAACTCATAACATGTAAGGTGAGAAGAGCATCGGGGCACGCCGAGATATTTAATTTTCGTTCTTTCAAATTCTATTTTTCAAATTCTATTTTCTGTTTTTCAATTCTCGAAGGTTCTCAAAAAAAAAAAAAGAGAGTCGATTCATGTGGTGAGAACAGGGAAGCGGTTCGAAAAATTCAGATTCCCAGTGGAGCGCTTGGTATATCGAAGCTACAAATCTCAGTATTGTGAAGCAAACAAGTCTCATCCTTTTTAAGATTGAGGAAAAACAGATTGAAGCTACACACAAAAAGCAGCAGTGGCAGAGTAGATCAATGCAACAGGTTATAGTGGAGTTTGAAGAGGGGACAAGGACCAATAAACCCAAGCTCGCCAAGACCGGGCAAAATTGGTTCTTCTTTTGTCTTTGCTCTATTACTGTTTCACAACAACGAGCAAAGAGGGGCAGCTGTAGTCACCAATCTTGCCCGGGCCTTTAACCAAAACCCAAGCCCGGGCCCTTAACCAAAACCCAAGCCCAGGCCCATTAGCCAAAACAAAATCAGATGAAAAAGAAAAAAACCAAATGGCCCAAATAAATAAATAATAAAAAGGTAGTCCAAATGTCCATTTACATTTCTGAAACCCAACATAAAATGAAAGAAAGTCCATTAAAAGTCCAATTACAGTCAAAATGTTTAAACAAGTACAGACCTAAACCAAATCAAAATAAGCCCAACTAGCCCAAATTAAATTAACCCAATTCCAGGCCCGATTACAACAGCCCACCACAGGTTAAAATTAACAGAAACCCTAGGTCCCCTTTTTCAGTACCGCCGCGAGTGCTCCACACACTCGGCCCCCTCGCCCGCACGCTCCCACTAGCGACCTTCCCCGTGTGCCTCGGCCCCCTCGCCCGCACGCTCCCACTAGCGACCTTCCCCGTGCGCCTCGGCCCCCTCGCCCGCACGCTCCTGCGCACCATGCCCCTGACGCTCGGAGGTTCCCCAGGCGCCTTGGCCCCGTCGTCCCCAAGCTTTGCCCATATCCTGCAACAGACAGAGAAGCAACAGAGAAAAAAAGGGGAGATCTGCAAATCGATTGTATAAAAAAACGGAGAGGAAACGTTTCGTATTCTCTCTGGACCCCCCGAATACATTACAAAAAAAAATACAAGAATAACAAGAAAAGACTTCGTAAACTCGGTTCGAATCAAACCGAATCCCACCTTGTAACAAGAGTTCTTTTTTTGATTTTTCTTACAAACTAGAAGAAAGCAATCAGAAACCAAAGAATAAAAACGAAAGGTTGATTGTATTCTCCTTTGACTTTATTTACTGTCGTTTCATCTCATTTTTCATTTACTATTTCGAACCTTTGCAAACCCAAACGCAAATAATAGAGTAAAGGGGATAGGAGGGGAGATTACCGTCGAAGTCTGGCCCTCGATTGGGTTAGGCTAGGGTTGCGACCGAACTAGGCAGACAAGGCTTAGGAGAGGTGGGCGTCGCTATTCGCCGATTTCAATGGCGCGATAACGGCGTCTCTGGAAAGCGACTGTGGCGGAGAGGAATAGAGGGGAGAGAACTCGGGATTTTTCTGAAAAATGGGTCGGCAATTTGAGCAAAAAAAAAGAAAAAAGGGCTTTTAAATAAAATATGGAACGGTGCCGTTTGGGAGAAGGTAGGATCCGCGCGTCGACCCACTGGGTGACCCGGATCCGCGCCTTTCTTCAGAAAATGGATCATTTATGCGATCAGCCCTCATTGATTCCTACATGCCACATTTCGACCCCCTTTTAAATTTCATTTCGATTTTGGGCCCTCTGATTTCGCTCTAATTTCCGTCATAACCCTAGAATTTCACTTCGACTTCGACTTGATCCTTTCTCAGTGTTTTGCAATTATTAGTATTATTATTATTATTAGTATTGTCATTGTCGCTACTATCACTATATTTGTATTAGTATATTACATATATATATATATATTTTGTATTATTGTTTTATTATATTTATTAAGTGTGTTATTATTAATTTTATTATTATTATTACCGTTTTCGTTACTTTCATTTAGGTAAAATTATTTTCATTAGATATTTTTTATATATACACATTTTCAAACCATGTATTGTACAACCTTATATCATATTTTGCTTGTGACTAAGGTTTGTTCATGTTATGTGATATATTCAAGTTACAATGTTTTCGTACGTAACTTTATATACTTATTTAAAATTACTATATCATGTTTGTATTGGCTTTATCATATATGTGTCTTCTTATCCATATTTGAGCATGTCTTCAATAGGTTCATTTGTTCGTTAATTAATTTTATTTATTTATACTTCGCCATGCGTTTACGATTACTTTAGTACACGAGTTAGCCCTTAACATATTTCGCGATAGGGTCGTTTTGTTGCCTATCTTAATTGATGATACATCGTAATTGCTTTCAAATAATCTTGTTCAAAAGTTTTGCAAAAATAATCGTCATTCAAGATGAAAACCATCTTCGCAAAATCAACATGTTTTAAAACATCTTGAAAAAAGCAAGGCAATATTCGCGCGTTTAGAAGTACGAACGATCACATCCTAACGTGTTGGATGTCGCTCCTTCGTTCGACTAAACAACCAAATACCCTTTTTGCGCGTTTTGAAAATCAAAGATGATCTCGGTGTCAGAATATGAATATGCTATATCCTAACGTGTTGGGTATGGTACTTTATTCTTTTGGAACGAGTTGATCTTGAAATTCAATCCCGACTTAATTAATTCCATCATTTTTCCACCCTAAGTATTTTCAAGTTTTCAGCATTGGGACATTAATCAATCAATTTGGTACCGATCTTGGGCGTCGCAAGGGTGCTAATCCTTCCTTGCACGTAATCGACTCCCGAATCCGTTTTTTTTCTCAAATCTCGTAGACCAAAATGCCGTTCTAGTAAACCAAAATGTTTTATTAAAACCAAGGTGACCCGATCACACCGAAATGATCGGTGGCGACTCCCCTTTTTAAGGTCGACTCCCGTTTTTGTCAAAAAAAATGGTTACGACATGCATCATAATTCAATTTATATTCTATCACATTGTTCACATTCACCATTCAATTTGTATCATACACCTTTATCATAAACATTCATTAGCCAAAATCAAATTGCATATCTTCACATTTCCATTATTTTATTTCTACCCCATGAAACATCGTAAAAGAATTCAGTACACAGGTGAAAATAATAGTGTCTCATTACCTAATTGGGTTAGACTTACACGAATAACGAGTAATAGTGTCTGGTTATCCATTGGGGTTGAACCTACACGATGAATAGCCTGATCAAGGCTTAGTGTACATGTATTCTTGAGTCCGCAACACATATTAGAGCTCGGAACCTTCGGGCATTAGCCCATAACCTCGTATACGAGGCTTTTACTAAGTTCATCGGGATTTAACATCAAATTATACCATAATTCATAATCTGTAACAACCCAATTTTTAATGATGTCAGAAAAAGTGGTTTGAAACCACTAAAATCTGACAAGTGAGCTTATAAATTATTATTTGGTATTTATGAGCCAATTGTGAATTTAGGAAGGCTTATGAATTAGTGATTTGTGCTTTAGAAATAATTATCAAATTAATTAGTTTTGAAACCGAGGTATCGAGACCTGATTTCATAAACCGAGTCGTAAATATTTTTATAAATATTTTAACGTTTTGATAATTAATTAATTAAAAAGGATCAAATTATAAAAAAATGCATTCCCAAAACTCAGTTCTCGTAAATCGGATTCATAAATATTTATTAAAAATATTTACGAAGCTAGTTGTATAGTTAATTAGGTTTCGGTTAAGTGAATTTGCTTGAATTAAAAATAATTAGGTATAAGGACTAAATTGCATATAGGGTGAAAGTTGAATTATAGATCAAATAAAAATTAAAGGGGCTAAATAAGCAATTATGCCATTGCTCATAAATGAGGTCGCATAAGTAAGATTTTTTTGAATTTAATATATATATTATATTAAAATATCTTTTACTTAATAATTAAGTATATATATTATATCATATTATATATAATAAGACAAATAAATAAAAATAGAAAAAGAAAGCCAAAGCAAAAACGAAACAGAGAAGGAAAGAAAGAAAAAAAAAAGAGAAAGAAAGGAGAAAAGGTTAAGATTTTCAACGGTTCCAAGCTCAATTGTTAACGTCGTACCGGAATCCTCGAAAAAAAAGAAAAAGGAAAAGATAAAGTCGATGTGGAATAGCTTGGAATTTCTGGTTTGTATTTCTATAATTCGAAACTAGTTATTAATTGTTATATTTTTTATTTAATGTATATGGTAAGTGTTAAGGTGAGAATTATTGTGTTTTGAATTGAAATGGATTGATTTAGGAGGTGATGAATTTATTGAATTTATATTGATTGGCTTGGTATATATGTATATATATATATTGAATATTGATAAACCATAATTTACACATATTTTAACCTCATGCTTAGCTTATTTTTGGATGAATTGTCATTAGATTTAATGAATTCGATGCTCCTAATCCTTTAATTTCATGTTTTATACTCAGGAGAGATTAGGGAGTTGAAAAAAATGAGAAACGGGCCAAAAAGGGACAAAATGGGCCTACACGGCCTGGACCACTGCACACGGGCAGACCACACGGCTGTGTGTGACAAGCAGGATCGAACACGGCCTGGACTATCGACCACGGGCGTGTCCCTACCGACCCTAGGTTTAATTCTATTCAGAAAAAGGCTAATTGTGGGCCAAGTAAAGCATCTCAAAGCCTATATAAACACCCTATGGGGCAACCTAAAAGGGAAAGTCGACAGGAAGTCGAATAGACGCCGAGTAGAAGGAGAAAAATACTCCAAAACATCTCAAAGCCTATATAAACACCCTAGGGGGCAACCTAAAAGGTTTAATTCTTATTATTGTTTGATTTATAAGATAAATACTTGTTCTTATTCTTAATTGTGAGTTCTTATTCTTGTTTTGATAATTCAGGTTATTGATTCAAGTCGAATGTGCTTATTCAGTGGAGAAAAAATCCCTATTTAAGAGAAGATTAACAAAATTAAGTGGAGTTGATTGCAACCCTAGAAATAGGGCGACGAAAATCTGCCGGATTAGAGTCAAATCTAATAAAGGGATCCATAGATTGAGTTAATGCGACAATAGAGGTTTTAATTAGAAAGAGATTTCAATTAATCAACCTAGAGTCAGTTGTTTTTAGTCTTGAAAGAGATATTAACATAAATCAGGGATTTCTACGGATTAAGTCAAGTGAATAAATCATATGACTCAAAAGTAATAAGTGAAGTCTAGGTGGATTCTTCATTAGGTATTGTCTATCTCATATAAGTTGTCTAAAAGTATTTTACAAAGTCACTCCCTGTCGCATTCATAAGTATTTAGTTAAATTTAGATTAAAGATAAACCCCTTTAATTATTAGGCTAGATAATAAAAAGATAGTTATTACTAGTAATTTTAGTTCTTGAGTATACGATATTTTGGGCTTACCACAACTATATTACTATTTGATAGGTGCGATTTCCTTTGTCGAAATTATTAGTTAGTTTCGAGCCCATCAAGTTTTTGGCGCCGTTGCCGAGAACTAAGATATTATGAACACTAAATTTTTATTACTTTAGCTATTCTTAATTTTTTTATTTGCAATTTACTTTTATTTTTAGTTTACTAACTTTTTCTTTTCTTTGCTTCTGGCAGGAACTTTTAGTTTATGACTAGAAGGAACCCGTTAGGACCATTACTTTTTGACAGTTATATAGAAGGTACCGTTTCCAGAAATAGTAGGGAAATAAGGCGAAGCCTACAATACATAGAAGAAGAGCAAGAGGACGATACTAATACTACCGAGGATATGGCTGATAATAATCTGCTACCTCCTGTGGTTGTCGCAAATTCGGTGACTCAAAATCCTGCTCCTCGTACTATGTATGATTATGCTAAACCTAATTTAACAGGAACTGAATCAAGTATTGTTAGACCTGCTGTTGCTGCAAATAATTTTGAACTAAAACCTAACACTATTTAGATGATTCAGCAATTTGTTCAGTTTGATGGTTTGCAGGATGATGATCCAAACAATCACTTGACAAATTTTCTTGAGTTTTGCGACACTTTCAAGATTAATGGCGTTTTTGATGATGCCATTCACCTTCGGTTGTTTCCCTTTTCGTTGAGGAACAAAGCTAAACAGTGGTTGAACTCGTTACCACGAGGATCAATCACTACATGGGAACAAATGACCGAAAAATTTTTGTTAAAATATTTTCTGCTGGCTAAAATGGCTAAGTTGAGGAATGATATCTCTTCTTTTGTACAGATGAATCTAGAGGCACTTTATGATGCATGAGAGAGATATAAGGATTTACTAAGAAGGTGCCCTCACCATGGGTTACCCTTGTGGCTACAGGTTCAAACATTTTACATCGGTGTGAACCCCTCAACTAGGCAGTTGATTGATTCAGCCGCCGGTGGAACCCTAAATAAGAAAACTCTTGAAGCGGCTTATGAGTTTATAGAGGAGATGTCACTGAATAACTATCAGTGGCAAGTTACGAGGATAAACCCAACAAAAGCCGCCAGTGTTTTCAACCTCAACGCAGTAATCATGCTATCAAATCTGGTAGAACTTTTAAGTAAGAAAATTGATGGTTTGTGTGGTTCTTCGCAGGTACATCTAGTGATGCAGTGCGATACGAATGGAGGAGGAATGAATAATACAGAATATTCATCCTACAACCCTGGCATAGAAAGCGAACAGATGAACTATATGGGTAATAATTCTAGACCACAAAATAACCCTTATAGTAACACTTATAATCCAGGTTGGAGGAGCCACCCCAATTTCTCATGGGGTGGCCAAGGAAATCAGAGACAACAACCCTTCCCAGGATTTCAACAACAACCCTACCCATAAGAGAATAAGCCGAACCTTAAGGAGATACTAACAAAATTCATCACGGTGTCAGAAACTTGTTTCCAAAACACCGAAACAACACTCAAAAATCAATAAGCATCGATTCAAGGGCTCGAGAACTAATTAGGACAACTTGCTAAACTGTTCTCTGAACGACCACAAGAAAGCTTGCCAAGCAACACTGAAACTAACCTCAAGGAGGAACTTCATGTCATTACCGCTCACGATAGTAAAGAGGTAGATGAACCAAAATTGAGGCAAGAGAATGTGGTAGAGGAAGGTAAGGTTGTGGTAGGCCATGATACACCAAAACTAGTAATTATAGAGTACCAACCTCGTGTGCCATACCCCAATGCGATGAAGAAAGACCGCACAGATGAACAATTTGGTAAATTTCTTAAAGTTCTAAAGAAATTACATATTAACTTACCGTTTCTTGAAGCTCTTTTGTAGATGCCCAATTCAAGGAAATTTTTAAACGAGCTTTTGACAAACAAACGGAAGTTAGACGATACGTCACATGTGGAGCTAAATGCAGTGTGCTCAGCAATTTTACAAAATAAAGTACCACGAAAATTAAAAGATCCAGGGAGTTTTACAATTCCATGCTTAATTGGTAGTTTATCTGTTAATAATGCTTTAGTAGATTTAAGAGCAAGCATAAATATTATGCATTATAAAATGTTTAGACAGCTAGGTCTAGGGAAACCCAAACAAACTAGGATGAGCATTTAATTAGCTGATAAAACCATTAGAGTTTCTAGGGGTATAATTGAGGATGTACTAGTGAAAATTGACAAATTCATATTCCTAGTAGAATTTGTTGTTTTAGATATGAATGAGGATAATGATGTTCCTTTAATATTAGGACGACCATTTTTAGCAACTACTAGGACCATTATCGATGTTGATACAAGGGAAGTAACATTTCATGTAGGTGATGACATGATTAAACTCAAAGCACGTGATTATAATAGAATATCTAATGATCAAGAGAATACAAGTCCTGTTAATATAAATAAACTTAACGTTCAATCTTCTTTGCAGGAAATCTCTCAGGAAAAGATAACAGAGCCAGGGTCTAGTGTTCATATTAAGAATAAAACTGTTCATGAGGAACGAAGGTTACAAATCGATGAACTAGATGAATGGCGGACACACATCAAGGAAAAATAAAAAAACACGATGAACCAACACAAATCCATGTGAAACTTAAGGATAGGACAACCCAATTTAAGATCGGAGATAAGGTATTGTTGGATAAGAAAGACCCTCGAATAACCACTTCAGACCTTAATACAAATGAAGAGATCCCTTTCACGGTACTGAATGTCTTCCTATACAGAATAGTCGAGGTAACTAATCCTAAGTTCAGCACTTTTAAGGTAAACACCACTCGACTTAAACTATATATCGATAACCGAATTAATAGTAAGAATAAGGAGTTTCAACTCTTCAAACCACCATGATTATGCGAATGAAAGGGTAAATCTAGCTTAAGACTTTAAACGAACGTTTCTCGGGAGGCAACCCGAGCACTTACCCCACTAACGTCCATATTTTCATTTTTTAGCACCCAATTAACAACTAACCAAGTTAATAAACCGCAGGTTTCTCTTTCCACACGGCCTTACACACGGGCGTGGCAGAGACCGTGTGAACCAAGGACGAAAATTGCCCAAAACACGGGCTGTGATAAAATGCCACGGCCATGCGATTCAGCCGTGGTCGAGACTGAGTGCTTTTAGGCCGTGGCCGACACCGATTAAGCAACATGGGCGTGGAAACCTCTACACAGGGGTGGGAGAAACGAACAAAGCACCACACGACCGTGCGATACGGCAGTGTTCATTAACACGCCCATGGAACATGGACGTAGGCAGCAACCAGGTCCCTGATTCTTATTTAAAACCCCCTTTCTTCTCACTTTCTCCCCAAATTCTTCTTCTCCCAAACCCTAACCACCACACCCCTTTCTTTTTCTATTATCTTTCCCCTCTCATTTTTCTTTCCTCTTTTCCCTCATTCTTTCTTTACACCACCATCCCCATGTCGAAGAAGCGAAAGGACCCTACCCCGGTCTATCCGTGCGATACCAATCTACATAAGTTCATGCCGGCCACTTCATTACCTCGACAGGACAAAGACCTTTGAGTCCATCTTTTTTTTCTTTTCTCCTATTTTCATATTTAAATTCTTTCTTTTTATCTTTCTTGTCTTTAATTTTAATTAGCATATTTTAATTTCTTTTTATCTCTGACTACCTATTATCGAGTAACCATAACTACGTCCATTAATACAACCCCACCTAAAACTTTACTGATGTCCCCGCAGTTTCAAAAGGTTCAATGCGCCATTAAGGAACGACCACACCATCGCCGAAGTATCCACCTCCTCTGCCCAACCTTATTCCATTTCTATTCTTTGACTCCATCCAAAATTTAAGAAGTTTCACTTCTCTCAATATCTTATGATTTTATTACTATATTATAATTATCTATCTTTGTACATTGAGGACAATGTACACCTTAAGTGTGGGGAGGTGTCAACAATACTGAATTATATATTGTTCTTAAGTAATTTTCTCATATTACTATTAGAATGAAACTTCTATTGATTTATGATTTTCATTGATATGTTTCGGATTAAGTCATAGATAATTGTGCATTGATGGTTTAAACTTTAAGACATTAGAGGATCAAGCATGATAAGTCTATTTTCAGAATTAAAATTTTATTAGGTTGTTTCCCTAAATTTAAATATTACTTTGAAGTTTGAAATTTACAAGGTTGACATCAAAAACCATAATTTTTGTGAGATTTTGAGCCTTTAAGAGCATATATTTTTCTTGCTCACTTTATTGATTATGAGTGTGTCAATATTAATTTGTTATTCTAGAACTTGCCTCGATTATACATGTCGAGACCACACCCTTGATTTGATATACTGAGATGATAAAGGCACCTAAGATTTAACCCACTTAGTCCCCAAAAAGCCTATCTTCATAATTAACCCCTAGTGAACCCTTTTGAATCCTAATAAACTATTTATCGATCTACCCTTAATATTAACCTAAAACTCACTCTTTTTGATTCATCAAGAATTTTTTCCTATTGAATTAACCGTTTTTGTCGATAATTGATTTGATCAGTTGCCTAACTATGACTTTTATTTCAGTTGTTAAGTTCTTTCTTATTATTGTATGTTCTTGTTCTTATTCTTAAAAAAAAGTTGGAAATTTATTCATTATTAGTTTTAAGCTTGAACGATTAATGGCACATCTTTAGAAGAAGCTCATGTTATTAGTGGTAAGTTTTCAACCAATGTAATTATTTAGTATTAGTTCAATTTTTCTAGTTAGGTAAATTATCAACTTGATCTCGATTCTAACCCTCTAATCCAGCCTTTATCCACACCTTTAAAGCAAGCCCCATTACAACCCTTTGAAGAACTTTTGATTTGTGTATCATCTCATTTTATAGCGGTGAAGATTTGATTTTCACGCAAGCCTATGGGATTAACTCTTCATGTTTGACTTTTGAGTGGTTAATTTGAACCCTAAACACCTTAAGTGATTTGAGTGAATCTTTAATGAGGATGTCAATTCTTGTCGGTTTTGAATCAAAGGTAATTATTTAGGTAAGGGGAAACACCTATGTTTTCGTGCTATAAAAATTTATGGCTTAGATTGTTTGAATATTTAGGACTCTTTTAGTTAAATTATCAATGTATGAATTATCTATGAATTATGATGAAACATTATTGATAAGGATTATAAATTGAGAAAGTTAATTTTAATTGTGAGTTGAGGATTTTGCTTGAGGACAAGCAAAGGCTTAAGTGTGGGGATATTTGACAAAGCATAATTTACACATATTTTAACCCCATGCTTAGCTTATTTTTGGATGAATTTTCATTAGATTTAATGAATTCGATGCTTCTAATCCTTTAATTTCATGTATTATACTCAGGAGAGCTTAGGGAGTTGAAAAGAACGATAAATTGGCCAAAAAAGGACAAAATGGGCCTACACGGCCTGGACCACTGCACACGGGTGGACCACACGGCTGTGTGTGACAAGCATGATCAAACACGACCTAGACTGTCGACCACGGGCGTGTCCCTGTCGACCCTGGGTTTAATTCTATTCGGAAAAAAGCTACTTGTGGGCCAAGTAAAGCATCTCAAAGCCTATATAAACACCCCAGGGGGCAACCTAAAAGGGGAAGTCGATAGGACGTCGAATAGACGCCGAGTAGAAAGAGAAAAATACTCCAAAACAGCTGTCGGGAACAGCTTAGGAGAAGGATCTTCATCAAAACTGAAGATCTCTCGTCAAGTTCTTTAGAAGTTTTTTGGGTTTTCTTATGTTTTGTTGTTTTCCCTATTCTAATATGTTTCTCTCTATTAGTATGAACTAAATCCCTTAAATACCTGTGGGGATGAAACCTACGACGAATCTTATTATTATTTGATTTATAAGATAAATACTTGTTCTTATTCTTAATTGTGAGTTCTTATTCTTGTTTTGATAATTCAGGTTATTGATTCAAGTCGAATGTGCTTATTCAGTGGAGCAAAAGTCCCTATTTAAGAGAAGATCAACACAATTAAGCAGGGTTGATTGCAACCTTAGAAATAGGGCGACAAAAATCTGCCGGATTAGAGTCAATCTAATAAGGGGATCCATAGATCGAGTTAATGCGACAATAGAGGTTTTAATTAGAAAGAGATTTCAATTAATCAACCTAGAGTCAGTTGTTTTTAGTCTTGAAAGAGATATTAACATAAATCAGGAATTTCTACGGATTAAGTCAAGTGAATAAATCATATGAATCAAAAGTAATTAGTGAAGTCTAGGTGGATTCTTCCTTAGGTATTGCCTATCTCATATAAGTTGTCTAAAAGCATTTTCCAAATTCACTCCCTGTCGCGTTCATAATTATTTAATTAAATTAGTTAGTTAAATTTAGATTAAAGATAAATCCCCTTAATTATTAGGCTAGATAATAAAAAGATAGTTATTACTAGTAATTTTAGTCATTGAGGATACGATATTCCGGACTCACCACAACTATACTACAGTTTGATAGGTGCGCTTGCCTTTGTCGAAAGTATTAGCTAGTTTCGAGCCCACCAAATATATAGTAATTATTTGAATTGAAATGAATATTGGTTGTATTGGAAAAGTGAATTATATATTGAATGGATTGATTTTTGAATTGAAATGATTGTATGTGTAATTATGTGATTATATGAAAAAAATTGATATTGGATATTTATTGTTGTTAAAATGAAAAAAAAATATTGAGTTGAGATTTATGTGAATTTATGAATTTGTGATTGATGAAATTATTGATTGGTACTGAAATGTGAATTTTGTGACAATGAAATACTGAATATTGGTTGTTCCTGAAAAGTGAACTGGAAACCCTATTAATTGTATTAGGCTGAGTCGGATGTAGTTGGCATGCCATAGGATTGGAAGAGTTTCGGGATACTTCGACCACGAGTTGATGAGACACTGGGTGTCAAATTATTACTTCGGATAAATTCGATGAGGTACTGGGTACCAACTTACTTCGGCAAGGTCGATGAGACACTGGGTGTCAACTTATTACTTTGAATTATCTGATGAGGCACTGGGAGCCAAACTAGTGTGTTTTGGTTGGACCCGTGTATCTGTCCGAGTCCAAGTCGTGTTAATAGGGGTAAATAAATGAAATGGCAATATGAATCATTTTGAATATGAAATTGGAATGGATAATGATATTGAAAATGAATTGTGTATTATATTATGAAAAACTATTTGAATAGAAAATATGATATTTGAAATAGTAAGTGATGAGAATATAAAATATGTTGACAATACATGGAATATATGAGTTATATACTCATGAATTGAGTATGGTATGAAACGATGTATTCATGAATTGAGTACTGCATGACTGATGCCATTGTACGAATAAATATGGTTGATATGTGAATAATCATTTATATAGCAATTATGTGAATTGGGATATTGTTTAATAAATGAAAAATGATAGTTATGATATAATACTAGACATTAATATGTCCTTATAAATTTAATTGTGCCTATTATTATATTATATTGTTTTTAATTATTCGGATTATAGAAATACCATTGAGTTTTGTACTCAGCGTACGGTTTGTTTCCATGCGCAGGTTAGGTTAAAGTAGAATTGCTGAATCAACATCCAAGGCCAATCCCGAACTCATTGTGGTGAAGTACATATGTTTTTGGTAATGACATGTACCTAGGACATTTGTGTTTGTCATTTTGAGAAGTGTTGCAAAATATGTTATTGGATACATATATATATAAGCTTATGTACTATATTAAGATTATAAATAGTATGTTTAGGTACGAAAATTAGATTTGATTTGAATAAAGTAATTGAATTGATTGGGATAATATATGAGAAATAATATGTTTGTTAGATAATTATGTAATGTTCATATTTGATCCGAAATGTCCGGTAATACTCCGTAACCCTGTTTCGGCGACGAAAATGGATTAGAGCGTGTTACATAATCACAAAAAAAATCACTATTTCATAATTAAGTATTACACATCAGCAATAGGAATTTAGTTATATTGTATTAAGTTACTTGACAAAACAATAGTGGTTTAGATAACAAGGGCTATTCGACAGTTTTCCCTTTTTCGCGTAAATCCTTCGGTTGTTGTAATTATTGATCTAAATCATAATTCATCTCAATCATCTATTCTAAATATATTTTACAATACATTGAAGTTAATTAACAGCTCAATTTCATTTATACAACAATTCTTCAATTTTTCATTTATTTCAATTTAGTTTCTAAGCCGAAAATACCATAACTGTAACATCCTGGAAAGGGCCTATGCATTTTCGATTTAATTGTACGAAGTGACATGTTTTATGTACTAGGAATAAATTTCGAACATTTCTGGAAACCCGGAAATGAATGGAAATGATTTGGAAATGAACATTTTTGGAAACTTGGAAATGTAAGGAAATGGCAAGTATACAGAGCCGATCGAAAATTTTAGGAAACTTGGTAATGATCTAGAAATGTCAAATTTTAAAGTTTAAAATAGGAAATTAGGGCAAGGAGGCCTTAAAAGAAAAAGTTGGTGAAATTTGACACACAAACAGGCTTGGAAAAGTGGCCTGAAGATGCCACTTAGGGCCTATGGAAATGGCGCCATGTGCAAGAGGAATGGGCCTGAGTTCGAGTCACTTGGGAAGC
This sequence comes from Gossypium australe, assembly GCA_005393395.2. Classification (NCBI taxonomy): domain Eukaryota; kingdom Viridiplantae; phylum Streptophyta; class Magnoliopsida; order Malvales; family Malvaceae; genus Gossypium; species Gossypium australe. The sequence continues at coordinate 29,898,801 of CM016626.1, forward strand.
AAATAAATAAGGTTTTATTTTGGCTTCCAGAAGGCTGAGGTGGACGGCACATACTTCTAGAAAAGGAGGTGTTTTATTTTCATAAATATGTGATTAATAAGGTGATAAATAGAAGCTTTTTATTTGGATTATTTCGAAGAGATAATAAAGGATTTTTATTTGGATTATTTCGAAGAGATAATAAGGGATTTAAATTGGATTATTTTTGAAGAGATAATAGATGGATAAATATGGATTTATTTCTTTTATTTTGATAGATAAGGAAGAGATAAAAGAGGATTATTATTAGTATTATTTTTATTAAGAGATAAGAGATAATTATTGGATTAAGTTTTATTAAAGTGATAAATCAAGGGATAAAGCTATCAAAATAGAAGAGTGGTGGCCAAGTAAAGGACTCTAGCTAGTAATTTTGGCTATAAAAGGAAGAGTAAGGCTATTCTTCATTCATTCTTTTCTTTTCAAGAAAACCTCTGCTGAAATTATCTAAAGTTTCTCCTCTTCTCTCTGCCGAATTTTCTCTGCCATTATTCTCTTTTTCTCTTTTCTTTTCTTCTTCTATTACAAACACAATCAAAAGCCGAAGATACCAATAGCCCTAGTCGATTTCTCACTAAGCCTCAAGAGCCGAAATTGCTATCCACATCAAAGCCATAGTCGAATACTGCTAAGGGTTCAAGCAAGAATTCCATCAAATTCTTCAGTAAGGAGATCTTTCGGGATTTACTAAGTGTCGACTACAAGGAAGGAGAAGTTCTTTTCCCGAAGGTACACCATAAGCCGCGTGTTCCCTAGTTATTCGGTGAATTTCGGGATTTAAGAATCTAAGGTAAGTCATATTTAACATACGGCTAAGGGTTATTTGTTGAGAATAAATGTTAGAAATTGATCTAACATGTAGTTATAGGGATTTCGACAGAGGGATACAAGGATTTCGGGATTTGAGAATTTCAAGGTAAGTTTTAAGAATACAAATCCTACTAGGATTTGGATTTATGGCCGAATGGCTTTTTATTAAATTAGTAAGTGATTAATTAAATGTAGGAATTTGAGATCTAAGGCAGTAGATCAGATTTCGGGATTTCAAGGAATTCGTTAAGCAAATCAGGTGTGTACCCTACCCTAAGTTTTGATAGGTTCATGGCTATGTTTAAATTAAATGTATTATTAAGAATGTGTGTACTCACATTAATTTTCGATATATCATATGACAATTATTTTTAATATATGAATATGCATAAGAATGTGAGTGTGGCTAAGTACCACAAATGTGGTAAGAGTACCCAGGTACGTTTCCTACTTTCGATAGGATTACGAATATGTTATATTGTTAACATGTGAATAATGAGAAATTAAGTATGTTATGCATGATATATGGGGCATTCGGGATATATGTGAAAGGGGAAGAAGGTGTTGACTTCGGTCTCACCAACGGAATATGGTGACTACGGTCACAAAATTTGAATATGGTAACTCCGGTTACATTATCTGAATTTGGTAACTTCGGTTACATTATTTGAATATGGTGTCTAATGACACAAATTATATGGGCGATGAGCACGTCGACTGCAGCGACTGCCTTCGATGGTGTGTAGCGGATGGAGGGTTGACTTAGTAGTCCCCATGGTGTGACTGGCAGGTACGGGTGGTGTGTAGCGGATGGACCTTTAGGCTTGGGATTGGGAATGCATCATTAATTGTATTCTATGATTTGAATGTGTATCATTTGTATGCCTGATTCTATTATGACTTAGTGTTGTGTACACATTGAGTCTGTTGACTCACCCCGTTGGGGAATATTTTTCAGGTGATGAGCAGTAACGGACCGGGATGGTAGACCTTGAGGTGGCCATGCATCATTTGAAGAATTTATTTAATTTGGACTTTATTTCTTTTTAGTACCTTGGCCATTGTGGTTTACTTTATTTTTTTTTCTTTTATTTATTATGTTTATGGATTTTTATCAATTAAAGTTTTAAGTAAATTCCTTTTAAAATTAACTCTAAATGTTTTGTCACCTTAAATAAATGGGTTTTAACATAAGATAAATTTATTTTCAACTCAAGCCCAACCCAAGCAATATTTTTTTTAAAAATCACACAAGTTTTTCCTAAGTAACAAAAGAATTTTGAACCGGTTTACTTGAGGAACATACCAAATCTGGTCAAAGCTCGTGGGTCGGGTTTGGGGTGTTTCAGTTTGGTATCAGAGCCCAGTTTAAACTCTCGGCCTGTGGGCTCAGGCCCAAAACGTTTTGAATTCGAGCCCAAATGATTTTCTTTGAACATAAGCAGGTTTTATGGCATGGCACCTAAGTCTCCGACCCGCAGTCCACCAGGTAAGTACCCCTAACTTTATGTGTGATTCTGTGATTTATGAACTGTGTAAGGGTAGAACAGGCATGGAACGTAGAATAGAATGATAGGAACTTGAACCCTAGGACTAGTCTACTCAAACACAAACACATAAGACTTAATGCACTGAACAACCCTATGGCTAAGTCACTGAGCTAGGGTGTGGTAACCCCTGTGCGCATGTCTAGGATTGGATCCGGAAGAGCCTGGTATTTAAGCAGTCCTAGTGACTCACCTCCTCTTCGCAGGAATCCCACCTGGTGCGTAGCTTCGGTTCACCCTAACTCAGAAGGCTCAGTGGTGTGGCAACCTCTGTGCGCATGTCTAGGAATGGTTTCGGTGGGAGCTTGGTATTTAAGCAGTCCGCGTGACTCACCTCCTCTCCACACGAATCCTGCCTGGTGCGTAGCTTTGGTTCACCCTGACCAAGAGGGCTCGGTCATAGGCTAAACATAATGACTAAAACCCGAAAGGGAACTAGCCATGTTTTTAAAAAAAAAAAGAAAAAAAAAACAAAACAACAAACCCTAGTTTTTCAAACTTTTAAAACTTTCTTTTAAATTTGAGAAAAATTATTTTACAACATTTTCTGAAAAACTCCTGATTTGCGAAAATTACAAAAATGCCTTTAGTGGTAAAATTACCAAAATGCCCTTGGTTTATAAAATGTTCAAATACTCAACAGCTTTACCAAAATTTCATTATTTTATAAACATTCAAAAACCCTAATTTGTAAAATATCAAAATACCTTGATTTTGGAAAATTACAAAATTGCCCCTAACTTGCAAAATTACCAAAATGACCCTGATTTCCAAAATTTTTGCAACATCCCTATTTTTAAAGGAACAATTTTCAAAAAGAACCCTCAAAGTTTTACAACTTTTGAAATATCCCTAACTTATTAAAATTTACAAATTTACCCTGGTTTTTGGAAAATTACCGAAATACCCCCGAGGTCAAAAATTTCCAAAATACCCCTGTAGGACAAAATTACAGAAATACCCCTGGGTAGTGGAAACACAATAACGATGAAAATTACAACGTTTCTCTGAATGAACGAAAGTTCATGCTTGTTTGATGGATGAATGAATGGAAAGACTGTATGCTTGTGTGAATACGAAAGAACCATTCCTAAAACTCTTGTCATAAAACTTCTTCGCGAGTAAATAAGTGGAACAAAAGTACTAATTCATAAAACTTGTAATCAGATTAAATCGCGACGTTAGAAATAAGTTCTAGGGGACGTGAACTTAGAGATTGTGCCTAGAAAGTATGATGGTTCTACTAAGATCAGAGTGCGCAGCGTAAGCATAGTGCGGTGAGAAGGATTGTACGACTGTTAATAAGTAATTTCGAGGACGAAATTATTTTTAAGGAGGGTAGAACTGTAACATCCTGGAAAGGGCCTATGCATTTTTGATTTAATTGTACGAAGTGACATGTTTTATGTACTAGGAATAAATTTCGAATATTTCTGGAAACCCGGAAATGAATGGAAATGATTTGGAAATGAACATTTTTGGAAACTTGGAAATGTAAGGAAATGACAAGTATACAGAGCCGATCGAAAATTTTAGGAAACTTGGAAATGATCTAGAAATGTCAAATTTTAAAGTTTAAAATAGGAAATTAGGGCAAGAAGGCCTTAAAAGAAAAAGTTGGTGAAATTTGACACACAAACAGGCTTGGAAAAGTGGCCTGAAGATGCCACTTAGGGCCTATGGAAATGGCACCATGTGCAAGAGGAATGGGCCTGAGTTCGAGTCACTTGGGAAGCAAATAAATAAGGTTTTATTTTGGCTTCCAGAAGGCTGAGGTGGACGGCACATGCTTCTAGAAAAGGAGGTGTTTTATTTTCATAAATATGTGATTAATAAGGTGATAAATAGAAGCTTTTTATTTGGATTATTTCGAAGAGATAATAAAGGATTTTTATTTGGATTATTTCGAAGAGATAATAAGGGATTTAAATTGGATTATTTTTGAAGAGATAATAGATGGATAAATATGGATTTATTTCTTTTATTTTGATAGATAAGGAAGAGATAAAAGAGGATTATTATTAGTATTATTTTTATTAAGAGATAAGAGATAACTATTGGATTAAGTTTTATTAAAGTGATAAATCAAGGGATAAAGCTATCAAAATAGAAGAGTGGTGGCCAAGTAAAGGACTCTAGCTAGTAATTTTGGCTATAAAAGGAAGAGTAAGGCTATTCTTCATTCATTCTTTTCTTTTCAAGAAAACCTCTGCTGAAATTCTCTAAAGTTTCTCCTCTTCTCTCTGCCGAATTTTCTCTGCCATTATTCTCTTTTTCTCTTTTCTTTTCTTCTTCTATTACAAACACAATCAAAAGCCGAAGATACCAATAGCCCTAGTCGATTTCTCACTAAGCCTCAAGAGCCGAAATTGTTATCCACATCAAAGCCATAGTCGAATACTGCTAAGGGTTCAAGCAAGAATTCCATCAAATTCTTCAGCAAGGAGATCTTTCGGGATTTACTAAGTGTCGACTACAAGGAAGGAGAAGTTCTTTTCTCGAAGGTACACCATAAGCCGCGTGTTCCCTAGTTATTCGGTGAATTTCGGGATTTAAGAATCTAAGGTAAGTCATATTTAACATACGGCTAAGGGTTATTTGTTGTGAATAAATGTTAGAAATTGATCTAACATGTAGTTATAGGGATTTCGACAGAGGGATACAAGGATTTCGGGATTTGAGAATTTCAAGGTAAGTTTTAAGAATACTAATCCTACTAGGATTTGGATTTATGGCCGAATGGCTTTTTGTTAAATTAGTAAGTGATTAATTAAATGTAGGAATTTGAGATCTAAGGCAGTAGATCAGATTTCGGGATTTCAAGGAATTCGTTAAGCAAATCAGGTGTGTACCCTACCTAAGTTTTGATAGGTTCATGGCTATGTTTAAATTAAATGTATTATTAAGAATGTGTGTACTCACATTAATTTTCGATATATCATATGGCAATTATTTTTAATATATGAATATGCATAAGAATGTGAGTGTGGCTAAGTACCACAAATGTGGTAAGAGTACCCAGGTACGTTTCCTACTTTCGATAGGATTACGAATATGTTATATTGTTAACATGTGAATAATGAGAAATTAAGTATGTTATGCATGATATATGGGGCATTCGGGATATATGTGAAAGGGGAAGAAGGTGTTGACTTCGGTCTCACCAACGGAATATGGTGACTACGGTCACAAAATTTGAATATGGTAACTCCGGTTACATTATCTGAATTTGGTAACTTCGGTTACATTATTTGAATATGGTGTTTAATGACACAAATTATATGGGCGATGAGCACGTCGACTGCAGCGACTGCCTTCGATGGTGTGTAGCGGATGGAGGGTTGACTTAGTAGTCCCCATGGTGTGACTGGCAGGTACGGGTGGTGTGTAGCGGATGGACCTTTAGGCTTGGGATTGGGAATGCATCATTAATTGTATTCTATGATTTGAATGTGTATCATTTGTATGCCTGATTCTATTATGACTTAGTGTTGTGTACACATTGAGTCTGTTGACTCACCCCGTTGGGGAATATTTTTCAGGTGATGAGCAGTAACGGACCGGGATGGTAGACCTTGAGGTGGCCATGCATCATTTGAAGAATTTATTTAATTTGGACTTTATTTCTTTTTAGTACCTTGGCCATTGTGGTTCACTTTATTTTTTTTCTTTTATTTATTATGTTTATGGATTTTTATCAATTAAAGTTTTCATGGACATGAGTCGTTCATCTAAGATGAATGACTAATCATTACTGTTTGTAAGTAATAATCATTTTCTTTGCGGAAGATACAATGGTGACCATGATGATGCAATGGTGACCATGATATAAAATGGATCAAATTAGGTGAATAGTTTAGCCTAAAGGGATATTTTATGAGGGTAACACATATGACAAGGTCATTAAACAAAAGCTTAGTATATGTAGCTTCCATAATGGTATATAATACTTTTAGTGGATTGACTCCATGACTAAAAAACTATGTAATTAATAAACGAAGAGTTAGAAATTAATTACAAATCATTTAAACCCTAATTATATATGTTCCATTGGTCCATCTTTTACCTTAACTATGAATTGCATGATAAGAATCATTGAATGTAAGTAAATTCCTTTTAAAATTAACTCTAAATGTTTTGTCACCTTAAATAAATGGGTTTTAACATAAGATAAATTTATTTTCAACTCAAGCCCAACCCAAGCAATATTTTTTTTAAAAATCACACAAGTTTTTCCTAAGTAACAAAAGAATTTTGAACCGGTTTACTTGAGGAACATACCAAATCTGGTCAAAGCTCGTGGGCCGGGTTTGGGGTGTTTCAGTTTGGTATCAGAGCCCAGTTATAACTCTCGGCCTGTGGGCTCAGGCCCAAAACGTTTTGAATTCGAGCCCAAATGATTTTCTTTGAACATAAGCAGGTTTTATGGCATGGCACCTAAGTCTCCGACCCGCAGTCCACCAGGTAAGTACCCCTAACTTTATGTGTGATTCTGTGATTTATGAACTGTGTAAGGGTAGAACAGGCATGGAACGTAGAATAGAATGATAGGAACTTGAACCCTAGGACTAGTCTACTCAAACACAAACACATAAGACTTAATGCACTGAACAACCCTATGGCTAAGTCACTGAGCTAGGGTGTGGTAACCCCTGTGCGCATGTCTAGGATTGGATCCGGAAGAGCCTGGTATTTAAGCAGTCCTAGTGACTCACCTCCTCTTCGCAGGAATCCCACCTGGTGCGTAGCTTCGGTTCACCCTAACTCAGAAGGCTCAGTGGTGTGGCAACCTCTGTGCGCATGTCTAGGAATGGTTTCGGTGGGAGCTTGGTATTTAAGCAGTCCGCGTGACTCACCTCCTCTCCACACGAATCCTGCCTGGTGCGTAGCTTTGGTTCACCCTGACCAAGAGGGCTCGGTCATAGGCTAAACATAATGACTAAAACCCGAAAGGGAACTAGCCATGTTTTTAAAAAAAAAAAAGAAAAAAAAACAAAACAACAAACCCTAGTTTTTCAAACTTTTAAAACTTTCTTTTAAATTTGAGAAAAATTATTTTACAACATTTTCTGAAAAACTCCTGATTTGCGAAAATTACAAAAATGCCTTTAGTGGTAAAATTACCAAAATGCCCTTGGTTTATAAAATGTTCAAATACTCAACAGCTTTACCAAAATTTCATTATTTTATAAACATTCAAAAACCCTAATTTGTAAAATATCAAAATACCTTGATTTTGGAAAATTACAAAATTGCCCCTAACTTGCAAAATTACCAAAATGACCCTGATTTCCAAAATTTTTGCAACATCCCTATTTTTAAAGGAACAATTTTCAAAAAGAACCCTCAAAGTTTTACAACTTTTGAAATATCCCTAACTTATTAAAATTTACAAATTTACCCTGGTTTTTGGAAAATTACCGAAATACCCCCGAGGTCAAAAATTTCCAAAATACCCCTGTAGGACAAAATTACGGAAATACCCCTGGGTAGTGGAAACACAATAACGATGAAAATTACAACGTTTCTCTGAATGAACGAAAGTTCATGCTTGTTTGATGGATGAATGAATGGAAAGACTGTATGCTTGTGTGAATACGAAAGAACCATTCCTAAAACTCTTGTCATAAAACTTCTTCGCGAGTAAATAAGTGGAACAAAAGTACTAATTCATAAAACTTGTAATCAGATTAAATCGCGACGTTAGAAATAAGTTCTAGGGGACGTGAACTTAGAGATTGTGCCTAGAAAGTATGATGGTTCTACTAAGATCAGAGTGCGCAGCGTAAGCATAGTGCGGTGAGAAGGATTGTACGACTGTTAATAAGTAATTTCGAGGACGAAATTATTTTTAAGGAGGGTAGAACTGTAACATCCTGGAAAGGGCCTATGCATTTTCGATTTAATTGTACGAACTGACATGTTTTATGTACTAGGAATAAATTTCGAACATTTCTGGAAACCCGGAAATGAATGGAAATGATTTGGAAATGAACATTTTTGGAAACTTGGAAATGTAAGGAAATGACAAGTATACAGAGCCGATCCAAAATTTTAGGAAACTTGGAAATGATCTAGAAATGTCAAATTTTAAAGTTTAAAATAGGAAATTAGGGCAAGAAGGCCTTAAAAGAAAAAGTTGGTGAAATTTGACACACAAACAGGCTTGGAAAAGTGGCCTGAAGATGCCACTTAGGGCCTATGGAAATGGCACCATGTGCAAGAGGAATGGGCCTGAGTTCGAGTCACTTGGGAAGCAAATAAATAAGGTTTTATTTTGGCTTCCAGAAGGCTGAGGTGGACGGCACATGCTTCTAGAAAAGGAGGTGTTTTATTTTCATAAATATGTGATTAATAAGGTGATAAATAGAAGCTTTTTATTTGGATTATTTCGAAGAGATAATAAAGGATTTTTATTTGGATTATTTCGAAGAGATAATAAGGGATTTAAATTGGATTATTTTTGAAGAGATAATAGATGGATAAATATGGATTTATTTCTTTTATTTTGATAGATAAGGAAGAGATAAAAGAGGATTATTATTAGTATTATTTTATTAAGAGATAAGAGATAATTATTGGATTAAGTTTTATTAAAGTGATAAATCAAGGGATAAAGCTATCAAAATAGAAGAGTGGTGGCCAAGTAAAGGACTCTAGCTAGTAATTTTGGCTATAAAAGGAAGAGTAAGGTTATTCTTCATTCATTCTTTTCTTTTCAAGAAAACCTCTGCTGAAATTCTCTAAAGTTTCTCCTCTTCTCTCTGCCGAATTTTCTCTGCCATTATTCTCTTTTTCTCTTTTCTTTTCTTCTTCTATTACAAACACAATCAAAAGCCGAAGATACCAATAGCCCTAGTCGATTTCTCACTAAGACTCAAGAGCCGAAATTGTTATCCACGTCAAAGCCATAGTCGAATACTGCTAAGGGTTCAAGCAAGAATTCCATCAAATTCTTCAGTAAGGAGATCTTTCGGGATTTACTAAGTGTCGACTACAAGGAAGGAGAAGTTCTTTTCCCGAAGGTACACCATAAGCCGCGTGTTCCCTAGTTATTCGGTGAATTTCGGGATTTAAGAATCTAAGGTAAGTCATATTTAACATACGGCTAAGGGTTATTTGTTGTGAATAAATGTTAGAAATTGATCTAACATGTAGTTATAGGGATTTCGACAGAGGGATACAAGGATTTCGGGATTTGAGAATTTCAAGGTAAGTTTTAAGAATACTAATCCTACTAGGATTTGGATTTATGGCCGAATGGCTTTTTGTTAAATTAGTAAGTGATTAATTAAATGTAGGAATTTGAGATCTAAGGCAGTAGATCAGATTTCGGGATTTCAAGGAATTCGTTAAGCAAATCAGGTGTGTACCCTACCCTAAGTTTTGATAGGTTCATGGCTATGTTTAAATTAAATGTATTATTAAGAATGTGTGTACTCACATTAATTTTCGATATATCATATGGCAATTATTTTTAATATATGAATATGCATAAGAATGTGAATGTGGCTAAGTACCACAAATGTGGTAAGAGTACCGAGGTACGTTTCCTACTTTCGATAGGATTACGAATATGTTATGTTGTTAACATGTGAATAATGAGAAATTAAGTATGTTATGCATGATATATGGGGCATTCGGGATATATGTGAAAGGGGAAGAAGGTGTTGACTTCGGTCTCACCAACGGAATATGGTGACTACGGTCACAAAATTTGAATATGGTAACTCCGGTTACATTATCTGAATTTGGTAACTTCGGTTACATTATTTGAATATGGTGTTTAATGACACAAATTATATGGGCGATGAGCACGTCGACTGCAGCGACTGCCTTCGATGGTGTGTAGCGGATGGAGGGTTGACTTAGTAGTCCCCATGGTGTGACTGGCAGGTACGGGTGGTGTGTAGCGGATGGACCTTTAGGCTTGGGATTGGGAATGCATCATTAATTGTATTCTATGATTTGAATGTGTATCATTTGTATGCCTGATTCTATTATGACTTAGTGTTGTGTACACATTGAGTCTGTTGACTCACCCCGTTGGGGAATATTTTTCAGGTGATGAGCAGTAACGGACCGGGATGGTAGACCTTGAGGTGGCCATGCATCATTTGAAGAATTTATTTAATTTGGACTTTATTTCTTTTTAGTACCTTGGCCATTGTGGTTTACTTTATTTTTTTTTTCTTTTATTTATTATGTTTATGGATTTTTATCAATTAAAGTTTTAAGTAAATTCCTTTTAAAATTAACTCTAAATGTTTTGTCACCTTAAATAAATGGGTTTTAACATAAGATAAATTTGTTTTCAACTCAAGCCCAACCCAAGCAATATTTTTTTTAAAAATCACACAAGTTTTTCCTAAGTAACAAAAGAATTTTGAACCGGTTTACTTGAGGAACATACCAAATCTGGTCAAAGCTCGTGGGCCGGGTTTGGGGTGTTTCAATAACTATCACATTTGAGATTCGATTTTGAAATTGATCTCAATTATATCCTCCTATAGTCCAATAAAACTCATAATTTCAAAATTTTCCATTGTAAAAGTTTCACAATGGTCCTGATTTAGTTTTGAGCTTGTTTAATGGTTTTTGTAAGCTCGATTTTGTCGTAATGCATGTTTAGCATAGACTTAACTTATTTATATTGAATTATTGAATATTATTGAGTAATTTGTATATGAATGTTTCTGTTTACTATTATGACATCTTGTAGCTCAAGTCCGACGACTGAACCGGGTATGGGGTGTTACATTCTTTATGTCTCGAGACTAGGTCTCATGACTAACCTCTCATGTTTTCCTATTTTTGCTTAAATGTTTGAATGTCTCAAGAAAGGGGCTCCTGTCTTGAGACTTGGTGCAGGGAAAAATTTATTTAGCTTCGATATTCTTCTGTCTCGAGACCTAAGATCAATTGTCTCGAAACTATACAAATATGTCTCGACACCTCAGGCTCTTGAATGAAAATTTAAATGAAATTTGCTCCAACGGTCTCGAGACATGTTGTAACACCCCTAACTCTTATCTGTCATCGTCAGGGTTACGGAGCATTATCGGACATTCCAGATCAATTATGAACATTTCATATTATTTAACATACATATCAAAAACTAATCATAAATCACTCATATTGTCCCTTATATAAGCCCTTGAGGCCCAAAATACACTTTAGAAACAAATCGGAACTTAACCGGAAACTCAAAGAATATTTCAGAAAATTTCAAAATTTTTCTTAGGTGCAGGGGACACACGCCCGTGTCTTAGGCCGTGTCGGCATTCGATGCAAGGCACACAGTCGTGTCCCAGCCGGTCTCCATACCCGTGTAACCCTCTGACTTGGGTCACATGGCCAAGCCACATGCCCGTGTGCTAGGTCATGTGATATGAAATTAAGGTGCAGGGGTCACACAGCCAAGCCACACGCCCGTGTGCTAGGCCGTGTGAAAATATCTGGGCATTCTGTTTCTCAATTTTAAAGATGCAAGTGACACATGGCCAGACCACACGCCCATGTGCTAGACGGTTGAGACACATGCTCGTGTCTCTGCCTGTGTGGAAGAAAATAAGCCATTTTAAGGCCACATTTCTCACACAATCTTGATTTCAACGTAAACACCTCAATTTCATACTTATAGGCCATAACAAGACCTTTAATACAACCAATTCTTAGCTCTAAAAATGTCATATTATCACATATATCCTAACATTCTAAACTACCACATTAATCAATTCACACATTTGATTACCTATCTCAACCATGTTTTACCAACTCATTCATCAACATGCCTAAAAACTATTCATCATAGCCACATCTATACATATATCTAGCATGATAAAACTATATATATATATATAAGGTGATTGGAAATATAAACAAAATGTAATTCTTAACATTTACACAAACTATTCCAACTCTATACATGTCATATAAACCATAATGTACGTTGCAAAAACTACCGAAATAATTTGGATAGTGTGACATGTGCTAATCCGGTCTCTTGACCTCACGATAATCTATAAGGATATTAAACAACACAAGTAAGCTCAATAAAGCTTAGTAAGTTCAATGGGTTAAACGTAAATCTTATCGAACCTACTATAACATATCAATTAAGTAAATCATTCAATATACACTTACTGCCAATCACAACTTCAATTGATGAATTCACTTATTTCAGATCAAAACCAATAATAACAATAAGTTTTCCAACATTAATTTCATATGTCTCTTACTACATCTTACCCAATCGGAGAACGACTTACAGATATGAGTACATCGTTTTCAGAAGCCCGAAGGCTAAACTGAAGCTCATAAAAGCTAAACAGAAAGCCATAAGGGTTGAACGGAAGCTCGTAAGAGTTGAACGGATACCCATAAAGGTTAAACAGAAGCTCAAAAGAGCTGAACGAAAACCCATTAGGGTTGAACAGAAACTTATATGAGTTAAATAGAAGCTCGTGAAAGCTAAACAGAAAGTAAACACGAAAGTTCGCAACAAATGCGGAACCTCAGTTTACTTGGGTAATTTTCCGTCAATTCTTCCTTTGTTGTCTTTCGCCACAGAACGATTGTACTCAATCTCGCATTCCATTTGTTTTGAACATTCAATTCAATTTCATAATTTTAACAATAATTTTATTTTCAACAAAAGATATGAATAAATACATAATACCATTCATCAATTTAATATATAAACATTAAATTTAAACCATACGAACTTACCTGGATTGAATTGTAAGATTTGCGAAAGTTTGGGACTATTCTGCTAATTTTCTTTTTTCACAATTATATACGGGCTCTTGATCTAAAATATAAAATTACTCATTCATTAGCATATATTTCAATTCCAATTCACTTCATAATTAATATCCCTCAATTTTCAAAATTACATAATTACCCCAACTTTTACAACTTTTGTAATTTAGTCCCTTACTAATTAGTCTATCAAATAAGCTAATTTTTCACAATTGATAATTTATCTAAATATTCTAGGCTATTATAAAGCTCTTGATATTTATAATTTCAATACCAAACCCTAATATTTAACCTTTCCACAATTTGGTCCCAAAATCAATTTCTATCAAAATCACTTTATAAAATCATCATACAACAAAATTAAAGCTCAAAATCCATGTTATTTCATCAAAAACATTCAGTATTCATCAATGGTAACTTTCAAAATTACCAATAAAATCAAAAACTAATGAAATAAATAGTTGGACCTAATTGTAAAAGTCTTAAAAATACAAAAATTAAAAGAAAAGAGCAAGAATTGAACTCACCTTGAATCAAAAATATGAAACCAACTTCTCAAGCTCTCTCTCCTATGGTGTTTTTAGGCTGAAATTTGGTGTTGAAATGTCTAGAAACTCTTAAATCCCAATTTAGTTATTTTAATTTTTATTTTATTTTAAGTCCTCCCTTATTTAACATTTAATCCATTTAATCACTATTTCTTTAATTAGCAAGTTTTGCACCTTTTTCAATTCAGTCCTTTTTAATTAATTAACTATCATAAAATTAAAATTTTCTAACGAAACTTTAATACTATCTTAATGGCACTCCATAAATATTTATACAAATATTTATGGCTCAGTTTATAGAATCGAGGTCTCAATACCTCGTTTTCTAAACCACTTAACCTAATAAATCCTTATACAACACAAATTACTAATTAAAAAATCTTTCTAAAATTACGTTTAACTTGTAAATACTAAATAATAAAATTTACGAGCTTACTCTTCGGATTTGGTGGTCTCGAACCACTGTTTTTCCGACACCATTAAAAATCAGGCTGTTACACTTGTTCTTTTTGTCTTAAGACTTAATGGTTAAATGGCCAAAAATACACATTTTCAAACATTCAAACCTCACCTAATTGTACCAAAAACATACCCCATTACTCCACCAATACAAAATCACCAATTTAACACATGTAAACACAATCAAACATCATTAAATCACTGTATCCAAAATATTAAGACTTAATATACTAATTAACACATTCAAACTTACATAAACAAACATAGATAATTAGAATTCAAGTGATAAAACTTATTTTTAAAACTTTATAGGTCATAATACCAAAAGTAGCAAATATTAACTTAAAACATACCGACAAAACAAGGTACATGCCATAAGACCTAAAACACTTATATGCATGCAAGTTCTGAACTTGATATTATTGATTTACACAGGGGGAATTTTGAGTAGTGGATCTAGGTGAAGTTGAAAGAGTAGCTACATCGTAAGCTTGCTCACGCTCATCCAACTCAAACATTCTTATTTGAACAATGTGTTGCTATCATTGTCTCCATGTCATCAATTATTAACAAATTCGAGCAAATTATATATGTGTGGATTTGAAGACATTGGAAATATGTAGAAAAGTCTGGATACTACCTTTCCACACCGGGTTACAATTTTGGGATTAATATTTAATTCATTCCTTTAAGTTTTACCCTCTTCTTAAACCTCATGTTTGTTTGATGTTTAGACTCAAATACAACACCAAATTTCATGAAGTGAATTTTTCCATAATAATAATAGACGTATTCAAATAATTGGTTAGTCATCCCGTTGGCTAAACCTACAAAATAAATTGCAATAAAGCAGATACGTTTAGTTAAAATTCAATAAATATTTAAGGTAAATTTTAAAATAATAGAAGAAATTAAATACAAGGATGTAATTTAATTTTTTTTCAATGAAATGAATTTTATTATTTTGCGTGGTAAAAAGAGAATTAAAGTCGTATGTAAGGCATTAACAAACATTTGGGTGTAATGATAAATTACTAAACACTTTCAATAAACAACATTCTTAGAAAAAATAGTTTGGAACTATAAAATTATATTTCGTAAGTAGTTTTTAAATTTATTATATTTATTAATTAAAAAAAACTCTCTTCTGTAACTTCATACCTCACCATTTTTCATTGCCTGCACCTGACATTGTTTTTTGTTTATTGTTGTTGATGAACTTCTTTGTTTGTTGCCATTGTCGTGATCCTTTCCCCTACACAACCTAAATACCGCTTCTCTGCATGTTTCATACACATTTCTGGTCAATATTATTTCCTTTCAACTACGCTAGATATTGTTTGTGTTTCCTCACCTACCACAATAATAATAGTTTAATAGTACTTTGGTCTCTCTGCTACACCTTATCCTTTTCAGATTTACAGACCATAATTAGTTCGAAATTAACTAATAACCTACCTCCTTTGATTAACCTAATCATGTAATTAACCCATGGCGGTGGTGAACTGTGAAATTAGAAAAAAAAGGAAAAAAAAAGGGTCCCAATCTCATTGATTAAACTGAACAATTTTGGGGACAAGGAACGGATTTTGAATGAATGATGATGAAATTGAAAAAGGAAGGTGAAAACCGAATAAAATCTTTTTCTTTTATTTTTCTTATTCTTTTATCCACTGGGAATGAAATCAAAATTTGTTTGCATTAAGGCATTCATGATATCTAAGGGTGTGATAGGGTCCCATGAAATGAATCGTATGGAAATCTAGAGAGGAAAGGCTCATCTTTTTCACTTTCTTTCGCTCCAAACAAGTTGTCAGCAACTTGGACACGGATCCTACTGAGCCCACCATTATCACTCCCAATCTCTCTCTCTCTCTCTCTCTCTCTCTCTCACACACACACACACACACACACTTCTTCCCTATTTCCATCTCTGCACTTTTGAGGAGCCAAGAAGATTCGATTCTAATTTCTAAAACGCTGTGAAAGTGAAACCCACCACACCCACACCCCTGCCCTGACCCCACCTTTCCTCCTCTCTCACATGACCACCGCCGATTCACTTTCCAATATACTGCATTTTAGTATATAATTAATACAACAACCTTACCCTTATTTAAATTTAGTATTGGTGAATATGGGAGTTTCAAGGAGAGACAACTTAGAACACAGAGCGAATACGGATAAAACCCTACTACTATATATTATTTTAAGGGCTGGCTGATGGCTAAGTGTTGGGTTAAATAAAAACTTAGGGGTAGCTCCTATTATTTTATTTGATCTTCTTCCAACTCTGTTTTCTTATTTCTAAAGTGCTAAAAAGAAAAGAAAAAGAAAGAATCAAAATCAGTATTCTATACGACAACGACAAGCTACAAGGTTCTTCCTTCTGTCTCTTCTTGCACTCTCTTTTGTCTGTTTCACTGTCTTTTTTCCTCAGTAGAAGCGAGGGAGAGAGAAAGACATTGAAGACAAACCCCATTTGCTGATTTGCATTTCAATAAATTAATACTACATATTATATTACACATTACAAACTGGATGATACATACATATATAAATAAAATATAAAGTATACCACTATATGTTATTGTTATGTTCATTTGTTTATACATGCAAAAGACAAGAGCATTTAATCTGTGAATCGTAGTGAAAGAAAGTTGAGAACATGTAGAAAGGTAAAATTAGGCGAATTAAAGAAAAAGGACTGAACTGCGGGTAAGGAAGAGGGATCACGAGGGAATGGCAGAGTGATGTAAATGGAGAGAAGACAAGATAGGAAACTGTGTTGACAGTGCAGATATGAAGGCAGGGGTTTGTCTTTAGTGTTTTTGTTTGAGTGATTGACATCTCTGTTCTTCTAGATGACACACCTCTGCACCACTCGAAGAGAGCTACACGATCTGCCTGCCCGCTGGGTGCTGGCTGCTCTCTGATAATGCATGCAAAAATGAACAACGTGCTATTCTTTTTCCCTCGGTTGATTAATACTTACATTTTTTATAATCTTTGACATCCATTTTTATAACTTTTTCTTATAATTTTAATAATAATATTAATAGTTTTGGTAAATATATTTGTTTAGGTATTCAAGCTCTGAATTTACTTCATTTTGATGAGTCAGCCAGATTAAGCTCAGCATTTAGATTCACAATTTTCTAGGAACTATGTGAGGAAAATTGTTGTCAATAACTTGGCTATGTCTCAAGTGTAAATCGTTCGTTTATAAATGCATGATTCTCTTTCTCCGAACTGAATTATCTTCTTCAAATTCTTTAAATGCTGAATGCATATGGTGGTCCATCGTGGTTTCCGTTTTCCAACAAAAGGAAGAATTTGACTAATAACATAACTATTTTGTGTTTTTTCCACAATAATAAAGTTTCTAGATGTATATTTATACTTAAGAGCGTTAACATTGATTTTATGAATGTGTTTCAAATGGGATTGATTGAAGAAGTTATCGTTTTTATCAATTGATTAAAGGAACCTGTTCATGAAAGGTAAGCTATTAGAATAATGGAGGGGTTATTAGGTTCCCATGCAAAAGTTGTATTTTTTCCATCTAAAGAAAAAGAGGTTAAAAAGCAGCTTCTTTCACGACCAATATCTCTTTAACAATGGGTCCAAAAGAGGTGGTTTCCATATCGAAATTTTAGACTTGCATGGGCTGTTGTTTCTAAATAATAAAAAAAAGCTCATTTTAACAAAAAACACTTTAGAGAGTTTACATTAAAAGGAGAGAACAACAAGAGATATCTTTCCTCCATTATCTTCTCCTTTTCCTTTTCCTTTTCCTCGTTCCTTTGTTAAAGACATGAAAATTCAACTTCTCCCTACTATAAAAAGTGTGCAACTTTGTCATGTACAAAGGACTATATATATATATATATATATAGATTATGTAAGTATATTCTACCTACGTACTACAGATGAAATGAAGATCAGAATTAATAAAGTTAGTACTTTCCTCCACACGCACAAAAGAAAGAAATAAAGATATCAATCTAGTTGGTATCAGCTAGCTAGGTATGGTTTGATGGGATTTGGATGTGGTGGTGGCCTTCCACTACTACTGAAACAAAAACAATTTTGCTTTTAATCAGTACATGATGAAAACATGACCGACCTTGCATGTCTAAGTATGGGCCCAAAATTAATTAAGTTTTTTAGAACCAAAAAAAAAAAAAACACGCGTCATTAACATATACATGTAGATCTATATTTATATATATGTGTATGTTATGTGCTAAACATGGTTAACCAGAAAAGCAGTTAGCAACCGAATGTCAAAAAGTGAGTTCGAAGGAATGTAAAAAGAATGGTGGATTTTGGATGGGATAGAAGAGGGGAACATAAAGGCTGTTGGATCACATGCACATCACATTCTTTTTCTTTCTTCCTCTTCGCTTCTTTTTATACTGTGGGTGATGAACGTTAAAGAAAAAAAAAAGGTGATTAAAAACAAAGGTCCCACGATTCAAGGCTGCTGCTTTGCTTCATCCTCCTCCTCAATCCAAGGGATTCTTTGTGTTGATCAACCCAAATTCTGGGTCCCCCCATCATCATCACCATCATGTCATGCATAAATAATTTATTAATGCATGTATATATGAAAGTCCCACCTCACTGTCTATTTTACTCTTGCCAAACCAAAATGCTTAAAGGTGACCCCTTTTTTTTTCTCTGTTCACAACCAATAATTTAGGTTACAACATTAAACTTTGCAAGTTCTTGATTTTTTGTTTCATCGAAATTCGACTTGAATTATTGTAATTTGATGGATATATCTCATTTGGGAAAATGCAGTTAGGCTCGAATCATTTGCCTTGTTTGGTTAATTCGAGCAGTCCAGTTCCCTAGTTCAACTTCTTTTCATATTTTACTATTTTTTATATATATATATATATATTATTGGCACCTAACTATCCACTATACCAGGTCAATCATGTCCAACAAAAAGTTTGCAAGTCACTCTGGTCTTCGATCATTCCTCGAAAATGACCATCCATAGATGAAAATGATATAACTCTATTGTTCCACTAGACCCCGGTTAAGAGGTCTTGACATAATATTGCTAAATGCAATTAATTGATGTTGATTGTAGCCACTACGAAAATGATTAACTTTGGCTACCAAAAGTGAGCAATTAAAAGCTCATCAACTTGATGACAAAGAACTTGCGGCTACTCATTATTAGAGAGGAAAATGCAAATTCAAGGGCTAGTGGCTCTCACGCATGAGAATTAAGGGAACTGAAAAGGATAATTATAAATTACAGTCCTCCAATGAAAAAAGCCATATTTGAAGAGAATAGGACAAGGTCGTGAATTTAACGTGGGTTTTTCTACGTAGGACCACTGTTGCCAAAAGTGAAGCCAACAAGCAATAGAGAGAGGGATAAGACTTTGCTTTTGCTTGGTTTCTTTTCTTGTTTAAATAAGTAAAGTTCTACTGCAAGTCCCTCTACTACTGTAAGTTGTTGATTTCCTCTCTATAATTTAATTCGGTCAAATTTTAGTCTATGTACTTTTTCAAATTTTAAAATACTAATATTTGAATTTTAAAATTTCAGTCCTGACATTGAATATGTTTGGTTATGTTATTAGTTTTGAACTAAGCTCAAAATTATAAATTTAGTCTATATTATCTAATTTGATTATTTTTAGTCATTATATTTTTCCAATTTTGAAATTTTAGCCACGACACAAACGACATCTGTTAAATTCATAAACCGGCTTTTTTGTGAGTCATATGCGAAAATATCAAGTTGCCATGGCATTGCACATGTAATAATGTGTATGCCACATAAGATTTTAAAAATAGTAGTACTTGATGAATTTACCTGCTATTATTTGGTCAACACTGAAATTTCAAAATTCAAAAGTGCATAAACTAACAATGGATAAATCTCAAAATTACACATGAACTTTGGTTTAATATGTAATCGTATATATGAACTTTAATTAGTTTGGTACAATTTTACACGTGAAACTTTGATTGTGCTTCAAATGTATATATGAAACTTTAATTTTCATTCAATCATTCACATTAAAGAAATAAATAGATCAATTTATTTTTATATTGGATAAATATAATTATTTCTGTATGCAATATATAAACATAAAATGATGTTATATCAATAATTGTGTTAATAATTTGTGAGAATTGAATCAAACCAAATTTCGTGTGTAAAATTGCACAAAATCAAAGTTCACGTATATAATTGCACATTAAACTATAATCTATGTATAATTTTGAAATTTATTTAAACTAAAATACAAAGATTAAATTTACAACTTACACGACTAATAGTATAAAAAGAAACCAAAAAGCTCATTTATACGTACAATTACAAACATAGGATTAGGGGACAAAATCTACAATTAGGATGTTGAATGGTGGAGCCAATAAGAGATAAAATTCCAGTCCTGCTTTGTATAGAAAAGCCTACAATGATAAATTGAAACACCAAGAGAAAATTCATCTTTTCCAATGACAGAAGGTGCGGTGTTTGCATTAATTGTTATATAATATTAGCGGGTCGAGGAAATGATAGAGTAATAAACTAAAACTAAACTGATATATGTTAATAATGAGATTATAATATGGGGGGAATGGGTGTAAAGAGATTGCACATGATACAAAGACAGTCCAAAAAAAAACATTAAGAAAAACGAGGAAAGACAACGCTGGGAACTATGAAAATACAAATATTCCATTTTACATTTGGGGACCCCTTTCAGAAACTTAGCAGATTGCAACTATCTATATAGTATAGTCTCGTCATACCCGAGGCTGACGCTGTGGGTATCACAATATGCATTTTCAGTTTAAAAATGGAATAAATTTGACAGTCTAAGATCACATTGGAGTCCCCCAATATTTATATAATTTTCTCGGATGTACAACTACATCTGATGAATAAAAGGAAAGGTTAAAAAAAGAAAGAGAAAGCAAAGTGGAGGTAAGCCCCTCCATTCGGGATAACTCGAAGACCCCACAATGGAGGGGGGGGGGAGAGAGAAAAAAACAGCTTTATGGGGAATAAGGAGGAGGTTGGATGATTGAACTGGACTAATATAAAGTGTTACTTCGATAACATTTCAAATTTCATTGATTTTTGAAGGATAAAAGAGAGAATGGAATGAAATAAAAAAGGGGGAAATGTGGGGGTGGTGGGGGCAATGACAAGACTGAGATCGGCTGGGGTTAGCGGTGGGAGGTGGTGGTGGAAGTGGAAGTGAAGGTGGAAATGGAATAATAATAACAGCAATAATGGATAGCAGATAGTTTATAATCATGGGGGCAACCAGATTCACTTTCTTCTTTGTCATCACTTTCCAAGGCATGATTAGAAAAAAGTTAATCAATCTTCCACCCCCACTCTTAAAGAAATTAAAAAGCATTCCCTCCACTTTTGTCCATTTCTACATCAAATTATTATAACCTGTTTTCCTTAATAGATTTGTACAAATATACTAATTACAATATTAGTTAGTAGAGAAAAAGTATGAGGTTTTCGGGTTATTATTCCTTTTAGGAAGTACTTTGTATAATGCACATCGGCCTTGCAATTTGATTTCTCAGTGGGGACGATGGCAGTTCAACTACTAACAGTCCTTGATATGAAATTTTCTTTTTCACAAGTACTGCAGATTTGAACACAAATCCTAAAGTTCAACAGTCGGTTTTTAGAGTAATACAGAATTCAGTCAGAAACAGCAATTAATATTCCCTTAGCTTTAGATCTCACTGATATCTCCCACCATTTTTCTCCATAATGTGTTGCAGTGCATGTGCATTGTGCATGGCCCTTGCGCTATCACTTTCTTTTTTTTTTCTCAGTTGCCTTATAAAGTTTCTGATTTTCTGCAAACTAGGAAGCCAGCTATCTTGTCTAAGTGATATATGGTCAGACTGTTGCCATATATATTCAAGTAGAATGTGTTACTTTTTGTTGAAAAGCAAACGTTATCTTGTAGTATTATTCTTTTCTAAGATAAGACCTTTCGAAATGATGGTGTTACGTTATAATACTAGAGCAACAACTATCAGAAGAAAAGAAAAGAAAATGTTTTAATCCAAATTAATGGAAAAGACAAGAAAGGAGAGGAGTTCAAAGGAACGAGAACAAGGTGGGATGGGATTGTGGTGAATAAGCAAACATGGGCATGGGGATTTGTGATATTCGAGGAACTTCACTGAAATGCGATCTACTTCAAAGAGAAAGGGCTCTACCTAGAAGTTAGCCCAACCAAGGGAGCAGTCCATATTCCTCAAAACAGTGAAAGAGCTAAAGGCCGGCTAGTATTTAAATTACTGGGACATGGTACCAAAGCAGATAGAAGCTAACTAGCTAAAGTTCAAACATAGATTCCCAAAATCTCGACAGTGCGTAATGTCAAAAAAAACATG
Organism: Gossypium australe; assembly: GCA_005393395.2. Taxonomy (NCBI): domain Eukaryota; kingdom Viridiplantae; phylum Streptophyta; class Magnoliopsida; order Malvales; family Malvaceae; genus Gossypium; species Gossypium australe. The sequence continues at coordinate 29,921,386 of CM016626.1, forward strand.
GGGGTTGCTTTTGCATCTCTGATACAAATATGAGGCGACTTTATTATTATTTTTTTTCAACATTTTTGAGTTTGAGCCGTCCATGGCTTAAATTGTTCCCTTCTCCTCTCTAATTCATATTCCTAAAGTAAACTGTTTTCCTTAAGGATACAGAAATCAAATTCAGGAAGAAAGGGAAGATGAACAAAACAGGGTATATAATAAATAAAAACGCGTCTTTCCAAGGAGAAATGCGAGTTTTACTCAAAGTCTAAACAGAGACCAAGAAAAGAACCTACTAACAGTAAATATTAAATAGGACAGTTCAAATATGAACAATTAACAATAAATACGTAATTGTTCTAAATACTCCACAATTACTTCCAAACCATGCATCCATGGCTCAATCACCTGTCCTACTACAATTACGCGTCTACAAACCTCTAAACCCCAACCTCCGCTTCCTAAAGTGTGTTTTGGTGGGGGCATTTCACAACTAACAACACGCTGGAGCATCAAACAGATACAGCAATGAACAAATAAGTCATTAGGGAAAAAAGAAACGGGTTTCCTTATCATTTTATAAACCCTTCAACCACCTCTGAGAATCATTGTAGTTATATATAGTTCAACCTAACTAAAAGCAAGTATAATCACAACTTTAGATATTTTATATAACCAAATACTCGAGGAGAAACCTTCTTGAAGCATTTGGGATTTGCATCAACCTACACTCACTTTCTAAACTCCCACACTGCATGTTTTTGCTTCTATATAACCCCCCTCGACAACAAAGACCATGAACCTCACATATGCATTGGTCTTCCTGTGTTTTTTTTATCCCCTCAATAACGTTCTCATAACAAGGTCTCCCGAACACCTTGCTACTTAAACTAGCATAAGCAGGTTAAAAATAAAACTACTTGAACATAACAGTGAACTAGAGAATAACAATGAACACTCATTCAACAGCTTAAGTTAGTGCAGGTGTAGTATCCTTAATATGCAATGGATGACATAAAGGGACTTTTGAACAACAAACTGACAAACTAGCAATCATCAATATCACAAGAATACAGGTTATAACTTTAGTATAACATTAAAGCGTTTATACGTATATCATTACATAAAGACCTCCATACCAATAAACTTAGATGACTGACACAGAGGGCAAAAACTAAGCTTACTTTCACAACTTTTACACAGGCAGAGATGCTTACAAGGTAACAAAAGCATGCAGGCTTCATTCACTGCACAGACCTTACAAGCCATCAACTCTTTCTTGTCGCTATTCTCCTTGCAGAGCAGTTGGAAATCAATTGCTCGGCCATTGCAGCATGAAGCTGTATCATCGACCTCACTATCACCACATCCTTCCTTACTATCTCTACTTTGAGCATAAACTTGCTGAAGATTAAACTTGAGGGCAGTAATCATGTTCTCATTGTATCTGGCTCGTTGCTGCCAGGCACCTGCTTCCACTGTCAGTTGCTCCATTTTCTCTTCAAGTTCCATATTCTTTTTGTTAATATTCTCCACTTCTGCTTCTTTTTCACGAAGTTTCTGGAAAACTTTCTCTTCCACAAGCGAAATTGTCTGGAGCTGGTTAGCCTGAACCTTCTCCAACACAGATTGCCGTAATCGGTCACCCTATTCAAAGAAAAAAGATTAGAAGTTAATGCCAAAATATAACATAAACAATAGGTTTCACCACCATGAACATCACCTCAGAGTGTGGAGAACAGAAACATCCTCCAACTATAGAATGACCAAGCATGATAGATCATCAAAATTGATTGTCTATGTGAAGAACAAAAATAGTTCACTTTATTCAATTCCACACTAGTTTTCTTCATTTCTAGCATAGATATAATTAACCCTTGTTTCTGTAAATAAGTAGAGTTACAAAACTAAGCACATGATGAAGAGATCCATAATTAATGACAAGCTGAAAACGCAGATGATTAAAGATATATCTTAATTGCTATTACTTCTACAAAACAATGAAAAGAGAATGGGGAAGAACATTACTATCAGAAAAAGTTCAATACTAATAGTTAAAACGTTGAAGGGGAAACATAATGAACATATGCAGGACATGCAAACACTTGACTCGTTCTCAAAAAGCACTCCACTGCTAGGTAACAACAATGACCACAATCTCAATGAAATGTAAATATGACATAACTGCCTTATCCAGAGCTTACAGAACCATTAACCACACCAAGAAACTTCAAACAAATATACAAAACAAACATCAACAGCAAAATTTTAGCACAAAAGCATAATAATGTTATAAGCATTAAAGGATCATAAAATCCACTGATATCCACATATGGCGTAAATGATGTCCTAAATAATAAATCAATCCTTGCAACAATGGTGGAAGCTAATCAAACATGTTTTATTTCCGGTTAACTACATTTAAAAACTAAGCTAAAGACAACAAAGACAGACCTGAGCTTTGAGGAACCTATCAATCTCTGCATCTTGTCGTTGCAAGTCATTATCTATGTCATCACCAATGAGGGACAACAAAGCTGAATCACCCGAAGAAGCCATTCGATTATTATTGTTATTGTCAAGTGACAAACCTAACCCTGTCGAGACTGACTGTGCTTGAAAAAAGTCAACAGAAGATATTTGTGAATTGTTCTCCAAAAAATCTTGTTCCTTCAACTTCTTCCTTTTAGGCTCAACCCCATTGTTCCATTGCATCTCAGCTCCTCCATCACTCCCATCTGTAACCGGAACCGGAACCGGACCCGGTGCAAACCCCACAACATGAACTAAACCAATAAAAAAAATCAACATACCCAGTTGTTATAAGAACTTTTTCATGAATGCATCTGAATCCCAAAGACATTAAACAACAAAGTTCCAAACTTGATGCCTAAAAGGTAAAAGAGAGAGATAACTAAGTTGTAAGCTCACGCTAACTAGCAGTAAAGAAGTTCAATTTTAACTTAACTTCATATAATTCTTCATCAATTAAATAGAAAAATAAAGACCTTTTTTTTAAAAAAAAAAAAGGAAGAGAGGAATTACAAGGAGGGATATATGGAGGATGCTGAGAGGAATTTTGTAAATTAGGCGTATTGTAACAAGCAAGTGGTGGCGAAACCTGAGCGTCGATTGCGTACAAGTTCCTGAGACCAAACATATTAGAAAGAGACATGTTCAAAATTTTAGGGTTTTCTTTTTTTATCAGAAAATCAAAAATGATTTTTTAGTTATTAAAAAGATCGATCTTTTTTTCTTTTGGGGATTTACCTGAAACTTTTTGATTGTTGTTGTTGTTGTTGAGGTTGGTAGTGTTGTTGAAACTGCTGCTGAGGGAACGCCATTTTTGGGAGGGTTGAGTTTTCTTTCTTTCTTTTTTTCTTGTAAAGTCTCTAGAGAGAGAAATAGGAGACGAGTTTTTCTGTCATATAGAGAGAGAAGACGATGCGTAGGCGCGTGGCGATGGACAATATTCCTTTTTATTTCTAGTTTGGCCTTATTATTTATTTTATTTTTCGATTCGCGCCATATTTCCTTTTAACTACCAGAAAGACCCCCTTGTTGATTTGCTTTTTACAGAGTAGCCCAATTCCGATGGACAAAAATAAATCCATATCCATATTTATACCACTATATATATAAAAAGGTCCTAATGCCTTCCACAAAATTTTTACACAAAATCATAATTGATAAATTTTAATTTCAATCCCTTTATTTTTATAATCTAAAAATGATCAAATTTTAATTTGATCCCTATATTTTGTTGAAATTTGAGATTTAACAAAAGACACCTGTCTATTTTTTTAACATAAAACCATAATGGGTAAATTTCAATTTCAATCCCTTTATTTTTTAGATTATAGGATTGGTTGAATTTCAATTTGATCCCTATATTTCATTCAAATTTGAGATTTAATCTATATATTTTAATTTTGACATGATTTGGTGTCTTAACTTTTATAATATCATTAGCTAGTTTAAATATTTTATTCTAATTAAAATGATTATATGAATTTTTAGGAATTGTTATTACCATTAAAATTCTATATTAAATTCAAGTTGGGTACAATATTTTTTATTACATAAATATCAAGTGATTTTTTTTTATTATTTCAAAATGTCATACCAACAGATTTAATAAAAAAAATTTAATTGTCTTAACAAATGGACCTAAATTTTTAAATTTAAAAAATAGATAACTAAATTCTTGAAAATAAATATATAAAGATTAAATTTCAAATTGTAATGTTTAAATTTTTACTCTATGATTTAGTTAATAAATAATTAATTAAATCAACATAAAGCGACCATAGAAACCATACTAGTACCTATATACAAAAGGACACATGGCACTCACCCACATGTTTCCCTCTTTTTGCATTTCATAGAAAAGGCTAAATTTCAGGTTTGCTCTCCATTTTAACACATTGTTTTGGGGGGTTTGCCCTTATTTATATATATATTATAAGATAATAAAATTTGACCTTATTAAAACTTAAGATTTAATTTATATATTTTAATTTTTTAAATTTGATTCTTCTATTTTTATTATTTGATTCAACATTACTTTTATTGTTAATAACTATCAAGTGAATTTTTTTTTTTTAAAATGTCATACCAATAGATTTAGTAGAAGAATTTTAACGGTGGTGACTATTGCATCTGAATTTTTAAATTTAAAAAGTAAAGAGACTAAATTCCAAATGTATGAAGTCTATAAACACTTAAAGCATATTTTAACCTTCAAATTTTTAATTTATAATTTGATAAAATAATTAATCAATCCAGCACAAAATGTGAAAGCCATATTAGTACGCATTATATTTAAGTCCTAATTAACATGATGCCACAAATTAATCAAACATCTAACTCAACTAAAAAATATTTAAAAAATCAACATTTAAAAAAATCTCATTATAAAGAATTTTATATCTTTCAATGATTTTATAAAGTTTTTAAATTAAACCGTTTAATATTTAAAAAATAAATTAAGTTAAGAGTTTAAATATTTTAGGATTAAAGTAGATCCTTAAATATAGAAAAAAAAATTATTAATAGGCTGTAATTTACTTTCTAATTAATGAAAGTTTTGGTTTAATTGCAATGTTGAGGTGTTGAAATTTTTGAGATTGTAGATTTGAGTCTAATTATGTATGAGATTTTTTTAAAAATTTAATTTTGTTTAAGTCCTATATTGCATGCATTTTACTCAGATATTTTTGACATATGAGTGCGTATATAATGTAAAAGATTAACTGTCTTAAGAAAACATCCATTATCTTTTCATCTTTACATCCCTTTCAATTAATTATAATTAAAACTCAGGCGTAAATGCGACAATTTAAATTGAATTATTAAGTGAAGGGAAAAAAAATTATATGAAAGCAACACCAACGATTAAATATAGGTTCAAATATTTTTAAAATTTTCAATTTAATCATTCATTTATTTTGAATTTTTCTTTGAAATTGTAGTTAAAACTATTTAATTTAAAAATAAATTATATCGAATTTATCGGATATTAATTTACTAAAAAAAATTATAAATAAAAGGATATGCTATTCAACGCATTCAAACCCATACATTTTTATATTGACAACAATGCTCATGCCAATCGAGCTAAGACTCAATCAACAATATTATTATATATTTTAAATTCAAATAATACGGATATATAATAGAACAGAAATATAAATAACATAATTATAGAGTTAAGAAATACATAATAAGATTCATAACAAGTTGGTTTGTTTACGGTATAATCCCAAACAAATAATAAGAAAATGTAAATCAAAATTTAGGGATATATATGTATATTATTCCACATTTATTGTACCAAGTGCTCTGTCGAAGTAGATCATGACATTAATGCCTCAATATATTAGATCTAACTTTTACATTTGTTGCATGTACATATTTCTCACAGTAGATCAACTATTATCTCTAATATTATGGGTTGTGGTTAAATTTTGAATCAAATTAAATTTAATGAAAAAAATTTAAATTACTTAAGTTGGTAAGTTTTATTTTTTCATTTTAACTCGATTTGAATTATTTTTCGAATTAAGTTGAGTGAAATGAAATTCGAATCGAATCGAGTGAAATTGTTTGAGTTAAATTAAAAAAATTAAGCATATCAAATTAAAATTTTATTACAATATGACTAATTTCATGTTAGAGCATATAAATGTGAAGTCATATATATATATGTGTGTGTGTGAAAACTCTTTCAAAAAACAAGTAAGAAAAATATAAGATATTTTAGTAACATAAACTTGAATTGGTAATTTACTTGTTTAGGTCTTCAAACTTATTATTTTGGAAATTAAAAAATAACATTTTTTTTACATATTCTTTTGAATTTTTTTAGAATTTTATTTTTTTATAATTTTTTTATGAAACTTAAAATTTTTTATAAATGTTTTTGAATTTTTTTATAATTTTTGTCGAGAGTGACCAATTTACTCATTTTTTAAATTGTAATGGACCAAAGGAGTATTTACACAAACTTGTTATTCGAATTATTTAAGTTGTAATTTCATCTTGACTCGAATTTAGAAAACTGAATTATTTATTCGAATTGACTCGAAAAACTCAAATAACTCAATTTAATTAATTTAAAATTTTAAAATATTATTTTTTTTCGAGCCAAATTAAAATTTAATCTAACATAAGCAAAAATAATTCTACATCTTGTGTTTATGGAATATCAAGATGTCTCTCTAATTGCATTTTAAGAAAATCAAAACATTTCCCCATTACGTTCCTAGCTTTAGAAGGTTTAAAAATAAATAAATATTCTTTAAATCGTGGGGGTGTGATTTAATTTCCATTCATTCATACGATAATATTGACCTCTACGTGGAGTTAATAATTCTTTTCCAACAAACGTTACACAAGTAGTAAAAAAATTAATTTAAATTCAACTTATAATATTAATTATACAGAAATTCTGAGCCCTTCAAAGATTGCATTTCAAAGAACTCTGAATTTGCAATAGATCCTTCCCGTCTAGGTAAGATATGCATAAATTGCATATCTTATGAACAAACCCCTAAGACATTTATGGCACTTTCATTCTTCCTTAATATGTATTTAGGCTTATCAATGTCCAAAGTAGTCACGATGATAATATATAGTATTGGATCTTGTATGCTTTTTATTTCTCATCACTATTTGCTAAGTAAGAAAGGTGAAGGATAAGTCGAAGGTTAAAGAAACAAGCAAGACGAAATCTAAAACTGAAAAATATGCAATGTGGTTGCTAAGGCTGACTTCTGACCTGAAGTTATTGAGTGATATTTTTCTAATGTATGTAGATTCAGTCGGGGCCATATTGAAAAGATGGATATAATTTTGAGTTGTTTTCAAGTTTCATCATTTTCTGTATGAAACTCTCCATGGTGTAAAACTAGTAGGCTTGTAAGATATTTTTGTTAAAAAATAGATATGGATGGTTGGAAAAGTTGTTATTGCTCAGTCCATCTTTTGTTATAACGAATTTGTTTCTCTACTTGGATCATCGATTTGAATCTTGAATAGATTTTGTTGTACTGAGTTCGATCCACTTGAATATGACTATTTGACAAAACTCAAGCATGGGACGACTAGGTGTTAAAACTCTCAATCCAAATACTTGAGGTGATTGGATAAACATAAAAGTCTTATTATTAAAATGTTATTTTTAGAAATAAATATCAAATTTATTCAAGAGAATTTTGTAGTTAGAAGATTGATATATGAAGGTTTTTTATGTGATAAATACTTAGGATACTTAATGAGATAATTTTAGCTTTTAAATAGGAGTTTAAAGCCTATCAAAACATTGTTGATTGACCATTTGCAAAAATTATAAATAGGTTGTTTTGTGCCACACATGAAGAATAGTTTTTTGAGTGTCTTTGTTGACAACTTTATTGTGTTCTTGTGGTTATTTTGTGACATTCTTTTAGATATTATTTGGAGAGGTTTATTGATTGTATTATAAGGTACTTGGATGAGTAATCTGTGACAATTGGGGTTGATATTAGGACCACAATTTCTTTTCTGTGTAAGAGTGGATTAAGCTTAAGCCAATAGATGATTTGAACGATTGTTGAATAACATCATTCACTGAACGAGTCTTCGTAGACGTAGGATTGTTGTGTCTAGAATTGGTCATGGGTCGAGTCAGGCCAATTAAAAAATTTAAGCGCTTTTTCTAGACCCAAGCTTGACCCGACCCGAAAAATAGGCATAAAATTTTGCCCAAGTTCAATTCGGATAAAAATGCTAAAACTTGAGTCTGGCCTGCTTGTTTAAAATTTTTTATATTATTATTTATATAAAAATAAATTTAAAATACAATACATTGAAATAAATGTTTTCCAACAAATGAACTAAGATAGGTACAACTTAGCAAGCAAATAGTAGCAAAGTTAATAATAAAATAATAGTTATACAATTTAGAGTTGGATTGATGAAAGTTAGTTTGCAAATATTATTAGCTAATTATGAATTTTCATTAAATCAACTCTAAAACTCAAATTAAACATTAAAATGTATAACTTTTGTCAAATATAGTACTAAATTTGACAAAAAAAAAACACAAATAGCACATTTAAAAAAATCAAACTTAAATTCCAATTTAAATGATTTAAAATAAATACATGGATCAAATGTACGGAAAAGGAAATGTTTGAACTTTTGGGTGTAATTAATTAATTCTCAAGCTGCCAAATTTGACTTTAATTATGAAATTTATTCAACGTTGAGAAACCAAAATTGTATTACATGCTTCACTTGAATATTATGTTGAAAATTTGTGTTTGCATTGTTTTTTAGAGCCTTGCCATTTTGAATAAAATAAGTCAAAAACATTTGTATCTTAAAAGGTCACCAAGCTCCGAAACTATTTTTCTTCTAAATCCAAATTGTTGGACTTTTCACCAATCCAGCCAACTCCATTACCGACCATGTGATAAAAATTAAAAAGCACTAAGCATTGCTAATTAGAGGAAATCGACGTCCTTGATGGATTCACTTTAATGTTTTCCATGCCCTGGGCCCAATGGTATATAACACATTCACTGATTGAGTGAGACAAACAGGCATGGGCAGTTATGATGTCCTTAGTAGAGGTGTACATGGGCCGGGCGACCCGGCCCGGCCCGACGGCCCGCCCGAAATGTGGGAGGGTTTGGGCAAAAATATAGGCCCGAAAAATGGGCTTGGACAAAAAAATAAGGCCCGTTTAAAAAATGGGCCGGGCTCGGGTAAGGCATTTTTGGCCCGGGCCCGGCCCGGCCCGGCCCGAATTCACTAGAAGAAAAAAAAACTATTTTTTATATTATTTTCTTATTGTTTTTCTCCTTATTTTGCTACCATTTTACTATTATGTTTCTATTATTTTGTTGTTATTGTTTAGATATTATATAAAACTTATTTTATTGTTAATTTTATTATTATTTTAAAGACATTTGTTAATTTTGTTATTATTTTAGAGGTATTTGCTTGTTAAGTTGCATCTATTTTAGTGTTATTTAAGTCTACATATTTTTTAAAATTTATTTTCAATTTGTTAAAAAATATTTATTTTGATTTTTTTAATATTTTTGATGTATTATATATATTTAAAAATTATATAAAATAATATAAAAAAGTAATACGGGTGGGCCGGGCCGGGCTCGGGTTTTAGCATTTTTATATGGGCCGGGCTTGGGCAAAATTTTAGGCCCATTTTCTGGGCCCGGCCCGGCCCGAGCCCAATGAACGGGCCTAAATTTTTACTTGGGCCCGACCCGAACCCAGCCCGGCCCGGCCCATGTACACCTCTAGTCCTTAGCGTCGCAGTATTAGAAGAGTCGGGAAGGCATGCAATCATGTAGTATCAATTGACACGTGATTCCTGTCGCCTACTACTCTAATGATTCAACCTTCCACCACCAATGCTCCAAATCTGAAGTTTCTTCATCTTGGCCAACCTCACCAATGCTACCTACTGCTGTAGTCAGCGCTTGGGTTGGTCACACCAGCTTCTACCTCGTGTGTTAGGAAATTTGAACGCCCTGGAGATTGAGGAAGAAGGTGGCATTGCTTGGAGGCCTCAGAGGATCTTCTTTTGCACCAGATAACGATTGTCTACGACAACATAATATTATCACCCAATACAACCATGCATACATATAGCCATCTACAATACAATCTAACTTTAATCAGATACCCCATTTTTGACTCGGCCGAAAGGAAGGTATATATCCTCCTAACTCACCCAAATATTCCTTTACTATATCATTGGAACCAAAACCTAACTTACTATTCAAGAAAGAACTTCTTCTTTTCTTGACCAAGTTTTTTAAACCTCACTGTTATTTGTCAGAATTAGACTTGTTTGAAATAACTTAAAGCAAGATAAAGATCTCTGTCCAAAAGTTGTTAAGAAGAGAGATCGGCCATTATTGAATCTAAATAACTTATTTTGAGATGTTAATCCTGTTAATGATAATGTCTGGAGTTTCCTTTTTCAGAAACTGAACCATGTTCACGAGGGTGTGTTAGTAAGCATGTGCACGAAAGAACATGACATCCACATGCCTGACCTTTGTGTTTAACGAGGCCATGTTCTGTATTCACAAAATAATTGAAATGTTCCAATATATTATATTACGTGCTTATTAGGACATTCCCTGCAAATCACATGCTCAAGAGTCGAAGCTTAATCCCATTGTTTTAATCTTAGATATGGAAAACATAATGGCCTGAGAGAGCTTTAAACTATTTGTTGCAACATCAAAGTAAAATCAGGGTTGAATTTGACCAAAACCATCTATTATTCGCTTTTCTAACACTGAATTTACGAAAAAGAATGGATTACATCTTAAGTAAATATACTTTCTTTTCCTTACTTTTACATTAATAAAAAAATAATAAAATTTGATCACTCGCAAGCCACCCACCGAATTCAAAGTATGTGTTTTTTCTGACTCAATGGACACACGGGCAGCCCCAATAAGTCCACAACTGCCCAGAATCTCCAAACCTGCCCGCTTAGCTGTATCTCTCGTTCATTTCCCACTTTTTCAACAAAAGAAGAACAATAAATTATTAATAAAACCCAAGGAAAGGGAGAAAAAACAAGCATCTTCAACGTGTTTTCCATGTGATTGGATCTTATCAATCGTATGTGCAAGATTTCTTGAGCGAAATAGGAACATTGAGTTTCTTGGGATCGAAAGTTATGTCGCATTCTATTTTCTTGTAGAACTTTGGCTTCACCAATTTGCCCAACACATAAGCTCTTGATCGGACAACGAAACTCAGTTTAAGTGAAACCGGAAGCGATATCGTGCCTGTTGAACTGCTCAAACTGGCTCCACTCCCGTACAAAGGAACCTTGTTTCCCATAACCATTACAGTTACAGACCTTTGGCTCTTCCTTGATTGATAAAATTTCTTCATCTGAAACCACCCAGATTCAATAAAAATGACAAGACATTATAAACTTTGTAATATAATGCAAATGTTGGTTTCTTTTGGAACTGGACTTACGGTTCCTGAAGCAATGTTAATTTGAGAATAGGATAGATCAAGAGGAGTTGACGCGACATGGACGCCAAAAAATGTTCCAGTGTTTCGATAAATCATTTTCACTGTGGAGTTCATGGTCATCATATCTGTTGCCACCCCTGTAAAATCTGAACCAGCTTGGATCTTGAATTGCTCAAATTTTATACTCTGCAAGATGAAACAAAAGCAAATCCATCATAACCCATCTCATAGTTGAATCTAAAAAGCTCAATATGAGAGTACCTTCATTGTAATCTTGGGCTTCTGGGGTCTGCTAGCTCCCCAGAGAATCAAAGAAAACATGGAGAACAGAATGAAGAAGCCAAGAACAAAAGCTAAAAAATAGCATCGCCGAGGAAGTCCCTTCTCACGCTCTCCATCTTCAAGGAGCCCTTCTTCTTCAATCACATCACATTCTTTCCACTGCTTATGTCCCTTCCTATGTGCTCCCCTAGACGACGCGTCGTTAGGCAAGACCTTGCGGGATCCGGGTTTAAGGGACCCCGAAAACCGGCTCGATGAGGACTCACGCGAGTGATGGTCCACGGAGGCATGGGAATGCGGTGGGGATCCCATTGGGCTGAGCACTGGCGTGGAGTGGAACGACGTCGTTGTCTTTTCTCCATCGTGAGAATCACGTGAAGGGCTCTGCACGTAGTAAACCGGACGCCGTGGTGACCTCGTTGGCGATGATGGGGCGAGGCTGGTGACCTCTGAGTCCGTCTTGGCGTGCATTGTCGGCGGCGTTAACTTCAGTTGTCACCCAACAAGACAAAAACCTGTCTTTTATTGGCGTCAGTTTTGTAGTAGGGTTTATTGCAATTTCGGGGTACGTTTTTTATTATTTGCATTGGCGTGATGATATGACTTTATGGAGGAGTTTGTTTGTCAACGGTGAGAGTGAAATGGAAGAAATAAGTATGTATTGTTTGCTGTAAGCCTGTAACACGTGGATTATAATTTTAATCTGCATTAAAATAAAATAGTGGAAGAGGAAGACAAATGCAAAAGTGTGCGTTTTGAGTTGGGGGCCGGGTTAGGGAGAGGAAGCAACGGAGGAGTCATTTACCGACAGCAATGTTACAGTTGGCATTTGGCAGCTCTTTCTGGTTATGGCAGTGGCACCAACAAACTATTACTTTTGGTTTCAAATATAAAACAACCTTAGCTTAAGGGTTGAGGGTTCCGTTTATTGGACCGGCAAATGAGAGGTGTGTTGTTTCTGGTTGATGGACATATCATCTGGCCCGTGACCGACCAGTTCAAAATTTGGTTGCACTATTCTAAATACCAATTCTTTATTTAATCTTGAAGTTCTCTCTCTCTCTCTCTCTCTCTCTCTCTCTCTCTTTTAGTACTTCCCTTGGTGGGATGAGGACAATAAGATACACAATAATAATAAAAGAGAAGTGGCTGGTGGGTTTTGACCATTTGTTTGAGAATTACTTGTAAATGAGAGAGAGATGCCAAACTAATTGTCGATTTGTGAGTCACACGCTCTCAATCTCTTCATCAACGGCGGGGATCTCAAGTTTGTTGATGAGAGCTCTAGAATAAACCATGTGCCCCCATGTGGGATGATACCTGCTCTCAACACACCAATAATTCTGCCGTTCTTTAAATTTATCTTTTGGTTTTTCATTTTTCTTGGATAATAAGATTATTTACATATATAGTTGTTACCTTTACAGGTTAGATTAGCTGCAGAGTTAGACATAGGTACCTTCACTTACTCTAAATGAAATCATGCCATGCGCTTACCTCTCTCACCAACGAAAGCCGAGAAAGGTTGTTTTCAATGGAAGGCAGAAGCCCAGATCCCAAACACAAGGTTTGGGTTGTTTACTGGACTCTTGAATCCAAATAAGCTCACGACATACATGGATTACAATCAAGAGAGCCTTTCATGAAACTTCCACTAGATAATGGGCTTGAAGTAAGTTTAAAACTAGCCTACTAAGGCCACTTTGTGCCCCAAATATTCAGCACGAAAGATCATTGACCCATTTCTTACCTTTTTACATGGATTTTTCTCTGAATATTTTTACTGGCCCAAATACCCTGCTCTTTCCGTTACGGGCTCTAATTTAATGACATTGATCCATTCTCATTCCCAACCATTATATTGTCCATAAAGTATTAAACTAATCATGCACCCAACAGCATATGATCAACTATATTGACCTGATGAGTCAACTCCCTGACAGGTAACATTGCCCATAAATTATTGATTTTAACTGTCCTTTTTCTTTTGGCACAATCACTTAATTGACCCTCTAACTTTACAACAAAATCATTTTAGCCCTCCATTCAATTTTCGCCTCTTCTAGCCCTTAAATTTGTGTTACTTGTCAAATTACTTAAAGTGGATGGAAAAATTATCTTCTATTAACTTTAATAACGTGGCATACACATGAATTGCCACGTGATTAACAATTAATAATTTTTTTAAAAAAAAAAAAAAACACTATATAAAATTTTTTTAAAAATAAAAAATTATTAAATTTATTACAAAAAACTATAAAAATTATAAAAACATATATTTTTCTTAATTTTATAAAAATTAATTAATTGCTAACGAACATGCACCACATGGATGCCACATCAACTAGGTTTAATTGGATCGAATTGAATCAAGTGAAAAATTTTGTGTTAATCGAGTTGATGAGTCTTATTTTATTATCCTAACTCAATTTGGAAAATTTTCAAATCAAATTAAGTGAAATCGTTCGAATTAAATTAAAAAATTAAACATTTCAAATTAAAATCTTGTTACATTATAAATAATTTCATGTTAGAGCACGTAAATTTGAAACCATATATATTTGAAATTTTTTTAAGGAAAAGAAAATATACTTAGTATGATAAACTTAAATCACTAATTAACCTATTTAGGTCCCAAAATTATTATTTTAGAATTTTTTAACTTTCTTTATATATTTTTTAGATTTTTTTAAAATATATAATTTTTTAAAAATATAAATGTTATAATTTTTATAAATATTTTGAATTTTAAAAATTATTTTGAGAGAGACTAATTTGCTCATTTTCAAAATTGATAGAGACCAAAGGGGTATTTATATCAATCTGTTATTTGAATTATTCGAGTTATTCAAATTGTAATATTCAACTCAACTTGAACTCGAAAATTGAATTAGTTATTCAAGTCTAACTCGAATAACTCAAACAACTCAATTCGATTAACTAGAGATTCGAATTCTTTTTCGATTTTTTTGAACCGAATCGAGTTTTGCTCACCCCTAACATCAGCAAAGTTAACAGACATTAACTTTTCCATCCATATTTTAGGTTGATTTGACAAATAATGCAAGTTTAATGGCTAAAAGATGTAAAAAATCAAATGGAGAGCTAAAAGGATGTTTTTTTTTTGTAAAGTTGGAGGGTGAAATAAGTTATTATCCCTTTTCTTTTATCATTTGTTACAACTCCTTTACAATTTCACTAACAAAAACAAAGCCCAAAGGGTTTCGTTTTTCTTTTTCCTTTCATTAAATACGCATGATTAAGTCTGGAAGTCATTGAAATGGAACGATACAAGAACCTTAGTTATCCCACAGATGCAATTTGCAAGCCTGCAATAGACAAGTTTAACCACAACTCACCCTATACCATTCGCTTTGCTGGACTTAAAGTAAATTGTTTACATGTTTACAAAATAAGTTGGTCATGTTTCTAAGCTGTAGCTTGTGGCAACTATGGGGCTTTTCACAACATGTTTTCCCTCGATAACTTCCCAAGTGAGATGACCAAAAGACACAGCCTCAACCGTCTGTGATGGACGTTCGATACTCAACTTGAAGTTTTTCTTCTCATTTTTTGCCATGAAAACCAATTTGTCTGGCTCGACAGTTACCTTAACTCCCTTTATTGGTGTCACTGTTGCTATGTAAGTGGAGCTCCCCTCTCCAACATGAGTCAGTTCTTTGAAATTCCTTCATAGTTCTTGAACTCGATTTTGCATTCTTGTCGTTGAAATAAGCAATAAAAGAAGGGTAATTCAGATCCAGAGACGGGTTGGAACAGTTGTTTGGAGATGATTTTGTGATGATTTTAATTTGTTGTGCTGTGAATTTTAGCGCGCAAAGGAGATTCACGTAATCTTCAACTGTAACATCATACATGAGTCCAGGGTGTAGCCCTTTGTTGGGATTGATATGGACAGCTCCCATGGCTAGAGGTCTGGCAGGTCGGAGATTAGCCCCCATATCCTTAATAGGACTTCTGGCATTATCGATGGTATTAGATGTATTCATCAAGGCTAATCTGATGGCTGCCAGGCTCCAATCAGGATATGTCACTTTCAAAAGTGTCTCTACTTCTGACACATGGGGGCAAGCCATGGATGTACCTGAAATTAAATTGAAGTTGCTAAATACAAAATCCTCATTTAAACGGGCCACACCCACATTTGGAGGCCATGCAGCAAGGACTAAGTCACCTGAGGCCATAATGGCAGGCTTCAGAACAGACGGACAACTACGGGATGGCCTCTAGAGGAAGAGATAGCAACAACTGGTGAAGGTTTAGTGCCAATGTAATGGCCTAAATTCAAGGTTATCGGAATAATAGTTTCGCAACCATAAATCCGATTTAAATAGAAATTTATTTCAATATATTTGCATGAATATTTATATGATAGGAAATATTTTTATAAATATTTATAAAATGTTAGTAATGTGGTATTAAATTTTCGTTAGAAAATTTTATCGTTTGGGTAGGAAATTAAATGAAAAGGACTAGATTGAAATGAAAGTAAAAGTTAAATTATAGATTAAAAGAAATTATGAAGGACCAAAATGGCAATTATACCATTTTGTAAAGTTGAGGCGGTTTAAGTATGAAAATCTGAGATTTTTTTTAAGTATATTATTATATTATTATATATATATAAACAAACTAAAAGAAACAAAAGCATAAAACAAAAAAAGAAGAACAGAGAGCAAACGAAAGAAAGAAAAAGAGAAAAGAGAGAAGAAAAGGGAAAATTAAAGTTTGAAGCTTGGATATTTAATAGGTAAGTTAATTTAGTCATTTTCTTTTAATTTTGATGCTTTATAAGTTTTAGAACAAAGTTTTGATGAATTTAAGTTGAAGTTTTTGAAGTTTTAGAGTTTTTGAATATAGCATATGATGAATAAAATGATGAATTAGGGTCTGAATTTAGCCTGGACTGGTAATTCAGATCCAAGCTCATTAGAGTAATTGTCGTTGCAGGGGATTTAGCCTGGACTGGTAATCCCGACAATACTCTATGAGTTTATATTACAGGGGATTTAGCCTGGACTGGTAATCCCGCTGTAAAGATGAGGTTCGCGGGAGTGTGCTCTCTGAAATGAAAATGTGCGCACATGAATATGAATTGACGGACCCGAATTTGTACACTAAAGTGTACCTCTGAAAATCCATCGAAATTCTGAGTAATTCAACGGGATAAATATAAAAAGAAAATACTAAAGAAATGGAAATCATGGTATTGATGAGCTCATCAATCATAATATATATTATTGATATATGGAAATTATTGGTCTGACTTGAATGTTGAGTTTGTAAATGTTAGGGTAATAATGCATTGAATGGGTATATGAATGTTTATCGCTTGTATTGTAAATATTAGGTAAGTATAATTCTTGTTACATGGGCTTACTAAGCACAAAGTGCTTACCCTATTTCCTTTTTCCCTGTTTTGTAGTGTTAAGAGCTCGGAGGTCGGATCGGTGGGAGACTCATCACACTATCAACCCCAATATTTCGGTATTTAAAGAAACTTTAGTTTGAAAATGAATGGCATGTATAAGCTAATAAAATAAATGTTAATATGAAATGAATGTAAGGCTAGCCATTGGTATGGCTTATGTGTTAAAGTTATCTTATAAATATGCATGAATTATTTTGAAAATATGTTGAATTGGAATGGTCTCAATTTTTTAAAAAAAAAAATTCGTAAATTCTGGTAATGCCTCGTACCTTATTCTGACAACGAATACGGGTAGGGGGTGTTACATTTGTTGGTATCAGAGCTACGGTTTAGCCGGTTCTAGGATCGACATAGCGAATACGTATTAGCTATACATGCCATTTAAATTATTTTTGATAGTGTGATATCTCCTGACCATTTAAATTGTGTTTTCCTTATAGTAATGTCATCTGACCGAGCTCAATCTGAGGAAGCTGGGAGTCATGCTCCAGCTTCAGTACAAAGAGAAGAAACTAGCAGTAGAAGGCCCGGTATAGAGGGTCAAGGGGAGGAGGCAAAAATGGCCTTCTTTCAAATGATGAATGAATGGTTTACCCAGTACGTAAGAACTAACCCTACAGTGCAGCAAACTCAAGCTCCCCCTCCTGTTCCTCCACCGGTTCCCTAGATTCCACAGGGTATAGGTACTGAATCTGTCAGAAAAGGAAAAGCTTCGGTCGATAAAATCCGAAAATATGGGGCCGAAGAATTTCGAGCAGCAGTTGATGATGATCCCGAAAGAGCTGAATTCTGGTTAGAAAATACTACTCGGGTTTTGGAGGAATTATCTTGCACGCCAGAAGAATGTTTGAAATGTGCTGTTTCACTGCTAAAAGACACAGCTTATCATTGGTGGAATACTAAAGCTTCCGTTGTTCCGAAAGAAGAAATTACATGGGAATTCTTCCAGACCGAGTTCAAAAAGAGATATATCAGCTAGAGATTCCTTGATCAGAAAAGAAAAGAATTTCTTGAGCTGGAACAGGGCAATAGATCAGTATCTGAGTATGAAAGAGAATTTGTTCAGTTGAGTAAATATGCTCGAGAATGGGTACAGTCGGAGGTTGAAATGTGCAAACGATTCGAAGAAGGGTTGAATGAAGAAATTAAGCTACTTATTGGAATTCTTGAAATTCGAGAGTTTGCTACACTAGCAGAGCGAGCTTATAAAGCAGAAGAATGGAGCAAAGAAAAGAAATAGGCTGAGAGGGAAGCTCGAATTTTTAGTAAAAGACCAATGGAAAAATCTCAGTTTTCTGCTCCAAAGAAATTGAAGAAGTACCAGGATCGTTCTACCTCAACCACTGGGTATTCGGATAGAGAGCGAGGTTCACAGCGCACTGATACAAGACCTTCCACTCCATCAGTGACCAGTGTTGGCAGTGTTGGTACCCCTAAGCCGAGATGCCAGTATTGTAATAAAGCTCATTTTGGTGAATGTCGATTTAAGAGTGGGGCTTGTTACCGATGTGGTTCTTTTGACCATTTCCTCAGAGATTGTCCAGAAAGAAGTGAAAAAGAAGCTGAATATATATCGAAGCCAAGTAATCCATCTTTGAGGGGTAGACCATCTCGACCATCCGATAATGCCAGTGGTAGCCGAGGAGCTACAAAAGATACTGCAGGTAGGCCTGAGACACGAGCGCCTTCTAGGACATATGTCATGCGTACCAGAGAAGATGCCTCAGCACCTGATGTTATTACTGGTACATTTTCTTTACTTGAAACTGATATTACTGCATTAATTGATCCCGGTTCTACGCATTCATATATATGTGTAAAACCTGCATGCGTTAAAGATTTATCTGTTGAACCTACTGAATTTGCGGTTAAAGTCTCGAACCCCTTTGGCCAATCTATTTTGGTGGATAAAATTTGTAAAAATTGTCCACTGATGGTAAGAGGTTATTGTTTCCTGGATGATTTGATGTTACTGCCATTTGATGAGTTTGATGTGATATTGGGCATGGATTGGTTAACTCAGCACGATGCAGTAGTAAACTGTAAACAGAAATATATTGTGTTGAAGTGTCAGAATGGTGAATTACTTCAGGTTAAATCCGATCAGACAGAGGGATTATCTGATGTGATTTCAGTTATTACTGCTCAGAGGTATGTCAAAAAGGGGTATGATGCTTTTCTTGCTTATGTATTAGATACCAAGGTATCTGAGTCGAAGATTCAAGCAGTGCCAGTGGTATGCGAATTTTCTAATGTGTTTCCAGAGGAGTTACCAGGGTTGCCACCAGCAAGAGAAGTGAAATTTTCTATAGATTTGATTTCGGGAACTACTCCAATTTCCATAGCTCCGTACCGAATGGCTCCTATAGAATTAAAGGAATTAAAGACACAGTTACAGGAACTTGTTGATAGAGGTTTTGTCCGACCGAGTCATTCACCTTGGGGTGCTCCGGTTCTGTTTGTGAAAAAGAAAGATGGGTCTTTGAGATTGTGTATTGACTATCGACAGCTCAATAAGGTAACTATAAAGAATAAGTATCCATTGCCCCGTATTGATGATTTATTTGATCAGTTGAAAGGTGCTACTGTATTTTCAAAGATAGATCTCCGATCGGGCTACTATCAGTTACGAGTAAAGGAGTCAGATGTGCCAAAGACAGCTTTCAGAACCAGGTACGGGCATTATGAGTTTCTGGTTATGCCATTTGGGTTGACTTTTGCACCTGCAGTATTTATGGACCTGATGAACCGAATATTCAGACCGTACTTAGACAGATTTGTGGTAGTATTCATTGATGATATTTTGGTTTATTCTCGAGATGAAGAAGAACATACAGAACATTTGAGAATTGTGTTGCAAATTCTGCGAGAGAAACAGTTATATGCTAAATTCAGTAAATGTGAATTTTGGCTTCGAGAAGTGGGTTTTCTTGGACATATTGTATCCACTGAAGGCATCAGGGTAGATCCAAGTAAAATCTCAGCTATTGTCAATTGGAGTCCACCGAAGACTGTATCTGAAGTTAGAAGTTTCTTGGGTCTAGCTGGTTATTATCGGAGATTTGTACAGGAATTCTCTATGATAGCTTTTCCGATGACTCGATTATTGCAGAAAGATGTAAAGTTCGAGTGGACTGATGAATGTCAGCAGAGTTTTAACCGATTGAAAGATCTACTAACGAAAGCACCAGTATTAGTGCAGCCTGAACCGGGTAAGGAATTTGTTATTTACAGTGATGCCTCATTAAATGGTTTAGGTTGTGTCTTGATGCAAGAAGGTAAAGTAATAGCCTATGCTTCAAGACAACTTAAACCACATGAAAGAAATTATCCGGTACATGATCTTGAGTTAGCTGCTATTGTTTTTGCATTGAAGATATGGCGGCATTATTTGTACGGTGAGAAATGTCATATTTATACTGATCATAAAAGCTTGAAATATTGGATGACACAGAAAGATTTGAATTTGAGACAGCGCAGGTGGCTTGAACTGATAAAGGACTATGATTTGATTATTGATTATCATCCGGGTAAGGCTAATGTTGTGGCTGATGCTTTGAGTCAAAAATCTCTGTTTGCTTTACGAGTTATGAATACCCGATTGTCACTGACTGATGATGGTTCAATCATAGCTGAATTGAGAGCTAAACCGACATTTCTACAGCAAATATGTGAAGCTCAGAAGAATGATGAGAAGTTACAGGTTAAACGGGCACAATGTGAGTCAGGTCCTGATTCTGAATTTCAAGTTGGGGTTGATGATTGTTTATTATTCAGAGGTAGGGTATGTGTACGCAAGAATTCAGAGCTCATACAGAAAATTTTACACGAGGCTCACAGTGGTACTATGTCTGTACATCCGGGAAGTAATAAAATGTATAATGATTTGAAGAAGATGTACTGATGGCCAGGTATGAAACGTGATATTTCTGAGTTTGTATCAAGATGTTTGATATGTCAACAGGTCAAAGCAGAACATCAGGTACCTTCGGGGTTACTTCAGCCAATTACTATACCGGAATGGAAATGGGAAAGAATCACTATGGATTTTGTATCGGGAGAAAGAATCACTATGGATTTTGTATCGGGGTTACCATTGTCTTCGAGGAAAAAAGATGCTATTTGGGTGATTGTTGACCGACTGAAAAAGTCAGCACACTTTATTCCGGTACGTATGGATTATTCTTTAGATAAACTGGCTGAATTGTACATATCTGAGATTGTCAGGCTACATGGAGTGCCTGTTTCCATTATATCAGATAGAGATCCCCGATTTACGTCTCGTTTCTGGGATAAATTGCAAGAAGCTTTGGGTACTCAGTTGTATTTCAGTACTGCATTTCATCCTCAGACAGATGGCCAATCTGAGCGTGTAATTCAAGTATTGGAAGATATGCTCCGATGTTGTATACTAGAGTTTGAAGGTAATTGGGAGAGGTATCTACCTTTGATTGAATTTGCTTATAATAACAGTTATCAGTCCAGTATTAAAATGGCTCTGTATGAAGCTTTGTATGGTAGAAAGTGTAGAACACCGTTATATTGGACAGAGCTCAGTGAAAAAAAGATACACGGGGTTGATTTGATCCAGGAAACAGAAGAAAAAGTAAAGGTTATTCGGGATAGTTTAAAAGCAGCTTCTGATCGCCAAAAATATATGCCGATCTTAAACGAAAAGAGATTGAATTTCAGGTTGGTGACAAAGTATTCCTGAAAGTGTCTCCTTGGAAGAAAGTTCTCCGGTTCGGTCGAAAGGGTAAATTGAGTCCAAGATTTATCGGGCCATATGAGATCATAGAAAGAATTGGACCGGTCACTTATCGGTTGGCATTACCACTAGAACTTGATAGAATCCATAATGTTTTTCATGTGTCTATGCTACGACGATATCGGTCAGATCCTTCACATGTTATTTCTCCGATAGAAGTGGAGATTCAACCGGATATGAGTTACAGTGAAGAACCGATCAAGATATTGGCACGGGAAACAAAGGAGCTTAGAAATAAAAAAATAAATTTGGTGAAAGTATTGTGGCAAAAACACGGGATTGAGGAAGCGACATGGGAACCGGAGGAGGCAATGAGGAAACAATATCCAAACCTTTTTACTGGTAAGATTTTCGAGGACGAAAATCCTTAAAAGGGGGGGGAGAGTTGTAATGGCCTAAATTCAAGGTTATCGGAATAATGGTTTCGTAACCATAAATCCGATTTAAATAGAAATTTATTTCAATATATTTGCATGAATATTTATATGATAGGAAATATTTTTATAAATATTTATAAAATGTTAGTAATGTGGTATTAAATTTTCGTTAGAAAATTTTATCGTTTGGGTAGGAAATTAAATGAAAAGGACTAGATTGAAATGAAAGTAAAAGTTAAATTATAGATTAAAAGAAATTATGAAGGACCAAAATGGCAATTATACCATTTTGTAAAGTTGAGGCGGTTTAAGTATGAAAATCTGAGATTTTTTTAAGTATATTATTATATTATATATATATATAAACAAACTAAAAGAAACAAAAGCATAAAACAAAAAAAGAAGAACAGAGAGCAAACGTGAAGGAAAGAAAGAAAAAGAGAAAAGAGAGAAGAAAAGGGAAAATTAAAGTTTGAAGCTTGGATATTTAATAGGTAAGTTAATTTAGTCCTTTTCTTTTAATTTTGATGCTTTATAAGTTTTAGAACAAAGTTTTGATGAATTTAAGTTGAAGTTTTTGAAGTTTTAGAGTTTTTGAATATAGCATATGATGAATAAAATGATGAATTAGGGTCTGAATTTAGCCTGGACTGGTAATTCAGATCCAAGCTCATTAGAGTAATTGTCGTTGCAGGGGATTTAGCCTGGACTGGTAATCCCGACAATACTCTATGAGTTTATATTACAGGGGATTTAGCCTGGACTGGTAATCCCGCTGTAAAGATGAGGTTCGCGGGAGTGTGCTCTCTGAAATGAAAATGTGCGCACATGAATATGAATTGACGGACCCGAATTTGTACACTAAAGTGTACCTTTGAAAATCCATCGAAATTCCGAGTAATTCAACGGGATAAATATAAAAAGAAAATATTAAAGAAATGGAAATCATGGTATTGATGAGCTCATCAATCATAATATATATTATGATATATGGAAATTATTGGACTGACTTGAATGTTGAGTTTGTAAATGTTAGGGTAATAATGCATTGAATGGGTATATGAATGTTTATCGCTTGTATTGTAAATATTAGGTAAGTATAATTCTTGTTACATGGGCTTACTAAGCACAAAGTACTTACCCTATTTCCTTTTTCCCTGTTTTGTAGTGTTAAGAGCTCGGAGGTCGGATCGGTGGGAGACTCATCACACTATCAACCCCAATATTTCGGTATTTAAAGAAACTTTAGTTTGGAAATGAATGGCATGTATAAGCTAATAAAATAAATGTTAATATGAAATGAATGTAAGGTTAGCCATTGGTATGGCTTATGTGTTAAAGTTATCTTATAAATATGCGTGAATTATTTTGAAAATATGTTGAATTGGAATGGTCTCGGTTTTTTTATAAAAAAAAAATTCGTAAATTCTGGTAATGCCTCGTACCTTATTCTGACAACGAATACGGGTAGGGGGTGTTACAGCCAAGGGATGTTATTTTAAAGTCAATGCTGGGTTTTGGGCCACAGTTGCTCTTAATGTAGTCCACAACTGAATCACCATCTTTTTGTTCCAAGAAAATGGCAGGAAAAGGGCTCGGGGTAAAGAAGTCAAAGATACTGTTCTAGGCTAGACACCAGCTACATTTCTGACAGCTTGAATGTTGTTAAATTGGTCACTGAGGGAACCTTCCTTGCCCGGATCTTGGCACACAACTATCTTTTGCCCAAGTTTCTTCAGTACACTCATTTCATCACATGCGTCCATGAAATCAATAGGGAATTTGTAACACCCCCTACCCGTATCCATTGCTGGAATAAAGTATGAGGCATTACCGAGGAGTACGGAATACTCACAGACAATTTAAGCCATTTATCGCTCAAATACCGAAATTGAATGTAAAAGTTTCTTTACACATATAGTGCACTTGAGATGCACCATTCCATAATTATGAATGAACACATTTATCAAACATATGTCATGTTTTTATATATATCATAGTCTCATATTTCCATGTATCAATTACCATCATTTCCTCGTATTTCGACAAATACGTGTAACAATTCATAAACATGCAATTCACTAACCCTTTCTGCCAATCACAATTTAAATTGACAAATCACTTATTGAGCCCAATTTCAATGTTCACTACAATCTATCATATAAATTTGGATGTACATATCCACCAATAAATTCCATGTACAAGTATCATCATCTCATATTTCCACATACATTACTTTGCACATTATGAACTCAAATAACATATAGAAGACATACCAATGTATTTCAAATGCGTTTTCATAATATTTCATTTAGAATTAAGATTATTTCATATTAGAACTCTTCTCATTAATTCATTTGGAATACCAATTCATACAGATAATAGACTCAAGGATGTACAAATATATAATCACAAATGAACTCATTCGTCAACCAAGTTCTACGTTCATGTCTCATCAACTCGTATTTCCTTATATCACATAATATATACCATGATTTCCATTCCCTTGATATTTTTCCATATTTATCCCGTTGAATTTCTTGGAATTTTCGATGGATTTTCAGAAGTACACTTTAGTGTACAAATCCAGGTCCGTCAATTCATGTTCATGTGCGCACATTTTCGTTTCAGAGAGCACACTCCCGCGAACCTCATCCTTACAGCGGGATTACCAGTCCAGGCTAAATCCCCTGTAAGAGAGCACACTCCCGCGAACCTCATCCTTACAGCTGGATTACCAGTCCAGGCTAAATCCCCTGCAACGACAATTACCCTAATGAGCTTGGATCTGAATTATCAGTCCAGGCTAAATTCAGACCCTAATTCGGATTACCCGTCCGGGCTAAATCCATTTTCCACATATTCTTCGGGAGGGCTATATCAGGATCACCCTCCGGGCTAGATCCTTTTCACACATATTCTTCGGGAGGGCTATATCGGGATAGGATCACCCGTCCGGGCTAGATCCTTTTTACCGTCAATTCCTTTTTAGAGATCCATCGAATTTTCCTTTCATTCAACCGGGATTTCTTCCCCTTTTTATCAAATATATCAATGTTTCGTCAACTTTCATACAATGAACATTCAAATTATATTCATATCAATAACATACATTTCAAGCATTTAAGAATATAATTCAAGTTACACGAACTTACAATTCGATTTTTATACCATAACGATAATCTTAGTTTCATAATAAATATTTGAAACAAAACATTATATCATTTCTACCTCAACGTTTATCAATTATAATCGAGCATGTGATCAATTTATACACAAGTCATTCATTTATTATTTTTCCTCCCCCTCCTCTCCATCCACATCCTTAGTATAAACAACACACTTGTAAGTAACATTATCTATAATTTTCACTATTTACTTATGTGAATATTCAAGCTTTCCATCTGTGTCATAGTCAATAAATTATTTTTATCTTGAGTTACAGAACTCCAAATTAAGATCCATTAATTTTATTTGAAACTAGACTCACATATATTCTTACCATAATTTTTCCAGAATTTTTGGTGTGGCCAATTAGTACATTTTATTAGTTAAGTTCTCTCCTGTTACACAGTCCTACTGCTCTAACCTCTCTTCACTAAAAATCAATTATCTCATAGTACAATTTTCATATAGTGTTTCCGATTATTTCCAATGAAAATAGGCTCACTAAGGAATACAGACATATAAATTATAACTCATAATTATTTTTGTACAATTTTTAGTGAATTTCTAAAGTAAGAACAGGGGCTCACGAAGTTATTCTAAACCAGTCTACCAAAATTTAAATATCTCAAAATGTAGACTTCCTTTGCTTGCTCTGTTTCTTTTATATGAAAATAGACTCCACAAGATTTAATTCTATATCTCACTCAACTTCTAATTCAATTTATACCATTTTTGATGATTTTTCAAAGTTAGACAACTGCTGCTGTCCAAAACTGCTTTAGTATAACATGTTGATTTCTATTTTGTCTCAAATTCCACATTTCATACAATTCAATCCTTGCTCAATTAACCCCTAAATTGAGCTAATTTTCTCATTTAATACTTTTCTCTATCATTTTAAACTACTTCATAACCTTTGAAAATCAGAATTTTAACACTAGGCCTTAATTTCAACTCTTTCACAATTAGGTCCTAAAACCAATTTCCATCAATTTTACTTGATAAAATCATCATATAACAAAATTAAAGCTTCAATTCAATATTTATTCATCATATTATTCCAGCACTAATCCACATCAACTTTAAAAATTAGCCATAGAATCAAAAACTAATGACATAGTAAGTTGGACACAATTGTAAAAGTCTAAAAACATAGAAATTTTAAGGAGAAAGCAAGAATTAAACTTACATGAAGCTTGAGTATCAAAACCAGCTTGAAACTCTCTCCAATGGCTGTTTTTCAGCTGAAGAAAATGAAGAGAAATGAAGAGAAATCTAGATATTCCAATTTGGTCCCATTTTTATTTAACTAATTTTGGTAATTTTCCAATTTTGCCATTATTTCACCCATTTCTTGATTTTTCTCAGCTATTGCCGCCCAAAATATCTCCTTTGGCTTATTTTCACTTTAGGTCCTTCCTCATTTGACAATTAATCTATTTAATCCTTCTAGCAACTTTTACACCTTTTTCAATTTAGTCCTTTTTATTTAATTAACCACCCAAACGTCAAAATTTTCTAACGAAATTTTAATACTAACTTATTGACATTCCGTAAATATTCATAAAAATACTTATGACTCGGTTTATAACACCGAGATCTCGATACCTCTTTTTTTTCGATTTCTTGACCAAATAAATCTTTATAAAACATAATTTACTATTTTAAAAATATTTTAAAAACTACATTTGACTTGTAAATATTAAATAATATGGTCTACGAGTTCATTTTTCAGATTTGGTGGTCTCGAACCACTATTTCTGACACCACTGAAATTTGGGCTATTACAACTCTCCCCCTCTTTAAGAATTTTCGTCCTCGAAAATTCCTTCAGTGGAGAGATTCAAATATTTTTCACTACTTATACCTTTTTCGATGTCAATTCCTTACACGAAAATTAGAGAAATTTAGATACCAGAATCACCACGTTTCTATGATCAAACCAAAAGCATAATCATAACAGACATATTTATCACAAGCTGAAGAACACACTTTAAAGATAAGCCATGATTAATAATTTACAAAGTATGAATTATAGGAAAACCAAGATAAGGAAATTCAAGATACAATACCATACCAGAAATCCGAGAACATAACTCATAAAAAAAATAATAAAGATACTGATGATTCCTCAGAGAAAGCTAGAAGAAAAACACTGCTTACCGACTCTGGACTTCCATCATAATAGAGTTAATATATTTCCAAATATTTATATATATGACAGAATAATATCCAGTAAAAACGGAAGAATAGTCCAACATAATTTTTTTTACCATCGACTTTATTCCAACATAATAAAATAGAATTCCGAAGAGATAAAGAAATACCGATCATAAACTGACCTGACCAACAGGGCTTTCGTCTAACATCATAGTTAGCTAGCATTCTCATAACATAAGAACTCCATCAGAGCTGAACAATCACACACATATCTCTGAGGATAAAAGAATATATATAGAATACCTAGAAAGATTATCATATTCATCTCAACTATAACTATCACACACAAACATCTTTACTACTCAATTATTATTTCTCTAACTAATTTTGTCTTCATGTACCCCGTATCATTCCATTCGCTAACGAAAACCAATTCAGAAAGAATCTTAGCAAACACATACTTTAGATTTCATACTCAATTGAGGCGAATAGTCGAGACTAACTTCTTCTTTATTCGTGACATTGTATAATCTGTGTAATCATTAAAATAATATGATATTTATTCTAAAACTGAGTTCACTTTGTCACATTATACTCAACTCTTTTTGCATTACTAATTATTCACCACTGAACTCTTTAGTTTCCCACTTATGAACTTATTCAACATAATTCTCGCGAACTTTCATCATAAAACAACACTGGTAAAGGGGTGAGGTCGTAAAGCCTCTAACTTGACTCTCATAAATACACACACATGACTTAGCATTTATTATCAACATAATATCATCATAATCACATAATTCACTCTAAGCAAATTTTCATACTTAGTCATGTTACACAAACGATTCGATTATCTTATTTAAACAAGTGTACTTAAACATACATTCCATGAAATTTGAGTAAATTTACTCATAACACTCACTTAATCAAACATGTTAGGCACATAATATCATATGAATACCAACATACATGGATGAGTTTATCACAACATAGACTTCCATTTCATTTCACTTTTCCACATTTCTCAACTTATGATTATCTCATTAAGAACATTAATAGATGCATATCATGGACTTCTATTCATACCTTTCTATATTTCAACATATCGTAAACACATTTCAATCATCTCAATATCATTTTTAGCATTATCGACAATAGCTCAGTTAGAAGTCATTTCTATCTTAAAAAAAACAATTTCGTTAGAGCCGGGAGATATCACATTATCACAGTTCACATATGGCATGTATAGCTAGACTCATGCACACGCTATGTTAGTCCGAGAATCGACTAAACCATAGCTCTGATACCACTAAATGTAACACCCCCTACCTGTATCCACTGCTGGAATAAAGTATGAGGCATTACCGAGGAGTACGGAATACTCACAGACAATTTAAGCCATTTATCGCTCAAATACCGAAATTGACTGTAAAAGTTTCTTTACACATATAGTGCACTTGAGATGCACCATTCCATAATTATGAATGAACACATTTATCAAACATATGTCATGCTTTTATATATATCATAGTCTCATATTTCCATGTATCAATTGTCGTAACCATTTTTTTGACAAAAACGGTAATCGACTTTGGTTTTGAAAATAAAGAAAACGGGAGTCACCACCGACCTTTATTAGGTGTGATCGGATCACCTTTGTTTTAATAAAACATTTCGGTTTACTAAAACGGGGTTTTTGGTTTACGAATATTTGAGAAAATAGGTTCAGGAGTCGGTTACGTGCGAGGAAGGATTAGCACCCTCGCAACGCCCAAAATCGGTACCAAATTAATTAATCAGTGTCCTAATGTCGCAAAGCTTGAAAAGATTTTGAAATTTTATTCTTTTTTTTTTTTTTGTGATTCTAAACAACTTGATCGAATATCGAGTTTCCCTTGTTTCGAAGGAATAGAGTCTCACATCCAGCACGATTGGACACGATAATCTAAATCCTTGAACTCAAGATTGTCTCCAAAATTCTCCAAGCACGCATTTTTGAATTTTTTGGAAATGATATTTGCTCATTCGGTCATTAAAAAAACACACCCAGCACGATTGGGCACGATCTTTTCGAACTTCTAAATACGCAAATATCACCTTATTCGAAAATAGAAACAAAATTTGAAAGAATATCCACTTGTTCGGTCAAACAAAAAGTCACACCCAGCACGATTGGGCACGATTTTGAATTCCTAAATTCACGAATATTACTTTTATGAAACCCCTTTTTCATGAATTTAATAAACAAAACGAAGTGTTAGATTGTGATTTCAAAATTGATGATCTACATAGAATGACAAAAACGAGACAACACATAATGAAAAAATGCAACTGTAAAAACAAAATTAAGTAATAATATTAAAATAACAATAAAGAAATTTAAAACAACACTACTAGTGATAATAATAATAATAATAATAATAATAATAATAATAATAATAATAATAATAATAAAATAATAATAATAATAATAATAATAATAATAATAATACACATAATATATACAATATACTAATATAAATATATAATAACAATAATAATAATAATAATACTAATACAAAATATATGTGAGATAATAATATAAATATAGTAGTAATAATAATAAGGAAATTAGTTAAATTAATAATAAAATAGTGGAAATAACAAAAGAAGACTAAATTGAATTAAAAAACAACATATTCGGGGCGAACTTGAAATAAAAAGAAAGGGCAAGGACCAATTTAAAATGCACACAAATGATCAAGGACTAAAACAGAAAATATTTCCAAAGCCCAAAACGTAATGTCCAAGTAGGACTAAATTGAAAAGGGGATACAAACTTTAGGGCAAAAATGAAAGAAATAGTATAGGATTAAATTAAGGGTGGCGCAAATAGGAGGGACTAGCCGCATAAATTGCCCGTTTAAGGTGGAAAGGCACCCATTCACTTTCCAATCGTGAATGGGCTGGCCTCCACTTTCTTTAACTACCCCACTTTAAAAATTAATAAAACCTTTATTATATTTAATATTATTTTTTCTTTTAAGCTTACAAATTCTTTTGCCAAACAAAAACAGAGAAACAACCCCCCCATCGTTTCTTCTGCTGGGGTTTAGACCCAAATACCATGCCGTTGTCGAGCCACCACCATCCGGCGGTCGCCACGGCGCAAGAGGGAGGTCGTTAGCCTCGTTTCAACCGAGCCAATCAACGGAGACCAAACACGAATGTAAGTATCTTTTTCCTCTCTTTTTTTTTATTTTTTTTGCGTATCAAAATGAAAAGTAAAATCAGAAGAAAACCAAAAAATCGAGAGTCACCTTCGAGAAGAAAAAAAAATCTATTCTCTTTTGATTTCTGACATTTTGCTAAAAATTCGTAAAAACGGAAGGAGCCCCCCTCTCTTATTTTTTCGTTTTAAAACTTGAAAATAATAAATAAAAATAAATAGAAAAGCAACAACAGATAGTGAGATCGAAACGAAATCAACCTTTCGAGTTTTGTTCTTTTTTATTGCTGATATTCGTAAGAGAAAACGAGAATCAATCTTTAATTTTTTTGATAATGCGTAAGAGAGGAAGAGTTCTTTTTCGATTCCTTTTTTTTTCTCTTCCCTTTTCCCTCCTGTTACAGTGTTTTCATTCGGTTTTTATAACCGGATCTGAAGAAACAAAAAAAATAATACAATAGTCTTGCTTTTTGCTCGTGGTTGCTTGTTGTTTCGTCCCTTTTCTTGCAGGTTATGGGGCGCCAGTGGAAGTGGAGTAGGTGGATGGCCGACAAAGGCAAGTGGGGTTGCGGCCGACAGTGGCTAGTGAAGCGGCGCACCAGGGGAGGGCTTGCGGCGCATCAGAAGAGAGGGAACCCTAGGGTTCCCTAATTTTGATTAGTTTTGGGCCTATCTGGGCCATCAAGGTTTTGGGCCATTTAATTTTTATTCATTTGGGCCCGAACTGTTTGGGCCATTTACAGCTGCCCCTCTTTGCTCATTATCGTGTAACGAGAACAGAGCAAAGATATAAAGAAGGCCCAAATTTGTCGGGACCCACCGGGTCTTGACTTCTTAATGCTCTTTTTCCTCTGGTAGCCTCGTTTTGGATCCATGGTTTCTTGTTGCTTTAATTCTCCTCACCGCAACTTTGAAAAACAATTACTGGCTTCAATCTGCTTTCCTGTAAACTCAGGAATACCAGATCTTCTGTCTTCAATCTGCTTCCTGCAAAGCTCAGGAATGCCAGATTTGCTGTCTTCAATCTGTTTCCTGCAAAGCTCAGGAATGCCAGATTTGCTGTCTTCAATCTGCTTCCTGCAAAGCTCAGGAATGCCAGATTTGCTGTCTTTAACCACCCTACTTTACTATCCTATCGAGGACAGTATAGTATAATGGGCGCATGCTTATGCCTAATGATTAGGATGCTAGGATCAAAGCGAGTCAAATGCTCCTATTTAGAAATGTTATGATGCAAACATGTTATGATGCAAACATGTTATGAGTTTGATCCCTTTTTAAGGCGTCATCGCTTATTTATCTTTCAGGGTTTCATCTTCGTTCATCTTGAAGTATCGTTTTCTTAAACACTTGGCCCTTATGGTAATTTTGGGGTTCGTGAGCTGTAAGTCGTATATCAAATCATCCCCCCTTTGGGAACTATAACCTTTTTTGTCTATCATTCGGTTCACAATCGGCCTGCCATACCATCCCCTAAATGACCCAAAGGTATATTTCAATCACAACTGCTAATCTGCTCAAAGAATTCAGTCCTGTCACGTGCTTGGGGAATTTTAAACAACTGTCCTGCTTTGGTTCCCTGTTTTATCTAGAAATTTCCAAATTAAATTAAAGGACTTGTAACACCCCTTACCCAAGACCGTTGCTGGAGTCGAGCACGAGGCATTACTAGACTTAACTACTAATTCAGCATAAAATTTAAAACTGTCCATCTGCGTCACAGTCACTAAATTATTTATATCTGGAGCTACTGAAATCCAAATTAAGATCCGTTAATTTTCCCTGAAACTAGACTCATATATATTTTTACTATAATTTTTCCAGAATTTTTCATGTGGCCAATTAGTACAGTTTATTCATTAAATTTTCCCCTATTTTACTATTCAACTGTTCTGACCTCTCTTCACTACGAATCATATTACTCTTCGTACAGAATTCATATGACCTTATTATTTAGTTCTTTTGAAAATAGACTAATTCAGGATTCCATACATATAAACCATATCCCACAATTATTTTTGTACAATTTCTAATGATTTTTCAAAGACAGAACAGGGGATCACGTAATCATTCTGAACTAGTCTCACAAAATTCAAATATCTCAAAATATACTAATCATTTGTTTGTTATGTTTCTTTTATGCGAAAATAGACTCAATAAGCTTCAATTATATATCTTATTCACTTTCTAATTCCATTTCTTCTATTTTTGGTGATTTTTCAAAATCACATTACTGTTGAAATTCAAAAACTGTTCATTGCAAAATATTGTTAACTAGTTTATAACATCTTTACTCCATCTCATTTAAACTCTATACATGCCATATAAATCTTTAAACATATAACAAAAGCTACCGGAATTGATCTGGATAGTGAGCTTTGCTGTGATGATCCGATCTACCACTTCTCTTTAATTCAATCTACATAAAAATATCAAACACACACAAGTAAGCTTGATGAAGCTTAGTAAGTCCATAGGTTTAAAAGTAGCATATCACACATAATATTTCCACACAATAACAAAGTATTTACTAAAGTTCCCTGCCATTCACAACAATTGTTAAAGTACTTCACATAGTTGAGCTCAACATTAACAATCATTCAATCTCTTTCATTTGATTCACACCCTTTTTTATTACTTATTATCAAATTAGGAAACGTCTTACGAATTTGAGTACGTCGTTACTCAGTGCCACGTTTCACAACTTAGTATGGTTAATACCATACCTACATTTCACAACTCAGTATGGATGATACCATACCTACATTTCATATCTCAGTATGGATGATACCATACCTACATTTCATAACTCAGTATGGATGATACCATACCTACATTTCACATTTTCCATGGATTAACCATGGTATTATCCGTCAATTCATCACATGTCACGACACGAACGTACTCAATTCTGCGTTTTTCCTAATTTGAATTACCGCCATTTATTCTTTCATTTTATTATATTCTTCACAATCCCACAGCAAATTCATATTTAACAGCACATTATATCATTCAATCTTTCACAAATAAACATATAAATTCAACCATATGAACTTACCCGGCTGATTTGTAGAAGATATTGAAATTTAGGAACTACTCTGCAACTTTTTCTTTTCCTCTTTCTTCTTTGGTTTCTTGATCTATAATGTAAAATATTTTCACTCATTAGTATTTATTTCATTTCTATTTCACTTCATAATTTATGCTCTTCAATTTTCAAAATTGCACTTTTACCCCAAAATTTACAGTTTTTACAATTTAGTCCCTGCTCAATTCAGCCATCAATTGAACTAATTTTTCTCAATAAACACTTTATTCTATCATAACAAACTAGTTTACAACCTTTGATATTCTGAATTTCAACACCAACCTCTAATTCACAACTTTTTCACAATTAGGTCCTAAATACCATTTCCTATCAAAATCACTTAATAAAACCACCTTAATATGAAATTAAAATTTAAATTTCATAATAATTCATCATAAAATTCCATTTCTCAGCAAGGGTAACTTTTAATTTTACCCACTAAATCAAAAACTAATGAATTCTATAAGTGGATCTAGTTGTAAAAGTCATAAAAACATAAAAATTATCAAGAAAAAGCAAGAATCAAACTCACATGATGTAAAGATATGAATAACCAGCTTTCTCCAGAACTCCTATGGTGTTTTGGCTGAGATAATGTGAACATTTCTCTAGATTATTTTCAATCTTATCTTAATAAACATGTTAAAATTACAAAAATTCCCATTTTGCCCTTATTTCACTTATCCTCTGCTGATTTCCTTGCCTTTGCCGTCCAGCCTTTTCACCTTTAGGTTTAATTGCTCTTTAAATCCTTTTTATTTTAACACTTGAGCTATTTAGTTCTTCTAGCAATTTTGCATTTGTTACAATTTAGTCCTTTTTATTTAATTGACTATCCAAACATTTAAATTTCTCAACCAAACTTTAATACTAACTTAATAACACTCCATAAATATTTCTAAAAATATTTATGGTTCGTTTTCAAATTCGAGGTCTCGATACCTCGTTTTTGACCCATTTGACCTAATAAATTCTTTTAATTCACTAAATTCACCAATCCACAAATTCTTCTAAATTCTCACTTGACTCATAAATATTAAATTACTATCTTACTCAATCTTACCTGTCGGATTTAGTGAACTCATATCACCATTTCCGACACCACTGAAAATTAGGCCGTTACAACTCTCCCCCCTTTTAAAATTTCGTCCTCGAAATTTGTTACCTGAAAATAGATTTGGATACTGTGATCTCATTGACTCCTCTGTTTCCCAAGTTGCCTCCTCCATACCATGTCGATGCCATAATACTTTAACCAATGGTATCTTTTTATTCCGCAATTCTTTAACTTCACGAGCCAAAATCTTCATTGGTTCTTCTGAATAAGTCATATCTGGTTGAAGCTCAATTTTAGTATGAGGAATTACGTGTGAAGGATCTGACCTATACCGTCTTAACATAGACACATGAAACACATTGTGGATCTTCTCAAGTTCCGGAGGTAAAGCCAATCGATAAGCTATAGGACCAACCTTTTCCACAATTTCATATGGCCCTATAAATCTCGGACTCAATTTCCCTTTCCTGCCAAAACGTAACACCTTTTTCCACGGTGAAACTTTTAAGAATACTCGATCACCCACTGCATATTCTATGTCTCTTCGTTTCAAATCTGCATATGACTTCTGACGATCTGAAGCAGCTTTTAGACTATCTCGAATAACCTGAACTTTCTCTTCAGTTTCCCGAATCAAATCAACCCCAACCATTTTTTATTCACTCAATTTAGACCAACACAATGGAGTCTTGCATTTCCTACCACAAAGAGCTTCAAATGGTGCCATTTTTATACTAGACTGATAGCTATTATTATAAGCAAACTCAGCCAAAGGTAAATACCTTTCCCAACTGTCACCAAACTCGAGTATGCAACATCTTAACATATCTTCTAGAATTTGAATCACTCGCTCTGACTGTCCATCTATTTGAGGATGAAATGCTGTACTAAAATTTAATCTGGTACCTAAAGCTTCTTGTAGTTTATTCCAAAATCTCGAAGTAAACCTGGGATCCCGGTCTGAAATGATAGATACTGGAACTCCATGTAGTCTCACAATCTCTGACACATACAATTCTGCTAACTTCTCAAGTGAAAAATCTGTTCTGACTGGAATAAAGTGTGCTGACTTTGTCAATCTATCAACAATCACCCATATTGAATCTTTCTTTCTTGGAGTCATAGGCAATCCTGACACAAAATCCATTGTAACACGCTCCCACTTCCATTCGGGAATCATAATGGGTTGTAGTAAACCCGTTGGCACTTGATGCTCTGCTTTAACTTGCTGACAAATCAAACATTTTGCAACAAATTCTGAAATTTCTCTTTTCATACCAGGCCACCAATATATCTTTTTCAAATCACCATACATTTTCGTACTGCCCGGGTGAATAGAATACATACTATTATGTGCTTCAGAAAGAATATTATTCTTCAAATCAGAATTATTTGGAACACAAATTCTGTTATGATAACGCAACATACCTTCATCATCAATGCTGAACTCTGAATCTAAATTATCTCGAACCATTTGTCGTTTAAATACCAATTTCAGGTCTTCATTCTGCAGTTTTTGAATTTGTTGAAGAAACATGGGTTTCACTTTCAACTCTGCTAATACAACACCTTCTTCATTAAGAGCCAAATGAGAATTCATTAACCGAAGTGCAAACAATGATGACTTTCGACTAAGTGCATCAGCAACTACATTAGCTTTTCCTGGATGGTAGTCAATAACCAAATCATAATCTTTCAGCAACTCTAACTACCGTCTCTGTCTTAAGTTCAATTCCTTCTGAGTCATTAAGTATTTCAGACTTTTGTGATCCGTATAGACATAACACTTCTCACCATATAAATAGTGTCTCCAAATTTTTAAAGCAAAAACAATTGCAGCTAATTCAAGATCATGTGTAGGGTAATTCTTTTCATGTGGTTTTAATTGCCGTGAAGCATAAGCCACTACCTTTCCCGACTGCATTAACACACAACCCAAACCATTTAAAGATGCATCACTGTACACAATATACGATATACCTGATTCTGGTTGAGTCAAAACTGGAGCTTCTGTTAACATTTTCTTTAATTGGTCAAAGCTCTGTTGACATTCATCAGACCATACAAACTCAACATTCTTTTGTAATAAATGAGTCATTGGTGAAGCAATCATGGAAAAATTCTTTACAAAACGGCGATAATACCCTGCTAGTCCCAGAAAACTTCGCACTTCAGTTACATTCTTCGGTGTTTTCCAATTCACCACTGCTAAAACTTTACTTGGATCCACACGAATTCCTTCAGCTGATACAATGTGACCCAGAAATCCAACTTCATGAAGCCAAAACTCACATTTACTAAATTTTGCATATAACTGCTTTTCTCTCAAAGTCTGTAATACAATTCTCAAGTGTTGTGCATGCTCAGATTCTGTCTTTGAATAGACCAATATGTCATCAATAAATACCACTACAAATCTATCCAAATAAGGCTGAAAAATCCGATTCATTAAATCCAAAAATGCAGCAGGGGTATTTGTTAAACCAAAAGGCATTACCAGAAATTCGTAGTGACCATACTGAGTTCGAAAAGCAGTCTTTGGCACATCACACTCTTTAACCTTCAGTTGACAATACCCAGATCTAAGGTCTATCTTTGAGAACACTGCAGCACCTTTCAATTGATCAAATAAATCATCGATACGAGGTAATGGATATTTATTTTTAATTGTTACCTTGTTCAGCTGTCTGTAATCAATACACAATCGCAACGAGCCATCTTTCTTTTTCACAAATAAAACAGGTGCGCCCCAAGGTGATGTACTCGGTCTGATGAACCCTTTATCCAATAACTCTTGCAATTGCGTCTTCAACTCTTTTAACTCAGCTGGTGCCATTCTATACGGTGCTATTGATATCGGAGCTGTACCCGGAATTACATCAATTACGAATTCAACCTCACGATCTGGGGGTAAACCAGGTAATTCCTCAGGAAACACATCAGTGAACTCATTAACAACTGGCAATTGTTCCATCTTCAATTCAGAACCCCGAGTATCAAGAATATAAGCTAAAAATGCTTCATTACCCTTCCGAATCAATTTCTGAGCTGTAATGGCTGAAATAGTTCTGACATCATTCTTTTGATCTCCAAACTCAGCTGAAACTCTTTTCCCTGTCTGACATTTTAAATCAACCCGTTTTTCTCTACAATTCACTATGGCATTGTGTTTAATCAACCAATCCATGCCAAGAATAACGTCAAATTCTCGGAAAGGTAACAACATTAAATCAGCAGCGAATTCACAGCCTTGTATTTTCAGTGGACACTTCCAACATATTAAATTAACTAACACACTTTGCCCTAACGGATTAGTGACTTGCATATCAAAGTCAGTAGACTCAACAGTCATTTTCTTTTCTGACACTAATGCAGTGCAAATATATGAATGCGTAGATCCAGGATCAATTAAAGTATACACAGAATCATTAAAAAGATGGAAAATACCAGCTATCACATCTGGAGCAGAAGCTTCCTCTCTTGCCCGAGTAGCATATGTACGTGCAGGTGCCCTTGTTTCTGGTCGGGCTGCAGTATCTTTCATTCCCAAACGAACAGTTCCAGCAGCACTACTTTGACCCGAACGTCTACTTTTCTGAGGAGTATTTGTTTGTTTCTCGCCTTGTTCTTTATTTTCTTTTAATGACTGAGGACAGTCCCGAATAAAATGATCAGTTCCACCACATCTATAACAAGCTCCGGTTCTTCCCCAACATTCACCAATATGAAATCTACCACAATTTTTGCATCTAGGTCTCGGAATATTTTGTACACTACTAACACTAGCTGCTGGTTTATTAGTTACTCCGACACCTCTTTGAGTTGTTTTACTTTTATTCGATCGTTCTAGAATTGTAACAGGCCGACTAGAATCATCTATGAACTTTTTAGCCGGAAAAGTTGAAGTTGGTCTAGAGAAACTTCTTTTGTATACTTCTTTACCTTTTCTGTCTCTTTGCATTTTTCTGTTATACACTTCTTCCATCTTTTGAACTCGATCAGACAGAACCACAAATTCTCGAATCTCTGTGCCTCCAATCATCATTCTGATTTCATCATTAAGCCCTTCTTCAAATCTAATACACATTTCTTCCTCTGTCGGTACAACATCCCGAGCATATTTACTGAGATACACAAATTCTCTTTCATATTCGGCCACTGTTTTATTCCCTTGTCGAAGATCAAGAAATTCCCTCTTCTTCTTATCCAAATATCTCCTTCCCACATACTTCTTTTTAAACTCATTTTGGAAGAATTCCCAAGTAAGTTTATCTGCAGGTACCACTGCCTCAATGGTTTCCCACCAATTATACGCTTCTTCTTTCAATAATGAAACTGCACACCTCAGATAGTCCTCCGAAGAGCAAATCATCTGTTTGAAAACTCTCTCCAAACTCTTTAGCCAATACTCTGCTTTAACTGGATCATCATCCGATCTTCCCCGAAACTCTTCAGCTCCGAACTTTCTGAGTTTCTCAATCGGTGTTCTTTTGATAGATTCATCTATTGAAGGAGAAGTAACTGGGGTTGTAACTGGTGGTACAGTAGGGGGAGAGGAGGTTGTTGTGCCTGACTTCTTCCTTGTATTGTTTCACTAAACCACTGATTCATTACCCCGTAAATCAAATTTTTAAGTTCTTCCTCTCTCATCAAAGAAATCGGAACATTATTACTTGTTCCCTGCTCAGAAGTCTGTACTCTACTATTAACTTCCTCTTCATGATCAGCACCCTCGGGTCTATCAGGCATCTTTATAATCTATAACAAAAATTAATAGTTAGATCGGATCATTCACATCCCACTATCACAGATTTATATGGCATGTATTTCTAGACATTTTATACATCACATTCGTTCCGAGAATCGTCTAAACCAAAGCTCTGATACCAATAAATGTAACACCCCTTACCCGAGACCGTTGCTGGAGTCGAGCACGAGGCATTACTAGACTTAACTACTAATTCAGCATAAAATTTAAAACTGTCCATCTGCGTCATAGTCACTAAATTATTTATATCTGGAGCTACTGAAATCCAAATTAAGATCCGTTAATTTTCCCTGAAACTAGACTCATATATCTTTTTACTATAATTTTTCCAGAATTTTTAATGTGGCAAATTAGTACAGTTTATTCATTAAAGTTTCCCCTGTTTTACTATTCAACTGTTCTGACCTCTTTTCACTTCAAATTAAATTACTCTTCGTACAGAATTCATATGACCTTATTATTTAGTTCTTTTGAAAATAGACTCATTCAGGATTCCATACATATAAACCATATCCCACAATTATTTTTGTACAATTTCTAATGATTTTTCAAAGACAGAATAGGGGATCACGTAATCATTCTGAACTAGTCTCACAAAAATTCAAATATCTCAAAATATACTAATCATTTGTTTGTTATGTTTCTTTTATGTGAAAATAGACTTAATAAGCTTCAATTATATATCTTATTCACTTTCTAATTCCATTTCTTCTATTTTTGGTGATTTTTCAAAATCACATCACTGTTGAAATTCAAAAACTGTTCATTGCAAAATATTGTTAACTAGTTTATAACATCTTTACTCCATCTCATTTAAACTCTATACATGCCATATAAATCTTTAAACATATAAAAAAAGCTACCGGAATTGATCTGGATAGTGAGCTTTACTGTGATGATCCGATCTACCACTTCTCTTTAATTCAATCTACATAAAAATATCAAACACACACAAGTAAGCTTGATGAAGCTTAGTAAGTCCATAGGTTTAAAAGTAGCATATCACACATAATATTTCCACACAATAACAAAGTATTTACTAAAGTTCCCTGCCATTCACAACAATTGTTAAAGTACTTCACATAGTTGAGCTCAACATTAACAATCATTCAATCTCTTTCATTTGATTCACACCCTTTTGTATTACTTATTATCAAATTAGGAAACGTCTTACGAATTTGAGTACGTCGTTACTCAGTGCCACGTTTCACAACTCAGTATGGTTAATACCATACCTACATTTCACAACTCAGTATGGATGATACCATACCTACATTTCATATCTCAGTATGGATGATACCATACCTACATTTCATAACTCAGTATGGATGATACCATACCTACATTTCATAACTCAGTATGGATGATACCATACCTACATTTCACATTTTCCATGGATTAACCATGGTATTATCCGTCAATTCATCACATGTCACGACACGAACGTACTCAATTCTGCGTTTTTCCTAATTTGAATTACCGCCATTTATTCTTTCATTTTATTATATTCTTCACAATCCCACAGCAAATTCATATTTAACAGCACATTATATCATTCAATCTTTCACAAATAAACATATAAATTCAACCATATGAACTTACCCGGCTGATTTGTAGAAGATATTGAAATTTAGGAACTACTCTGCAACTTTTTCTTTTCCTCTTTCTTCTTTGGTTTCTTGATCTATAATGTAAAATATTTTCACTCATTAGTATTTATTTCATTTCTATTTCACTTCATAATTTATGCTCTTCAATTTTTAACATTGCACTTTTACCCCAAAATTTACAGTTTTTACAATTTAGTCCCTGCTCAATTCAGCCATCAATTGAACTAATTTTTCTCAATAAACACTTTATTCTATCATAACAAACTAGTTTACAACCTTTGATATTCTGAATTTCAACACCAACCTCTAATTCACAACTTTTTCACAATTAGGTCCTAAATACAATTTCCTATCAAAATCACTTAATAAAACCACCTTAATATGAAATTAAAATTTAAATTTCATAATAATTCATCATAAAATTCCATTTCTCAGCAAGGGTAACTTTTAATTTTACCCACTAAATCAAAAACTAATGAATTCTATAAGTGGATCTAGTTGTAAAAGTCATAAAAACATAAAAATTATCAAGAAAAAGCAAGAATCAAACTCACATGATGTAAAGATATGAATAACCAGCTTTCTCCAGAACTCCTATGGTGTTTTGGCTGAGATAATGTGAAGATTTCTCTAGAGTATTTTCAATCTTATCTTAATAAACATGTTAAAATTACAAAAATTCCCATTTTGCCCTTATTTCACTTATCCTCTGCTGATTTCCTTGCCTTTGCCGTCCAGCCTTTTCACCTTTAGGTTTAATTGCTCTTTAAATCCTTTTTATTTTAACACTTGAGCTATTTAGTTCTTCTAGCAATTTTGCATTTGTTACAATTTAGTCCTTTTTATTTAATTGACTATCCAAACATTTAAATTTCTCAACCAAACTTTAATACTAACTTAATAACACTCCATAAATATTTCTAAAAATATTTATGGTTCGTTTTCAAATTCGAGGTCTCGATACCTCGTTTTTGACCCATTTGACCTAATAAATTCTTTTAATTCACTAAATTCACCAATCCACAAATTCTTCTAAATTCTCACTTGACTCATAAATATTAAATTACTATCTTACTCAATCTTACCTGTCGGATTTAGTGAACTCATATCACCATTTCCGACACCACTGAAAATTAGGCCGTTACAAGACTTCTTTTGTGAAGTTATTAGTTCATCACTCATCATTTTAATGAAATATGTGGTAATGAATTGATCTTGAAAGAAAGTCGAATAAATTATCCGAAATACAAAAAACTGTCAGAGAACATGTCTTGAAAAAGTATCAAAGATAACAAAGGTCAGGTGCCCTGGATATCATTGATTGGGCTTCTACATACAAACTTTATGGAGACTATTTTGGGCCTAGCATGTGTTTAGACGACTCAAAGTACTTAGTCGATGCCCCGACTTCACTTCTTGTCTAGTCCGGTGTAGCAGGATCATTTGAATCCGCGGCGCCCTTTTGTGAGTTTCTACATCGGCTTATCCGTTTTTTTTTGAGACCCAAAGCGCCCTTTGCGGGTTTTCACCTTGGCCTCTTTAAGCATAGTATTTCTTGACTGAATCTGAGTTCACAGGATTAGGTAAGGTTTTTCCATCCATTTCAGCCAGAATCAATGCACCTCCAGAGAAAACTTCTTTCACCACATATGGTTCTTCCCAGTTCAGCATCCATTTTCCTCTGAAATCCTTTTGCATGGGAAGGATCTTTTTCAGCACAAGGTCTCCTTCTTTAAACTTTCTTGGGCGAATCTTTTTATCATAAGCTCGCATCATTCGTGTTTGGTACATCTGACCATGACGGATAGCCTTTAGCCTCTTTTCTTCGATTAAGTTCAGCTGATCGTATCGAGCCTGGATCCATTCAGCTTTATCCAGTTTTATTTCTGACAAAACCCGAAGAGAAGGTATTTCCACTTCAATAGGTAGGACTGCCTCCATCCCATAAACTAACGAGAAAGGTGTTGCCCCAGTAGAGGTTCTGACCAACTTTCGATAAGCGTAGAGCGCAAATGGTAATTTCTCATGCCAATCCTTATAAGTCTCGGTCATCTTCCCTATTATCTTCTTGATATTTTTATTGGCTGCTTCCACTGCACCATTCATTTTTGGGCGGTAGGGAGACGAGTTGTGGTGTTTGATACCGAATTGGCTGCAAACATCTGCTATGGTGCTGTTGTTCAGGTTCAATGCGTTGTCAGATATAATTCTCTCAGGCATTCCATAACGACATATGATCTCCTTTTTTAAGAATTTACTGACTGCCGATTTTGTGACGTTGGCATACGAGGCAGCTTCCACCCACTTGGTGAAGTAATCAATGACTACGAAGATGAATCGATACCCGTTAGAAGCCTTCGGTGAGATTGGTCCAATAATATCCATGCCCCACATGGAAAAGGGCCATGGGGAAGTCATCACGTGTAAAGGTGACGGAGGCACATGAATTTTATCTCCATAAATCTGACATTTATGACACATCTTAGCATAGTTGATGCAATCTCCTTCCATGGTGGACCAATAATATCCAAACCTCATGATCTGCCTGGCCATTGTAAAACCATTGGCATGTGTTTCACAAACGCCTTCATGAACTTCTTCTAGAATTTTCCTGGCCTCTATAGCATCAACGCATCTCAGTAACACCTGATCTTTTCTCCTTTTGTAGAGGATGTCCCCATCTAAGACAAAGTCAGAGGCCAATCTCCTGAGCGTCCTTTTCTCATTCTCCGTCGCATGCCCCGGGTATTCGTGGTTTTTTATATATTGCAACACATTTTGATACCAAGGGTGATCATCTCTTTCCTCATCTTACAGATTACAACAATAGGCTGGGACTTCGAGAATACTCATCTGGACGGGTCTCATATCCTCTGGCCTGTTCACCTTGATCATAGAAGCCAGAGTTGCCAAGGCATCTGCCATCTGGTTTTCATCACGTGGAAGATAATTAAAAGTGATGTCATCAAAATCCTCAATCAATCCCAAAACTATCTTTCGATATTCGATTAGTTTAGAATCTCAGGTCTCCCATTCACCTTTGAGTTGATAAATCACTAGTGCAGAATCTCCATATACTTCTAACACCCTGATCTTCCGCTCTATGGCTGCTCGAATTCCCATGATACAAGCTTCATATTCCGCCATGTTATTTGTACAGTCAAAATCCAATCTGCATGTGAGTGGATGATGATCACCACTAGGAGACACCAATATTGCCCCAATTCCATTTCTTACAGCGTTAGAC
The DNA here is from genome assembly GCA_005393395.2 of Gossypium australe. NCBI lineage: Eukaryota > Viridiplantae > Streptophyta > Magnoliopsida > Malvales > Malvaceae > Gossypium > Gossypium australe. Next base: position 29,966,079 of record CM016626.1, read on the forward strand.
GCTCCATCAAAGTTTAACTTCCACAGAATTTCTTCAGCATTTGCCACATACATCAACTCTTCATTGGGGAATTCAAAGCTCAAGGGCTCGTAATCTTCTGAGGCTCTGCTAGCCAGAAATTCTACTATTGCATTCCCTTTTATAGCCTTTTGATTCACGTAGACTATGTCAAATTCAGATAGCAAAATTTGCCACCTTGCTATACTCCCGTTTAGAGCAGTTGACTCCATCATATATTTCAACGGGTCAAGCTTCGAAATTAACCAGGTCGTATGGTATAACATATACTGCCTTAGCCTTCGGGTTGTCCAGATCAAGGCGCAACATAGTTTTTCAATTGACGAATATCTCATTTCACATTCGGTGAACTTTTTGCTGAGATAGTATATCGCCTTTTCTTTCCTTCTTGACTCATCATGTTGACCAAGCACACATCCCATGGAGTTATCGAACACCGATAGATACAGTATCAATGGTCTATCTGGATTTGGTGGAGATAGCACTGGGGCAGTTGACAGATATTGTTTGACTTTGTCAAAAGCTCTCTGGCATTCTTCGTCCCATACCCCTTGGTTGTGTTTCTTGAGAAGACGAAATATAGGATCGCATTTCTCGGTTAACTGTGAAATGAACCGATCAATGTAATTTAATCTTCCAAGAAAGCCTCGAACTTCTTTTTGAGTGCGTGGTGGAGGCAAATCTTGTATAGCTTGACCTTATCCGAGTCAACTTCAATCCCTTTCTCGCTGACCACGAAACTCAGCAGTTTCCCGGACCGAGCTCCAAAAGTACACTTGGCCGGGTTGAGCTTTAATTGGAACTTCCTCAATCTTAAAAACAATTTCCTCAAAACTTCGATGTGTTCATTTTCTGTTCGAGATTTGGCGATCATATCATCCACGTATACTTCAATCTCTTTGTGCATCATGTCGTGGAACAAGGTTACCATGGCCCTTTGGTATGTTGCCCCTGCATTCTTCAGCCCGAATGGCATTACTTTATAACAGAAGGTGCCCCACAACGTTATGAAAGTGGTTTTCACCATGTCCTCAGGGTGCATCTTGATCTGATTATATCCGGAGAATTCATCCATAAAAGAGAACCACGAGTACCCTGCCGTGTTATCCACCAACGTATCAATATGAGGCAAAGGGAAATTATCTTTCGGGCTGGCTTTATTTAGGTCTCTATAGTCTACACACATCCGGACCTTTCCATCTTTTTTCAGGACAGGAACGATATTGGCCACCCACTCTGAGTATTTGACCACCTGTAGAAAACCAGCATCAAACTGCTTCTTTACTTCTTCTTTTATTTTCAACACTACGTCAGGCCTCATCCTTCGTAGCTTTTGCTGCACTGGCCTACACTCTTCCTTTATGGGGAGGTGATGCACTACAATATCAGTACTTAGACCCGGCATGTCTCGATATGACCACGCGAAGACATCTTTGAATTCCCGTAGTAATTCCACCAGATTTTGTTTCGTTTCCTCGGTTATGCGTGCTCCGATTCTCACCATCTTTCTGTAACGACCCGAAATCTGTGGGCACCAGAAAAAAAAATGTGTTATCGGGCCTCCGTCTTAGTAAATCGAGTTAGTAAATAATCATTAGGAGTAATTATGAGTTTAGTAGTGTGTTTAATTAGATTTTTATATAGTGAATTTAGCTTAATTTAAAGTAATTAGGAAAAAGGATCAAATTGAATAAGGAGTAAAAGTTTAATTATAGATTAAAAGAAATTATAAAGGACCAAAATGGCAATTATGCCATTTAGCATAAGTTGAGACGGCATAAGCTTAAAAAAATCTGAGATTTTATGTGTTAAATATATTATTAATATTATTAAATAATTATATTAATATAATATTATATTATATAATAAAGTAAATAGTATAAAAGAAATAGGAAAAGAAACAGGGAGAGAACAGAGAAACATTCGAAACAAGCAGGAAAGAACAAGAAAAAGAAGGAAAAAGGAAAAACTAAAGATTTAAGGTTTGAAGTTTTAAAAGCTAACAAGGAACTCGAGACATCAACCCACAAAGGAAAGGAGAAGGTTACCGAGGAATAACCAAGCAAATTCGGGTTTGTATTATTATAATTCAAACTATTTATTTATTCATTAAATGTTAGATTAATTTATGAATATGGTAAGTAAATTATAAGGTAAGTGTTTTTATTGAATTGAATGGAAATTGAGTTGAATGATGAATATGTATTGAAATTGAATTGTATCTGGATTGAAATGAAAAAGTGTAATTGATATTGAAATTGAATTTGTTATGGAAATGAAAATGAAATTGAGAACTGAAATACCCTATTAACTAGTCGGGCTGAGTCGGATATAATTGGCATGCCATAGGATTTGGAAGAGTACGGGATTTATCGGCTTTGCCGATCAGGCACTTTATGTGTCGTAAATCAGGCACTTTATGTGTCGTATTTTAGGCACCTCGTGTGTCGTATCAGGCACCTCGTGTGTCGTTTTAGGCACTTATGTGTCGTATACTGATCAGGTACTATGTACCGTTTTAGGCACAATGTGCCGTACTGGTGTGTTTGGGTTAGAATCCGTGTATCTGTTAAAGTCCGAGTCTGTTAATAGGGGTAAATAAAGAAAAGGTTAAATTGAATAAAATGAAATGGTTGAGCCATTGGAAGAAATGCGAAAATAGAACATGAACTGAAAAATGTGATTGGAATATGAGTATGAGAATAGAAAGTATGAACCATTGGTTCAAGAAATGGATAGTGGCTCAACATGATTGTGTATTATTTCAATTGTTGAATAGCTAAAATTGAATTGTATGAATATATTGAGAAGGACAAACTTATATGAAAGTTATGTTTGAATTGGTTTAGTTAAATTAAAGTTATATGAATTAATGATATGATTATTATGTTTATAATTTGAATTATGGTAATACCACTGAGTATATGTATACTCAGCGTACGGTTGTTTCCGTGCGCAAGTTGTAGAAGTCAAATACTGAACCAGCATCCGAAGCCAGACCCGACTTCAGCAAACTTTTGGTGATGTATATTTCCTTTTCATAATGTGGCATGTACGTAGGTTGTGTATAAAGGTTATTATGTTTTGAATGTAAATGGTTAAAAATGTTAGTATTACAAGTTTAAGAATTATAATGAATGAAGTATATTTATTTTAATCTAACTAATATTTTGATAAATTTAAGTTGATATTATATTAATTGAGTTTGATTAGAAGGTATTTAGAATAGAAAATAAATATATGGAATGAATTGGTTGAATTGGTTATGATTGAAATGAATATGGTTTAATTTACAGGGGGTTTTATATAATAATAAGCAGAAATGCTGCCGAAATTTATATTAAACAAAATTTATATTTGTAAATTGTCTGATATGTCCGGTAATGCCTCGTAACCCTGTTCCGACGATGGTTCGGGGTTAGGGGTGTTACACTTTCCTTCTTCTAAGGATATGTTCTCTACTTCCTCGTCATGGGATAGGATTTGTTTCTCTTCCTGCTGTACCATTCTCAACAGATCCGGGGATAAGTCACCATCTCTGTCACCTTCAAAATCTTGAGATCCTTCTAAACACATGTCTTGCTCAAAATGGGCCTCTAGGTCTGTAGTATCGTTGCTTACATCGTTGATATCTAGGGACCTGTGATGGGTGCCAAAATGTATGAAGAATGAATTTGCGGACAATTATTCATGCCATGAATGAGCAAAAAAAGAAAAACAAAAAGAAATTTGCTAGAGGAAAACACGGAATATTTTTGATAATGAATCAAAATGCATTTCATTCAAATAAAGATTTCTGAACATTAGCCCGTTTCACAAAAGAGATTTTATTGTTCTTAGGCTTAAAACAACAAACGCGTTCTCGAACATTACTTTGTGGGATTTCTAAAAACTACAGGCAATTCCTCCGCAGTCCAATTGTTCAAAACATTCCCAAGCTCATAAGGATGAATGCTCGCCAGGTTCCTTTGTCCAGTTTTTCCTTCGTCTATGGCGTTGATGTGAGGACCTTCATTCGACAACCCTCTCTCGGGGTGAATTATTCCTCCAGATACGAAGGTTTGGGATATATGGGGGAACATCATTGGTTTCCACATGACCTCTTCCCTATTCAGTCGTGCTCTTCTTCTCTCCTGCTTCTTCTCTTTTTCCCTTCTCATATCGCTGGCATTTGGCTTAAAACCCAGGCCAAAACGGTCTTTCTTTTCTTTCAATGATGGCGCGTGAACTTCACCCTGGAGACATCTGCCTAGCCCTCTTCCCGGTAAGGCTCCCTTTTTGACCATCACTTGTAGGCTCATCTTCGTGGTATTGGATATCTTGGGTACCGGAATTTTAGCCCCCTCACGAATAAATGTCGCATTGACAAATTCTAAAGATATAAAAGAGCATTCAACGGCCTCCTCATTCGCCTCCACATATGGTGCGTCATTGGTAACTGTTGCTATGATGTCTTCTTCCACGTTGATGGTGACCAATCAACCATCTGCCACCAACTTTAGTTTTTGATGGAGGGATGAGGGTACTGCCCCTGCCGAATGAATCCAGGGTCTTCCCAATAAGCAGCTGTACGAGGGTTTGATATCCATCACCAGAAAATCTACTTCATATGTATTTGGCCCGATTTGTAACGGTATGTCTATCTTTCCCATCACCCTTCTCTCGGTGCCATCAAATGCCCTCACTATGTTCTGGCACGATTTCATGTGAGAACTGTCTATTGGCAACCTTTTCAAAGTCCATAATGGGAGGACATTCAAGGCTGACCCGTTGTCAATTAACACGCTCGGTAGGATAGATCCCTTACAATGAGTAGTTATATGCAAGGCCTTGGTTGATCCCATGCCCCCAGATGGAATTTCATCATCGCTAAAGAAGATGAAGTTATCAGCACTTATGTTGCCAACTAATCGGTCAAGTTTGTTAACAGATATATCTTTGGTAACGTAAGTTTCATTCAGTACTTTCATCAATGCCTCCCGATGTGCTTCCGAGCTCAATAGTAAAGCTAGCACCGAGATACAGGTCAGTTGCTTATGTAGTTGCTCCACTACGCTGTACTCACTATGCTTTAAGAATTTCAAAAATTCTTTTGCCTCTTCCCCCCTTACGGGTACATTGGCAAGGGTGCTAGGTTCTTCCTCTAGTCCGACCACCATAGCCTTTAATTTTGCCATATTTATTCTGACGCTTACTGGGTCGTAACGTCTTCCACTTCGTGTGTGGAACCCTTCCCCTTGGTTTCGTTTACCGTGCTGGTCGAACCTTCTGCTCTGGGCGTTGTCACGTTACAATTATAGCTCTACGATACCTTCTTGTCATCCTCATAAGGGAAGGATGCTGGTTTCTTGATTATAATCTTAGGCACCGTTTGAGCTCCGCTTTCTTGGTTTCTCGGGTGGGAAATAATGATCTTTGGAAATTTAGCCTTTTGACGGGTCGATTCTCTATCTGTCGCATGTATGTCCCCCTCCTCTGAGCTTTCTTCATAAAATTCTAACTCTTTATTGTTCATGAAGCCTTGCACCAATAGTCTAAATTCTATGTAGTCCTGGATCTTATGCCCTTCAGCTCCGTGGAACGCGCAGTAATTTCCAGGTTTTTCGCCTTTTCCTTCGAGACTTGACTTTATCAGCCCCCTTTTTATCATTTCCCTCCATACGATTATTAGTGGGGTCTTCACATCCGAGATGTCCTCCTTGGTCTTTCTTGCTCCATCCTTTCCGATCGCGTTTACCGCTCTATCCCCATGATTGGGTAATGGGTTCCCCGAACCAGGCAGATCGCCGAGCTCTATAATCCCCATCTTGATGAATTTTTCGACTACCTTTTTGAAGGCAGTGCAGTTTTCTATCGAGTGGCCTGCTACTCCTGCATGGTACTCGCATTCAACGTTCGGGTCGTACCATTTAGGGTATGGGGGCTGTAATGGCTTTAGATAATACGGGGCTACGATGTGTGCATCGAACAGACGTTGATACATCTCTCTGCATGTTATCGGGATTGGCGTAAATTGGGGCCTCTCGAAATTTGGTCTTGGGCCTGACTCTTGTCCTGTCGTCCTTTGTTGCTTGGAAGTCATGACTTTTGGTGAATTAACGGTAACTGCTTTCGAGTATCCTTTATTGTACGTACTCATATTATTTACTTCGTTATCCTTTTTTCTAGGAACGGATCTCCTAGTAGCCTCACCCGCTTCGATCCATCCACCTCTTATGGCGTTTTCAATCATCTCCCCCACCATGACTATATCTGTGAAGCTTTGAGTTGTGCTCCCTACCATGTGGGTGATAAACGGGGCCCTCAAAGTACTGATAAACAACTTGACGGTTTCTTTTTCTGTGAGGGGTGGTTGGACTTGTGTAGCTACTTCCTTCCACCTTTGGGCATACTGCCTGAAGTTCTCACTTGGCTTCTTCTCTATGTTTTGCAATGTTATTCTATCCGGTGCTATATCTGTCACGTGACCATATTGCTTTGTGAAAGCTTGTGCCAAATCTTCCCATGAATTAACTTGAGCGCGGCTTAGCTGGTTATACCATTTGGCCGCCGATCCGACCAAACTATCTTGAAAGCAGTGAATTAATAGCTGATCATTCTCAGCGTATCCTGCCATCTTTCGACAGAACATTGTTATGTGAGCCTCAGGGCAATTAGTCCCATTATATTTTTCGAACTCCGGAGTCTTGAATTTTGGTGGGAGTATTAGGTCTGGGACTAAGCTTCGGTCTTTAGCATTAACCCCACCACGGTGGCTCGCGCTCTCCATCGCCCTAAACTTCTCTTCTATCCACTTACACTTTTCTTCGAATTGTTTAGACATATCTACCTTTGCCTTATCCGTTTCTGCTAGGTCATCGAGGTCGGGGACTACGGGGTTAGTTGGATGATCCCCTGGATGGGAGCCCAATGGGAAATTCATTTGCGTCGACGTACCGGCTTGATATTGAGGTCTGATGGTAACATGGGCCATCTGAGGATTGGCCTCTGGTTGTACTTGGGTATGAGTTGGAGTAGGGCCCGAAGGGTGGGGAGATTTTTCATTGTCGTCACTAGTGCTCTTTCCTTTGTTAGATCCTCCGGCCAATAGCTGGGTCAACTGGTTCATCATGTTATTTTGGGATTCGAGTATCTGGTCCTTCATTTCTTGTTGTATCTTTGCTAGTTGTTCCTGCATTTGAGCTTGCAACTGATCTCGCATATCCTTCTGCATCTGTTCCAGTCTTTCTATTCTCTGATCCATTGTTTTTGCCTTACGACGGGTATTGTAGTAATGTATGATGGGTTGGTTTTCGTCGGTTTCCAGGGCGCTGAAAAATTTTTATTATTAGAATCTTTTAATGGATCTTAATGCATATGATGTCGTGCAATGCATGAATGCAAAGAGGCATCGATTTAGATTCAACTTCGTTTAGAAAAATTTTCGGAAAACAAAGCTCTTTACATAAAATGGATTATAAATGCAACTTTGCCCCAATGCCCAGAGTCTTGACTTTCTCGAAGCTAATTCTTGGCCCTTGTCCGATATCAGCTCGTACTTCACATTTAGCATGTCAGCCTAAACTGCCAATGTTTGCAAATATTCGGCCACCTTCCGGATTTGAGTCACAGCTTCGCCTATAAGGTAGTCCCGGTCCCTAACTTGACTCTGAGAGTGATGAAGTTGTTCTTTAGCTCACGATTTTTCCAAAATCTTGCTTTGTCATCTCCACTTCTGATGGGATTTCCTACAAATGTTCCTCCACGGATTGCTCGTTTTCCAGACTTGACCCCGGCATGTTGTCGTTGATTCTCCTACTGATCCATCCGCTATATTCGAGAGTAGTACTTGATCCCATATGGCTTTTAACTCGTGAAGATTGTTTTATGTCACACTAACGGAGCGTTGTACCATAATTCTGACACGTGCCCCGCAGCTAGACTGTCTCCCTTTTCTAATTGTGTCGTCTCTGACCAAATTCGGATAGCCACATTATCTTTCACTTTATCAAGAAAGTTGTTTTCCATGGCAAACTTTCTAATTCAGCAATCGAACCCGAATCGACACCTCTTAAATGTGAGAATGTATGCAATGTAATCAACACAAGAGAAAACATGGTAATGCTAGAAAAGATAAGCAAACACAAAACGTTAGTACAAGAGAAATAAGCAGACATAAAACACCTATTGGGGTGACTACTAGGGGTTTAGCGTGGTTCTGTCCAAGGTGGGTTCCTAGGTCTCTCTATATGTGGTTCAGTTCTAAAGAGAGGTACCCGAACCAGCAGATTCCTCGATCCTCACCCATTATAGGCTTATACAGACCGAGTTTGGTTCAGGGGAACACATTTCCCTATGGCCATGCGGAGGTGAAAACCTCACGAAACCATAGGTACGGATGTATTCCGGAAGCAGTCCCCTAGCCCATGCGGAGGTGAAAACCTCACGAAGACGTAGCTTCTCGCTCCCACTTAAGGGTGTGACCACAACGGTCATGCAAATATGAATGCAGAGACATCCTATGAGACTCGACGTTATTGCAATCATAGTACCAGCAAATGCATCAAAAGAAACATGGTTTTTTTTTTCAAAATGATTTTCCAAGTTTTTGACAAAAGGACAAAGAATAATCAATTTTACGGCCTGACTCTCTTATTAGGTCTCCAGCGGAGTCGCCAGCTGTCGTAACCATTTTTTTGACAAAAACGGTAATCGACTTTGGTTTTGAAAATAAAGAAAACGGGAGTCGCCACCGACCTTTATTAGGTGTGATCGGATCACCTTTGTTTTAATAAAACATTTCAGTTTACTAAAACGGGGTTTTTGGTTTACGAACATTCGAGAAAACAGGTTCGGGAGTCGGTTACGTGCGAGGAAGGATTAGCACCCTCGCAACGCCCAAAATCGGTACCAAATTAATTAATCAGTGTCCTAATGTCGCAAAGCTTGAAAAGATTTTGAAATTTTATTCTATTTTTTTTTTGTGATTCTAAACAACTTGATCGAATATCGAGTTTCCCTTGTTTCGAAGGAATAGAGTCTCACATCCAGCACGATTGGACACGATAATCTAAATCCTTGAACTCAAGATTGTCTCCAAAATTCTCCAAGCACGCATTTTTGAATTTTTTGGAAATGATATTTGCTCATTCGGTCATTAAAAAAACACACCCAGCACGATTGGGCACGATCTTTTCGAACTTCAAAATACGCAAATATCACCTTATTCGAAAATAGAAACAAAATTTGAAAGAATATCCACTTGTTCGGTCAAACAAAAAGTCACACCCAGCACGATTGGGCACGAATTTTTGAATTCCCAAATTCACGAATATTACTTTTATGAAACCCCTTTTTCATGAATTTAATAAACAAAACGAAGTGTTAGATTGTGATTTCAAAATTGATGATCTACATAGAATGACAAAAACGAGACAACACATAATGAAAAAATGCAACAGTAAAAACAAAATTAAAGCAATAATATTAAAATAACAATAAAGAAATTTAAAATAACACTATACTAATGATAATAATAATAATAATAATAATAATAATAATAATAATAATAATAATAATAATAATAATAATATATACAATATACTAATATAAATATAATAATAACAATAATAATAATACTAATACAAAATATATGTGAGATAATAATATAAATATAGTAGTAATAATAATAATAATAAGGAAATTAGTTAAATTAATAATAAAATAGTGGAAATAACAAAAGAAGACTAAATTGAATAAAAAAACAACATATTCGGGGCGAACTTGAAATAAAAAGAAAGGGCAAGGACCAATTTAAAATGCACACAAATGATCAAGGACTAAAACAGAAAATATTTCCAAAGCCCAAAACGTAATGTCCAAGTAGGACTAAATTGAAAAGGGGATACAAACTTTAGGGCAAAAATGAAAGAAATAGTATAGGATTAAATTAAGGGTGGCGCAAATAGGAGGGACTAGCCGCATAAATTGCCCGTTTAAGGTGGAAAGGCACCCATTCAACTTTCCAATCGTGAATGGGCTGGCCTCCACTTTCTTTAACTACCCCACTTTAAAAATTAATAAAACCTTTATTATATTTAATATTAATTTTTCTTTTAAGCTTACAAATTCTTTTGCCAAACAAAAACAGAGAAACAACCCCCCATCGTTTCTTCTGCTGGGGTTTAGACCCAAATACCATGCCGTTGTCGAGCCACCACCATCCGGCAGTCGCCACGGCGCAAGAGGGAGGTCGTTAGCCTCGTTTCAACCGAGCCAATCAACGGAGACCAAACACGAATGTAAGTATCTTTTTCCTCTCTTTTTTTTTTATTTTTTTTTGCGTATCAAAATGAAAAGTAAAATCAGAAGAAAACCAAAAAATCGAGAGTCACCTTCGAGAAGAAAAAAAAAATCTATTCTCTTTTGATTTCTGACATTTTGCTAAAAATTCGTAAAAACGGAAGGAGCCCCCCCTCTCTTATTATTTCATTTTAAAACTTGAAAATAATAAATAAAAATAAATAGAAAAGCAACAACAGATAGTGAGATCGAAAACGAAATCAACCTTTCGAGTTTTGTTCTTTTTTATTGCTGATATTCGTAAGAGAAAACGAGAATCAATCTTTAATTTTTTTGATAATGCGTAAGAGAGGAAGAGTTCTTTTTCGATTCCTTTTTTTTTTCTTTTCCCTTTTCCCTCCTGTTACAATGTTTTCATTCGGTTTTTATAACCGGATCTGAAGAAACAAAAAAATAATACAATAGTCTTGCTTTTTGCTCATGGTTGCTTGTTGTTTCGTCCCTTTTCTTGCAGGTTATGGGGCACCAGTGGAAGTGGAGTAGGTGGATGGCCGACAGAGGCAAGTGGGGTTGCGGCCGACAGTGGCTAGTGAAGCGGCGCATCAGAGGAGAGGGAACCCTAGCGTTCCCTAATTTTGATTAGTTTTGGGCCTATCTGGGCCATCAAGGTTTTGGGCCATTTAATTTTTATTCATTTGAGCTCGGACTGTTTGGGCCATTTACATCAATTACCATTATTTCCTCGTATTTCGACAAATACGTGTAACAATTCATAAACATGCAATTCACTAACCCTTCCTGCCAATCACAATTTAAATTGACAAATCACTTATTGAGCCCAATTTCAATGTTCACTACAATCTATCATATAAATTTGGATGTACATATCCACCAATAAATTCCATGTACAAGTATCATCATCTCATATTTCCACATACATTACTTTGCACATTATGAACTCAAATAACATATAGAAGACATACCAATGTATTTCAAATACGTTTTCATAATATTTCATTTAGAATTAAGATTATTTCATATTAGAACTCTTCTCATTAATTCATTTGGAATACCAATTCATACAGATAATAGACTCAAGGATGTACAAATATATAATCACAAATGAACTCATTCGTCAATCAAGTTCTACGTTTGTAACGGCCTAATTTTCAGTGGTGTCGGAAATGGTGATATGAGATAACTAAATCCGACAGGTAAGATTGAATAAGATAGTAATTTAATATTTATGAGCCAAGTGAGAATTTAGAAGAATTTGTGGATTGGTGAATTAAAAGAATTTATTAGGTCAAATGGGTCAAAAACGAGGTATCGAGACCTCGAATTTGAAAATCGAGCCATAAAAATGTTTTTAGAAATATTTATGGAGTGTTATTAAGTTAGCATTAAAGTTTGGTTGAGAAATTTAAATGTTTGGGTAGTCAATTAAATAAAAAGGACTAAATTGTAACAAATGCAAAATTGCTAGAAGAATTAAATAGCTCAAGTGTTAAAAGAAAGAGGATTTATAGGGCAAATAAACCTAAAGGTGAAAAGGTTGGACGGCAAGGGGAAGAAAATCATCAGAAAGATAAGGGAAATAAGGGCAAAATTGGAAATTTAATAATTTTAACATGTATAATAAAGACAAAATTGAAAAACCTAGAGATATCTTCACATTATCACAGCCAAAACGCCATAGGAGTTCTGGAGAAAGCTGGTTATTCATATTTTTACATCATGTGAGTTTGATTCTTGCTTTTTCTTGATAATTTTTATGTTTTTATGTCTTTTACAACTAGATCCACTTATAGAATTCATTAGTTTTTGATTTGGTGGGTAAAAATTAAAAGTTACTCTTGCTGAAAAATGGAAGTTTATGATGAATTATTATGAAATTTAAATTCTAATTTTATATTAAGGTGGTTTTATTAAGTGATTTTGATAGGAAATGGTATTTAGGACCTAATTGTGAAAAAGTTGTGAATTAGAGGTTGGTGTTGAAATTCAGAATATCAAAGGTTGTGAAATAGTTTGTAATGATAGAATAAAGCGTTGATTGAGAAAAATTAGTTCAATTGATGGCTGAATTGAACAGGGACTAAATTGTAAAAATTGTAAATTTTGGGGTAAAAGTGCAATTTTGAAAATGGAAGAGCATAAATAATGAAGTGAAATAGAAATGAAATAAATGCTAATGAGTGAAAATATTTTACATTATAGATCAAGAATCCAAAGAAGAACGAGGAAAAGAAAAAGTTGCAGAATAGTCCCTAAATTTCAATATCTACTACAAATCAGCCGGGTAAGTTCATATGGTTGAATTTATATGTTTATTTGTGAATGATTGAATGATATAGTGTGTTGTTAAATATGAATTTGCTGTGGAATTATGAAAATTATGATAAAATGAAGAATAAAGGCGGTAATTCAAATTAGGAAAAACGCAGAATTGAGTACGTTCGTACCGTGACATGTGATGAATTGACGGGTAAGACCATGGTTAATTCATGGAAAAGTGTTAAATGTAGGTATGGTATTATCCATACTGAGTTAAGAAATATAGGTATGGTATTATCCATACTGAGTTAAGAAATGTAGGTATGGTATTATCCATACTGAGTTGTGAAATGTAGGTATGGTATTAACCATACTGAGTTAAGAAATGTAGGTATGGTAACATCCATACTGAGTTGTGAAACGTGGCACTGAGCAACGACGTACTCAAATTCGTAAGACGTTTCCTAATTTGATAATAAGTAATATAAAAGAAGTGAATCAAATGGAAGAGATTGAGTAGTTGTTAATGTTGAGCTCAACTATGTGAAGTATTTTAACAATGGTTGTGAATGGCAGGGAACTTTAGTAAATGTTTTGTTATTGTTTGGAAATATTATGTGTGGTAAGCATTACTTTTAAACCTATGAACTTACTAAGCTTCATTAAGCTTACTTGTGTGTGTTTGATATTTTTATGTAGATTGATTTAAAGAGAAGTTGGTAGATCGGATCATCACAGCAAAGCTCACTATCCAGATCAATTCCGGTAGCTTTTGTTTTATGTTTAAAGATTTATATGGCATGTATAGAGTTTAAATGAGATGGAGTAAAGATGTTATAAACTAGTTAACAATATTTTGCAATGAAACAATTTTTGAATTACAGCAGTGACGTGATTTTGAAAAATCACCAAAAATAGAATAAATGGAATTAGAAAGTGAATAAGATATATAATTGAAGCTTATTGAGTCTATTTTCACATAAAAGAAACATAACAGACAAATTATTCTTATGGTTTGAGATATTTGAATTTTTGTGAGACTAGTTCAGAATGATTATGTGATCCCCTATTCTGTCTTTTAAAAATCATTAGAAATTGTAAAAAAAAATTGTGGGATATAGTTTATATGTATGGAATCCTGAATGAGTCTATTTTCAAATGAACTCAATAAGAAGGTCATATGAATTCTGTACAAAGAGTAATTTGATTCGTAGTGAAGAGAGGTCAGAACAGTCTAACAGTAAAACAGGGGAAACTTTAATGAATAAACTGTACTAATTGGCCACATGAAAAATTCCGAAAAAATTATAGTAAAAAGATATATGAGTCTAGTTTCAGGGGAAATTAACGGATCTTAATTTGGAGTTTTGTAACTCCAGATATAAATAATTTAGTGACTATGACGCAGATGGACAGTTTTAAATTTTATGCTGAATTAGTAGTTAAGTCTAGTAATGCCTCGTGCTCGACTCCGGCAACGGTCTCGGGTAAGGGGTGTTACATTTATTGGTATCAGAGCTTTGGTTTAGACGATTCTCGGAATGAATGTGATGTATAAAATGTCTAGAAATACATGCCATATAAATCTGTGATAGTGGGATGTGAATGATCCGATCTAACTATTAATTTTTGTTATAGATTGTAAAGATGTCTGATAGACCCGAGGGTGCTGATCATGAAGAGGAAGTTAATAGTAGAGTACAGACTTCTGAGCAGGGAACAAGTAATAATGTTCCGATTTCTTTGATGAGAGAGGAAGAACTTAAAAATTTGATTTACGGGGTAATGCATCAGTGGTTTAGTGAAACAATACAAGGAAGAACTCAGGCACAACAACCTCCTTCTCCCCCTACTGTACCACCAGTTACAACCTCAGTTGCTCCTCCTTTAATAGATGAATTTAGCAAAAGAACACCGATTGAGAAACTCAGAAAGTTCGGAGCTGAAGAATTTAGAGGAAGATCGGACGATGATCCAGTTAAAGCAGAGTATTGGTTAAAAAGCTTGGAAAGAGTTTTTAAACAGATGATGTGTTCTCCGGAGGACTATTTGAGGTGTGCGATTTCATTACTTAAAGAAGAAGCGTATAATTGGTGGGAAACCATTGAGGCAGTGGTACCTGCAGATAAACTTACCTGGGAATTTTTCCAAAATGAGTTTAGAAAAAAGTATGTGGGAAGGAGATATTTAGATAAAAAGAAGAGGGAATTCCTTGATCTTCGACAAGGGAATAAAACAGTGGCTGAATATGAAAGAGAATTTGTGTATCTCAGTAGGTATGCAGGGTTACTCCTTGGAGCAAATACTTTTATACATACCTCTTCCGGTTGATCTACACCATACTCTATTCTCGTAAGATGATACACACTGGCTAACAGTCCGCCTGGTGCTACATCATAGGCACATTGGGAACGTAGATAATTGTAACCATATACATATAAAATAACAGCAATGGAATGCCAATCCTCAGGCTTTATTTGTAAAGTCTCTATTCCTTGGTAATCGAAGCCCAAAGATCTATGAACTAGCCCGTGTTTGACTAGCCAAACAGACAAACGACCCTGCATCTTTTTATCTCTCCCGCACTTTTATTTTTATTTGTCATTTTTATAAGATAAGTATTTCGCATTTATGATGAAATAGAATTTATGAAGATTAATTCGTTGTCTGTTTCTGTAAAAAAAAAATCCTACCTAATTCACTAATTCGTGGGAAGATAGTGAACCCTTGTAGTTGAAAAATGTTTCAGGAGGAATCTCTGAAGTAGATGGTGGTTGATAGAGCAATCCTTGATTATAATTTCCAGTACGAGTACTGCGTACAAGACAAAACTTGTGATTGGTAGTAAAACACCGATCCCCCTGTTTAGATCTAATTCGATCTTCATAGATTTCGCGAGATATTTTCTTACGAAGTTTTGTTATAGCATCTATAACTGCCTCGGGTTTAGGGGGACAGCCCGGCAAATAGACATCCACGGGAATTAGCTTATCGACCCCCCGAACAGTACTATAAGAATCAGTACTGAACATCCCTCCTGTAATTGTACACGCGCCCATAGCAATAACATATTTAGGTTCGGGCATTTGTTCATATAATCTCACTAAAGAGGGCGCCATTTTCATTGTTACTGTTCCAGCTGTTAAAATTAGGTCTGCCTGTCTAGGACTCGATCTTGGTATACCTACTCGGGATGTTGTACCGACAGAGGAAGAAATGTGCATTAGATTTGAAGAAGGGCTTAATGATGAAATCAGAATGATGATTGGAGGCACAGAGATTCGAGAATTTGTGGTTCTGTCTGATCGAGCTCAAAAGATGGAAGAAGTGTATAACAGAAAGATGCAAAGAGAAAGAAAAGGTAAAGAAGTATATAAAAGAAGTTTCTCTAGACCAACTTCGACTTTTCCAGCTAAAAAGTTCAGAGATGATTTTAGTCGATCTGTTACAATTCCGGAACGATCGAATAAAAGTAAAACAACTCAAAGAGATGTCGGAGTGACTAATAAACCAGCAGGTAGTACTGGTAGTGTGCAAAATATTCCGAGACCTAGATGCAAAAATTGTGGTAGATTTCATATTGGTGAATGTTGGGGAAGAACCGAAGCTTGTTATAGATGTGGTGGAACTGATCATTTTATTCGGGACTGTCCTCAGTCATTAAAAGAAAATAAAGAACAAGGCGAGAAGCAAACAAATACTTCTCAGAAAAGTAGACGTTCGGGTCAAAGTAGTGTTGCTGAGACTGCTCGTTCGGGAATGAGAGATACTGTAGCCCGATCAGAAACACCTGCACGTACATATGCTACTCGGGCAAGAGAGGAAGCTTCTGCTCCAGATGTAATAGCTGGTATTTTCCATCTTTTTAATGATTCTGTGTATACTTTAATTGATCCTGGATCTACGCATTCATATATTTGCACTGCATTAGTGTCAAAAAAGAAAATGGCTGTTGAGTCCACTGACTTTGATATGCAAGTCACTAATCCGTTAGGGCAAAGTGTGTTAGTTAATTTAATATGTCGGAAGTGTCCACTGAAAATACAAGGCTATGAATTCTTTGCTGGTTTAATGTTGTTACCTTTTCGAGAATTTGATGTTATTCTTGGAATGGATTGGTTGATTAAACACGATGCCATAGTGAATTGTAGAGAAAAAATGGTTGATTTAAAATGTCAGACAGGGGAAATAGTTTCAGTTGAGTTTGGAGGTAAAAAGAATGATGTCAGAACTATTTCAGCCATTACGGTTCAGAAATTGATTCGGAAGGGTAATGAAGCATTTTTAGCTTATATTCTTGATACTCGGGGTTTTGAATTGAAGATGGAACAATTGCCAGTTGTTAATGAGTTTACTGATATGTTTCCTGAGGAATTACCTGGTTTACCCCCAGATCGTGAGGTTGAATTCGTAATTGATGTAATTCCGGGTACAGCTCTGATATCAATAGCACCGTATAGAATGGCACTAGCTGAGTTTAAAGAGTTGAAGAAGCAATTGCAAGAGTTATTGGATAAGGGGTTCATCAGACCGAGTACATCACCTTGGGGCGCACCTGTTTTATTTGTGAAAAAGAAAGATGGCTCGTTGCGATTGTGTATTGATTACAGACAGCTGAACAAGGTAACAATTAAAAATAAATATCCATTACCTCGTATCGATGATTTATTTGATCAATTGAAAGGTGCTGCAGTGTTTTCAAAGATAGACCTTAGATCTGGGTATTATCAACTGAAAGTTAAAGAGTGTGATGTGCCAAAAACTGCTTTTCGAACTCGGTATGGTCACTACGAATTTCTGGTAATGCCTTTTGGTTTAACAAATGCCCCTGCTGCATTTATGGATTTAATGAATCGGATCTTTCAGCCTTATTTGGATAGATTTGTGGTGGTATTTATTGATGACATATTGGTCTATTCAAAGACAGAATCCGAGCATGCACAACACTTGAGAATTGTATTACAGACTTTGAGAGAAAAGCAGTTATATGCAAAATTTAGTAAATGTGAGTTTTGGCTTCATGAAGTTGGATTTCTGGGTCACATTGTATCAGCTGAAGGAATTCGTGTGGATCCAAGTAAAGTGTCAGCAGTGGTGAATTGGAAAACACCGAAGAAGGTAACTGAAGTGCGAAGTTTTCTGGGACTAGCAGGGTATTATCGCCGTTTTGTAAAGAATTTTTCCATGATTGCTTCACCAATGACTCGTTTATTACAAAAGAATGTTGAGTTTGTGTGGTCTGATGAATGTCAACAAAGCTTTGACCAATTAAAGAAAATGTTAACAAAAGCTCCAGTTTTGACTCAACCAGAATCAGGTATATCGTATGTTGTGTACACTGATGCATCTTTGAATGGGTTGGGTTGTGTGTTAATGCAGTTAGGAAAGGTGGTGGCTTATGCTTCACGGCAATTAAAACCACATGAAAAGAATTACCCTACACATGATCTTGAATTAGCTGCAATTGTTTTTGCTTTAAAAATTTGGAGACACTATTTATATGGTGAGAAGTGTTATATTTATACGGATCACAAAAGTCTGAAATACTTAATGACTCAGAAGGAACTGAACTTAAGACAGAGACGGTGGTTAGAGTTGCTGAAAGATTATGATTTGGTTATTGACTATCATCCAGGGAAAGCTAATGTAGTTGCTGATGCACTTAGTCGAAAGTCATCCTTGTTTACACTTCGGACAATGAATGCTCAATTGGCTCTTAATGAAGAAGGTGCTGTATTAGTAGAATTAAAAGTGAAACCCATGTTTCTTCAGCAAATTCAAAATCTGCAGGATGAAGACCCGAAATTGGTATCTAAACGACAGATGGTTCGAGATAATTTAGATTTAGAGTTCAGCATTGATGATGGAGGTATGTTGCGTTATCATAACAGAATTTGTGTTCCAAACAATTCTAATTTGAAGAATAATATTCTTTCTGAAGCACATAATAGTATGTATTCTATTCATTCGGGCAGTACAAAAATGTACGGTGATTTGAAAAAGATATATTGGTGGCCTGGTATGAAAAGAGAAATTTCAGAATTTGTTGCAAAATGTTTGATTTGTCAGCAAGTTAAAGCAGAGCATCAAGTGCCAACGGGTTTACTACAACCCATTATGATTCCTGAATGGAAGTGGGAGCGTGTTACAATGGATTTTGTGTCAGGATTGCCTATGACTCCAAGAAAGAAAGATTCAATATGGGTGATTGTTGATAGATTGACAAAGTCAGCACACTTTATTCCAGTCAGAACATATTTTTCACTTGAGAAGTTAGCAGAATTGTATGTGTCAGAGATTGTGAGACTACATGGAGTTCCAGTATCTATCATTTCAGACCGGGATCCGAGGTTTACTTCGAGATTTTGGAACAAACTGTAAAAAGCTTTAGGTACCAGATTAAATTTTAGTACAGCATTTCATCCTCAAACAGATGGACAGTCAGAGCGAGTGATTCAAATCCTAGAAGATATGTTAAGATGTTGTATACTCGAGTTTGGTGACAGTTGGGAAAGGTATTTACCTTTGGCTGAGTTTGCTTACAATAATAGTTATCAGTCTAGTATAAAAATGGCACCGTTTGAGGCTCTTTATGGTAGGAAATGCAAGACTCCATTGTGTTGGTCTGAATTGAGTGAATCAAAAATAGTTGGGGTTGATTTGATTCGGAAAACTGAAGAGAAAGTCCGGGTTATTCGAGATAGTCTAAAAGCTGCTTCAGACCGTCAGAAGTCATATGCGGATTTGAAACGAAGAGACATAGAATATGCAGTGGGTGATTGAGTATTTTTAAAAGTTTCACCATGGAAGAAGGTGTTACGGTTTGGCAGAAAAGGAAAATTGAGTCCGAGATTTATAGGGCCGTATGAAATTGTAGAAAGGGTTGGTCCTGTAGCTTATCGGTTGGCTTTACCTCCGGAACTTGAGAAGATCCACAATGTGTTTCATGTGTCTATGTTAAGACGGTATAGGTCAGATCCTTCACACGTAATTCCTCATACTGAAATTGAGCTTCAACCAGATATGACTTATTCAGATGAACCAATGAAGATTTTGGCTCGTGAAGTTAAAGAATTGCGGAAAAAAAAAATACCATTGGTTAAAGTATTATGGCACCGAAATGGTATGGAGGAGGCAACCTGGGAAACAGAGGAGTCAATGAGATCACAGTATCCAAATCTATTTCCAGGTAACAAATTTCGAGGACGAAATTTTAAAAGGGGGGAGAGTTGTAACGGCCTAATTTTCAGTGGTGTCGGAAATGGTGATATGAGATCACTAAATCCGACAGGTAAGATTGAATAAGATAGTAATTTAATATTTATGAGCCAAGTGAGAATTTAGAAGAATTTGTGGATTGGTGAATTTGGTGAATTAAAAGAATTTATTAGGTCAAATGGGTCAAAAACGAGGTATCGAGACCTCGAATTTGAAAATCGAGCCATAAAAATATTTTTAGAAATATTTATGAAGTGTTATTAAGTTAGCATTAAAGTTTGGTTGAGAAAT
Organism: Gossypium australe; assembly: GCA_005393395.2. Taxonomy (NCBI): domain Eukaryota; kingdom Viridiplantae; phylum Streptophyta; class Magnoliopsida; order Malvales; family Malvaceae; genus Gossypium; species Gossypium australe. The sequence continues at coordinate 29,986,164 of CM016626.1, forward strand.
TTAAATGTTTGGGTAGTCAATTAAATAAAAAGGACTAAATTGTAACAAATGCAAAATTGCTAGAAGAATTAAATAGCTCAAGTGTTAAAAGAAAGAGGATTTATAGGGCAAATAAACCTAAAGGTGAAAAGGTTGGACGGCAAGGGGAAGAAAATCATCAGAAAGATAAGGGAAATAAGGGCAAAATTGGAAATTTAATAATTTTAACATGTATAATAAAGACAAAATTGAAAAACCTAGAGATATCTTCACATTATCACAGCCAAAACGCTATAGGAGTTCTGGAGAAAGCTGGTTATTCATATTTTTACATCATGTGAGTTTGATTCTTGCTTTTTCTTGATAATTTTTATGTTTTTATGTCTTTTACAACTAGATCCACTTATAGAATTCATTAGTTTTTGATTTGGTGGGTAAAATTAAAAGTTACCCTTGCTGAGAAATGGAAGTTTATGATGAATTATTATGAAATTTAAATTCTAATTTCATATTAAGGTGGTTTTATTAAGTGATTTTGATAGGAAATGGTATTTAGGACCTAATTGTGAAAAAGTTGTGAATTAGAGGTTGGTGTTGAAATTCAGAATATCAAAGGTTGTGAAATAGTTTGTAATGATAGAATAAAGTGTTGATTGAGAAAAATTAGTTCAATTGATGGCTGAATTGAACAGGGACTAAATTGTAAAAACTGTAAATTTTGGGGTAAAAGTGCAATTTCAAAAATGGAAGAGCATAAATTATGAAGTGAAATAGAAATGAAATAAATGCTAATGAGTGAAAATATTTTACATTATAGATCAAGAATCCAAAGAAGAACGAGGAAAAGAAAAAGTTGCAGAATAGTCCCTAAATTTCAATATCTACTACAAATCAGCCGGGTAAGTTCATATGGTTGAATTTATATGTTTATTTGTGAATGATTGAATGATATATTGTGTTGTTAAATATGAATTTGTTGTGGAATTATGAAAATTATGATAAAATGAAGAATAAAGGCGGTAATTCAAATTAGGAAAAACGCAGAATTGAGTACGTTCGTACCGTGACATGTGATGAATTGACGGGTAAGACCATGGTTAATCCATGGAAAAGTGTTAAATGTAGGTATGGTATTTTCCATACTGAGTTAAGAAATGTAGGTATGGTATTATCCATACTGAGTTGTGAAATGTAGGTATGGTATTAACCATATTGAGTTAAGAAATGTAGGTATGGTATCATCCATACTGAGTTGTGAAACGTGGCACTGAGCAACGACGTACTCAAATTCGTAAGACGTTTCCTAATTTGATAATAAGTAATATAAAAGAAGTGAATCAAATGGAAGAGATTGAGTAGTTGTTAATGTTGAGCTCAACTATGTGAAGTATTTTAACAATGGTTGTGAATGGCAGGGAACTTTAGTAAATGTTTTGTTATTGTTTGGAAATATTATGTGTGGTAAGCATTACTTTTAAACCTATGAACTTACTAAGCTTCATTAAGCTTACTTGTGTGTGTTTGATATTTTTATGTAGATTGATTTAAAGAGAAGTTGGTAGATCGGATCATCACAGCAAAGCTCACTATCCAGATCAATTCCGATAGCTTTTGTTTTATGTTTAAAGATTTATATGGCATGTATAGAGTTTAAATGAGATGGAGTAAAGATGTTATAAACTAGTTAACAATATTTTGCAATGAAACAATTTTTGAATTACAGCAGTGACGTGAATTTGAAAAATCACCAAAAATAGAAGAAATGGAATTAGAAAGTGAATAAGATATATAATTTAATCTTATTGAGTCTATTTTCACATAAAAGAAACATAACAAACAAATTATTCTTATGGTTTGAGATATTTGAATTTTTGTGAGACTAGTTTAGAATGATTACGTGATCCTTTGTTCTGTCTTTGAAAAATCATTAGAACATGTACAAAAATAATTGCGGGATATAGTTTATATGTATGGAATCTTGAATGAGTCTATTTTCAAATGAACTAAATTAGAAGGTCATATGAATTCTGTACAAAGAGTAATTTGATTCGTAGTGAAGAGAGGTAAGAACAGTCCAACAGTAAAACAGGGGAAACTTTAATGAATAAACTGTACTAATTGGCCACATGAAAAATTATGGAAAAATTATAGTAAAAATATATATGAGTCTAGTTTTAGGGAAAATTAACGGATCTTAATTTGGAGTTTTGTAACTCTAGATATAAATAATTTAGTGACTATGATGCAGATGGACAGTTTTAAATTTTATGCCGAATTAGTAGTTAAGTCTAGTAATGCCTCGTGCTCGACTCCGGCAACGGTCTCGGGTAAGGGGTGTTACAACGTTCATGTCTCATCAACTCGTATTTCCTTATATCACATAATATATACCATGATTTCCATTCCCTTGATATTTTTTCATATTTATCCCGTTGAATTTCTTGGAATTTTCGATGGATTTTCAGAAGTACACTTTAGTGTACAAATCCAGGTCCGTCAATTCATGTTCATGTGCGCACATTTTCGTTTCAGAGAGCACACTCCCGCGAACCTCATCCTTACAGCGGGATTACCAGTCCAGGCTAAATCCCCTGTAAGAGAGCACACTCCCGCGAACCTCATCCTTACAGCGGGGTTACCAGTCCAGGCTAAATCCCCTGTAATATAAACTCATAGAGTATTGTCGGGATTACCAGTCCAGGCTAAATCCCCTGCACCGACAATTACCCTAATGAGCTTGGATCTGAATTACCAGTCTAGGCTAAATTCAGACCCTAATTCGGATTACCCGTCCGGGCTAAATCCATTTTCCACATATTCTTCGGGAGGGCTATATCAGGATCACCCGTCCGGGCTAGATCCTTTTCACACATATTCTTCGGGAGGGCTATATCGGGATAGGATCACCCGTCCGGGCTAGATCCTTTTTACCTTCAATTCCTTTTCAGAGATCCATCGAATTTTCCTTTCATTCAACCGGGATATCTTCCCCTTTTTATCAAATATATCAATGTTTCGTCAACTTTCATACAATGAACATTCAAATTATATTCATATCAATAACATACATTTCAAGCATTTAAGAATATAATTCAAGTTACACGAACTTACAATTCGATTTTTATACCATAACGATAATCTTAGTTTCATAATAAATATTTGAAACAAAACATTATATCATTTCTACCTCAACGTTTATCAATTATAATCGAGCATGTGATCAATTTATACACAAGTCATTCATTTATTATTTTTCCTCCCCCTCCTCTCCATCCACATCCTTAGTATAAACAACACACTTGTAAGTATCATTATCTATAATTTTCACTATTTACTTATGTGAATATTCAAGCTGTCCATCTGTGTCATAGTCAATAAATTATTTTTATCTTGAGCTACAGAACTCTAAATTAAGATCCGATAATTTTATTTGAAACTAGACGCACATATCTTCTTACCATAATTTTTCCAGAATTTTTGGTGTGGCCAATTAGTACAGTTTATTAGTTAAGTTCTCTCCTGTTACACAGTCCTACTGCTCTGACCTCTCTTCACTAAAGATCAATTATCTCATAGTACAATTTTCATATAGTGTTTCCGATTATTTCTAATGAGAATAGGCTCACTAAGGAATACAGACATATAAATTATAACTCATAATTATTTTTGTACAATTTTTAGTGAATTTCTAAAGTAAGAACAGGGGCTCACGAAGTTATTCTAAACCAGTCTACCAAAATTTAAATATCTCAAAATGTAGACTTCCTTTGCTTGCTCTGTTTCTTTTATATGAAAAAAGACTCCACAAGCTTTAATTCTATATCTCCCTCAACTTCTAATTCAATTTATACCATTTTTGATGATTTTTCAAAGTTAGACAACTGCTGCTGTCCAAAACTGCTTTAGTATAACATGTTGATTTCTATTTTGTCTCAAATTCCACATTTCATACAATTCAATCCTTGCTCAATTAACGCCTCAATTGAGCTAATTTTCTCATTTAATACTTTTCTCTATCATTTTAAACTACTTCATAACCTTTGAAAATCAGAATTTTAACACTAGGCCTTAATTTCAACTCTTTCACAATTAGGTCCTAAAACCAATTTCCATCAATTTTACTTGATAAAATCATCATATAACAAAATTAAAGCTTCAATTCAATATTTATTCATCATATTCTTCCAGAACTAATCCACATCAACTTTAAAAATTAGCCATAGAATCAAAAACTAATGACATAGTAAGTTGGACCCAATTGTAAAAGTCTAAAAACATAGAAATTTTAAGGAGAAAGCAAGAATTAAACTTACATGAAGCTTGAGTATGAAAACCAGCTTGAAACTCTCTCCCATGGCTGTTTTTCAGCTGAAGAAAATGAAGAGAAATGAAGAGAATTCTAAATATTCCAATTTGGTCCCATTTTTATTTAACTAATTTTGGCAATTTTCCAATTTTGCCCTTATTTCACCCATTTCCTGATTTTTCTCAGCTATTGCCGCCCAAAATATCTCCTTTGGCTTATTTTCACTTTAGGTCCTTCCTCATTTGACAATTAATCTATTTAATCCTTCTAGCAACTTTTACACCTTTTTCAATTTAGTCCTTTTTATTTAATTAACCACCCAAACGTCAAAATTTTCTAACGAAATTTTAATACTAACTTATTGACATTCCGTAAATATTCATAAAAATACTTATGACTCGATTTATAACACCGAGATCTCGATACCTCTTTTTCTCGATTTCTTGACCAAATAAATCTTTATAAAACATAATTTACTATTTTAAAAATATTTTAAAAACTACATTTGACTTGTAAATATTAAATAATATGGTCTACGAGTTCATTTGTCAGATTTGGTGGTCTCGAACCACTATTTCTGACACCACTAAAATTTGGGCTATTACAGAATTGGCTTGACGAGAAATTTCCTGGAAAAAGAGCCACACCATCAACCGTATCTTTGTTTCCAAGACTTAAAGTAGCACCAAAGTCTCGGTCCATGGTACCAGAGGCGACAGTTAGAACCCAAGGCGTGCCATTGGGTAGTGTCTTCATTTGTGGCCCTCCATTAGGCCATTTCCGTTTGATGTAAATGTCAAGAGTTGGCCTGCAATTCAACAAAGAACCAGTAGCAGCAATCGCAGTATCTTAGCATAGAGCACGCATGAATAAGGGAGCATATCATCTTTAGTGGATTTTGTGATAAAACCTAATCATAGCATTATGATGACTAAGCTTCCATAGGAAAATGACTACATTAATTTAATGTATGGTCTATCTTTATAGCTATTATTTTACAAGATAATTATGTAATGGTGGAGTTGGTAATTTGTTAGGTAAATGTCATCTTCAAAATCGACTATTGTATTTTATATATATATTTTCTTATCAATAAATTATTATTCACGTTTCCTAGCCATTAAGCTTTGTTTTCTTTAAGTTTTCTTCACTCAAAGTTTCGGCTTCTTCCTCTTGCAATTTTGTTGTTCATTTTTAATTTCATGCAAATCACTTGCATATTGCATGTTGAATTGTTGCCCTTGTTCTAACAATTGGTAATCAGAGCCAGCTTCTTTGAGGAACTTACTTGTTGATGTTTTTCAGTAGAAACAAAACTAAAGAAGGAAGAAACCTCCTTGTTGTTGATTCATTTCATTGCTGCTGAAAAATGAGCTACGCACCACCTCCACCACCTGTGTTTACTGGTGAGAATTATCACATCTGGTCTGTAAAGATGAAGACTCATCTCCTGACACAAGACTTGTGGAGTGCAATCGAGAGTGATGCTGAGCCACCTCCATTGAGAGCCAATCCCATTATTGCTCAGATCAGGCAGCATAGTGAGGATCGAGCCAAGAAGCACAAGGCTATGGCCTGCTTGCAGAATGGAGTGTCAGATGTCATTTTCACTCGAATCATGGCCTGTGATACACCTAAACAAGCATGGGAAAGGTTGAAGGAAGAGTTCATGGGCTCGGATAAGACAAGGCAGCAACAGGTGATCAACCTTAGAAGGGAGTTTGAGAACTTGAAGATGAAGGAATTAGAGACCATCAAGCAGTACTCTGATAGAATAATGGCAACAGTGAACAACATAAGGCTTCTACGTGAAGACTTCACTGATAGTAGAGTTGTGGAGAAGGTCATTACTACTCTCCCTGAGAGGTTTGAGTCAAAGATTTCCTCATTGGAAGACTCAAGGGACCTCACAACCATCACCCTGTCTGAATTGGTGAATCCCTCTATGCACTCGAGCAAAGAAGGGCCACTAGACAGGAAGAGCATCCTGAATGAGCTTTCAAAGCAAAAGCCAATGAAGGTTCGAGTTCAAGTCAGAGACCAAAGAAACCTTGGGCTGACAGAAGGGAAAGATCTAAGAATCAAACAGAAAGAAGGAAGCTTCCACCTTGCAAATATTGCAAGAAGACTAACCACCTGGAGAAGAACTGCTGGAATAGGCCAGACATTCAGTGCAAGAGTTGCAAGAAGTTTGGTCATCATAAGAAGGTTTGTAGAAACAGGGACAAGCCACAAGCTGAACAGCAAGTTCAAGCAAAGACTGCTGAAGACTTTCCAGCTCAGGAGGAGCATGTCTTCACAGCCTCGAGCTTTGCAACCAAAAGCAAAGCCAAGTGTTGCTAGTTAGTGGATAGTGGCTGCTCACATCATATGGCAGCTGATGAAGGCTTGTTTAAACAGCTTGACGGGAGCTTCACTTTAAGGATCAAGATAGGCAATGGAAGCTTGATTGAAGCCAAGGGCAGAGGAGATGTGCTGATCAACTCAGCCTCAGGTAACAAGCTAATCACAGATTGTCATTAGTCTTCAAAAATGATTCATGCATCATTCAAGATTGTCATGCCTAGGAAATTGTCACAGTTCCTATGGCAGACAAATGCTTCATGTTTGATGTAAGCCAGCTTGAAAACAAGGCTTACACAAGCCTAGCTAACAGTGCTGGTCTATGGCATAGAAGATTAGGCCATGTCAACTTCAAATCACTTGATTTGATGCACAGACAGAATTTAGTTGAAGATATGACCAGGGTAGAGTCAACAAGTGCTGTTTGTGAGGCTTGCCAACTTGGAAAACAAGCCAGGTTGCCCTTTCCAGTCAACAAGGCACAGAGAGCTCGAGAGAGGCTTGAGCTGGTGCATTCTGACATCTGTGGTCCAATGAAGATTCCTTCACTCAATGGATGTAAGTATTTTGTACTGTTTATTGATGACTTAACCAGATTCTGTTGGGTCTATTTTCTGAAGCAGAAGTCTGATGTGTTCGAGGCCTTCACCAAATTCAAGGCTCAGGCAGAAAATCAGTCAGATTGCAAGATCAAGGCATTGAGGACTGATAATGGGGCTGAGTACTTGTCTGAAAGGTTTCAGAAGTTGTGTGAACAGGCTGGAATCCATCACCAACTAACCACTGTGTACACTCCTCAACAAAATGGAGTGTGTGAAAGGAAGAACAGAACTGTAATGGACATGGCCAGATGTTTGATGTTTGAAAGCAAGTTGCCAAGCACCTTTTGGGCTGAGGCTGTCAACACCTCAGTGTACTTGCTCAACAGACTTCCAACACATGCTGTGAAGGACAAGACTCCATTTGAGGCTTGGCATGGACACAAGCCATCAGTTTCCTACTTGAGAGTGTTTGGATGTGTGTGCTATGTGCATGTACTTGCTGAAAGAAGAACCAAGCTCGAGAAGAGGTCAACTCCAGCTATATTTGTGGGCTATAGCAGCAACAATAAGGGCTATAGGCTCTATGATCCCTCAACCAAAAGGATTGTGGTTAGTAGGGATGTCAAGTTTGATGAAGCAAGGACCTAGAACTGGGATGGTTCAAATGCAATGCAGTTTGAAGAAGGTTTGATAGATGGCAGTTTAGAACCAGCTGAACATGAGCCTAGCAATGCGAATGTGGATGATCTACCTGTGAGGGGCACCAGAACCATTGCTGACATTTACCAAAGATGCAATGTGGCTCTAGTGGAGCCTTCAAGCTTTGAAGAAGCTGTCAAAGACAAACAATGGAAGAAAGCTATGGAAGCTGAGCTTGACATGATTCATAAGAATCAAACCTGGGACTTGGTAGACAGACCTGTCCAGAAGAAAGTCATTGATGTCAAGTGGGTGTTTCGAGCCAAATTCAATGCTGATGGTTCATTGAACAAGCATAAGGCCAGGCTTGTGGTAAAAGGGTACAGTCAGCAGTATGGCATCGATTTCATGGAGACTTTTGCTCCCGTGGCAAGATTGGATACCATCAAATTTTTGTTTGCTTTGGCTGCTCAAAAACAGTGGAAGATTCACCAGCTAGATGTCAAGTCAGCCTTCTTGAATGGCTACCTTAAGGAGGAGATCTACATCGAGTAACCTGATGGTTTCAAGGTTCTAGGAAATGAAGACAAAGTGTACAGGCTGAGGAAGGCACTTTATGGCCTGAAGCAGGCTCCTCGAGCCTGGTATGACAGGATTGACTCCCACCTGTCTAAGCTCGGATTTGAAAAGAGCTTGAGTGAGCCAACACTTTATGTGAAAAAGTCCAACAAGGAGACTCTGTTGATTGTCTCTATCTATGTGGATGACTTGCTGGTAACTGGAAGCAAGGAAGACTTGATTGATGAGTTCAAAACACAAATGCAACATGTGTTTGACATGACTGACTTGGGAGTCATGACTTACTTTCTTGGCATGGAAGTAAATCAAGACAATCAAAGTATTTTCATTAGCCAACATGCTTTTGCTTTGAAAATACTTAACAGATTCAGTATGGAAAATTGCAAGTCAGTGAGCACTCCTATGGCTCAAGGAGAGAAGCTAACAAGCATTGGAGACTATGAAAGAGTTGATGAAAGGGAGTACAGAAGTTTGGTTGGTTGCTTACTTTACCTGACAGCAACTAGACCTGATCTCATGCATTATGTTAGCTTGCTTTCAAGATTTATGCATTGTTGCAATGTGACGCATTTCAAAGCTGCCAAGAGAGTGCTTCGATACATCAAGGGGACATTGAGCTATGGAGTAAAGTTCAAGAATGAAAATGAGCTTAAATTGGTTGGATTTTCAGATAGTGACTGGGCTGGATCTTCTGAAGACATGAAAAGTACCTCAGGCTACTTCTTTAGCCTTGGTTCGAGTATGTTTTGTTGGTGCTCGAAGAAGCAACCAACTGTTGCCCAGTCGACAGCTGAAGCTGAGTATATTGCAGCAGCAGCAGCAGCAGTGAACCAAGCCATTTGGCTTAGAAAGTTGCTGAAAGATCTCAATGAGGAGCAACTTGAACCTACTAAAATTCTTGTTGACAACCAGTCAGCAGTTGCCATTGCCAAGAATCCGATTTTTCATGGGCAAACTAAGCATTTTAAGATTAAATTGCATTTTGTTCGAGAAGCTAAACAATCCGAGGAAGTCAGTCTCGTGCACTGCAGTTTACAAGACCAATTGGCTGACATTCTAACTAAGCCACTTGGTACATTGAGGTTTGAGCATTTGAGAAGCAACATTGGTGTTTGTTGCATACAGACCAAGGAGGAGTGTCAAGAGTTGGCCTGCAATTCAACAAAGAACCAGTAGCAGCAGTCGCAGTATCTTAGCATGGAGCACGCATGAATAGGGGAGCATATCATCTTTAGTGGATTTTGTGATAAAACCTAATCATAGCATTATGATGACTAAGCTTCCATAGGAAAATGACTACATTAATTTAATGTATGGTCTATCTTTATAGCTATTATTTTACAAGATAATTATGTAATGGTGGAGTTGGTAATTTGTCAGGTAAATGTCATCTTCAAAATCAACTATTGTATTTTATATATATATTTTCTTATCAATGAATTATTATTCACGTTTCCTAGCCATTAAGCTTTGTTTTCTTTAAGTTTTCTTCACTCAAAGTTTCGGCTTCTTCCTCTTGCAATTTTGTTGTTCATTTTTAATTTCATGCAAATCACATGCATATTGCATGTTGAATTGTTGCCCTTGTTCTAACAGTAAAAACGAAAATGTTTTTCTCTATGGCGGCAAATGTGGCTATTGCGATAGGGTCTTCATACAACTCAAGCTCATGTAAGCCAAATGGCATGGAAAGAACATCAACACTATCCGTAATTGCTTCATAAATTGCAACAATGATATCAGTAGCTTAAACTCCTCCTAACCAGAGGGCTCTATACATGGCCACTCGAGCCCCTAGGGCCATTCCTCTGGCAGTTCCCATGGCATAGCCAAAGTAGGATGCATCTTTCACATAATTTCCCGTAGCAGCTGTTGAAGTGTGGGTCCCGTGTCCTACTGTATCGCGTGGAGAAGTCATTGAGATGGTACATTAGGATTGTGAGCCACCACACCTTTATTGAAAAACCGCGCACCGATGAGCTCTTTGTTGCACATTGAGGAATTGAATTAGGCCCCACTTTCGCATTCCCCTCTCCACCTCAGGGGAACATAAGTCATTCCATCGTCATTAAAGCTTTTGTTTTCAGGGCAGACCCAGTATCAATCACCCCGATAATGATATCTTTGCCAATATTTGACACCGGCCAGGCACCTGTATTGGAATTCAGACCAAGAAATTTGAAAGAGTGAGTGGTATCAACTTTGACACTTCTATCTTTGATAGAAAAAACATACCCTGGAGAGTGCTTTTCAAGGCCTCAAGCTCTGCCGGTGTAAGACTAGCACTAAAACCTTGAATAACGTGGTTATAACTATAGATAAGTTTAGAAGAGAGGATTGTTACACTGGTTTTAGCTTCCAAGTTGGCTGATGAAGATGCAAGGGTGGCTACGTACACCTCTTCCAACTTTGGGCATGGCTGATAGGTCCATTTGTATAATATAATTATCAGCTTGTGCCAGTTTGATAAAGATAAATGAAATGCTAAAAGAAAGCCAAAAGCACAGAAGTTTGGTGTGATCAGTAGCCATGGTAGAGAATTGGAATATGGCAACCGATAGTTTTCTGAGGATTAATCGTTACGAATTTGATAAGCTTATATAGGGATTTGAGAGGCGAGTGAACATGAGGTTTATTATAAAAGTTTTTAAAACTTATGTAAATGGATATCCATATATCAAAAGACCTCTAAAGTCTTCACTACCCACATATTTTTCTTCTATATATGAAACCTAAGAGGTAATAGAATCTCTGTGTCTAACTCACCCTACAAATTCTATCTCATTCAAGATAAATTGATTTATTATCATCAAGTGAGTTTGTCTAGCTGAAAGATCGAAAAAAAGCTTTGCAAACACATAGAGAGGCGGTTGTACCAAATCAGACCTCAACTCGATCACCCAAAATTACTTGTAAATATTTGGGCTAAAATAATACTAATCTCACGAAGACATGAAAATAATTAACTGTTCATGGATCGCTTCAATATTATAACAGTTCAATGAAAATGATTATATTCCAAATATAGAATAAATTAAGACTCGACTGAAAAATATTATGAAAATTAATTATAACATGAAATTACACAAGAAATAATACACACATGTATTAAATTTGTATAAAATTAATTATTAATGTGTATAAATTTAAATAAATTCATAATATTATAAACATATAAAAGAGGGATGTGGACATGTACAAGCATGTTATTTTTCTTTAAGTAATCACTATCACATATCATGTAAAATAATATATGAATTAACACACAACATTGACGCAATTTAATTTATTCTATAAATTGAATTATTATAATAACCTATTTAGAATATGATACATCATAAAAAAATGATATAAACATGACAAATATATAGGAAGACCTTAAAATATACAAAGATTTTTTTTTTTTACATTTTTTAAGACAGAAATATTAATAGTATCTCACTAAGTACAATTTAAATTCTTCGAATAACTTAACCTCGATAATATTCAATTTTGGGATGAGAAATAAAATAAAAATAAAAAACACAATAGTTATCTACACGTTTACTCAAATAATTATGAATGTAGATAGTAATATTTTAATATTATTTTACATCTTTTAGTAATTTATTTTATTTATAATAATTTAATTACCATGTTTCATGTTCTATTTATAAAGACAATGTATGTTAAGTTTGAGGTAAAAAAAAAAATTTATTATTTTTATTCTAATTAGACATAGACGTTAACAATCAAGCCCCTAAGAAACCTAGCTCCCCGGAGCTTACAACAGGTGACACCACAACGGGACTCCTCACTTTGTGTTTTCCATTTGCTTCAATCCAAACAAGTTCACCAAATGAAACTTTCCCCGTCTTGTTACTTCTGTATTTTATACTTACTCTGAAGCTTTGCTTCTCATATGTTTTTCCAAACACCAATGTCTCTGGCGAAACAGCAATGATTGAATCCTCAGGCTGCACTATCTCAACCTTGTAAGTTGCAGAACCTTCTCCCACATTTGTCACTGTCCTGTTGAATATTTTGACACTAGTTTTCGGCACATTAGGATCGTATAAAGCAATAAATGATGGGTAATTAAGATCAGAAGATGGATTTGAACAATCGTAGCTCTTGGATCTTGTGATGGTCATGATTTGTTTCTGCGTGAAATTCATGGTGCACATAAGGTTGACGTAGTCCTGTGGGGTTGCATCGTAGATCAAACCCGGATCCAGTGCTTGATTTGGATCGATTTGGCCTGCTCCCATTGCTAAAGGTGAAGCAAAAGTCAGATTAACATCACCATTGTCCCTGATTGGTTTCATAGTGTTGTCTAATGGATTTGCAGTAGTCACCAAGGCTGACCTTATAGCAGCTGCACTCCACTCAGGGTGTGCACCTTTTAAGAGTGCGGCTACACCAGAAGCATGCGGACAAGCCATGGAAGTTCCGGAGAGCATAGTGAAGTTACTAGATAAGAATATGTAATCCCCTATTGTTGCTGCATAATTGTTTGGAATATAAGCCGCCAAAACAACAGAACCAGGTGCCATTATATCTGGTTTTAAGATGCCAGGATAGCTTGGTGATGGACCTCTTGAAGTGTAAGAGGCCACGGCTGGTGCAGGCTTCGTCCCTAAAATGGTCTCTTGAAACTTGATGCTAGCTGTAGCATCCTTATTACTTGCGACATATTTGATAAGAGCATGTGAATCCTCAGTGCTTATTACAACACCAGGGCAAGGCATATCGAATAATTCAGGTTCATCTGAAATAAATATTGCTGCTTGCACCCTTGACACGGCGATTTCCCTTACTTGGGTGTCTAAAGAACCGATATTGTCACATATGATGATCCCACGGGGGATGTTGGATAACAATATGCTTGAATCGCATGCTGAGAAAGTTTTATTGTAAATCAAAGCAAAGTCTCGAACTAAAGCACTAGCTGGAAACAAGGTCCGTCCTGTGATGGTTTCCCCATCTCCTAGAGACACAATTCCTGTAAAAGAACGATCTATTGTGCCAGCTGCAACTGTCATGACCCATGGAATTCCATTGTGCAAGCTCCCTAAAGCTGGCCCCCAATTTCCTGCCGATGATGAGACTATCACACCCTTCTCCATGGCAGCAAATGAGGCAATAGCAATAGGATCCTCATACAATGGCACTCCGTCGAACCCCATAGATATTGATATCACATCAACGCCATCATCAATAGCCTCGTCCATACCAGCTAGAACATCAGATGAGTAGCGTCCCTCGTCCCACAGGACCTTGTACATAGCCACCTTGGAGCGCGGGGCAATACCTCTTGCCGTGCCTTCAGCGTAACCAAAAAATGATACTCCATCGACATAGTTCCCGCCTGCAGTGGAGGAAGTATGCGTTCCATGACCAGCAGTGTCTCTAGCAGAATTCATGCTTATGTTAATTCCAGGATTTGCTGCAATCACACCCTTGTTGAAGTACTTAGCTCCAATTAACTTGGAGTTACACATGGAGGAATTGAATTCCTGCCCTTCCTCGCATTTGCCTTTCCACCTGGATGGAATTGGACTCATGCCATCGTCTTTGTAGCTCTCACTCTCCGGCCAAACGCCAGTGTCAATAACGCCAATGATGGTACCTTCACCGTAGTTTGAAGCAGGCCATAGCCCGGAGTAAGTGTTGAGGGACAAGAATTCAGGGGTATGAGTTGTGTCGACAGTGACTGTCCTGTCAAGATAAGCCGAGACAAATCCTGGAGACTTTTTCAGTGTTTCTAATTCATCACCCGATAGAACAGCACTAAAACCATGAGCTCCATTATCATAAGAGTAGATGAGAGAGGGTGAGGATTGAGGAATGTTTGTTGATTTTAGAGAATCAACAATAGAGGAGTACCAGCTATGATGACTTGCAAAGACTTTGGGCATGAAGGACTTGTCCATGTGGACAATATATGTATTTACTGACGCTGCATGAATACGCAGAGTGAACAAAAGAGATGTCAAAAACAGGGAATGCAGATAGTTCAGATGACCCATTTTTGATCTGACAACCTAAAACTATGCTCTGCCTTATTTATATATGGAAGTGAATATCTGAACCAGATGAAACCCACCCAGTCCTAAAACAGACGAACAAACACAAAATTAAAAGTGTAGACAGACGAGGCTCAGTACATTGTTTGCTTCACTTTTTATTTTATTTTATTTTTTCTTTTTCCCACGAATTCTAAAAAGATTAAACTTAATAATTAGGTTTACATTGATATAATTATATCCATTTTTGTTTTTGAACTTTCAAAATTATAGAAGTGTTTTAATAACAGTTTGATCAGTTCAAACGTTAGACCAATAAAATTTAAAAAATTAAAAATTAAAAAATTATTAAATTGATTCAACTTGTCCAATTGTAAATTTTTGCCCCATTTTCTAATATTTACCAATTTCAAACAGTTTATGAGTCAAGCAGTTCAACCCTTTTGTTCAGACTAATAGATCGATTAGTCCTCGATCCATCCAATCTGGTTCTGTTCCAGTAACACTAATCATATCATCAAATCTTGATATAATTCAAATTCAGGGATCAAAATGGATTTAGTTATCAAATTCAAAGACCAAAATGAAACAAAAAAAAAATTATAAATACTAAAATAGACCTAATTACCAAATTCATGAGTCAAAAATTATATTAACCCTTCTCAAAATTACATTCCATTTATTATTTTACAGGAAATGAAATTCAATAAGAAAAATACTTGGCCATCATAATTTAAAAGTCTTTGGAAGCCATTGCCCTACCTACGGATCTACCTCCCCAAAGATAGCATTCTATTTTCTCACAAGCAAATTATGAGTAAACTGTTTGAATTGGCACCAAAAAAACTCATCAATATGAAATATTATAGCCAAGAAGCTTACGACGTTTTCGTCTAGTGGATTGAATATGAAGGTATTATTTTATCATATCATGTTGCTCATTGAGATAAATGAAAATCCAAATTGCATTTTACACTGAGAGACATAGGAATTGGAACACAAAATTAAGACACTAATAACAATAACCAGCAAGAACTGAGAAAACGACACAAAAGCCAAACAAAAAACTCTACCGGCCTCGTACAAGGTGGAAGTTAACATTCATGAGGAAAACTTAGGAGAAATCGACATAAAAGAAATCGAACATGGAGCCAAAACCAACAAAAAACTGGGATAATGACGGGAAATCCAAACAAAAATTCTACCGGCCTCGTAAGCTAACATTCATGAGCACAACTTAAAAGAAATCGAACCCAAAACCAAGTTGGATTTAATGTTATGAAGTTCATGTCGTCTTTTGTTTCATTTATGACTCTCTCTCTCACACACACACATATATATGTGGGAATGATAAACGATCATCAAGCTAAATCTTCCTAGTCTAGCTATTAGTCCAGCAAGACTCGAAAGATGAGTGTCTGCAATTACTACATCTCCTTTCTATCTTTTCTACTGGCTTTGTTGTTTGGAATCAACAATGTATTGTCGAAACCTGAAGAATACAAGACATACATTGTCCATTTGGACCATTCACTTAAACCTTCATCTTTCTTGACCCATGAAACTTGGCACCAAACCATCTTGAAATCGTTGTCAAAACCGGTTCATGGCAAAAAGATGTTGCTTTACTCTTATAACCATGCCATGAATGGGTTCAGTGCTAGGCTGACACCATCTCAAGTGTCAAAACTCAAGAAATCTCCAGCTCATATTGCCATACACGAGGAGAAAATTGGCAAACTTTTCACCACGCACTCCCCTCAATTCATGGGATTAAGGCATTCTTCTGGACTGTGGAATGCGTCATCGTATGGTGAAGGTGTGATCATAGGAATGATTGACTCAGGAGTTTGGCCTGAGAGTGAAAGCTTCAATGAAAAAGGAATGCCACCAATTCCTACAAGGTGGAAGGGAAAGTGCCAGAATAGCACAACTAATCCTTTTCCATGCAATAGGAAACTAATTGGTGCGCAAGTATTTATTAAAGGGATTCAAGCTGCTGATGAATCAGACTCCCCAGACGATTCACCAAGAGACTTCTTAGGACATGGAACACATACATCATCAACCGCTGCAGGTAACCATGTACCAGGTGCAAGTCAATTCGGATATGCAAATGGCGTAGCTCGAGGCATTGCACCAGGTGCACATGTTGCTATGTACAAAGTGTCATCCGGAGGATTTATTGCAGAAAGTGATGTTCTTGCTGCTATGGATCAAGCAATTGCAGATGGTGTTGACATTATGTCATTGTCTCTAGGTTTTGATCATGTACCTTATTTCCAAGATGTCATAGCCATCGCTTCTCTTTCAGCAATAGAGAAGGGGATTTTTGTTGTTTGCTCTGCTGGGAATGATGGCGCCCCTAATACTACATTCAATTCTGCGCCATGGATTACAACAGTTGGCGCGGGGACACTTGATCGGAGTTTCATTGCAACGGTGACTTTAGGGAATGATCTAACACTCGAAGGACAATCAAAGTTCCCAGATCGGGTTTTAGTTGTAGATACACTTTTGTACTATGGCAAAGGTGATTTTGAAAAATCATGTAGCGATGGGGCATTGAATGTCAGTGAAGTCTTCGGAAAAGTGGTCATGTGTGATAACAATGGCAGTACTACCATTTTTGAGCAAGTGAGAGAGCTTGCAAGAGTTGAAGCACTTGCAGGAATACTTATTACAGACGAGACCCTTTATAATATAGATGAACTCGAAATCCCCAGCCTGATTTTACCATCTTCTTCAGGTGCTTTGATCAGAAAGTATGCCATAGAGGCAGCTGATGACGCAAGTGTAAAAATTATGAGATTCGTGCTCACAAGTTTTGGCACAAAGCCAGCACCACAAGTGGCTTTTTTCTCTTCTAGAGGACCAGACCCTGTCAATCCAAATATTCTAAAGCCTGATATTATTGCTCCAGGGTTCGAAGTGTTGGCTGCAATCCCACCAATAGTTTCAGTTGAACAATTTGGCAACTATGCTTTAGGTTCAGATTATGCATTTTTTTCTGGCACATCAATGTCAGCACCTCATGTTGCAGGAGTGGCAGCTTTGCTTAAAGCTGTTCATCCTGAATGGAGCCCAGCAGCTATCCGATCAGCCTTGATGACCACAGCATATACCGTTGACAATAATGGAACTACTTTAACAAACCAATTTACTAGCTTATCTGGAACTCCTCTAGATTATGGTGCAGGTCATATCAATCCAAACAAAGCCATGGATCCTGGACTCATTTATGACATAGATTGGCAAGGTTATGTTGATTTCTTATGTGGCTTAGGCTACAATGACACGGAGATGAAAGCTATTCTTAGACAAAGCAAATGGAGTTGCAGCCAAGAGGGAACCGACATAAACTACCCATCTTTTGTTGCCATGTTTAGTGCAGACTCTCCAAACGTAAAGAACTTTACCAGGGTCCTAACCAACGTAGGAGATGACCAATCAGTTTACCAACTGATTACAGAAACAAGCCAGGGAATGACAATCAAAGTAGAGCCTACCACTCTAACCTTCACAAGCAAATATCAGAAGCAAAAGTTTGCTGCGAGTGTGCAGATGAATGGAAAAGCTCCTCCGGTGGCCTATGGTTATGTGAAGTGGATTGATCAAAATAACCACATTGTTGCAAGCCCCGTGGTGGTCCTGAATTCTTAACTGACGTTCTTAGTTTGATTATTTATTAATAAATCATGTGATTGTTTATCTTGAAGATTTAAATCCTTAAGATAGAGCATTCAGCTGTAGATTCATAAGGAAACAATGTTTTCAACTTCTTAATTCTATATGAACAAGCAAATATGAATTGGAATTTTGAGATCTCTTATTCATCACAAGTTCAAAACCAAACGTAATGGCCATACAATCATTCTGGAAATCTTCTTCTTTAACCACAAAAGAGAAAAAGATTTAAGTGAAAAATCTAACGATTCAAAAGCAGCACATCATTTAAAAGTAAATGACTAAGGTTGCATGCCAATTAAAAAGAAATGCCAACATTGAAATTTCTCTCCTGTAAAACCAATTTCCAATTTGTTTGAATCCTGATATCAGTTCTGTCAATTGAAGGTGACTTGGTCCAATGTCTCTTTCATTGAATTCTCCAATCGAAACAACAAGGATTTACAAATATTATGAGCTTACATATTCATTTTTTTGTTGTTGTTGTTTATGTTCGTTTTCTCATTGTATTCGAGGCTTATTGATAATTACAAATTTAATTTTAAAGTTAAAATTTTAAATTTACACCCATTACTATTATTTTTTTTCAAATTGAATTGAATGGTATGAATGAAATTTGTTGTTTTCCCTTGGGTTCTTGTGGATGGATGGATGTGGGTTTTGTCATGTATCTTAATCAAATTTGTTAAGTTAAATGGGGTTATTCACGAGAATATATTTTCAACAAAGCCCCAAACATATGACGTTCAGAAAAGCATATAACAAAAGAAAAATCAAGTTGCAATTTTTATTTTCTCTTTTCCGGAAAACTCTCCCTTGTACTTTTGAAGCTCAAGCATTGAAGTCCAGCTGCATTTATATTTAGGACCTTCTTGATCAGAATCAATTCTTTTCCAACTATGATGAATTTATGCCTGCTTATTTACATCTCTCAGTTATTTATTTCCCAAGCTATCATTGTTTGTATTTGCTTCTTGTTCTTTTCCTTTTTCAAATCTTCATTATTCATTTCTCACTATGTCTTTTTCCTTGTGGCTTTGGACAAGGACACTAATAGTGATTTGCATGATGACTAAACCACTGAGGTAGAGCTTATCACTTTAAATTTGAATTCTAACTCCAAAATCGTTAAGCGCATTCGTGAGAAAGTTGCTAGACAAGAGGCAAAATAAGAGGAAATTCGTTGGGCTTGTCAAAAAGAGATTGGTTTAACTTGATGAATGACGAGGGTTTAAAAGTAGTAAAACTACTAAAACTGGACGGGGAATCAGTGATGTAGTGGGATGAGGAGGTAGAGACCTCTTCAACAATGAGGTTGTGTTGGAACACTTTCAAATATTTATAGTTTTCCAATAACTATAAATGAATGGGTATAATTAATTAAAAGATTATATCTTTTAATTTTTTGAAAAAGAATTATAACTATTTAAATAATATTATTTGAATAGTTATAATTAAATGAATAATAATGTTTTTATTTTAAAAAAACATTATTATTCCGAAAGGTACCCATTGATTAAAGATGTCTCTATGAAGAGACATGAAAATTCATATAAATAGGAATCAGATTTCATTTGGAGATATATCAATAATTCTAATATTCTTTCTTTCTTCCTTCATTTTCTAATATTGTTAGATTGTTCTATAAAGTATTACTGCAGAAATCCTTTATAGAAATTGGTTTTCTTGTCATATATTGCTCAGTGTGTAGCGGGCTATTCTCGTCAGTGAAAAACGCAAATAGCCATTGGCTTCATTATATGCTCGAGGTTAATTTGCTTGGAACTCGTTTGCACACCGAAGATAGGTGGCGGCGAATATAACCTTAAAGATAGTGATTTGATACACGCCTTGGAGCCTTGTCCTATTTCTTCTTCTGTTCGAGTTTTCGTTCGTGTGTTCGAGATTTTCCTCACCGGAGTTTTGTACTAACAATTTTAAGGTTATATTTCATAATGACTACCGCAACTCACGAAAGTGGAACACTAAGGGAGTTGGCTTCCAATTTTGTCAAACTTGATTGGTTTGATGGTGGCAATTTTCGATGATGGCAGAAAAAGATGCACTTCTTATTATGAACTTTGAAGATTGCATATGTTTTGGATACCCCAAGACCTGAGGAGACTGAAAACGAATCTGTTGCTGCAACCCGAGAAAGACAAAAATGGGACAATGCTGATTACATGTGCATGGGCCACATATTGAATGGTTTATCTGATGGTTTGTTCGACACCTACCAAAATGAGGTCACCGCTAAAGAATTATGGGACAAATTGGAGACAAGATACATGACCGAAGATGTTACAAGTAAGAAATTTCTTGTCAGTCGTTTCAATAATTATCAAATGATTGGTGGTCGTTCTATTATGGAACAATTTCGTGATATTGAAAAGATGTTGAATCAATTCAAACAATATGATATGAAAATGATGAAATGATTGTTGTATCCTCCATAATAGACAAACTTCCTCCATCTTGGAAAGACTTTAAAAGAAGTCTAAAACATAAGAAAGAGGAAATATCTCTTGAGGCTTTGGCAAATCATCTTCGTATTGAAGAAGAATATCGAAAGCAAGATCAGAATCTAAATTCTGAAAATGCCAAAGTGCATGTTACGGAGGAAGTACAGACTACTAAACCATTCAAGAGAAAGTTCAAACAGACTGATAGAGAACCTAAGTTTAAAAAGAAACAAAAGGGCTCATGCTATCATTGTGGTAAGCCGGGACATTTCAAGAATGAATGTCGATTCTTAAAGAAGAAATCATCTTCTAAGGCTGATAATAACGAAAAGTTCGTTGCAATGATATCTAAAATTAATATGGCACAAGATGATAATACATGGTGGATTGATACTGGAGCAACCAAACACGTGTGCAAAGACAAAAGCATGTTCACAAAGTTTACACAATGTGAAAATGACAATGTCTTGTACATGGGAAATTCTTCCACCGCAGCAATCAAAGGCAAAGGGTCTATTGAACTGCAATTCACTTCTGGAAAGGTTTTAACCTTAAATGATGTATATATGTACTAGAAGTTGGAAAGAATTTAGTGTCTGGAAGTCTGTTAAATAAGTTTGGTTTCAAACTTGTTTTTGAGGCAGATAAATTTATTTTGTCTAAGGGAAGAATTTTTGTAGGAAAAGGGTATATGTATGAGAGTATGTTCAAACTAAATATTATCAATAAGAATGAAAATACTATTTCTGCTTATATGGTTGAATCTTTTTGTTTATGGCATTATAGATTAGGTCATTTGAATTATAGAAAATTGAATGACATGTATAAGTTAGATTTAATTCCTGTTTTTAATAATAATATTGAAAAATGCAATACATGTATGTTGACTAAAATTACAAGAAACCCTTTCCCTAAGGTTAAAAGAAAACAAAATTGCTTGATTTGATACATAGTGATTTATGTGACATGCATAATACTCCTACATTAGGTGGAAAGAAATATTTTGTTACTTTTATTGATGATTGTTCTAAATATTGTTATGTATATTTATTGCATTCAAAAGATGAAGCGCTTGATAAATTTAAAGATTATAAATCTGAAGTTGAACTTCAATGTGAATCATTTATCAAGTGCTTAAGATCGGATAGAGGTGGAGAAGTTATTTTGAATCCACTGGGATTGTCCATCAAGTTTCAGCCCCTCATACACCACAACAAAATGGTGTAGCTGAAAGGAAAAATAGAGTATTAACTGAAATGGTAAATTCAATGTTATCATATTCAGGTCTTGGACAAGGTTTTTGGGGAGAAGCTGTTGTAACAGCTTGTCATATATTGAATAAAGTTCCTAATAAGGAAACTAAAATAACCCCTTATGAACAATGGAAGAAAAGGAAACCAAACCTTAATTATTTGAAGGTTTGGGGTTGTAGAGCTATTGTTAAAGTTCCAACACCTAAACGTAAAAAGTTAGGTGAAAGAGGAATTGAATGCATATTTATAGGATATGCACATAATAGCAAGGCATATAGGTTCATGGTAATTGAACCAAATGATTCAATTTCAATTAATACTGTTATTGAATCAAGAGATGCTATTTTTGATGAAAATAGATTTAATTCTATATCAAGACAATTACAGCCACAACAATTGATTCATTCTTCAAATGAGAATGAGATTCCATTGGAACAATTTGATAATAATGATGAATCTTGTCAAGAATTAAGAAGAAGTAAGAGGATTAAAAAGGTCAAAGATTTTGGACCAGATTTCATGATGTTTCTTATAGAAGGAAAAGGTGAAAGCATATACAATAAGATACATTATTGTTATAATACAGAATCTGATCCTATTACATTTGAAGAGGCAATGAAATCTCAAGACTCTGCTTTTTGGAAAGAAGCAATAAATGATGAGATAGATTCAATAATGGGAAATCAAACTTGGATCTTAGTTGATCTTCCATCGGGTTCCAAACATATAGGTTGTAAATGGATCTTCAAAAAGAAAATGAAGGTCGATGGAACCATTGATAAGTTTAAAGCAAGGTTGGTAGCCAAAGGTTTTACACAAAAACAAGGTATTGATTACTTTGATACCTATGCTCCAGTAGCAAGAATTGCTACAATTAGACTCTTAATATCACTTACATCTATATATAATTTGGTTGTTCACCAAATGGATGTTAAAACTGCATTTTTAAATGGTGAATTGGAAGAGGAAGTGTACATGGAACAACCGGAAGGATTTGTTGTTCCAGGACAAGAGCATAAGGTATGTAAGCTTGTTAAATATTTATATGGACTTAAACAAGTGTTGTTTTAGCTAATGGTTATAAAATAAATGAATCCGATAAGTGCATATATAGCAAATTTGAAAATGGAAAATGTGTCATAATTTGCTTATATGTAGATGACATGCTCATTTTTGGCACGGATTTGGAACAAATAGAAAACACAAAGAAATTCTTGTCAAACAACTTTGCTATGAAGGATATGGGTGTAGCAGATGTTATTCTTGGGATTAAAATAACCCGAGATGAAAGCAGTATAGCTTTATCACAATCACATCACATTGAAAATGTGCTTAAAAAGTTTGATCTTTTCAACTGTATACCAGCATCTACACCCATGGACCCTGTAACAGCCTAAATTTGGGTCTAGTCGAAACAGTGGTTTCGAGACCACAAATCCGACGAGTAAAATTCTATTTTTATTATATTTTTATGGTCTACAATTTTACGGAAAGATTTCGTAAAAATTTCGTTCAAAAATTTTGACGTTTGGGCACTCAATTTGGTCAAAAGGACTAAATTGTAAAAAGTGCAAAAGTTGAGTTCTATATATTAGAGGTGTCAAATTGCTATGAGTTTTAAATTGGAGGCCCTTAAAAGGTAATTAGACCATTGAATAACTTGATGGATAAAAATGGGCATGAATAGGACAAAAGTGAAAGAAAAGTCTTAAGGGTATTTTAGTCATTTAGTGTTTTAAATGAATAAAAAGACAAAATACAAGAAAAAAATCTGCTCATCTTCTTCAAGTTGCTGCCGAAAATTTCTAGACTCCATGGCTAAGGGTTTCAAGCTTTTCAAGCTTCATAGTAAGTGTTTTTTTAGCCCCGTTTTTAATGTTTATCGTATTTTTGAAATCTCGGTAACTTAGCCTAGCTATTTCTACCATTATTTTGAGCTAGATTTTAATTTTAAAAATTGACCCATGTTGAATAATTGTGAATTTTGATGAATTATGGTATATTATGCATGTCTATGATTAGAGAAACGAGTTTTATTAGATGATTTTTGATGAAATCGTATAAAAGGGGTTAAATTGTAAAAGTTATAAATTGGTCATAAGTGTGTGAACTAGTGAGAATTTGATGTTGCCATAGAAGAGAAAAATGATCAGCATGTTATAAAACATAAGAATAAGGGCTGAAGTTTAATTTTCGACTATTGGGGCAAAAGTGCAAATATGTAAAAGTTTATGGGCAAAAATGTAATTTTGAAAAAGTTGAGTTAAGGATTGTTTTGAACAGTACATTAATTAAATAAGTGAAATGTGATGTTTTAGACCCCGAAAAATGAGATTTGGACCTAGAACGGGAGGAAAATCAAAAATCGGAAAAGTTGGTAAAATGG
Organism: Gossypium australe; assembly: GCA_005393395.2. Classification (NCBI taxonomy): domain Eukaryota; kingdom Viridiplantae; phylum Streptophyta; class Magnoliopsida; order Malvales; family Malvaceae; genus Gossypium; species Gossypium australe. The sequence goes on from CM016626.1 coordinate 30,010,348, forward strand.
TCGTTTTGGTATCGAGGTAAGTTCGTATGTTAATAAGCATTAAATTTATTATATTTAAATGTTTAACTGATACCATGTGCTATTTCGTATATTATTATTGGATCATGAATAATATAAAAAAATTACGAGATTGTATTGAAAGATCAAATTAAGAGAAATGCAGGGCGGAGTATGATCGAATTTCGACATGTGATGAATTGATAGTACAGACCATGGTTGAACCATGGCAACAAGTGATAAGTGATAGCTTCGGCTACACTTATCTGATCAAGGACAAGTGAAAGTGATAAGTGGTAGCTCCGGCTACCTGATCAGTGCAAAGTGGTAGCTTTGGCTACCTGATCAGTGAAAAGTGGTAGCTCCGGCTACCTGATCAGTGCAAAGTGGTAGCTTTGGCTACCTGATCAGTGAAAAGTGGTAGCTCCGGCTACCTGATCAGTGCAAAGTGGTAGCTTTGGCTACCTGATCAGTGAAAAGTGGTAGCTCCGACTACCTGATCAGTGAAAAGTGGTAGCTTTAGCTACCTGATCAGTGAAAAGTGGTAGCTCCGGCTACCTGATCAGTGAATAGTGGTAGCTTCGGCCACAAGTGATAAGTGGTTTCCGTGTAAGACCATATCTGGGATATGGCATTGATGTGATACATGTTCAAAATGTAAGACCATAGCTGGGCTATGGCATTCTAGTAAAAAGTGACGAATTGACGGATAAGATATGGGTGATCTATGGCAAAGTGTGAAACGTAGGTATGGTATCAACCATACTAAATTGTGAAATGTGGCACTGAGCAACACCGTGTAGCTTGTCATGATCGACAGCTTGTGTGAGCAGACTAATTTTATGAGACGTTCACTAATCTGACAAAGTTTGGTAAGTGTTACATGGAATTATGTGATATAACGAAATACGAGTTGATGAGACATGAGCATAAAACTTGATTGATGAATGAGTTCATTTGTAATTATATATTTGTACACCATTGAGTGTATTATCCGTATGAATCGGTATTCCAAATGAGCTAATGAGAAAAGTTCTAATATGAAATAATCCGAAATTTGAAATGAATGGCATGTAAATTTTCGATAATGGCTAGCTATTGGAATGGCTATTTAAGGATATGTTTTGGGGTTATGTATGATTAAATGGATGTTAATATAAAGTAATCATGAAAGAGTAAAATTTACAATAAAACTGTTTTGGAGAGCAACAGTGATATGAATTTGAAAACTCACCAAAAATAGTAGAAATTGAATTATAAGTTGGGTGAGATATTGGTTTAAAGCTTTTTGAGTCTATTTTCATATAAAAGAAACAGAGAAAACAATGTATTTTTATATTTCAAGATATTTAAATTCTTGTGAGATTGGTTCAGAATGATTACGTGATCCCCTGTTCTGACTTGGAAAAATCATTAAAAATTGTACAAAAATAATTATGGGATAAAAGTTATATGTTTGAAATCCTTAATGAGTCTAGTTTCAAATGAAATAAATTATAACATCATTTGAATTCTGTACAAGGAGAAAATTGATTTGTAGTGAAAAATGGTCAGAACAGTCAAACAGTGAAATAGAGGAAATTTTAATGAATAAACTGTACTAATTGGATTAGCCAAAAATTCTGGAAATTTTACGGTATAAATATATATGAGTCTAGTTTCAGGGAAAATTAGCGGTTTTAAATTCGGATCTCTGTAGCTCAAGAAATAAATAATTTAGTGACAGCGATTCAAATAGACAGATTAATGTGAACATGAGTAATAAGGTATAAGCATGTGATTTAATGTTTGTATCAAATTGAGAATTTGTTGTGAGGATTTGTCATGTTGAGGCTTTGATAAGGCTACAAATGAGTAAGTTGGGAAAGTAAGAACTTAACATTATTTATGAAAGTTATGATAGCTTAGTAGTAAGCTAAATTCATTGCTAATGCTTATTATTTTTACATGTGAACTTACTAAGCTTTATAAGCTTACCCCCTTTTCTTTCCCATGTTATAGAGTCCTACTAAACAAGCTCGGGTTGGAGGTCGTCGGAGATCGCTTCACACTATCAAGCTATCTATGGGTATCTTTATTTATAAATGATTTAAGTTATGGCATGTATAGTGGCTTGACTAAGTCATTTTGTATATGTGTTAATTAATTTGACCAAATGTATTGTTTAGTCTGGTAATGCCTCGTACTCGGTTCCAGCATAGGATACGGGTATGGGGTGTTACATTTAGTGGTATCAGAGCCATGGTTTAGTCGGTTCTCGGACTACCATAGTGAGTGTGAGAGTCTAGCTATACATGCCATAATGAGATGTGATAGTGTGACGACTCCCGGCACTGATGTAAATTATTTTATTAGACAGATGCGCACTTCAACCGAGCTAACTTTGATAGTGCAAACAGTGTGTTTATGATGAGTTGAGACTCGTAAAAAGTAAGAATAATAGTTTATGATGTTTATGTGATGATATATAAATTGTGGATAGGAATTTCTTTTGAAATATGAAAGATGAGATGAAAGGAAAGTTTATACTATGATAAGTGTCCATGTTTGATTGGCATTTGTTTGATGCTATGAGTATAACTTGTGAAATTAAGTGAATGTTATGAGTAATTTTACTTGAGATTTATGAATGAAAGTATAAGTGCACTTGTTTGTATAAGCTGATAGTAAGGTTGTGTAAAATGACTATGCATGTTAAGTTACTTGAAACAAAATATATATTGATGTGTGTTAAGTTATATGCATGAATATATATAAGAGGCAAGTCAGAGGCGTTTCAACTTCACCCCCTTCTAATAAGGTATGTTATAAAGAAATTTTATGAAATTCAGATCGAATGGGTTTACAATTGGAAGACTAAAGAGTTGAGTTGTAGATTAACTAACAACGTGATCAGAGTTGAGAATGGTTTAGTAAATGAACACAGTTGCATAAAAGATGTCAGATTAATATGAAGATCATTCGGATTCCAAAATGTTATAGTTAAAGAAAGGTCAGGCTCAGTTAATTAACTCATCCAACTATGAGACCTAAAGTATGTGATTGCCGGAATTTATTCTGAATTTATTTCTGTTTGCAATTGGAATAATATCAGATTAGTAAAGACAGAATTAGTTAGTGCAATCATGATAGAGATGTATTAGTGACTGAATGCAGTGTTTATGGTTAAGAAATTACAGCAATCTCTTCCGACTATTATATGTGTTTATTTACTCCCAGAGGTATAAAAATTGTGCTTTTGTATTGGTTGTTATGGAAATTTGTATTTAAATTTCTCCGATGATCAAGATGTTTTGTTTTCAGTCTGGACATTATCTAATAAAGTAATTGAGAAGTTAGTCTTATTATGGCACTATGATTTTTAAGTTGTATGAGTATTGTGGCATCAGCATAGTTAAGTGCTTCGATGAGTAACAGTTGAAGTAAATTCTACTATAAGTTTAATCTTTCTCTAGATTTGAGAAGAAATTGAAGTTGGCAAAGTGTGAATGACAGGAAGTTCAACTTAGACCTGTGTATTGATTTTCACTTTTCAAATGATCTTGATATATATATATATATATATATATATATATATCAGCAATTTAAAGACATAATATTGTGATGTCTAGCACAATGATAATTATCTGTTTATTTGAGAAGTACATAGATGGATGATATTCCGAGGCAGTTACACTAGTAAGAGTATGAAATGTTATGTACCAGACTTTGAACTTGATGTCAAAACTTTTAATGGGTAAGAGTATTGAACTTAGATGTGTGTCAAGTGCTTCTGAAAGTATTTCATTAACAGAGAATTTTTTTTTATTTGGATAAGTGGTAATAAGTTCATATGGCTGAAAATTAATGATTGAATGTTAATTTCATGAATTATACAATGTATGATGAGATATATGTATTGATGAATTGAGAATAAAGCAACAATGCGAAAACCAAATAAAATGATCAAATTAAGCGGAACGTCGGATTTGAGTACTTCTGATCAGTGACAAGTGATAAGTAGTAGCTTCAGCTACACTTATCTGATCAGTGACAAATGACAAGTGATAAGTGGTAGCTTTAGCTACACTTATTTGATCAGTGATAAGTGACAAGTGATAAATGTGATCCGTGTAAGACCGTGGCAGGGCTATGGCTTCGGAAAGTGATAAGTGATCATACATAAAACCATAGTTATACTATGGCAAAGTGGAAGTGAAGTACTCAATTTTCCGTAATCGTTCCCTAATTTGATTAAGGATGGTAAGTGACAAAAGGGCCCAAAAGAGTTAAAGTAAATGTTTTGGGCATACGAATATGAACCTGGTACTTTTGACTCTGTATTTAGATGTTGATATGTCGACAGAATTAAGTTGAATGTTAAGTGTATTCAGGATTAACGATATCAGTGATAATATTAGAATGATAATAAGGCAGAACTATTGTGAATTTCATATCAGGTTTCCCTCAATCTTCAGATCAAGAGAAATGCTAGTGACAGAATTAGTATAATAATTTCAATATGTATCGATTCATTATTTGACAGAATTGACTGAGTTATATTACGATTTAGATCGATGACAGTGTGTTTCTAAAAGTATCGTCTTAAAAAGGGTTATTTAGTGATGTTGGAAATTGTGCGAAAGATATTCAATTTCATTCCGGTAAGATTTTCGGGGACGAAAATCCTAAAAGGGGGGAGAGTTGTAACAGCCTAAATTTGGGTCTAGTCGAAACAGTGGTTTCGAGACCACAAATCCGACGAGTAAAATTCTATTTTTATTATATTTTTATGGTCTACAATTTTACGGAAAGATTTCGTAAAAATTTCGTTCAAAAATTTTGACGTTTGGGCACTCAATTTGGTCAAAAGGACTAAATTGTAAAAAGTGCAAAAGTTGAGTTCTATATATTAGAGGTGTCAAATTGCTATGAGTTTTAAATTGGAGGCCCTTAAAAGGTAATTAGACCATTGAATAACTTGATGGATAAAAATGGGCATGAATAGGACAAAAGTGAAAGAAAAGTCTTAAGGGTATTTTAGTCATTTAGTGTTTTAAATGAATAAAAAGACAAAATACAAGAAAAAAATCTGCTCATCTTCTTCAAGTTGCTGCCGAAAATTTCTAGACTCCATGGCTAAGGGTTTCAAGCTTTTCAAGCTTCATAGTAAGTGTTTTTTTAGCCCCGTTTTTAATGTTTATCGTATTTTTGAAATCTCGGTAACTTAGCCTAGCTATTTCTACCATTATTTTGAGCTAGATTTTAATTTTAAAAATTGACCCATGTTGAATAATTGTGAATTTTGATGAATTATGGTATATTATGCATGTCTATGATTAGAGAAACGAGTTTTATTAGATGATTTTTGATGAAATCGTATAAAAGGGGTTAAATTGTAAAAGTTATAAATTGGTCATAAGTGTGTGAACTAGTGAGAATTTGATGTTGCCATAGAAGAGAAAAATGATCAGCATGTTATAAAACATAAGAATAAGGGCTGAAGTTTAATTTTCGACTATTGGGGCAAAAGTGCAAATATGTAAAAGTTTATGGGCAAAAATGTAATTTTGAAAAAGTTGAGTTAAGGATTGTTTTGAACAGTACATTAATTAAATAAGTGAAATGTGATGTTTTAGACCCCGAAAAATGAGATTTGGACCTAGAACGGGAGGAAAATCAAAAATCGGAAAAGTTGGTAAAATGGTCGTTTTGGTATCGAGGTAAGTTCGTATGTTAATAAGCATTAAATTTATTATATTTAAATGTTTAACTGATACCATGTGCTATTTCGTATATTATTATTGGATCATGAATAATATAAAAAAATTACGAGATTGTATTGAAAGATCAAATTAAGAGAAATGCAGGGCGGAGTATGATCGAATTTCGACATGTGATGAATTGATAGTACAGACCATGGTTGAACCATGGCAACAAGTGATAAGTGATAGCTTCGGCTACACTTATCTGATCAAGGACAAGTGAAAGTGATAAGTGGTAGCTCCGGCTACCTGATCAGTGCAAAGTGGTAGCTTTGGCTACCTGATCAGTGAAAAGTGGTAGCTCCGGCTACCTGATCAGTGCAAAGTGGTAGCTTTGGCTACCTGATCAGTGAAAAGTGGTAGCTCCGGCTACCTGATCAGTGCAAAGTGGTAGCTTTGGCTACCTGATCAGTGAAAAGTGGTAGCTCCGACTACCTGATCAGTGAAAAGTGGTAGCTTTAGCTACCTGATCAGTGAAAAGTGGTAGCTCCGGCTACCTGATCAGTGAATAGTGGTAGCTTCGGCCACAAGTGATAAGTGGTTTCCGTGTAAGACCATATCTGGGATATGGCATTGATGTGATACATGTTCAAAATGTAAGACCATAGCTGGGCTATGGCATTCTAGTAAAAAGTGACGAATTGACGGATAAGATATGGGTGATCTATGGCAAAGTGTGAAACGTAGGTATGGTATCAACCATACTAAATTGTGAAATGTGGCACTGAGCAACACCGTGTAGCTTGTCATGATCGACAGCTTGTGTGAGCAGACTAATTTTATGAGACGTTCACTAATCTGACAAAGTTTGGTAAGTGTTACATGGAATTATGTGATATAACGAAATACGAGTTGATGAGACATGAGCATAAAACTTGATTGATGAATGAGTTCATTTGTAATTATATATTTGTACACCATTGAGTGTATTATCCGTATGAATCGGTATTCCAAATGAGCTAATGAGAAAAGTTCTAATATGAAATAATCCGAAATTTGAAATGAATGGCATGTAAATTTTCGATAATGGCTAGCTATTGGAATGGCTATTTAAGGATATGTTTTGGGGTTATGTATGATTAAATGGATGTTAATATAAAGTAATCATGAAAGAGTAAAATTTACAATAAAACTGTTTTGGAGAGCAACAGTGATATGAATTTGAAAACTCACCAAAAATAGTAGAAATTGAATTATAAGTTGGGTGAGATATTGGTTTAAAGCTTTTTGAGTCTATTTTCATATAAAAGAAACAGAGAAAACAATGTATTTTTATATTTCAAGATATTTAAATTCTTGTGAGATTGGTTCAGAATGATTACGTGATCCCCTGTTCTGACTTGGAAAAATCATTAAAAATTGTACAAAAATAATTATGGGATAAAAGTTATATGTTTGAAATCCTTAATGAGTCTAGTTTCAAATGAAATAAATTATAACATCATTTGAATTCTGTACAAGGAGAAAATTGATTTGTAGTGAAAAATGGTCAGAACAGTCAAACAGTGAAATAGAGGAAATTTTAATGAATAAACTGTACTAATTGGATTAGCCAAAAATTCTGGAAATTTTACGGTATAATATATATGAGTCTAGTTTCAGGGAAAATTAGCGGTTTTAAATTCGGATCTCTGTAGCTCAAGAAATAAATAATTTAGTGACAGCGATTCAAATAGACAGATTAATGTGAACATGAGTAATAAGGTATAAGCATGTGATTTAATGTTTGTATCAAATTGAGAATTTGTTGTGAGGATTTGTCATGTTGAGGCTTTGATAAGGCTACAAATGAGTAAGTTGGGAAAGTAAGAACTTAACATTATTTATGAAAGTTATGATAGCTTAGTAGTAAGCTAAATTCATTGCTAATGCTTATTATTTTTACATGTGAACTTACTAAGCTTTATAAGCTTACCCCCTTTTCTTTCCCATGTTATAGAGTCCTACTAAACAAGCTCGGGTTGGAGGTCGTCGGAGATCGCTTCACACTATCAAGCTATCTATGGGTATCTTTATTTATAAATGATTTAAGTTATGGCATGTATAGTGGCTTGACTAAGTCATTTTGTATATGTGTTAATTAATTTGACCAAATGTATTGTTTAGTCTGGTAATGCCTCGTACTCGGTTCCAGCATAGGATACGGGTATGGGGTGTTACAGACCCTCAAATAAAATTAGTATCTAATGCTGGTAGGAAAATTGATCAATTGAAATATGCAAGTCTAATTGGTTGTCTTATGTACATAATGACTTGTACAAGACCAGATATTGCATATGCTGTTGGGAAATTGAGTAGGTACACAAGTAATCCAAGTAGTTTGCATTGGCAAGCATTGAATAGAGTACTTAGGTACTTAAAGAAAACTATTAACTATGGATTGTGTTATAATGGATATCCTCCAGTTTTAGAAGGGTATTCGGATGCTAGTTGGATTACAAGTTTGGAAGATCATGCATCTACTAGTGGATGGATCTTCATTCTTGGTGGAGGAGCCATTTCTTGGGGTTCCAAGAAACAAACATGTATTACTGATTCCACCATGGCAGCAGAATTTATTGCATTAGCCGCTGCATCTAAAGAAGCAGAATGGTTAAGAATTTGCTTTATAATGTACCTTTATGGCCTAAGCCAATTTCACCTGTTTCTATCCGTTGTGATAGTCAAGCTACTCTAGCAAAGGCATATAGCCAAGTATATAATGGAAAGTCTAGACACATTGGATTAAGACATAGTTATGTCCGACAATTAATCTCTGATGGAGTGATCACTATTAATTATGTGAGGTCAAGTGAAAATTTGGCGGATCCTTTGACAAAAAGTCTTGCTAGAGATGCAGTAAAAAGGACCTCAAAAGGGATGGGACTCAAGCCCATTAACTAGAGTCACCCATGATGGAAACTCGACTCAACGCTTGGTATAACGTCAAGTCTTGAGTTCAATGAGATAAAGTACATCATTAGTATGTGACTGTTAGCACTATAAATAAATCCATCCTAAGATTAAAGTGCTAGGTACCCGTAATGATAAGGGAAGGATGAGTAATGTACTCTTAATGGACCCATAACATAAATATGTTAGAGTGTTATAATTACGGGAACACTTTTGATGGGATCTACCTATGTGAGTGGAAGTGTGGCCGTTTCTAGGAGCTCAAGGGCTTGGCTCTGACAGCACTCATGAAAAGAGGACACAGACACATGGCCATAATAGTGTCCCTAGATACTATGCATTGACCGATGTTGAAATCATTGTGTGAGATGTGTTCGGTTAATCAAATGAATAGTTGGTTCAAAGCTTAGTCTACCATGCAATTTCGATTAACTTTAACATGTTTTCACTAAGTGAATGTTCAATCGTAAGATACCTTCATTTATGCAAATTGATTTCCAAGAATATCAAAATCTAAAATATTTTGAAAATGGGGGGGAGATTGTTGGAACATTTTCAAATATTTATAGTTTTCCAATAACTATAAATGAATGGGTATAATTAATTAAAAGATTATATCTTTTAATTTTTTGAAAAAGAATTATAACTATTTAAATAATATTATTTGAATAGTTAGAATTAAATGAATAATAATGTTTTTATTTTAAAAAAACATTATTATTCGAAAAGGTACCCATTGATTAAAGATGTCTCTATGAAGAGACATGAAAATTCCTATAAATAGGAATCAGATTATATTTGGAGATATACCAACAATTCTAATATTCTTTCTTTCTTCCTTCATTTTCTAATATTGTTAGATTGTTCTATAAAGTATTACTGCAGAAATCCTTTATAGAAATTGGTTTTCTTGTCATATATTGCTCAGTGTGTAGTGGGCTATTCTCGTCAGTACAAAACGCAAATAGCCATTGGCTTCATTGTGTCCTTGAGGTTAATTTGCTTGGAACTCGTTTGCACACTGAAGATAGGTGGGGGCGAATATAACCTTAAAGATAGTGATTTGATACACGCCTTGGAGCCTTGTCCTATTTCTTCTTCTGTTCGAGTTTTCGTTCGTGTGTTTGAGATTTTCCTCACCGGAGTTTTGTACTAACAGGTTGAACTAAAAAAACATAGCTTTCATTCAAGGTGAAGAACAAAACTTTAGGTATGTTTGTTTCCATGTAAAAAGTTTTACGGAAAATATTTTTTACATTTTCATGTGTTTGTTTCACAGAAAATAATTTGGTCAACGTAAAATAAACCCATTTACCTGTAAAATGACTTACCATCATTTTGAAAAATGTAAATCATTTTTCGGAAAAAAACTCATCTATAAATAATTTTATTTTTATATAAAAATTAACTTAAATCAAGCTTAATATTATTATATTGATAGTAAATTTTATTTTTATTTTAATTTTTTTTAATATAACAGTTTGGGCTTCTTATTAAACTAAAACTTAACAATAACAAAAAATGACCCAAAAACTTAAAGGCCCAGCAAATAGAAGAAACGGGAAACTAAAATTAACAATTAAAAAACAGAAATTAAAAACCTGCCAACCTAACTGCCCAATCAGCTTCTTGCGCCAGTCTGTTCCCCTTCCATCAATCACTCCGTCTTTAATGGCGCTTTGCCTATCACGAGGAAAGAGAGAAACCAAATCGGTCCTCATTTTGAAACAGATGAATACCCTTCCCCCTTCCAGACTCTACCTTCTCCCTCTCAATCTGGCTCCCTTGCGTATTCAATCTCCGACTGTGCCTCAGCATAGAACGGAACAGCATTCTCCAGGTAAATCATTTCTTTCCTTCTCAGTGTCTCTGTTGCGAGGATATGGGCTAGTTTATTTGCTGATCTAGGAACAAACTCGTATCTTGTTTTTGTAACTTTCGACTGCATCTCATGAATATCCTGGATATAAGGGCTTACTTGTGATTTATCAATCCCTCTCATGTTGCATTTCTTTATTATTGCCAAAGAATCTCCCTCGATGATAACCTTTGTGTTTTTTATGTCGAAAGCTATTCGAGTAGCCCGACGGCAAGCGATGGCTTCTGCGACAAAAGCTGAGGCCACTCCATGATGGAGTTCTGTACTAGAGAAAATAACACCACCGTAACAGTTTCTAACCACTACCCCCGATGCTGAAAGTTTAAAACTCTCGTCGAACGTTCCATCAAAATTTATCTTCACTGCCCGACCAGATGGATTTTTCCATTTGACACCATCTATTAAGGTACTATGATTGACTTTTCTGATTGCCTCCAGTTCTCGAATATATCCATGTATAAAACTAACTATCTCCTTGCTCGATCTATCTGTTTTGTCATGAATGCGGGAGTTCCTGTCCCCCCAGATGGCCCAAAGTGTTACACAGAAAAGACGACACATGGTCAAAGGAATATTAGCCAAAGCTCTGGTAAGCCACTCTACAAAGTCTGTTGATGTATCCACTACCGACATTATTTCTGATAAATCTGACCAGATCCGAATTGATACAGGGCATTTTCGAAAAAGATGGTTCATCGTTTCCACTTCAGCTCCATACCGAGGACACAAGAAGCAGATTGTTTAAATGTTTCTGATGGTCAGATTCATCCCAGTTGGCAGATAGTTCAGAGAAACTTTCCATATAAAAAGCTTTATTTTCAAGGGAATGTCTATTTTCAATAATTTGTTGTAAAATCTTTTGTAGATATCTTGTAAAGCATAAGCTGTAGAATCATTTTTCTGTAATAGTTGATAGGAGCTACGCACAGAAAACTCACCCGACAATTCGCCCTTCCACACAAGGAGATCTGCATGCGGTTCCTTCGCCAAAGGGATTTGAAGAATCAATTCTGCCTCAACAACTGAGAAGGTACTTTCAATCAGCCTCCTATTCCATTCCCTCTGATCGTCTTTTATTAAATCTGCAACTTTAACCAAATGCAAATTATCAATTAGGGACGTTAATCTAACACTTTCATAATTTGGAATCCATGCGTCGTCAAAGACTGAAATTTCCTCGCCAGAACCGACTTTCCATATCAAACCCTTTTCTAAAGAGGCCTTTGCTGCCCAAATGCTCCGCCACACATAAGAAGATGATCTTCCTAATCTCGAATCACGAAAACTACAATCTAGAAAATACTTAACCTTGAAAACCCGCGTAACTAATGAGTCAGAAGAAGTTAAAAACTCCAACCTTGCTTTGCTAACAAAGCTAAATTAAATTGTGCTATGTTTCTGAACCCCAAACCTCCCTCCTCTTTGGGCCTACATAAATAACCATTTGCACCAATGAATACCGCGCTTCCCAGCTCCTTTCTGCCACCAAAATTTGGCCAAACTACTCTCGATCTTCTCACACAGAGATTTAGGAAAAAGAAAACAATACATGGCATAAGTGGGAATAGCCTGCAAGACAGATTTTATAAAGACTTCTTTCCCTCCTTGTGACAAAAATCTGTTACTCCACCTATCAAGTCGTAAAGAAATATTATCTAGAATATCCTAAAATGCTGCATTTTTCCTTCGGCCCACCATATTGGGCAAACCCAGATATTTCTCTGGGCTCGAGCAACGACGTACTCCTAACATTCCTTCCACCAATGTTTTCGTAGCTTCTGAAGTATTTGAGCTATAAAAAGTTGTTGATTTGTTCAAATTAACGCACTGACCTGAACAACCCTCGTACTCCTTCAGAATTGCTTTTATATTTCTCACTCCCTGTTCTGTGGCTTCGCCAAATAGCATGCAATCATCAGCAAACAATAAGTGAGATATCGCTGGCCCTCTTCTGCAAACCCTTGCCCCTTTAACCAATCCTACCTGATTTGCCGATCTCATTAAAGAGGAAAGCCCTTCACTGCAAATAAGAAAAATGAAAGGGCTAAGTGGATCCCCCTGCCTAAGTCCCCTTGAGGGGTGAAAAATTCGGCCCTTCTGACTATTAATGTTAACAGCATAAGACACTGAATTAATGCATTTCATTATCGAATCCACCCATTCCTGTGCAAATCCCATCTGGAGCTTCATTTTCTTCACAAAATCCCATTCTACTCTGTCGTATGCTTTGCTCATATCTAACTTAACCGCCATATAACCCTTCTTCCCTATTCATTTTTGTCGAAATGTATGAAGGATCTCATAAGCTAAGATTATATTATCAGTTATCAACCGACCAGGAACAAAAGCACTCTGTACTTCATCAATACACAGGCCGATAACATTCTGCAACCGGTTTGCAATTGCCTTTGCCACAATCTTATAAAGAACTGAACACAGGCTTATTGGCCTAAAATTGACTAAAGTTGACGGATTAGGGATCTTTGGATTAGCACTAATTCAGTAACATTAGCTATATTAACTCCTTTCTTTTCATTAAGAATACTTAAGCAAAAGTTCATTACCTCTTTGCCCACAATATGCCAGTATTGTTGGAAGAACAAAGCTGGGAAACCATCCGAACCGGGGGCTTTTGTAGGACCCATACATTTCAATGCCGCCCAAACTTCCTCTTCACGATAAGGTGCTAATAAAGACTCATTAACTTCATTTGTAATAACCCTTTCTATACCCTTCAACACCTTCCGAGAGTCACCAATACCCTTAGAAGCAAAAAGATCTTCAAAATATTTTGTAGCTATCTCAAGTACTGTTGAACCATCGGTTGCCTCATTGCCGTCCTCTGACACCAATTTTGTAATTGAATTTGTTCTTTTCCTAAAGGATGCACACTTATGAAAATAAGCTGTATTTTTATCTCCCAACTGAAGCCAATTGGCTCGCGCTCTTTGCTCCCAGTACGCTTCTTCTTTATCAATCTCCATATTTAAGTGTATCCTTGTATCAATAATTCTTGACATTGTTTCATCATCTCTGTCTTTTGCTAACAAGAATTCTAGCTCTTTTGCAAGCCTCCTTTTTAGACCCGCCTTCTTACTTCTAATAGAGTCAGCCCAGTTCTTCAAATAAATCTGCAAACGCATCAACTTCTCCCACAACGGTACACTATATGAATCCCAAAATTCCTTTAGCGCTCCTTCAAACGAATCCTCCATAGTCCACCATGCTTCAAACCGAAAACTTCTAGAGCCTCCAAGTATGGGTGGATTATCTGTAGTTAAAAGAAGAGGACAATGATCTGACGTAGAATGAGGAGGATGCTGTACTTTCCCCATTGGAAATAAAAGTAGCCATGCTTCATTAGTAACCCCTCTATCTAAACGTTCTCTTATATTTGTTTCTGGAAGGTTACCCCTCTCCCAAGTGAACCATACGCCCGAATAACCCATATCCATCAATTGACAATCCTCCAAAGTATCCCTAAAAGCCTCCATTCTCTTTTGTTCTCTGGGAACTCCACCCCTCTTCTCAAAAGAATACAAGATTTCGTTGAAGTCTCCTGCTACAAGCCAAGGAAAGTTGCAATCCTGACTTAAATGTCTGAGCAAGTTCCAAACATAACTTCTATCTTTTGAATACGGCGAACCATAAAAACCTGTAAATCTCCACTCCTGTGAACTTCCCTCCCTAACTAACACATCAATATGCCATTTCGAGAAACTCCTTAACGTAACCCCAATGTCGCTTTTCCATGCAAGACTTAAACCTCCACGAGACCCATCTGCTTCAACCTCAATTCCACTATTGAAACCACAACTCCTCCTAACCCTCTTCATGCGTTTTTGATTCAATTTAGTCTCCATTAAGAAGACCATTTGGGGATTTTGCTACTTACATAAGTTTCGCAGCCTCCTCACCTCCCGTGGACTCCCCAACCCACCGACATTCCAACATATGTTTTTCATGGCTCCCGGTCGGCTTGCCCATTGGCAGCCGCCGATTCTAAAGTGTTGAAGCCAACCATCGAAATTTCCTCATCAATCATAGCCTCCTTACCAGCTCCTGATAAAACATCCCCACAAACTTCTTTTAATCTTTTCGTGCCCTCTTGATCCACTAATTCCCAACACTCCTCACCATCAACTTTATCAGGACTTTTCCTCTTTTTCCTATCACCACTACTTAAAATCATATTTTCCTGCTTATTTCTAGCCAATCTTTTCCAACTAGCTTTCCTTGAAGTAGTGAACTTTTCCTCACCTTCATTAGGTCTTGCTTCCTGTACCATATTCTGTAGTAAAGAAAACTTCCCTTCCCTAGATTTTAGTCCATCTTCCCACCTCGCCAAGACTATCCCTCCATCAGTATTCCCATTCAAAAGATTAGATTCACCCCAATCTTCTTGGCTGTCCCGCACTGCATTCTGCCTTGTATAAGAACATTGCACCCCCTGCTTTATGGAAAATGCATTAAATTTCACACTTTCTTTTCCCATCATCTTAGATTCTGCTTTTAATGCGATAGAAAATGGTGGATCTTCTCTGATTTTTGCCTTTTTTGCAGGATCTATCTCCAAGCAATCATGAAGGCTATGATCTAATTTACCGCAGCCAAAACAAAAATTAGGCAGTTTTTCATATTTAAAAGGGATCCAAGAACTGACCCCTTTTTCACAAGAGACAAAAATACCTCTTCTAAGGGGTTTCTGAACCTCCAAATTCACCTTTAATCGGCAAAAATCACAACTAACTTCAGATCTGAGGACCCCACCAAAGTACATCCAATCGCATGCAACATATCTTTCTTATCAAACTCTGGAGGACACATGCCAATCTTAAGCCAATACGGTGATGAAGTCAATCGAATCTGATCACGTTCAATTGGACTCTTCAATCTATCAAACAAAATAAGGAACTTGCGAAAGAGCCATGGCCTACCCTCCAAAATAAACTCTAAATCGTCTTCTAGATCAAAAGTAATGGAAAACAAATTCTGCCCCACTGTCTGGATTTCAAACTTCTTCTTGGATTTCCATACGCTCTTCATCTGGGCTCTAAAACTATCCGGATTAAAAAACTTTTTTGTCCACACTGAGCAGATCAGAATAGGTTTTTCACTGGGGACCACCAATGATCTCTTAATCGACAATTGAATAAATTCTTCAGCCAACAATGATATCTCTTCATTGCCCTCCCTCTCCACTCCACCACCCTCTTCCATCCTAAGCCACAGTAGAAACTGATCTCTCTAGGACTCTTTGAGAGCACTCTTGGTTTCGAAGGAGTCTCTTAAAGCTTTTTATTTTAAAAAATATTTAAAATATTATATTTTTCAATATTATAAAACATACATATTTAATAATTTATATTTAGTCATATAAAAAATTATTAATATAATAAATATAAATTATTAATATAATACATATAATTTATTATTTTAATATTTTAATTTTATTTAATAATAAATTTTAAAAATAATAATTTTAAATAATATTATTCACATATTATTGAAAATATTCAATATTAATATTTTAATAATAAATATTTTTTTACAATTATAAATATATTAATAATAAATATTTTGTAGTATAAAGGATAAAATATGTCATAAATCCATGTACACTTTACAGATTTGTAGTTTAGTCTTTGTACTTTTATTTTCAAGAATTTAGTCCCTTTACTTTTCAAATTTGAAAATCAAGTTCAATTGTTGACATCGTTAAATTTTTTTTGTCAATTTTGTTGATGTCACATTTTTAAATAAAAAAATACTCACTTAGTAGTCATGTAATTAAAAAAATGACGTTGTAATGAATCTTAATTTAACATAATATTTTTAATATATGCAAAAACAATGTAAAATATAAATTTATAAATAAAAATAAATTCAATTAAACAATAAAAAAAATAAAAAAATCTCAAATGTATCTTTGGACCTATTCGTCACAAAACATAGCTTCCATTTCCAACCCCTGGAAATGTTGTTAATTATAACAAGAACTCGGTCCCAAAGAAATTAGGAAGAAACAAAATGAAAAATTGTATAGGTAACAAACAACAAGTTTGTGGGTATTGAAGTAAACTTTCTTCAATTAAGGGGTCCAAAATCCAGGCTTATCATTCATTTTTTGCCAAATCTGGAATCCAGGTAAAGTTTGATCCGCAATCGAGCTTTTATGTTGTGAAAGGGATTCTTAATCAGCAGATGACCAGGCAAATCTCATATAAAGTTTCTAACCGAGGAAAGCAAGTCAAAAAGGGAAAAGCATTATCAGAAATTTTAAGGGCTATTCGGAAAAGAAAACAAATCTTACAAAATAAGAAATGATTCCGAGCCCATTCCTAGACCTTTAGCTGTCAAGGTTTTTCTCATGCCGTAAATAAAAGCCCCCACTCCCATTAAAAATGCATGTGAATTGTAGGACCCAAATCTTTCATCTTGTTGAATGAGTTCTCTTTTATGATCAGATTTATGGAAAAGAGCTCATTTGAAGATGTAATAAAGCTGAACCTACCAAATAGCTCACATGGTTAAGATTTCTGGAATATGCTTGGACACTCAAGTTACTGAAGTATCCAAGGAGATTGTCTAGAGAGAGAGAGAGAATAGCATAAAATGAAAATAATGACCTAATGTTTTTAACTCTTATCATTTCCCTGCCAACTATGGTATTAGTATGCCTTTTTCTAATCAGTGAGTCAAGCTGTGTCTGAACAAGAGAGGCTTTTGTCATGTAACCAATGAACAACGCTTTAGTCATGAGCCTTGTGAGCTTATCTTTATCTTTATCTCAAGAGTTTTGGACTTTGAAAATAATGAAAATAGCATATCCCCACCTAACTTAGTACAAAAGGTATTTTGTCATTTAAACAAAGGGAATCTATCAAAGTTCAAGTATTTGTTTCAACACTTAAAACCAATATCTTTTGTAACAACCTTGTCGTTTGTCGGCAATTGAGTTACAAAGAAATTAACTGATTCCGGCTTGGCATTAAAAAAAGAACTATCACATAATCAACTAAAACAAAACAATAGTTGGTATTTAGCATTAAAGGTGGTAAAATGCTATTCATGGCCTGCCTACAGCAAAATATTACTACTTATGTTAATGACATCAAAAGCCAAATCACTTGGTAAAGTTACAGCACCAGATGAAACTATATATGCGAAGAAGCAGTATTACATGCACTAAATAGCAAATGACATACCGAGATTGGCATAAAATACCTACATAATCTACAAAAAGAAAAAACAAATTGCATTTAAAGACAACATGAATCATGTTTATACATGTACAGGGAAGGAAAAGTAGTGTGATTGCCTGAGCTAGCTCTGGATGTAAGGAATTAGCTGAAGAAAATGTGCCAATTCACCTTAACTTGAGTTTGCAAAGCTATGGCTCTTCAGATTCTTGTTTTCTCCATCTTGATCTATTAGTATGGGCGCCACTTTCATATCCACTACTGTCACCTGATTCATTTACAGGTTTATCTGTCAATCTATCCTTCACGCCATCTCGTAGTGACCGCATGTTTTCCCTTCCAGCTCTGCGGTCCTGAATTTTAAAAGCAGAAAGAAAAAACAGATGAAACAGAATAATCTGGTAATCAATATACCATGTAGCCGAATAACACCGACACGTTTTGGAAAGATGTATATGTTCAAGAAATGTGATTTTGCAAAAGCATTATCTAGAAAAGGTTGGACCAAAATATCATCCAATAAATTCTAGAGGTTCATGGGGACTTTATTCTTCCATTTCCCAATTGAACTCGAGCATTACTAGAAGTGGCAAAGCTCGTCTTGGTTTTCTCATCAATAAGGAAACTAATGAATAACAGAGTATGCATGAAATGGTTACATTTTGCTAACCTAAGCGATTTTAAAATATGATTTGTTCTATTAAATTGACAAAACTATATTGCCTTAAAAATGAAACATCTAGGAAA
The DNA here is from genome assembly GCA_005393395.2 of Gossypium australe. Classification (NCBI taxonomy): domain Eukaryota; kingdom Viridiplantae; phylum Streptophyta; class Magnoliopsida; order Malvales; family Malvaceae; genus Gossypium; species Gossypium australe. The sequence goes on from CM016626.1 coordinate 30,028,809, forward strand.
AATGCAAGTAAGCAAAAATTGCATGACAAATCTATGATAATCTAGTTTGTCTAGGAAATGCATGTGCTCCTTCACCAGATTTTTAACAATCACAAGCACAGAGATATACATGGTTAAAACTCAACAATGGTAAGTGTAAAATAAAAATACGAATGCAAATCATGATGTTACTATCATTAGGTACAAGCATCAAAGATCAATGTCGACTTACATCTCTAAACGGGAAGTCATCAGCCTCGAGCATATGAATCACATGCCCCATCTTAGGCCTTTTCTGAGCATTTGGGTCCACACATCGTAAAGCGACTAAAAGGGCTCGCTTCAGTGCTCTAGAAGAAGGTTTTTCCGGTAACCTTGGATCCAAAACACCCTCTGCATTCCGATTGGTAACCATTGCTTTAAGCCACTCGACCAGATTCACCTAATACGTTAAAACCACTTACATACATTGAAAACAGAAAAGACCAAGAAAAGCCATCTAAAAGTTATCATAGGAGCACATTATCAACTCACTAAATCAATATCTACGAACCTCTCCTTGAGGCCGGCTATAATCTACTGGATTTCTTCCAGAAATTAATTCCATGAGAAGAATGCCAAAGCTGTACACATCACTTCTCTCATTTAACATGCCAGTGCTAGCATATTCAGGAGCCACATATCTACAAAACAGAGCCAGTACAAATGGATCAGCCATGACCAAATCACAACATTAGATGAACAATTTTCATAAAAGAGAAAGTTTGACTCACCCAAATGTTCCCATCACGCGAGTTGTCACATAGGTCCTTTCCGAACCCAAAAGCTTTGCTAGGCCAAAGTCAGATACTTTTGGATTCCACTGCTTGTCAAGCAAAATATTGCTCGACTTGATATCGCGATGAACAACTTTGGGCTCAAGTCCCTCGTGCAGATATGTCAACCTAAATCAAGTTTCAAATTTGGCAGACAACAACATTGTCAGCAAACATGGAGGAAAAAACCAAGGACAATTCAAGCTGTGTTAACATTATCAGTAAACCAAAAGTTTACCCTTTTGCAGTTCCAAGCACTATATTCATACGGATCTCCCATGTAAGAGGACTGCAAGGCCCAACATCTCCATGAAGCCATTGTTCTAAATTCCCGTTGTCAACGTACTCATAAACAAGCATCCTATAGCCACCAGTTCAGTACGTTAGCTATCCTTGCATGATACTGAGATTTTGCAATTCAAAAAAAGTAGAAAGCACTAACATAAAATCCAAACTTTAAATGCAGCAAATTAACACAAAGTGTACCTATGAGCTCCTTCCGCACAATAACCAAGTAACCTCACCAAATTCTTATGTCGTACGCGTCCAATTGCTTCCACTTCAACCTTAAACTCCTTTTCAGCTTGGCCCCTAAAGAGAAGTACAAGAAAGAACACAACAGAAACTCAATTTCCCCAACAAAACACTCCATGCAGTGAACCTTCCTATCAATTCTGAGAAAGGTACACTAATCCAAGAAATGCATAAGGGGAAAAAAGAGAGAAAAACTCCCAAATAACCTGCAATTTGTCAAAGAAAAAGATAGCCTTTTTTTTTTTACCTATTATTTAGTAGATTCTTCACGGCAACTTTTGTATTATCTTCCAAGACGCCACGGTAAACAATTCCATAGCCGCCTTCACCAATCACATTCTCAGCAGCAAATTCATCAGTAGCCTCCTCAAGCTCTCTCAAAGTATACCAATGTCCCCACCCCAAGTGGGAAACTTCCGGAACCGCCATAATCGCCGTCCCCTGATCACCAGAACGGGACTCACCCGATCCATGACCCGACCCGGCTCCACGTTCCGGATATGCAATCCGATGATCCTTTCCTATCTCAATGTGGATTCTGTTGCGGCCAGAGATAGCGCTGCTGTCTTCTTCTGAATGAAGCACCAATACATGGTCGGATTCTGGAAGTGGGTCAGGGTTTGAAGCTTGGTGAAGCTTGGCGTCAGGATTAGAATGACGAGATGGGTCGACCCGGATTTCCTGAATCTCTTTGGAAACACTGGGGATAGTAGAGTTATGAATAGGCTTAAAGCTGCCGTTGTGGCTGCTACCGGTGGCTTTGTTCTGGCGTTTAGAAGTGAACCAAAGGGAGATAAGGAAGAGAACAATGACGATAGCTGCTCCAACGCAGATTCCAAGAACAACCCACAAACGCAAACCGAAAATTGAGGTGCGCTTCGAGAGCTGATCGTTTAAGAAGGAATAATCAGACATGATTGCTCCTCCTCCTCCTCACTAGTTACTCGGGTTTCGTTTCTTTAGCATCTAAAACACGGTCAAAATTGCAAAAGTAATCTCTCTGTTCCTTCCTTTTTGTGAGGTGGAGTGGAACAACTGCTGAAGGGAATGAGGCTAAATAATTGTAAACGAACAGTGAGAGAGTCAAAGAAAGAGAGAGATTTTAGAAGAGAGTTACTAAGAGAAAAACGAGAGCAGCAGCTGGCATGATGCGACTTCTAGAATTTTAATATGGGAAATTTTGGCAAAACCCCTCCACTCAATTTAATGCTCTCTAACCTTAATCTTAGTATAGTGGAAAATCAATTATAGTCAAGCATATATTCATGCCATGTTATTATACTCTACTGGCTCATCATTTAGATTTTTTACTTTGAATATTACTAGAAAAATCTTTAGGATACCTTTTCATTTTTTTTAAAATTCAACTTGTAAAAAATTATTTCTTTATTTTTAAATCATTAACTTATATAATTACATTTTTTATCTATATATAATATAAGAGAAAAAAATTAAATAGAATTAAAATTTTATCATATGTTCATTTATTATATATTGTATTTTAATTAACAGATTTAGAAAATGATTGGATTCACATAAAAGTGGTTGAGAATGGGAACTATTTTGTCTAATTAATATAATAGTATCTTCATTTTTTTATTTTTTTTTTTGGTGATAAAGTATCTTCAAATTTTAAATTAATAAAAATTTGATTGTTTGTGGGGCAGAAAGTATAAAAGGAAGGTGAACCTCTTTTGACTTTGGTTTCTGCCTTCTGGGTGTGCTCTTCTCCTTTAATTATGTTTTCTTTTAATTAAATAAGCTTGTACTTGTCTTGTCTTCTCAGGTTTCCTATTTTTGGATTATTATATGTTTTTCACTGCTACTATTTTCTTATTATTTTACACCAAATTTTATTCCTACTTTTTTTTAATCCTACTGTTCTCACGAGAGTAAATAGTTGTTCTAAAAAATAGTATCTTTTATATATTGATTTTTTTTATAAAAATAGTATAATTATTTACACGAAACTTTAGTTGTGGTTCAAACTTACACATTAGACTTTAATTTTAATATATTTATACACATTTAAAGAAATAAATAAATTTATTTATTTTCATATTAGATTAATATAATTGTTTGTGTGTGCAATATATAAATGTAAAATTGGGCTATGTCAATAATGTTGCTAGTGGTCTGTAAAAATTGAAAACAACTAAAGTTCCGTGTATATAATTGCACAAAATTAAAGGGCACATGTAATTTTGATATTTATCTCAAAATTTTATATAAGATAGATATTTTTTTTTATCTTTACTATGAAATAATAATTAATTATTCAACTAACTTTTAGGTCAAATCTTGTTATTGGTCTTTATACTATGCATAAGTTACAAATTTATTCATTGTACTGTAATCTGGTAAATTTTTGTTTTTATACTTTTTAAATTTTAAATTTTCAATCATGACCCAAACGATAGTAGTTAAATTTGTTAGGTTAAATTTTGCTATTAGTCCCTCTAATATATATAACATGTGTATTTAGTTCTTGTACTCTAATTTAATAACTTTTTAATCTATGTATTTTTTAAAACTTAAAAAATCAATAGGAATCAAAACAGAATTAATTAAATCAATTAATTATAGAAATACTAAGCCGAACATGACATTACAGGTGATAATATATTTGTCGCGTAAAATTTAAAAAATAACACAATTTAATTGCTACAATTTTAGGTCAGATATGGAATTTTAAAATCTAAAGAAAGAAAAGCTAAATACATAGCTTACATAAATTAGAGGGAGCAATAGCAAAACTTAACCATCTTGTTATTATGTCTTATTTTGGCAATCGTCATACGTGGCATGGCAATAGGGTTAACCACTTGGGCTAACTTTTGGGTCCACTGCCTTAGATGGGTCGTTTATGCACACACGTGGAATGGTGGCTGCCCTCCATCTATCCATTTGTCAAGTTTTCAATTCACGAAATATTTCAGGAAATTACAAAAACGTACAAGTTTATTTAACAAGACAAAACAAAAACAACAGTTACATTCATATCTCCCCAAATTGATATATTAAAAAAAACTGTAAATGACACGTTTAACTTAAAATTACCACCATCTCATCTGACAAAGAACATAAGACAAAACAAAGCTTTAGAAGCAAATGCAAAACATTGCTCGGCAGAGTTACGTGTCGCATCAGTGCATGAATTGTCAGTATTACATTTGTAATACGAATCAAAAAGGCGCAAGGCGATCCTTGGCGTTTCCCTTTTTTAAGACATTGAATGTTGGAGCGATTCGTCACATGGGGAGAGCAGTCACAATTTTGGCTTTGACTCACATGTATACAACCCCTTTGCCTTTTCGATATGCAATACTAACAACGCCATCTAATTAAAGGTGCAAACCTAAGGGTTAGCAACAAGGATCCGTCAGGTTGCCCACTTGACAACGAAAATTCTCCGACGATGTTCACGTCGGCTCCCTAATGATTAAAACAATGATTTGGGGTCATCCTCAAATGTCACTGATAGCGTTCATCTCATGATTCCAAGGCATATATACTGTTAGGTATGACAATCAATGGTAAGCAAAGAAAATAATTTTAGCTTTGTGGGCAATTTGCTGGCATCCTTTGTTTGCATTATCCTTCACCAAGGTGAAAAAGGCAAAAGGAGAAATATAAGTGGGAATTGATCAAGAGAGTTTTCATCATGTGTCTAGACTTGGAGGCCAAGCGAAGGATATCCCAAACCAAATTAATATTGGGGAAGTAGAGTAAAATTTTATATACTCTTTTCGTCTTCAACATCATCAGAAATTTCAGGTTTGGACTTTGAATTGTTAGCTTGAAAACGATTGTCACCGAATAGCAATGGATTTGCCTCAGCTATTGGGGATCCCAGAGTAAATTCAACATAACCAACCATTGTACTGTAATGGAAAGTACTGACTGACCAAGCTTTTGTGTTGATTTTCTCGTCCATATTGTTACCATGAATTTCAATCTCTCCTGCAACAAGCTTAAATTGTGTTCTCCACCGACAGTGGCTTGGGAAATTGTTCAAAACGCTCCACTGGCCCTAATCCAAGAAAACAAAACGAACCCCACGTTGTCAGGCAAAGTAGTTTAATACGGCAGACATAATAATCCCCCTTAACTGTATAGAATCAATTACAGATTCTAGCTATTGAAGTGCACAATTTCTGCACCGACTACTTATTTCGAATTTCGATGGTAAGCTGTCTTCTAAAAGTCAGAGAAAAGAATAAACAACATGTTCTGTAGTTCTTTTAAGCTCACTGTGCCACGGAGGCATGGACCGTGATTTTCTTTCTAATTACATTGTCTTCACCGGTCATCATCATATTCAATTAATTAAACTTGTCACGTTTAGCCACCAATGGAAAATTATAGGCACAATATTTTATAAGTTTCCCTTGCATGTTTTAGACAGTGTCTGAAAGCAAGCTGGAGTTATTTGGGCTAAAATTGTTTCAGCTACATAATTTGTGTACACTAGTATCATTAGCTACATAATTTGCTTCATGTACTTTTTTATTTTATTTTATTTTTCTTTCAATAAAACAAATCCGCAGATCATAAAATGGAAAATTGTGCATTCAAGACCATGAGTCCGGTTTTTATGCTACTTGAAGGTTTTTTTTTTTTTAATGCCATCTTAATAACTATGTGAATGAACCAGATAAAGCTTTAATTTCAACTAAAAATCAACATAATCAGAGAAAATATTAAGAATGGAATATGTTCTATCTATTCACTAATCCAGATTATGCAATACATATAAAAAAGTATTAAGGCATATATACCAGATAGCGGACATTTGTAATCAGGAGAGCAATCAATATATGAGTAAGAGGAAATCTATGAACAGACGTAGGAAAGAAAAATTAATGCAACTACTGAATAATCATCTGCTACAAAATCTATGAACACAGTAAATACATCCATGCATATTCTGCCAGCATATGGTCAAGGACGAGGGTAGAATCCCATTTGCTCTTAATGACTCTTTATAATCATCTGCTACGTATATTATCACGAAAACATTCTAAATGCCCCCAAATGGGCTAGTATTCAAGTTTTTATGGGAAATTGAAAAGGAATTTCATCAGAAATAATGGCAAAGGGCATTCCACGTATTCAGCATGCATATACCAATGAAGACTACAGTTGGCGAAATGTCGCCGTAGGTGAAGCTGTGACTGGTGAAATTGTGGTTGAAGATCAGGTACCGATAACAATTTATGTATTTAAAATTTTATCTTTTAAGTGTTTTTGTAATTATCAAACTCTGATCAAAGAAAAAAACTACATTTGTAAATATATTCAATTATTTAATTCAATGGTAAATATATTAAATTATGTTAAAAAAAATTATATAAAAAATATATTTATAAAAGATTTATTTAACAATTGAATCATAAGTGGAGTGATATAAAAGTGTGAGTATTCACTAATTCCGTGTTCAATCTAAACTTTTTGATTTATTTTAAGTTGTGAATCTTAGTTGTTTTATTTAAAGATTTTATAACAACGTATTAAAAGATAAAAGCACTATTGTAATCATTTATAGGTATAAAGATAAATTTATCCCTTAACATTCGATTTTTTAGGTTATTTTGGCCCTCAACCTTTAAAATTTAATCATTTAGCTTACTTTTTAGGGAAAAATTGACTGAACTGTTAAAATTTTAATGGCATTGATGTGTTTTGAAACTTTACAGTTTGGTCCTATTTCATGCTCGGGTCAACAAAAGAGCTTTCGTAAGCTTGATCAAGGCTCGAAATTAATTGTGTACCATAACGTAAAAGTGTTTATGACATGATTGTATGTTTGAATGATTTATTTACGATGTATTTTGTAATAGTTGCTTCAGAAACAAATGTGACATCTTATAACTTGGACCCAGTGATCGGGTCGGGCAAAAGGTGTTACACAGTGAAATATATGTGAGTTGCCACATCAATGTCATTAAAATTTTAACAATTTAGTCAATTTTTCCATCAAAAAGCTGAGGGCTTTTTAGATTATATTTTAAAAGTTGAGGGTCAAAATGATCCAAAAATAGAATAAAGGCCAAAATTACAAAATAAGTAAAGTTATGGGCTAAATTTATATTTATGCCTAACTTATACTACACTTTTTGGAACAAAAGAACAATAAATTATATTTTCTAAAATAACAATTATTACTTGAGGGTGTTCTAAGCCCTAAATAATTACTAGAGACTTGAATCTAAGACACCATAATCCTAAAAATATCAACTTTATCATTTCAATCAAAACCTCAATCGTTTTTCACATTAATTTTTTATAAATATTATTTTATCATAACATTTTTTTTACATATGACCCTATTTAATAAAGTGTTCAAAAAAAAAATTCAATCAACTAAAAGTTAATAAGGCCTACTTATTAATTTTTCTTTTGGAACAATGAAAATTCAAACTCAAGTTAATCTTGAAGAACGTAAACACTCAATCAATAAACCACAACTTTAATTCATACTCAGTATTTTATTTTAAGTAATATGCCAAATAAATTTTATTAATTAAATTCAACACTAAACTTTTCAATACTTTTTTTAATATTTAATATTTTAATTTATTAAATATAACTTATATCGAAATAATCTAATATTTATTATTCTTCCCCGTTGCTCAAAATATTAAAAGAAGAGTAATAGGAAAAGTCATCATTTAGAGCTGAATAGAGATTTGTTAAATAGAAATTTGGGGCCACCGGGGAAGCATTTCGCAGAAGGATATTAGATACCGAGACCTGTCAAACAACAAAGCACTAAACAAGCCATGACTCAACTTTAGCTTAGGTTTTGAATTGAATCCTTCTCTCAATCATTTATAAAATGAAAACGTGTGTTGTTTAAAAAAGCATTATTATTATTATTATTATTATTATTATTATTATTATTATTATTATGATGATGATGTTGATACATGTTATCAAGTGTCAACCAAGATAGAGGAAGAGAGGGGACGGTGCTATTTGCTAGTTAAGTGCAACTTACCAAAGCTTTTTGAACTGTAAATGCAAAAAGGCTGACAAAGAAGCAAATAAAACTTTGTTCTTTAATATATAAATGCCAATCATCAGTGCTGGGCAAAACTAACACTCCTTCGCTGCAAAGAATCTTTATATCATATAATATTAACTTTACGAGACACCCCCACACTGTCCTTCAGGGACCACTTCCACTTCAATCTGGGTTACAAGGAAATGCCCTGTTTTTCATTACTCAAACAATTAATATTTGGTTGAAGAAACTGCTACTTGTTAGCCATTTAAGGTCGTCATTCCAACTAAATGTGCCTTCATTTCAGCACCGAGAAGAAAGATTCCCACTTTAACGCCATAGAGATAGTATTATAATTATCACTTTATGCAGGGGTAAAGGGGGGGGGGAATGAGGCATCAAATCAATTCCTTAGTGTCAACCTGTTGCAACTTGTAACATAAAATAACCTGAACAAGTATAAAATGTTATCAGTTTGAATATAATTTGTAGATTCTATGGCGCTTGAAGCAGAGGAAGAGTTCGGTCTCGGTTTTATTATTGTACATGCTGTTTCTTTGGGGAATTCTGCTTTGGCTAAGACACACCTGATGAAGAGCTATTCCCACCATGATTCATCTCTAATTCAATCTGTGATCTGCCTTCCTTACAAATTTCCTTTACACGCACAAAAAACAAAGCTTCGCATTAATCCCTCAAGTTTTCTGAGTTCTGATAGATTCATCACATCTACATGTTAATGCTAAAATTACCTTGGAAGAGGTTGAGTGGGTGAAGGATCCATAGTGTGCCCCAGCAGGTGATTCAAAACCAATTGAAGCTTCCAAATTAGACATGTTAGCTACAGAAGGTGCAACAACTGGCAGATTTGAGATGGTGCATGGATTCGAAAGTTTAAAATGTGTATTCATCGAGCTTTCTTCGTTTGAAAAAAATGTGCCTGCTCCGATGTTGGGACTGAAGAATCCATGTCCCTCATCATAGCCCAAGCCGGTGGGAGGCATTTGCATTGGCTGTGGTACTCCTGGTAAGCACATTGGGTACAAACTCAATCCATTTCTCATCGATAACATCTGTAAACAGCCATGAAAACAAATCAAGTTGGCTATTCTTGATTCTAGCTCAGTTTGTAATTGCACCATAACATCTCACAAACCAAACTAAAGATTTAAAAGTAAATCCAATATTTATCATTTATTCTACACTCATGTTTAAGGGACTTCCACGCGATCATGTGAAACAAATTAAAAATCTTATGAACATCAAAAAGTAAAAATGTACATAAATAAAGCAAATCCATTTCTCTTAGGATCATGGCCATGGCCATCACCAAAAAATAAAAATGTAGGCATGAAATTAAAAGCATTGGTGCCTAACATCTCCTTTCCTCCCATTCCCAGGCTTGGTAACATAAACACCAGGTTTCTCCATTGCATGAGCAAAGTCATAGAAACCTAGAGTAATTGTATAGAGCACAGTGCCAGCTTCCTCTACGTAAATTCTGGGTAATACACATTATCAAATTCAGACAGTGACTTGACATTGTTAAATGCCAATATTGCAGGATCTTTAATAAGATCCACATAGATTTTCTTCAGTGTTCCAGGAAGCTTAAGATTATATGTGGACCAATTGGTTTAGTCTTGCCATAGCTGTAAAGCCAATTAGCAAACTTTTTCTAATGTAAAAATCTAATAGGCGGTTACAATAAATCAAGCATGTCATGTTAGCTCCAAGGACGTTTCCTTCAACCCTGGAGACTTGTTAGAGAAGCTCTTTGCTCTATGGAAAACTGTGCAGGAAGGCCCACCAACCCGCACGATGAGGTTATGGACAGCAAGGCTAAGCAAAGTAGACCATGTCAGGGCAGCCAGAGAACCCAAGAGCAGTCTTAGCATACACAATGAATCAAAAGCAACTCCTAGAGAATAAATATTGATGCTGTTGTTAAAACTCAGCTTTGTTGAGGAGATTAAGGCAAAGGCTATCACAATCATCCACCATTTAGTCATGGGGAAGGGGCAGAGGTTGGCAGCTGAACAGGTGGAATAGCAGATCTGCTCTGTAGTTAGGGTATCTTGGATGATCTTTTCACAGTCAATGCACGATTGCTTAGTTTGGAGAGAGCTTGACTTCTATTAATGGAAAGTAAACACAGAGAGGAGTCAACGAGAAAAGGAAAGATGGAATCCATCGCCATGGGGAGAGGAGAAAAACAGAACTCTCCTACTACCTGCTGAGGAGGAAAATGGAACTTGCCTATGGAAGACAAGACAGGATTGTGCGTATCTAATAAAATAAAGCAAAAGGTAAGGTTCTTTCTGCTTGAAATAATAGAATGTGTTTTTTTCTTTAATTTAAATTTTAAGACGTACATAGATTTGCTTGTTCTCTAACCATCTTCTTTTGGCTTTTTTTCCTTTCTTTCTTTAGTATTCTGGAGTTCTCTCTTCTTGAGTGGTAGATCTTGTTACTTAACCATCAAATATTGAATTACAATCATCATTTTATAGGGTGATGATTTAAGGATCTAAGGCTAAGAACATTACAAAGTTCAGGACATAAATAGATAATAGTAGACGTTAAAAATAAACTATGTAGTAGTAATACTAATATATAGAACTCCTACCAGTTCTAAAATCTAGAAAGGCATAGAAGCTCTAACACGTGATAATTAATACTAATAATTGAAAACGACATTATAAATTGTAATACACCAAAATTGGAAAACAGAAATGGTAGAAACAGAAGAGGGCACTCACCTGTACTTGAAGCTGAAGTTGTTTCAAATACTCGATCGCCTCGTCAAGCATAGAAGCTTTATCCGTCTATCACTCCAAAAACGATCCAAATCATCAATTTGAAAAAAAAAAAAAGCTTTTTTTTTTTCTTTGGTTGTCGAAGTTTACAAGTACCTTGTTAGAGTTCGGGATTAGATTCTGTAAAGCTTTCATTTTCTCATTAATCCGACTCCTCCTCCTCTGCCAAACAAAAACAATCAAATATCTTATAGATTTTCAATTTCTTTTCAAAAGTAAAATGGTTAAGAAAGTCAAACCTTTTCCGACAAATTATGGACTTCGGCTGCTCTGCTGCGCTTCGATGAACTCCGTGGCCGTTCTTGATTTGATGGCACCTCCGATGCGTCCGGAACCTTCTAGATTAAAATAGTAATCTTAATCTAAAGCTTCACAATTGGAGAAAAAAATCTAAATCTTTCACAGGAGGAGATCTTTGAAACATTAAGAATATTATTTCAAATTGTTTTACCTCGCTGTCATAACTGAAATCGCAGGCAGAAGATAACGCATTGTCAGCGCTATCTTTAACGTTGGCTCCAAAATACGTTTCAGGATCAGAGATATTGACTCGAGGCTCTGATTCGATTCGAACAGCCAATCCGCCGAGCCGGTACCGATCCATAACCGGAATTCCCATCCCCGCGCCGGAGTTAGCAGCCAGCGTTGAAATTCCCGGCACTTGAGACGGAAAAGAGTGAATGTTCTTGCCCTTGAATTGCATGCACGAAGATGATGAAGATGACGAAGAAGAGGAATTGTGAAGGAGCTGGTTAAGGATAGTGGAGATTTCTTCAGTTTCCGGATTCGAATAAGGAGCGCCACCGTACAGATCCGCCATGAAAACGAGTCAGAGAAGAAATTAAATAGAATCTAAACGCAAGAATAAGAAAGAGGAAACGTTTTCTGATCCACTTGCTCTTCCCTTTCCTTTTTCTTCTTTTTTTTTTTTTTTGTTTGTTTTATCTTTTTCTGTGCTGATTTCGTTTGGATCTTTTCGTTATTGTTTTTTCTTTTTACCCAAAAAGAAAAAGGAAAATAATATATGAAAATTCTGAAGATGATGATTACTGAAATAACAGAGTCTGGAGCTTTAGCTTTTATTCCCAAAGTTGCATAATCAAAATTCGGATTAATCTCCCGCCCTAATTAAAACGGACCGTCCAATATTTTTATTATTTTCTTTTAGGGTCCTCCTTTTTATATTTATTTTGAGTTCACCACAAACATTTCACAAATTTCAATTTTGTCCCCCCTTTGCAACTGCTCATATTGGAATTTTTAGTTGTTTTTATCCCATTTTTTAATCCAAATTCATGGGTTTCTATCTACAGCAAATAATCTAAGTTGATTCTCTGTGTTTGTCAAGATTTGATCATTTAGATTCCTAAATTCCACGAATCTAAAGACAACAAGAGCAATTGTGATATTCTATTTACAGGAAAAAGAATCACGTGACATAAGTTGATTATTTTTAGTACTTTGCGAGAGCTAATCATTTCCACTCTCAAATTCCACAAAAAAAATGCACATTGAGACAAACATCTAACAAGTTTCTTAATACAATAAATGCTTTTTTAATGTTCAATGATGAACAAAACACAGAGCAAGTATATGAAAGTTAATCTTTGGATTATTATTCTATGTATTGATATTGTAATAAAAAGAATCTGGTTATGATGTTAATATGTTTTTTTATTTTATTTTTTAATGTTTGAGTTTGTAATCATTTTCAAAGTTAAATGTGCATTCCACATCTTAGCTTAGTATTAACATGTGTCTTTTACTATGTTAAAAAACTAAAAATATTATGAGTTTTTAATTCTACCTTCAAGTGCATAAAATAATTAGCCTTAGATTATTAAAAAATAAACACAAATTAAAATAAAGGTAATTCTTTAATTCATCGTTTTTGAATTTTTTTAGATTCTACAAGTATGTTCAGAGTATGATAAGTGTCACATTTACAAGCGGATTTAGGGGGTTGGCGGGTGCCCCAACCCCTTAAAAAAGAAAATTACTCTTTGGTCCCCTTAAAAATAATAAATTTTTAATTTAATCTTTTAAAAATTATAAAGATATAGACAATTTAATTTCGGCCTCCTAAAACTTTTTCCTGACTTCGCTCCTGGTCACATTTATTTATATTTATATACATTTTTTACTATACTCTATGACACATTTGTCAAACTTTCAACTCACTTGTGGAGTTTAATAATATATTATTTATAAATGAGACAAATCTCAAAACTGTGTATAAACTTGATTCAATGTGCAATGTAATACATGAACTTTGATTTGGTGCAATTATACACATACATTTTGTGTTGTGATTCAAATAAATATATGAAATTTTGATTGTGATTTGATTATATACAATTAAAGAAATAAATACATAATTTTTTATATTAGGTAAATATAATTATTTGTATATGCCATATAATTGCTTTAGTGATTTGTGAAAATTGAATCAATAAATTCAAATCAAATTTCATATATAAAATTAGACAAAATCATAATTCATGTATAGTATTACATATTTAATCAAATTTCATATATAGTTTTGAGTTTTATCCCTTTATAAATAATAATAATTTAATGTATTAATGCTCGAGGGTTGGAAATGATATTAAGGAACATTCAAGGGGCGTCGGTGTAATTAATGTAATCCGCCTTTAATACTTTAAAAACAAGGTAGGAGGAAGAAGAAGACGGAAGAAAGAAAGAAATGGAAAAAAAAGTCAAAGGGACAGTTTCAGCCTTCACTGTCTTATCCAACCAAAACGTCAGCTCGGCCTGAAAACAGCATTAATTAAAAAAGGACTTACCCAATCCTGCAATTCCCGAGGCTCATTATTTTAGGTTGCGTGTTAGAAACAAGATGATCTGTCACAAATCAAACCATGGGATTACAGATAGATTACTCCCCCTTTCTTTCATTACCATCACCTAAAAGCTACAATTTGCAGAGTTTGGTGGTTGCTCTGGCAAAAGATTCTTTCACTCCTACCATGCCTATGCCTTTCAAAGTTTAACATAATCTTTGTGAGATAATAATAATGATAATGGGGGATTGGGACACATTTTGCCAATTATCTAGCAGGTTGAGTTTTAAACGATTTGTTAAGGTCGGCACTGAAATGATGGTAAACTAACAACTCAAACATGGGGGTATGGGTTTTGCTTCTTTGCGAGCTTATGTTAATTATGGAGGTTGCTTTCAAGCCTTCTTTATTGTCAAAGCATTAGTCTTTTTAAGCTGATGACGGTTGGTGTCAAAATCATCTCTGACGAGTGACCAAGCATTCCCCCTATCTCAATTTCAAGGAATTATTGAAGCAGACACAACAAAAACTTCAATATAATGAGGCTAATGATTTTAGACATTTCAAAGCTCCATCATTGAGGGCTCTTTAAATAATTTAGAAACTTTGACATAATTTATATTCCATTCAACCACAAAAGAGAAATTGACAGAAATATGGTTCCCAACATCACCACCACCTATCCCCCACCCAAAAATTGAACGGAACCAAAAAGAGAGCATAAAAATATAAAGATCATCAATAATCTATGTCGCCAATGGGCTGAAGATTCCATACATAAAAACTAATAGTGCAAGTGCAATGATAGCATGAAAAAAACATAGAAATTAGCTTTTCTGTTCCCAGTGCTTCAAGCATTTGTGTTATCCACTCCACCCAGAAGATTTGCTTTGTTTGACATAATTGGAAGTAAAAATGGCTCAGGCAATTGAATTAGAATTGCCATGGATTATCTCGGTGTGAACACTCTTAAAAGGCTGCTTATGGCAAACATTTGAAGGCATCAAGTTTTAATGAGTACAAGCTTGGATGCCGCTTTTTCTTCGTCTTCTCATTTAGTCAGACCAGTTGTTTTACAAATGGGGCACAAGTTTTTGCGCAACAACCATTGTTTAATGCAATCGGCATGGAAGTTGTGGCCACATTCCAGTGTCCCAAGATTTTCTCCATCATTATATTCTTCCTGCAAGTTCGTAAACGAATGCTTATTTTCATAGAATCAGTAAGGAAACCGCAAAAGAGAAAAAATTAATTACCTGACAAATACAACACGGTTCTGCCTCTGACTGAGCTCCTGGTGTACTAGAGTACTTTTGTCGTTTCAGACGGTTTAATATGGCTTCCTCACTCAACCCTGTGCTTACATTACCAATTCGCTCTTCCAGAGCCAATAACTCCTATTACCCACACAAAAGTTCTACTATGAGAATGTTCACTCAGAAATGATACTAGATGTCATAGATGCCAAGAATATAAAGATTATACCTCGTACGACATGTTATCAACATCGAGCCGCATATCCCTATGCCGGTCATGAATATCAGTTACCCCAAGAAATACTGATTGGTCAAGGATCATAACATCCTGCCATAAAAACAGTATTAGAAAGAAAATGTCACTTGTTAGGTCATAAGTAAATTCTCATCCATAAACAACATTTGTGTATGACTACATTGACAAATAAACAATAAAAGATAAGGCAAATCTTCATGCTTCCATGATTCAATTGATGAAGGACTGCTCCGAATTATACCATAAATATCAGAAACATTACCTCAAAACGCAAGTTCTCACCCCTACGCATGAGATCCAAGACATTGCGTATCTGCCCCATAAACAGAATGTCAGATCCAGTTAAGCAGTTCTTTGGTAGAACATTTAAATTGGCAAAGTAGGTTGTGCACGGGTAAAACAAATACTTTACAAGGTAAATGGCATTTGCCCTTGTTCAGTAAAAATAAAGACTAAAGTGCAACAAATGAATGAGTGATTCATAGTATAGGTGCAAGCATTTTGGATAACAAGGCCCTACAGCATTTCTTTCAAACAAAAGCAACTAGGAAAAGAACAGCATATACATGTTCTTATCCACAATCAGCATGCATTATAATGCGGAAGTTAAAACTGGCAGCAAATCAAGTACTCATAATGCCAAGGGAATCACCTCTATTACCTTATGTTTAAAATTTAAGGAAATGATAAAAGTATCACAACAAGTAAAGATGCAGTTCTAGGGCAAACCTCGGATGCAAGAAGCCTGCTTCTTCCTTCAGTTGCAGCAGCCAAGGTCCGCAATGAATGGGGAATTCCTTGGAAGCCAGCATCTTGTCTCTCCAACCATGAGACTGACCTAGGGTATTGACGATGGTGGCCCTGATTAGGTACACCGGAGGAAAGCAGCATCTCTTCCGGGGAAGTAGGAAGTCCTGAAGAAAGTGGAGAATGATTGACATGGCCACCAGATTCAGCAACAGCGGAAGACATCAACGATCGACGAACAAGTTCTGACAATCTCCGCGGGTATTGCGGCGAAGGGTTGGGATGAGGAACCCATGTGGAAGCAGATGATGCATTGGCACCAGAACTTGAACCACCTCGATAAGTAGAAGCAACATTTCCAGGAACACTTGCATTTCCAGTGCCTAAACCTCGATTTACTGGATTCCTAACCATAGGTCTCAATTCAGGTGCAGGAACAAACATAGGATGATCTAATAGGTTTCTAGCAATGCTTCTTGATTGAGGCCCCTGACATGGTACAAAATCTCTAACCACAGATAAATTGGAACTTGAACTGCCGGCTCTTGAACCAGAACCTCCATTCCACCTAAATGGTTGCATATTTCTCGGCAAAGTTGGAACATGATTTACAACATTTAAGTTCTGTGAGCTTGCATTATCTGCCACCGGTGCTGACCTTAACTCAAGAGAATGATCGGTTGGAATAAGTCTTGATGACTGCTGAGAGGACAAAACAACAGACTGCCTGGCTGTATCACCTGTAGGAAAAATTGGTGGAGTAATAGGCTCTTGCATACTTGAAGGATTAATTCTACGGCGGAAATTCCTGTGAGCGCCCTCTGCAGGTGGTAAAACAATTGGTTCATGAATGCTGCTAGAAGCTGATCCTCTTACATCCAATCCAAGTCTAGGGTGCACCTGTCCCGAGGGAGCAGATATATTCACACTGCTTCCGGCGCTATAGCTAACAGGAAGTCCATGGCACCCACTATTTTCACCTCGATGAAAGTAGCTAGAACTTCCACTTGATGAGGACTGCCCAACATTTCCTTCAAGAGTTTTTCTTTTGCAGGATGCACGACGGCCCTCATAAGGGCAAACAGGTCTTCTGTCATTATCACCCATGACATACCCACCACTTCCAGATGAAAGTAGAAAAGCTTCGGGACCAGTAAAAGCTGAAATCCGCTCATTTTCAGATTCACTAGGCTTATACAGATTAGACTGTTCTGTATCTTGACAGTTATTATCATCATCCATTAAGCTTGCATTCAAGTTGATATCCTGGGGAACTGTATTAGAATTGGAACTTTGGCCGAATAGAGTGCTCTGTTCATACTGCCGCTCTTCTAACCTAGGACCAGAACTTGAAGAAGCACTCATGGAAGATGACCACCCATGGTTCATTTTCCGCTCATTATGGCTTACGACACTCTGTGTGCCACTAGAGCTAGGCTCTCCCAAGCTGCACCGACCCAGCTCGTGATCCTCTCGAGCACTAGAGTTCCCATGTCCAACATTCGCATCATTAGCCGACAGCAAACAATCCGACAATCTGCTTTCAATGGGATTTCGGATATTATTCCAGCATACTTGCTGGTCTATAGCAGCATTACTTGATGAAGACCCATGATCAAATAAGGTTTCAGGCAAGGAACCAACAGTACCCCTTTGGCCTTGCATTACAACTTGTATGAACTTCCAAACAAATTATTGTGCAGTCCTGAACAATATTCCAATAGAAAATAAGCCACCATAAAATCACAACAAAGTAAGAGAGCAGGCATTACACATGCTTCTAGGAAGTCAAATGAACTACAGGTGAAGTGGCAAAGAACTTGTGCTCAATTCTAGTTGACAACCATCCTGAATTTGATCCATGGACAACCACTAACCCCTTCCCTTTATATAAAAAATGCTTCTAGAAAATGTACTTGTGTAGAAAAATGCAGAACAAAATTTCATAAATATGCTTCCATCTATTTCCAGATTACTATAGCAAGAGAGTAAGTCAAGTCCGAGTTATGTTGCTTAGTAGAAATAATAGAATGCAATGAGGCTACAGAAGCAGGAACCAGAAATTACAAGCAAATGCAGTAATCAGGAGGAACAACAAGCAGTAAGTAATTAAGCCAAGTGGCCTCTCAACCTGCAACCACTGATATAGGGTTTAGACAATGCAAATAAATCAACATAGAGATATAGATTGGTTCAGTGCAGAATAGCATCAACAAAGACCACCAAATGTGAAGATATCCCAAATTTAATCCATATAGGGTATTTAGACATTTATATACATCACAAAAGTTTGAAACCCCCATCCTAAACTAGGTCAACAAAACATAGAACCATAAAAAGGGCACAGAGGAACTAAATCTGAACAATGAAACATTAGGGAGGAACCAAAGCAGCAGCAATAAGACAGCAGTTATTTCTCTCTATAAACAAGAACCATAGAGAAGAAAAGCAAAAAAAAAAAAAAAAAAAAAAAAAACAGAACAGAACCCTAAACTGAACGCATAAACAAGACAGAGGCATTCCAGTTGTAGTTAATTCTCTCCTATATTTTTCCCTGAGCAGTCAGCAACCCCCCTATTACCCCAACCCCAAAGCCACCATACAACAGAAATAAAGCAAAGAAGAATGAAAAAACAACTAAATCAAACACAACCGCAAGGGTCAAACATGGTAACCATAAGCGCCATCTCTCTACATATCAGCTATTACGAGAGACGGTCTCAATAACAAAAGAAATCCAGTAAAAACATAGCAAAAGCTACAGACCGTAGACAGGAAAAATCTCCAAAAGGAATATGCAGATTTCGAAAACAAAACCAAAAATAAAATCAAAATAAAAACTTTGAACAAAAAAAATAAAGGAACCCTTTTTAAGCCAAAACCAAAAAATTAAAAGAGGGGGGGGGCGGAACCCAGTGAGAATATCATCCACATCTCATCTGACCATCAACCGATCAAGCAGAAATAAACATGAAAATACAACCAAAGAGCTCACCTAAAGGGTAAAAATCAGAGACCTTGATCGATCTAAGAGAATCTAAACAAGAAAACACAGGATGAGAGGGGTGGGGAAAAAAAAGGATATAAAAGCTGTCTTAAAGCTATTCTCCTCTCCCTTCTCAAGAAAGGAAAGACAAAGAAGAAAAAAAAAACCAACTTGAGCAATGGGAGGAAGAGAGAGAGAGCCTTGAAAGATAAAATCAAATATACTCAATACAAGAAACAAAGAGATAGATTACCTGTAATTTACCAAATAACCCTGCAGAAAGAGAAAGATAAAGATAAAAAAGAGAAGAGAGTAATGGTCATAAGAGCAGTTTCCAAACAAAGAATTGAATAACAAAAAAGAAAAAGAAGAGAGAAGAAAAAAAAACAAATGCTTAAACAAACAACAATAACTATGCAAAGCTGTCCGCTTACCAAATAGCTTTCATGTCTCCATCTTTTGATCTCTCTCTTTTCCTAGTGAAGATTTTTTCCTCTCTTCCTTATTCTCTCTATATCATAAAAATAAATTAATTAATTAATTAATAACAACCCTTTTCCCTTCACACTCTCTCTATCTCTAAAACTTAAATGTACAATAATGAAATTAAATATTGAATATAATTAAAACCCGTCTCCCATCCCAATGCGGTCCGTAGGTAAAAGCCCCACAAACACTAAACCCTCTCTGTTTGTTTTGTTACCATCTCGTTCACGCCAAGTACCTGCCTGCCTTCCCCTCTCTTTAGGCCTCAACTCTTTCAACTCTTTTAACTCGTCCACATGCATCCCTCTTTCTCTCCCTTTCCTTTTATGAGGAGCACCCTTGGCCATCTTGCTTTTTTACCAATGAACCCAATTAATTCCCAATTTAAAATAAAGACTCATCTTTTTTCCAAATACATGAACGTGACATGTAAAATTGTTACCGTGTTAAATTCAAACGTGGCTTTGATATATAGTATATTTATATAGAATCGACCCCACTTGAATAGCTTGATTTTTTTACCCTTTTTTTCCTTATGCACCTAAAAGTTTTGATTGCTTTTAGAATTTTAACCATTAGTGGAATTTGTTTCTTTTTTTTTCCATAAGATGTTTCGTCAAAAAAAAATCTTCTTGTTGGTGAGATTTGGGAAGTCATATCCACTTACAAAGAACAATAAAAATTATGCACTATCTTATGATATGGGTAATAACTTAAATTCTCTGTAGTTTTAGGTGGAATATGTCAAACGAAGAAATGCAGTGAATGCACAGCAAATATCATTGCTTAGCTTAAAAGAGGTGTGAATACAATGACCCTAAAAGTTCCTTAGTCTCCCCCCCCAACCCAATGAGTATTTATGCAGGTTCTTTGCTCCCCCCCCCCCTTCTTTCAAACTTGTTTTTGATATTTAGCCCCTTGGCGTCCATATCTCAATCATGAAGGGGCTCTTTCCTTTTAGCTTCTGCTGCTTTCCTACCTTTTTTTTTTTTTTAATTTGATTTTTCTTCTTTCAAACCATTCAAAGGTGGTCGCTTTGCTCTACCTCGTTTTTTTTATCCTAAGAAATGTGTCCATCTGGACATATGGGTACAGCATATACAACCACATCATGCAATGTCATTTATTGAAAATTTTTATTAACATGATAAGAATTGATTATTCTCCATTTTCCAAAGGGAATATTATAAACGTGGCATTTGCTTTAGAGAGAGAGGGAACTACCATCTACATATGATGCCAACGCTCCATATATTTAGAACTAATCATGGACCATTAGTTTGGACATTAGGCACTAAATCCAAAAAGGAAACATAAATTAAAACAGGAGGAGAGAAAGGAGATTTGACTTTTATTAAAAGAGTACATACATGGTTGCAAGTTGGGATTGGAACTAGACTTCTAATTCATCTATTTTCAGCCTTCTGTGTTTTATATATCTTCCGTTTATATCACAGATTTGCACACATTCAGAATTTATATTATATTGAGACCGACATTTATGCATTTTATAATGCTCCTGGTATTTTTAACTCATACATAATATAATTATAATTCTTATTATTTAAATTTATCAAGTATAATGATGGCCTGGTAATAAATTTTTAAAGGAAAGACCAGCCAGTTAAAAGGACGGGTGTAGTTGTTCGCAATTATGTGATTTAAACCCCAGAGAATATCTTCAAGACCTGTTTCAGAATGGTGGGTGGTGGGAGCGACTGACCCATCAATCAATTAATTGAAAATGAGTAGAGCATTTGAATTATTACGACTCAGGGTTTTTCTTTTCCCCCTGGGGGAGAGGGGGGGAATACTACACAAAGGACCAAGTGACCCATCGTAGCAGCATGCATTAGCATATGAGAGAGGTGGTGGATGTCATGAATGCAGTGATAAATATAATGTTAATGCACATGACAGATTGGAAAATGGAGGTGCCTGCCAAGAAATTTAAATCCGAATGGGACGAATGCAATGTATTTGGTTACCACATAATAGACTGTAGGAACCGGGAAGGAATGACAGCTATTCATTTCTACCGCTGCAGATTCAGACTAATTCAACCAATGACCACATGGCAGTGGCTGCATCTTCTCAAAGCTCTCAAGCAGCAAATATAAGTACAGCGAACCTACAATTTAAAAAAGTTTCATCCTAATTTATTTAGATTCAATCGTCTAATTTATCTACCACAGCAAGGGCGTTTCAAAGTGGATTACAGACGGTCTTAAAAAAGGAATGGTTTTCCCAAGGGTGGCCACATGGATGTTTCAAGGAAATCAGCATTATTATACAGTTGTGAGCAGTTCTGGAATGAGAAAGCTCAGAAACGATATAGAACAGACTAGAAGAAGAAAGACATGCCCAAATAAAGGCATTTGAGAAGTGAGTGAGCAAAACGTCTCGACCCACCATCACCAGAGAAATAAGAGAACATGGAATCCAGGTGAAGCAACCAATGTTGAAAATTATCAGACCCGTCCAATGTACCACACACTTAATTCTTGTGAAGGAAAAATTCCAGATAATTTGATTCTTCTGAAACATAGCTTCTAGATAAATTATTCTGAAGCAAAGTTCTTGATATTAGGCACATGAGTGCTGCCTGCATGGTGTGCAAACAGATAAATTTACTAAAATTTCCACGCATGTTATCAATCCAGGGACTAGAGATAAAAGGGAAGAAAAGGTCCTTACGAGGTGAGTGATCCTGCCATTAGAATTCTCTCTATTCATATGATTTGAAAATTTCTTTTTTCCTATTAGATTCTTGAATATATTAATCATTCTCTTGATATTTCTGAAGGTAACTGGTCCTATTTTCTTTCTGGAGCGTATGATGTACAATCAACTGAGATCGTCCAACTCTATAAAATCTTCTTCTACAATTGAAAGTAACTCACTGGTAGTTAGCCGAGGCCCCACCTGCATAACAGCCATTGAAAACATGTTTAATTTTAGGAAAGAATGCAACATCTAGCAAATGCTCATGTGATAAAAGTTTAGACATGCTTAACATTTGTGGAGCTGAGACTTGGCATAGGGAAAACTTCAAGATGGATGTACAACAAGCAAATATGGGCGAAACAGGGGCTATCTAGTTTGTAATGTGATGACCTCAAAAGATTGGAGTACCCTTCTTTTAAAGCTCAACCATGACAAAAATAAATAAACAAGTTGTCAATGATAATTACTTTTATAATTACGAAACATATGACCACTGTCAAGAACAGAGATTTGAAATACATGCAAACTTTGTTAGAAAAGAAACCCCACAAAGCCTTGTATGGTAGCTAAAATAAT
Source organism: Gossypium australe (assembly GCA_005393395.2). Classification (NCBI taxonomy): domain Eukaryota; kingdom Viridiplantae; phylum Streptophyta; class Magnoliopsida; order Malvales; family Malvaceae; genus Gossypium; species Gossypium australe. The sequence continues at coordinate 30,051,803 of CM016626.1, forward strand.
AGTATAGACAAAATGGAAAGGAATTGACACTAATATGACATCCATGAAAGTAAAATATGCCAAACTAGGTTACCATATCATCGGGCAGGTCTGGTGGAATGCCTGAAGGAAACTCAAAACTTGCAACAGAAACAGGTCTAGTTGTTATTGGATCATCTAGCTCTTTACTGAAGTCATCACCATTGATTTCAGCTTCAAGTGTGTCAGGTCTCAGAAATCCATCATGCTGAATTCCGACGTGACGTATAGCTGAAACAGTTTCTTCTGCACAACTTAAAACATTCTCTGATACACTATTTCTAGCTCGAGATTTGATGAAAACTCGGCATAGCACAAAAGAAGCCTGCAGATGGTAGAGACATCACTTTCATGAAGTAACAGTCCCAGACCCTCCCCAACTAATGAAATCAATCTAAACATATAAGTTCACATTTTGGCATAGTATATCTCACAAACAGGCAAAACTAATTGCGGCAAAGTTCATATTTTCCAAAGAGTATCGACATGAAAGTAGGATATTTACTTAGATTTCACTACAATAATTGAGCAGAGATTTACTTTATTGAGGACTCAAAGAGTATTCCAATCCACACAGGTAGGTAGGTTCTTACTACAATTGACAAAGAAAAATAAGAAGGAAATTTGATGTGGCTCTTCAGAAAAACAAATCCTTTTGCACATATTTGCCTCACCAACTGAACATAAGTCCAAGAATATGATCACTACAATGAACAATGATGCATCATCTATTTTAGAAAAACAACAATACAGCTTTCCAACATGCTGAGCCACATACAAACAAGTGGGGGCACAATTAACCCACCAGAATTTTGAAAAAAATTTGGCCCGCAGAAGATAAATAATGAAAAGAGCCAGTCATATTTATAAGCATAAAAAAAAGGGTAGGGGCTATGTGGTTTTATAGCATAAGCTACAAAAAAAACTAAAAAAGAATGATGGTTTGTTGGAGACTGGAGAGAGGACAATTAAATCTGCAATAGATACAAAATCGGTCAGTTCCGACTACCATTACCTACCAAACAGCAATAACAAAAAGTAATTCCTCAGCATAATACCCCCCAAATTAAAACTTCTATACAAAGGATGATTAAACAAAATAAAGAAACTTATTTTCTTTTTACCTTGTGGCGGTGAAGAAGTGCATACTCATACATAATCCAAGGAGTCCTAACAGCAGCCTTAACTGAATTCATCTCATAAAATACAAATTTAGTTCTAGTCCCCAACTTAACATTTCCTCCATCAAACACATCCCTAACTTTTCCAATTTTCCTCCAAAACCCACCCTTTGCCCTTCTCCTCCCCCTCCCACCTTTACTCTTGGTATAACAAAACCAGTGCCTTCTTCTCCCCCTATATCCGTGCACAAAGCACGCGCCCTCCGGTAAATCAGACGGCTCATAATCGTATAAATTAAGTTCCCTGATAAAATCGGATCCGTACGCATCAGCGCGATCGGCGGCGACGGAACTGTTTTTCCCAGTGAGATAATGGTTTAGAAGCTCCTCCTCGGAAGGGTAAAATCGACAACCAGGTGGAAAATGATACGGCGAACTTGTTCTGGATGAACCTCCTCCTATATTTATCAAGGGAAGATTCGAATTTTGATTGTTTGACATTTTAGGGGAATTTTTAGTCGAATCAGAAAAAGAAACGAATTTTTTTCCGTAGGGTTTTAGCTTTCCCAAATTCGATTTTAGGGAACAAGAGAAGAGACTTCGATTGGGTTGGGGGGTTTGGGGGGGTTTTGTAGTATAATAAAACACGAAGCGTGCCCCTTAAGTCTCACTGCGAGTGTGTTAGTCTCCTTTTCATGTGTACCTTTTCCTCTCATCTATGTTGACAGTGAGAGGAATGGGGGAAGTTTTGCATACGTGGAGGGATTTCATTGGTTGTAATGCGTGAACTGGAAGGGCAAAAATTACCCCGAGTTTTGTTGGATAAAACCTCTATGATCTCTACCTTGTCAGCCGTTGGATCTGAGTTGTTCGATCTGCTAGCCGAAGGAATTTTTAATTAAAAAAAGAATCAAAACTCTCCTGAAATTTAGCTACATCTGGACCGGCGGAGTAAGGGTGAGTAGGGCTCGGCTGTACTAAGCCGCAAGAGCTGGTAGATTCGACAACTGAACACGTGGCTGAATATGAAAGCGTGTATTACGTTACTTCCCCAATTACGTGGTACCACTCACATACAATACTAGGAAAGACCAAAAAAAGAACCATTGTTTGGAAAATGGGGGGCAAATGTCTGAAGTCTGAACTGCTCGAAATCTATACAAAAAAGAAAAAGTTTTTTTTAATTCATTTTAAATTACTACTGAATTTTCAACACGGCCAAGCCATATTAGCCCACGCCGCAAACCTCATATATAAATTCCATAACATATTCAGAAGCCGACGGCCGCCAGACGCCAGTTAAGTCTTGTTTATTAAAACAAACAGGTTATTATAACTGATGACTCGTTACAGTGAGGTTATCATTTTCAGTTGGAGGGTCAAAGCTTTATTTTGCAACTCAACCTTCAGTGACTGTATAACATTATTTTTTATCCCTTTCTTTTATCTTGTTTTACATTTAAATCCTTCGTCAGTTACACATGCAGATTTGTACTTATGTATTGTAATTTCACCACCCAAGCACATATTTCAATTTTATTCGTTTATTTTTTTATACATTTTAAATTAATTATATTTTAACTTGTGATTTGATTATCTTCAATAATTGTTTTTTTAACGTTTAAGTCATTTACTTAATATATATTTAAATTAAATAATAAATAAATTTATAATTTTAATTATTATTAGGAATATATAAAAAATTTAATAATAATTATTTGAAGCAATTTGATTCTTACTTCAATTGACATTAGTAATATAAAAGATATAGGGTTCACCAGTGATTTTTTTTTTTTTTTTGCAACTTAGAAGAGAAAGATAAAACCTTAAGCAATAGATACTCTGACAATTAGGCTAACACATAATATTTCATCAATAGTAATTTTTAATTCTGCTGCTACAATATATAATTTCACTACTGTCATTATTTTTAATCTTACCAAAACCACTAAATTAAGCACTAGTTCATAGTTTCAAATTTTTACGGATGTGAAATGTCTGTCTTATTAAAATGTATGATAAATAATTACGTCTTAATTTAAATGCTTATAATAGATACCTTTTTCAATAAAACATTTTTTTCTCCTTGATTTTTGAAAATACTTTTTACTTTTATTTTTAAAATTTCAAAAAACATGATAAATAAAAATTTCTTTTAAATAATGAAAATATAAATCTGAAAGGGCAAATTACACAGATAGTCACCTGATTATACTTTAGGCACCCAAAATAAAAATATTTGCAATTTACACACCCACGTTAAATAGTTTGGTCATTTTAGTTACTCCCATCAAAATCACAAATGAAAAATTGATATGACAGTTAAAAAATTGGTATAATAATAAATTTAGCCCTCAACTTTTCATAATTTTAAAAATTAACCTTCAACTTTCACATATAATCTCAATTTGATCCTAATTCTAAAAAAATCAAAGAAATATATAAAAATACATAAATATTTTCAATAAAATAAATAAAAATAAATATTTAAAAAACATAATAATACATTTAAATTTTATTTTAATATTTATATTATTTAATATTTATATTAAATAAAATAAAAATCCCCCACCACCGTTCCCGAGCCCGTCTCCCCTCCCCTCCCCTCACCCCACCACCGTGGGGTGGGGATTGGGGAGAGGGACGAGATGAGAATTTTTATTTTATTAATAATAATATAATTATATTTATTAAGATTAATATTAATATTAATATAAAATTTTAAATTTATTATATTTGAAAATATTTATGTATTTTTATATGTTTCTTTGATTTTTTTTAGAATTAAGATCAAATTAAGTCCACTTGTAAAATTTGAGGGTTGATTTTTTAAAATTATGACTAAATTGATATAATATGTAAAAGTCGAGACTAAATTTTTTATTATACTAATTTTTTTAACTACCATTTGAGCTTACTATTTTTTATTTAACGAGAATAAGTAAAATGATCGTGAATGCTTAAATTATTTAGACGCTTAAAATGAAAATATTTATAATTGGGTCACTATTTATGGAATTTACCTAAACTTAAAAGGAATCATATATCAATGTTTTTTTAATGAAAACAATTTAGATATGTTCATTTTTAGTGGACAAAAGGTTTTTGGTATAAGGTGACCGGAAAGTTTTCCTTTTTCCCAAAAAAAAAAAAATGAAAAAAAGAGGAAGTCTGTTTTTAGAGTGAGTACCAACCTTGTTCTCTTTATGGTGATTTGAAAAGGTCAAACCCTTGCTTTAATAACCTAATTCAAAAATGGCCAACATGGCGTCATCCCTAACTTCCTACAACACCGAATGATAAGAAGCGTTTTATAGCATCAAGTTCTTCACAAACAAATATTAATTAAACCTAACATAAACTTTGAAAGCATGTCAACGATGTATTCAGAACCAACATTAATTTATATAAAAGAGAGGTTCAATGAAATTAAACAAACTTACGGTTATCAACAAGCCAGTAAAAAAAAACCTTGTGTTCTAGCAAGAAGTATAAAAAACACTATAAATACCAAAAGCGTAGCATAATATAAAAAGTTCAGAACTTCAATCCTAATAGACTAATATAGGCCAATGTTGATAAAAGGTGCCAGGTTACCCATATGCCCAATTCCAGTCTTTTTTGCACTCAGGACACAAGGTTATCATTCAGGGATAGTGAAGCCAATCGGTCTGCTGGATTGTTGGCCTGTTCCTGAGCAGCAACACTCCTCAATACCTCCATGGCCTCGGCTACTTTTGCCTTCAAAGCTTCTGGTGACTCAAGGAGATGCAAAACCTCAGTTTGGTCCATTTCCAGAAGCATCCCCGTAACCTTGGCTGCAGAATCACGCTCCAACCGTTCCACAAGGGGGTATAAGCTTTCACCAAGCATCTGCTCACAAGAAGCAATAAAAATATTAAGACCTCGAAGATAAATACACCTCCCCCCCCCCCCCCCCCAAAAAAAAAAATTAAATAAAAGCCACCAACTGCGAAAGAAAGAAATAAATGGGCCTTACCGTCCTTTGCTGTTCAGGCGTTGCATTTGCGAGAGCTGTAGCCAATGCTGGTACTGGCATAGGTTGCCCAACACCAGCATCGCGCATTGGCATGCCACCCATGTCATATGGAACAGAAAGCATGCCACCGGGAACATTTGACATTGGACCTTCAGGCATCATACGACCAGGGGGGTAACGATAGACACGTCCCCTGGGCAGCATCTGAAACAAGCAGGATGAAATAGTACAAACAACTTCAGCGAAAGAATAAGCATAAACTGCAGGTTCATAAACATATAAATAAAGCTTACTTGCTGTTGCATCAATGGCACTGGTTGCTGAGTCTGTTGCACTGGACCAGCTCCTCGTCGTCCCCCTGGTCGCTGGCCCTGCTGACCTTGCTGTACCATAGGAACAAAGAAATTTGGCACAGGGGGTCCACCAGGCCTCATTCCAGGAACCAGTTGCTGTTGATAACCAAAACCAGCCTAGAATATATGGCATAAGGAAACAAGCATATTCATATTTCAACTGTCCTCAACAAAATCAAATCACTCAAACATCCAAATGGGCAAGAACGCCACCTTATGAAGGAGGCCAAAAAGTGAAAACATGAAATCAAGCATATCAACTTAAGAGAATAGAAAAAAGTGAAGATATATTACTTGCGGAGGAATGATAGCTGGAGGTCCTTGCCCATATAAAAACTGTTGTCCAAGACCTGGAGCACCAGAAGGATACATTGGAATTCGAGGAGAGACAGAAGAAATAGCAAGTGGCCTCATCTGAGAAAACTGAGCCTAAATAACATGAAACTGAATTGTGAGACGACTAAAGGAAAAACAAACTGATTCATAGAACTATCAAACTATGTTACTCAAACTCTCAAGTGCTGAGTGTTGGACACAGGTCGATACCCATGTCCATATGGGTTGGGCAAGGATACTTTCAAGAAAAATAAAAAGACAAAGCAAAATAGCTTTCAGAAATACTTAATCTCAGATACCAGAAAACATTACCTCAAGAATTTCAGAAATTTATAACACATTTCCTTTTATTAAATTATAAAACAAGACTACAGTAAAAGCCAAATGATACTACGAAGAAATAAAAATTGTGCTACCAAAAAAAAAAAAAAAAAAAAAAAAAAACTGGATGGGCAAGAGATGGGCAAGGAATCATCCTTAAAGGTATTACCTGTAGCCTTGCTCTTCTCTCTTCTTTCCTCTGCGCAAGCGCCACATAAAGCGGTTTGCTAACAACCATTTTACCATTCATCTCAGCAAGCTGTAGATGCAATACAAATGTACCTATTAGATTATGACCTCATATTTTAGATGACCACCCAAAGGATAAACAAATTCAAACTTACAGCACGAGATGCTTCTTCAGGGGTTGAGAAGGCCACAAACCCAGAGCCCTTACTAATTCCACTAGGATCACGCATAACCTGCAAAGTTGTGAAGGGAAAAAGGAAAATAAATTTAATATAAAAAGAAACAAGAAAACAGTAGCTAGCATCAACGATTAACCAACCAAGAATCATTTTACAAACCTTGCATGAAGTAATGGTACCAAACTCAGAAAAAAGTTCCTTCAACGCTTCATCACCAATACTATCATCTAAGTTTTTAATGTATAAATTCAAACCCTGTAACTTATCAGCAGCTTCCTTCAAAGTCTGCTCATATTGGGCTTTTCGCTCATGCTCTCTTTCAGACTTTTTAAGGGCTTTTCCAACATACCACTCTTTTTCGTCCAACTTCTTTCCATTAAGAGCTTCAACAGCTTTAGCAGCAGCATCAGCATCTTCAAAGTTGACAAATCCAAAACCCTTTGACTTCCCATCCGCATCCCTCATAACTACAACACTAGTAATTTCACCATACTCGCCAAAGATTTTTTTTAAGTCTTCATCTGTCGTAGACTCGGAAAGATTTTTCACATAAACATTATTAAATTTAGTCTTATCTAGAGCACTGTCTCTTTCCTGCTTACGAAGGAAAGGTCCAACATAGACCTGCTTGTCATTAATCAACATGCCATTTAATTTATCAATAGCATTTTGAGCAGATTCTTCATTGTCAAATTGTACAAAACCATAGCCTTTAGACTGGCCAAAACCATCAGTAGCTATCTTGCACGAAAGAATGTTGCCAAATGAAGAAAATGTATCATGTAATGCTTTGTGGTCGATAGACTTGTCCAAGTTCTGCAGTCGAAATAAAAATCAAAGGATTAGGTAAACATTGGAAGCCAACTATATCACAAGGAGAAACCATGCATGCATGTGAATGGTCACAACAAATAGAAAGATGAAGTCTGAGAAAGGATACTTGGCAAATATATTTTCATGAATACTGAGCATGGCTGCACAGATTTGAACAGGTAAGAGAAGGAGCCTAAAGGCCTAAGAACATCCATTCAGAATGACTATTTGAATTTTGAGATTTCAGGAAAAAATAATAGCAGTGAGAGGAAGAAAAGGGGGAAAACAAATTCAGAAAGACTAAAAACAGATTAATACCTTGATAAATATGTTAGCAGTTCCACTCTTACGAAGACTAGGATCTCGCTGAGAATACATGATGCGAATAGGCTTGTTATTCAGTGGAGTGAAATTAAGTAGATCCAATGCCCTAGCCGCTGTAGACAGGAAGAAAAAAAGCGCACTGGTAATTAATTGAATAATTCAAAAGAATGAAATTATAATTATCTAAAACACCAACTTGTCCTTTCAAAATAAAAACCTGAACTTGAAAGAAATGAATCATAAAAGGTTAATTTCTAACATACAAGTTCGATCCACTCTTGGGGAGTTGCAAACATATGCATTCTATATCTAAAGACTACATACATTAATATGAGAAGTTCCAAAGCAAAACTAACAATTAACCATATTTACATTTCCAAGAAACATTAACAATTAACCATCAGCAAGAAATACCTAGATACAATACACTTAAACTTTGCAATTAAATTAGATTACAAAGTAATTACCAATAATGTTATACAATTATAGTAATTGCAATAATATCTTTCAATAACTACATTCCCATTCCAAAAGAACTCACAGTCGAGATGACTATCAAACATCTTTCAATTGTTGATTATTATTTAATAAAGAACAAGTTTTTAAAGTTAAGTAGAAGTCTAACCATCACGAGGATTGTTATAGTTGACATAGCCGTAGCCGAGAGAGCGACCGGTAGCCAAGTCCCGACAAACTCTTACTGAGGCGACCTGAGCCACCTGGCTAAACGTTTGGAAGAGTTGCTCATCGGTAACGGAAGCATCAAGATCCCCAACATAGAGTGAAGTCAGCATAAACTGCGGTCCCCCAGGTCCGGGAGCAACGCCGTTTGGCCCGGAAACTGGCGCCTGATACTGAACATGAATTTGCGCCATTAATAGAACCCTAATCCAACTCTTTTAGATCCTTGTTTTTTATTTTTCAGTTTTTAAAAAAAATTTATTTCCCTATCCACTTGTTATTCAATCAAAACTGTAGAGAAAAGAAATAACACAGATTGATTCTCGAACTAAAAAAAAGGAGATTTTATTTTTTGTGTGTTTGGGTAAAAGAGGAAAGGAAGGCATAAAATAAGGATAAAATCGTCGGAGATCAGGAGTTGAAGGGAACGATAGATGACGACGACGAAGAAGAGAAGAGGAGTTTATGAAAATTTTTAGGATTTCTTTTATAAGTAACAAAAAGGGTAGGGCAGAACGAACTGCACCGCACCAGTAAAGAAGCAACCGTGTCGCTTTTATAGGTAGGAAGGTTTTGAAGAAACCCTACCTCGATTCAGGATGGTAATCTCTACTGTCAGATGTTTTTATGCTAAAAAACCTAACTGTCTGATGCTGGTGGCAAAATCAGGTCTTTGCGTGATAATTGGGCAGTTAGATGACACTTGGCAGTGTCAGTAGTCAAAGGTTGCATCAAGTTTCTCTTCTCTCTTTTCCTAGGGGAATATATCTTTTTACGTCATCAATGAATTAAATTTCTTTACCTCTACTCTTATGATCCAATTTTATGTGTCATCTATTCTAGGTTTTAATCTTACACCGCTGGATTTTTATTCGTATTTTATTTCATTTTTTCCTTCGTGTGGATTGTATCCGTCTACCTCTCAGTATCCTATGTTTAGCTTAGCACCCATCTTCAACTTACGCTCTACCTAGTGTCAACTAAACATTGATGTTGTTAAGTTAGTGGAGTTAGAATTTAATAATATTCGATTCAATTAGCTCACAAGTTTTATTCAACATTTTATTTTTGATATATACATTTTAATTATTTTATATAATTAAATTAAATTATTACTATTGATATATATTATTAACTCTGGGCTTAAGTAGTAAGCTAAGTTCGAACTTAAATATAAATGAACTTAATTAAGCTTTAACTTGAATAGTTCATTTTTATCTCTAATCGAACTTGAAATTAAAAATAAATGTTAATCAAGTTTCGAATTTTGAATTTAGCTCGATAATATTCGAACTCGGTTCAATTAGATTGGATCCCTAGATGTTTAATGATAAAGCGAACACATGATCCTGAGTAGGCATAAATGCGACTAATGCCAGATAGTTAATCTTTTTATTATATTTTATTATTTTTTAGAATTTTAAAAAATGAATTTATAACATTTTTATATTTATAATTTTATTTGAATATTTTATTTATCTTTTTAATCAAGATAAAATTGACATAATGTATATAAGTTGAGTATTAAATTTATTTTTTAAAATTAAGATGATATGGATAAAATGCGGAAACATTTCAAGGAACATGTTATTATTCCAAAAAAAAAAAAACATGAACATTCCATTAATTATTTAATGAATGAGTGATTAAAGTATCAAAGGCAAACAATGTTAGTGATGAAATTGAATTTTTTTTATAATTAAATGATAAAATACTTTTATATAATTTTCTAATTTTTTTATGAGATTTAAAAAAAAAAACGTGTGTGTTTTAGCTACCATTCACAATGTTTATACTTAAAAGTTTGTCTCATTCATTTTAATTATATTATGTGAGAAAAATTATTTAAAATATATTTATAAAAATTTATATAGAAATGAATTAGATTTTAATTGGAAAGACAAAATTTAAGCTACGGGAGATTTTGGTGTCATAGTATCAAGTCGTGTTGTTTTTTTATTTATTATAGATTTGGCTTGTATTTTATAAATATTATATAAAAATATTAAAAAAATATTTTTATAGTAATATTTAGGGTAAATTGCACCAACAGTCTCTCAATTTTGGTGCAATTGACAAAATAGTCACTCTGGTTACAATTCAGTCACTTTAACTTTTGAAAAATAACAAAACAATCACTAACGTTATCAAAAAGTAACAAATCAGTCACCCGTTAGCATTTTCCGTCACAAGCTTAACGGGCCAGCTAACATAGCTGGTTAACTAGTTGACGTGACAGATTGACGTGGAGTTTACCCAAAATTAGGGCTCAGAATGGGAAAAAAATTTGGAAGTGACAAAGCAAGCAAAACACAATCCCTAATGGAACCTGGAAAAACTCTTTTTCTTTGGTAATGAAAATTGAAAATCGACGGCGAAAATATTGAGGTTGGCATCAAAACGGTTGCTTGGGCTAACGTCAAAGGAGATCCCATCACAGCCAATTCAGATTCTTCCACGTCTTAACCATTAAAACATCATCAACCACTACAACAATCCCCGTACGTCGATTCCTTCGATAAGAACGATTCAAACATCGGCACTGGTTTGGTCGGAGCTCCAACTTGTGGCGATGTTATGAAGTTTCAAATCAAAATCGACGACAACCCAACAAAAACCAGCAAAATCAAAAATACCAAATAGCAAACAATCAAAATCAAACTAGCAAAAAAAAGAAGAAGAATCCCAAATTGGCCTGCATCGAAAGAGAGAAGTAAAAAAAAAACTAAAAAAAGAAGAGAATCAAAAGATAAGAAATTACCTACACCCATTTCGGGTTTTACAGGATGAAGAACTCGAGCCACCAATTCGATGATCCGAGGGGTCAAGAGTCATGGTAGGTCAAAGAAAAGCTGTGGCTAGAATATGGTGGTGATCCGATGGTGGACGGCGGAGATCTATTGGAGCCTTGTTCAAAGCTTTGAGGTCTTAATCTTGGGATTTGAAGGCCTATTGAGAAATCTGAAGTGAGATTTGAAAAGAGGCAAAGAAGAGCCATTTCGTGATGACAGTTGGCCAGAGAAGGCCATGAACGACGGCAACTAGAGTTAAGGAAAAAAGGAAAGAAAAAGAGAGAAGAAGAAGAGAAGAAAAAAAAAGGGATAGAGATTTAATGGATAGCAACGAACTAAGTGGTGGCTCCATCTTGGAGGAACAAAACGACCATAGCTAAGGTATCTTCATTTCTTTTCCTCTTCTTTTTCTCTCCTTATTTTCTACTGCCCAGCTAAGGCTATAGGGTAATTTAAATGACAGCTAACCCTCCAACTGGCCAGTTTAATGACAGCAAGGAATCCATTAAATGTCATGCCACTTTTCCGTTACGTTTGTAACGAAAAATGGTTAAAATGATTGTTTTGTTATTTTTCGAAAGTTGGGTGACTGAATTGAAATTAGAATGATTGTTTTGTCAGTTGCATCAAAATTGAGTAATTGTTGGTGTAATTTACCCTTGATAGGATCGACCCGATTAAGCAACAACTAAAAAAAATAACGGAATAAATTGAGAAATTGAACACACAAATTTAACGTGAAAAAACTCCTCCAAAGAGGATAAAAAACCACTGGTAAAGATATTTTTATTATAATGGCAAAAGAACGAAGAGTACAATGGAGATAAAAACTAAACCCCGAAAACAAAGAACCCTCTAATGAGTATTTTTCTAAGGTTGTAAAAGAGCCTATTTATAAGCTAAATTCATAGGTCAAATAATAATAAAATAATCTAAACTAATCAGTATTTGATTGAAACAAATAAACAGAGTTTAACTAAAAAATTATTTCTCAAATTTGATTGAAATAGGAGTCATACTTAACAACCCTAATATTTATTACTTTTCTAGCTAGTTGGATTGAAATATTATCCCATTAATTTGTGAGATATTTATATCGTACAAATAAGTACAAGGGCTAAGCCTTAAGGACTAAGAAGTAGACAGAAACAAAGCGGTTACTAGTAACACCCCATTTATCTCTTAGTAGGACATGCATGATCCCAACTAGAGGCTGGACAAACTCTTGTAGGATAAGTTCTTCAGTAGTGGACATATGCGTCGTGAAGTCTGCTACGTGATTAGCCTCACAAAAGACATGGTATTACTGGACCTCCCACTCTTTTTTGCACAACTGAATAATGTTGCGCGCCAAAGGAGCATGAGCACCCTCTCCACTTATGTTCTTTATCAAATGAATAGCTAAAGACCTGTTACTTTCAAGCAAAACTTTCATGTATCCCTCTCGCCAAGCTATCAACAACCTGTTATGAATCGCCCATAGTTCTGCTCTAATCGCAGAGCAAACACCAACCCGTCGACAGTATCCACGGATCCAACCACCCTCAGCATCTCGAAGAAGTCCAGTTGCAATAGTGTCGAAGGCCTCCAAATGAAGCTCCATCAGCGTTAATTTTTATTCAGTTTTGTTGCGGTGCCGTCCAGCCGATTTGCCTCCATTCCGTCTGCCTAGAATGTTCGTCACCCAGTTGAATACCTGTGAAGTATTCAGCCCAGGTAAGACTTCCTATTAAGTAAAGCCATTGACGAACTACTGTCTCCCTGAAAAATAAATTCATTTATATCCTTCCAAATGTTTCAACACACCATGGAAAAAGGACATTCCACTCAATACTAGCAGTCATAATTGAGTCATTCCACGAGATCAAGATTAAAGTATCTGTACAACGGATGATAACCAACCTTCTGAATTTTTAATCATTTTGGAGTAGCTATCACATTCATCGCAAAGCTAGTGTCGGAGACAAAGGGTGCACATCCGAAGAAATTCAAGCATTAATTACTGGACATTTAGAATAAGAAACTAAGAATGAACTGACAAATACAATCATGTCAAGATATTAATTTCCATAAATTCAGAGACTTGCTTCAGCATTGTTCTTGAACTTGTTTCAACTTCATCTTACCAAAAAAAAAATCCCCAACAACCATAAAAAATATAAAAAAGAAAAAAAGTGAACATATTCAGTTTCGGGTTAAGGTTGGTTTTGAGGCATCGGGTGTCATCTTAGAAATCTGAACAGTAAGAATGTAGAAGAGGTTGAGGAGAACAAACTACCTTTGAATCGAACTGATTCAACAGTCGTAATTTGATATCAGGCACGGAGAAATTCAAATGTTTAAACACAAATTCGTGTAGTTAATGGCAATTTTTAGAGAATCCAACTCCGAATTCATGTTTAAAGGGTCAAAAAGAGATTGGAAGAGTTTTGAAGTTTGCCAACCACCGTCGGAGGTGGTAAACATGATGGTCCGACGTTAATTTTTAGGTTAATGGTTGTTGTTTTCTAGGTTTTTTTAGATAAAGGCATGGAGAAATCTAAGAGAGATAGAGAGAGAGAAGACGAAGAAGTGAGAAGAGAAAACTAAAGAAAAAGGAAGTTTTTGTGGTATTTAATTAGAAACTTGAAAGAAAATTGAAGAGAAATTACGGTGGTGAGGGTTGTGGGATAAATTGAGATAGTTATGTTTTTTTAAATCAAATCGGTGGTAAAATTGATTAGTTTACCGATTTATCAGTTTGATTGATTTAATTTATTCGATTAAAAAAATTAAAAAATATATAAAATTTTAAAAAAATTAGTTCATTCAATTCTCAAATCAATAGGTTCAAAGTTTCTATCTGAATTGATCTCTCAATTTGTTCCCGAATTGATTAGCTAGTCTAATTTGATTGGAATAAGGGTTGAGAGATAGTTCATACTTTTTTCAAAAAATTGAAGATAGCTTATTTTCTCCTTTTTAATAGTAATTTTAAAGAACGTTTATTTTTTTATTTTTAATTTTTTAATTTTTTATTTTTAAATTATTTTATTGACATGATATATAAAATAAAATAATATTACGTCAACAATTAAACATATTTGAATTGGCACATTAATTGTTAGTATATATTGATAGTTAATCAACTAATGACCACCTCAGCAATTCTATAAAAAAAAAAAAAAGAGGAAGAGAATTTCACCAAAATTAGAACAATAAGGGTGTTAAAGTGCTTTAAAAAAAAGGCGAAGTGGTTAACGATATTCAAAGGTTAGGGGAGGATTTTGGCATTATGCCCCAAAAAACCAAACAAACTAGTAACTGGGTCAAATTCTTAAAAATATCAAATTAAAAGCAGATGTGCGGTCAGATCTGAACTGCTGGGCGTTTGCACACCTAAGTAACGGGCCAACATTCTAGCTGAGTCCATGTAACAAGACCCGTGAGATATGGTTCTGTAATATTTTCAGGATTGAGCCAGTTGGCTCCTTTGGGCTCTTTAGACTTCCAGCAAAGTGTTCCCTTTCCCATTAACTATTTCTGGTGTGATTTTCAACTCGCGTTTTATGTTGAATTAATTATTTATTTGGGCTAGTAAAAATTTAAAAGTTAAAATATTTAAATTTTTATAATTTTATAATTTTAAATTTAAATTTAAATTTTATATTTTAATTTTCAATAATTTAGTACATTTACTTTTCATTTTAAAAAATTTAAATCTTATTTTACCATCATTAAAATTTCTTATATTAAATTTATTAATTTGACATTTTGAAATTTTAAAAAACAACTCATTTAGTAATTATATAATAAATTATGTTAAATATGCTTATGCAGACTTTTTTTTCTTAAAAATACTCATTTCAACTCATCACGGTAAAATACAAACTTTTGTTGGAATAATAATCTCATGAAAAATTGATGTAAACATTTTAATCGAAATAGTTAGCATCCTTAATTATTTCAGTTAAAATGATGACGTGAATTTCTCTTAAAAAAACCATTCTAACATACAAAAATAAAATTATGCCAAATTAAAATATAAATATTAAATTCTAAATTTAAATATAGCAAAAGAAACATAACCATAATTTAACTTAAAATAATTTATACCTATAATAATCTTTTATCATTTGATTAAATTTTAATGATATTATAAATATAGATAAACAAAATAACAATAATTAAAGTGAATGAATTAAATATCTCAAAAATTAAAATTTAACTACTATCTAAAAAAAAGCAAATGACAAATAGAGAGCCATTTATCAGTCTAGATACGAGATAAAATTAAAAAACTTGAAAGAGTCAAAATTAAAAAATGTGAGTTAAAAAGTTTAAATTAATTTATTAATATTTTTATAGTAATGAATATGATTATTTTATTTAATAAAAAGCTAAAACACCTTAAACTTAATGTTGT